>JACSVZ010000002.1:131170790-131770790 GCA_014706295.1 Lycocorax pyrrhopterus obiensis | reverse complement strand
CAATAGCACTAAGAAAAATAAAAAACTTCCTCATCACCCCTATCCTTGTAATCAGCTCTGTGGGAGGTTAATGGTCAGAGCTAATTATCATGATTTAACATAGTCAATCATTTCAAAGATTATAGCCAAAGCAGTCAGCCAAAACAATTGGGCTCACTTAAAGAAAACTTCTCTATTAAATAAGATCGTTTGGATGGGAGGGAGAGTTTCTGTGAAGAAATGAGACTTGTGTATGCACACTCATTCCCTTTCCTTTTTGCTGAACTGCTGGACGATTTTAGCTAAATGTGACAGAGGGGTAGCAAAGTCCTCCATAACCAGAGGAGATAAACACATTATATTTTAATATATGCCAAGAAAACCCAACATCTTAAGTGAGGCTCTACACAGATAAGTTCCCCGGTCTTGCCAGTCATCCCTTCCATGCCAGGGCAACCCCAGCTGTTCCAGCTGTGCAATTGATGACAGCTGCTTGGGAGAAGAGTGACTCTGGTGGCACCTGACCATGAAGGCAAAGGGTGACACCTACGAGTAACAGCAATCCCACTGCAGAGCTGCTCTGACCATCCCAGCTGAAAGAAAAGCCCTATTTGGAGCCTGCAATTAGCAGATCCATAGATCTATGGATCTTATCAAAAGCTGCAAATCCATCAGTGACCACATCCACCAAGAACCACACACTTAAGGAAGAAAGATAGGCCAAGATTGCAAGACTCCCACTCAACCTGACCAGCAGCACCAGCAAATACCAGCTGCAGCCCCAGTCACATCTAAAAACCTGCTAAAGAGCAGAGAACAAGAGCAACCCCTGCTGTGCCCACTCCTCACCTGGGCCAGCCCACCACCCCTCTATCTGGGAGTTAGGATGTGTGCTAACCAGAACACAGCTGTGAGGGACGCACATGTACAAGCTTGTACAAGCACTTGTACAAGCACACCATCATTTTATCATGGAGGAAAAGCTGAAGCATTCAGGACACTTTGTGTCTAAAAAGTAAATGTTTCCTTTCAATATATCACTTGAGCTCCACATGAATGTAAAATATTTCCATTGTTTTATGTCAAACAGCAATACGTGTGAGAGAATGAAAGGTATTTTCTGGGGAATGGTCTAGCTAGGAGCTAGACTGCTCTGACACTGGAGCATTTATGCCAAGACTAAACTTCAGATGGCCTTTATTTTGTAAAATCTTTTTTGTCTCCCCACTGCTTAGTAGAGATTTTCCTGTTCATACCATCCGACGTGATTTGTGTGTTCTCATAAGACATACATAAATTTTCCAGATTAACAGCAGTTATGGTGATTTTTTTTGAACTTTTTTAAAATTAAGATTATGGAATTTTATAAAACCTATATAAGTGTAGCGTATAAATATAAAGATGTCCAAAACTTTGTTCCATTTCAGTTACTGCAGCACGACAATGTAAATTGGAGAGGTACATTGTACTTAACATCAATAAATCAGCTACATTGAAAGGGCCAGCCTTTCAAGCTCTTCCTCGGATTAAAGATAATGAGCATACAACAGCCAGCCCTTGGGGCTATAAAATCCTGCTACAGGCAAATTCTCACCCAACTTGATGCAATTTGCGAATGAGTTTACAATGAATCAGAATTGCCCATTAACACACTCACGAACAGTGGTAAAAGGCTTGGTGATCAGAGCTTCCTTTTTATTCAGAAACTAGGTGTCCTGCCTGCCAGTCTCTCAAAACCAATTTTGATGCTCAAAAGCTTTCTCTTGAATTTGCGAAGTTCAAGCAGCCCTCAACTTCCCAACTATACCTGCCGCTGAACATAAAGCAGACTGATGCAGCCATGCTGCATCAAGTACACCTGCATCCTGCTCCATCGTATGCTCAGCATTCCATCCTGATCTAGTGGGATCAGGATGGCAGTAGTGGGAAAGAAAGCTTCTTCCTACTTGCCCCACATCTTTCGCCTTGCCCAGGAAATTCAACCCTGAAATCCAAAGCAGATTGTTTAAGCTGCCAAGGTGGGCACCCAGCCCGGGCACTTCCATTTTTTAACTACAGTTTTTTTTGACATTGCACTTGCTCTTGAGCGGGGTGGGGGGGGAAGTTACAACCAAGCTGCTCCATGAATATACCTGCAGACTTCTTCACCCCCTGACAATGCATGAGGACTTTCCCCTCCCTGCAGAGGCTAGGTGCCAGATGGGAACGCACAAGCAATGTGCATGAGGCAGGAGAATGGGAGAAGTTCCAACTCCCAGGTTTCAGCCCAGGCCTGAGCCTGCCCATTCTTACACAGGTGAGATAAAGAGCACCAGGCACTTCTGCACACATCCTCTGCAAACTGTTCCCTCAAGAGAAGGGATACAAGGATTTGGCCCATACAGCTGTTATAAAGCATCCAGAAATTTTAGCACTAGTCAAATAACTGGAAAAGGAAATACAGACTCAGGTCACCCTCGTTTCCAGCCCAGCACATCAAGGCCATAGGATACTTATCATAAGCTCCTTGTTAGTTGCATGATAAGAAGGTGAACCGGGCAACTGTCCCCAGTCTGGAAATGCTGGGAGAAACACAAATTCCAAAACAAGATGCTAGCCAAAGGGACCACTTCTGCACACAGACATGCATCACACACCATGTTGCATCCTGCCTCCAGTGCAAAGTCAAAGAAATGGTGAACTTGTAGAACACCCATGTTTCATTTGGTGTGACAAAAGGTACAGGAGCATGCTCCAGACACATACAAGAACCGGAAAAGAGAGCAAAGTTCCTACTTCAGTTTTGACACAGGTAAGGAGGGCAGAGTATGATCATTTACAAACGTTTCAGTAGCTCTAAAACCCTCTGTAAGTTTATTTTACACTTACACAAATCTCAGTGCAGCTATAAGACAACCATAAAACAGATCTACAACAGATGTTCATGCAATTTGTCTTAAAACTAATGCACATACATATGAATTCACAGGCACAAAGTGAAGAACTATGACCATTTAAAACGCAGGACAGATCCCACAGAAGCTGCCTAAGTTAAAGTTCAGATTCCAGATCATAGATTTCTGCCTGTGCTCATTACAGAGAGGTATAAGTCAAAGCTAGTCCTAGTGCTTGAAACCAATTGTCTGAAAGATTCTAATGTTAGTTTTGGACCAAGTTTACTGCCTTCAGAATACTACTTTGCCTAGACATCAAGTTAAAAACAAAACAAACAAACAAACAAAATACCACCAAAAAACTCCAACAACTTGTGTGGCTCATTGCAAGTTTTGATTTATTTAGTTTGAAAAAAACTTGAGACTCGTCAGGATTTATTGCCAAAGGTATAATTAAATAGTCTGCAACACTCTTGTTTCAATTAGATAATAGGGTTCCGTTAAAACTACAAAGGAGCATAAACATTTAACGAACAGGAAAATTATGGCCCATGTGTCCCAGCATTTTGTCTTTCACAGATGACAATCACACCATTCCCAGAAGCACAACAGGTCTCCAAAACGTACTTAACCCAATCCAGTGACTATATAAATATACAAATGAATTGAGAGTGAAGGAAAAAAATCAAAGCATTTAGACCACCAGGAAACAAAAAGGTAAGATGCCCTCTGGCCCAGCCAGAAGTCCATACCAAGGAAAAAACTCCCATTAAAGAGGCTGAGTCATTTTGCCTTCCAATGAGTGCAAGTTTGGGACTCTTGCAATTTTGGGACAATTATACTTTTTGAGCACAAGACAAATCTGAACAAGATTACACACGTGAAATTATTAAAAGAAATTATTTTACCGTTACTAAACACTCTGAGAGGAAGTAAAATAATATATTAAGAATAGCAACAGTGAATGGCAAAACAGACTAGTTTAACAATTAGATGCCTAGTAGAAGTTTTATTTGCTTTTACTCTGAACCAAAATAACTTAAGCATGCAATAGTGATATAGAGATTAAAACAAATAGGTAATTCATTAACGTTGACAAAAAAATATTATTAACTATGTCAAAACAAAAGTATGAAAAAGAAATCTGACACAAGGATTAAATACATACAATAAATGCCTACTAAGGACTAGTTCAAGTAGGCAATTACTTACCCTGAGACAGACTTTTTATACCTATGATTTCAGACTTTTTTTTGTTTCACTTTTAATTAAATATTATTTCTACCAGACAATCTTTCGTTACTTGTGTACTAAACCTGTTGCCTTTTTTTTTAACCAAGACAAAAAGAGTCTCAAAAAAAAGGCAGGTTTCAGGACATTCGTAAAAAAAAAAATCACTGACATCTCAAAAAATGAGGAAAACCTGAAGCTCACAGCATTTCTGCAGGAGCTGACAGAGTGGATCAGAATTAGCAACTATTTAGCAGCTTCGTAACAGGCCATGCTGTTTTCCTAAGAAGCGTGCTTTGAATGTGCATAGCACCCAAGGTTGTTTTAGCTGACTTGAAGCAGCCAGAAGCAGGCTTTAAAATTAAAAACAGGTCATGACAAGGCTGCCCAGACCTCCTGCAATTTAACCTGACCCTTGGCCCCATGGTCCTTGTTCATTCACTGCTTCCACAGAGTTAATGGAAATGGAAGAGTTACTGCACTGATAGCACTGATTGCTGTTTTTTCAGGATATTAAATCTTTTACACAGTCAGAAGGAAAACGTGAATTCAACAAGCAAACCTGGGAGACAAGATTTCCCACAAATATTTTTTAAAAGCATACAAACCCAAAAATATACTTTACAGAACTACTAAAATACATTATTATGGAATATACCATTGCCTCCCCAAATCAGGAAAGTTAACAAACCTATTTATATAAATATATAGCTATAAATAGATAAATATATACATAAAAAAGAAATGTATATATGTAATCTTCGATGTTTGAGACATACTCTCAAGCTGTAGATACATTGCAATATTTGACTTCACAGTTCACATGTACTTAATATGGTTTCCTTGGTTAAATATTTTGTAATTTTATAACATTGTCTTTTTATGACATTAACACTGTAGAAGAACAGAACAATATCCCTGTATACTAAGACGTCTGAAATAATTACTTCTCTTAACTAGCTAATACTGTCCCAATCACTGATTAAAAAGCTAATAAAGATTCATCTCAGGATTAATTCCTAGATCAGCATTTGAAAGTGCTATTTTGTGTGTGTACAAAAAAGGGAAGCTTAATTGGCTGCTTCCTAATAACAAACAAAAAAAAATTGAAGGTAACCACTGCACTGGATTAATATTTGTGAAAGTGTTTGACAACAAATGTCAACTGGTGCAATATCATTTCCCCTTCAGATGTCCCAGACAAAACAAGGACGATGATGTTCCTGCTAACCCTTCCACAGGGAAGAGGTTATATGATCATTACAACCAAGTTAAAGTGACCTGGGAAAATCCCCTCCCTCCTCTTCAGCTTTGATCTTCAGTCTGGTCTCAGACTCCAGCACCAGAGAGACAGCAGTGTAAACAGCAAGACCTAACCATTTTATACTCTTCCTGCTCCTAGTTAAGCTTACGGTTGCAAGTTCTATGAGGTTCTGCACACTGATTTTCCACCTTTCTTGCACAGAAATGGTTTTCTAGGGAACATCTGCGAGAACATGTCTGACATTTGAAAAGCGAAAAAACTAAACACATCTAATTCCTGTTTCTCCATTCATTCCCGGATGAGTAACACTTTGGAAAATTAATCTCATTGGATGCCCTATTCACACAATGGGCTGTGGAGAAAAAAATAAAAATTGAGTGAATTGTCACCTAATTGCTACTCAATATCCGCTGATGGGAAACGTGTTTGACCCTCAAAGA
The DNA here is from genome assembly GCA_014706295.1 of Lycocorax pyrrhopterus obiensis. Taxonomy (NCBI): domain Eukaryota; kingdom Metazoa; phylum Chordata; class Aves; order Passeriformes; family Paradisaeidae; genus Lycocorax; species Lycocorax pyrrhopterus. Next base: position 131,765,004 of record JACSVZ010000002.1, on the reverse strand, counting down.
AAAAATTAAGAACAATACACAGAATGACATTGTCAACGACAAACCCCCTTCATGTGTTACAGTACTAGATGCTTAAGTTAAATATTATGAAGGCAGTAAATCAAAATTACCCTGTGAAGAGCCCAAGACCAACTTCTGCAACAGATACTACCGAGCAGCAAGCCTGGATGTGAACATGCCTCCACTGACACATGGGAACAGGTCTGAACCCATTCCCACCTACGGGCTCGCTCTCCACTCAGTTATTTACCTACAAGCACATGCTCCACTGCAGACCCAGGCTGCCCCAAGCCCTCCTTTATGTGGGCAGTCTGAGCATGCCCCAGCCCGGACTACCTGGTGTCCTGAGTATCTCTGCACAGCCTGGGCTGTTGGGAGTCTGATGGGGGGCAGTCAGGCAGCTGGCCAGCCAGCAGAGAGCCACGGCGGCCGGCAGAGAGAGCCACGGTGGCCAGCGTGCTGGGGCCTGCCATGAGCCTGCCCTTCCAGCGACTGCTGTCCCAGCCCACCCAGGACTTCACACAACCCCAGGAGCAGCAGGGGCAAACTGTGGCATTTACAAGACAGACCCCAAATGGTTGTACAATTGCTGCTCCTCGTTCACAGAAGTACTGTAAATTTCTAAAACCCAGTGAAGTCTCACAAGTAGTGAGCTCACTGATTCACTCCACTAATGCACTGGAGCCATGACTGGAGTTTTGTGGTGATCATTTTTTGTATACTACAAAAGAAAAACTTTAGCCTATAAATTCAGAAGTGTACCCTAGAATCATCTTTTCACCTTGCAAAGGGGATGCTCCTTCCTCCCCACCCTATGTCTCCCAGCCTTAATCAATCCCCAGGTTCCCCTCAAAGCATCTGGAAATTGGATAATAACAGAAGCAGCAGCACAGACCTCTAAAACACTCAGAGTGGGAGGGACACGCATTTCCTTCTGCGAAGATTATGGTCTGAACAGTTATTTTCTTAACACCTGCCATTTGCTTGCACCCCCGCTGCATATGAACCCAGACCGATGAAAAATGGATGTCGAAAATAACCTCCTCAACTCTGAGCCAGTTCTCTAGCTGCACAAACAGCTCTACTGACACAGCTGAGAGGGTGGAACAGAGGTAGGAACAAGTGGCCACAGCCTGCTTAAGTCGGTACTACCTCTGAAAAATGCATGTGCAATCATGCCTTATCTCTCCTGACCCAGAGTTTGTGGAAGCAAGCAGGCAAGACCCAGCTTAGGTAGAAAGACTAAAGGGAAAGACAGGGAGATAGTACACCTATCTTAAGGATAATCTCCCCTTCCAAGCTCCTCAGTTAGCATTAGAATCAAACACCTGGTTCTTTAGCATTTTCACCTGTCCACCTTCCTCCCTTAAAGCACTACAGAACCTGTCCCTGCTGCTCCCTTCAAAGAGAGACATTGCAGGCAGCTCTGTGTAGTAGTGCAGCAGGGTCTACCACCTCTCCAGAAAAGCCAGCAAGTGCCACAGAACGTATTTTTCCACACTTTCTATATCCCCTCCACTGCTCAGTCCTTTACACCAGCATTTTAGTAGCACAAGCCCCACAAAAACACGTCCAATGACTCTGACAAATTAACTGACTTCGAAATAATGAGCTCCACTCTCCAGTCTTGCCTGTAGGGAAGATCTGGTTTTAAGTAAAAGAAAGGCCATGTGGAGGAGAATAATGTACTCTCTGGATTAGGTTCTAATTGGATATAATTAGAGCCTAAAGAAAAAACATAACAAAAAAAAACCACCACCAAAAACCTTCCCATGCAAACTCCTCACACCAGTCTATTATCTCACTCCATCTGGTCATCTGTTCTGGAAACAAATGTATTTGTCTTCTCATGTTACACTCGCATATAGAGAGCACAAGGAATTTCTTTACTCTTCACTTCCTTTTCAAACTCTTACCTAAGAATTTTCTAAACACCTTAACCAGAAACAGATCACAGGCATACCTGCAACGGAGCAAGTGCTGTTACTTGAGGCTGCATGCTCTGCACTGCTCTTAAGTTCCTCACAGTGGTAACAGCAGCAGCACTACACAGAGCAGGGGATGAAGAGCATTAATGCTCCAGTCTCAGAAGCTTTACACGCATGCCATATTGTTCCTGTTGGAAAGGAAGGATAGCCCAGCATCTCAGTATCATCCCAGACTCAGAGGGAAACCACTTTTGCCCTAGTTTCTTACATGAGTTAGCGTTCCTCTCCACTGTTTTTCTGATTCAAAGCTGATTATGGTGAGAAGTTGTTCTTCTGACCCCCCCACCTTTCCATATTCCCCTTCCACTTCCATTAACTGCCCTTGATCTGCCACAGCCTAGTTTCTGGCTGTTGAAACTACTGGCAACTAGGCTTAGCCAGGAAGTAACTTATAGGCCCCGTTCACCTTCGTGCAGTTCTGGAACTGCCCATCGCCTTGGGATGCCCTCTATCACTGCTTGTCAGCTCTTCCACAGTTAATCTGGTGCCCCTCCCAACTGAACGACTGCTCTTTCAGCTGCTCCTTCACTTACCCGCACCCCTCAGGGCTCTATTCTTATTCCCTTCCTTGCACTTTAATCATTTACTGCTCTAATCTGGCCACCCAAGGCATTAGTTCCCATCCCAGCTCAAATGAACTCCTAAACGCCACTCTCAACTCCTACCCAAATAAATTTAATTTCATGTCAGTAGCTACCTTTGTACAATCCCACTGTCAGCTGATGTTTGAAAAGGCCAGGCCTAATATTTTTGTTTAATCTTTCCCCTCTGAACCGTCCTGTCTTTTCCCTATCAGAGGAGCCAACCCCGCTGTTTTCTTTTGTCGGGTAATCTCCTTCTTTCACTCCTTGACAGGCAGGTTGTCGGGTAATCTCCTTCTTTCACTCCTTGACAGGCAGGTTGTCACCAAGCCTCTCTCCAACATCAGGCTCCTCCCCTCCACCTCCTTTGGCACAAAGGCTGTGGGGAGCCCAACCAAGGCTGGCACCTGAGCAACACCAAACGTAGCCGAGATCACACCCGTGTTTGGGGCACTCCTACCTGCACCGGGGCAGCAGTAAAAGAAAACAGGCACCTCCCGCCCTCCATCTTCCTTACCCCGTAACTCTCGCCAGCCACCTCCTGCAGAAACGCTAATCACCCGAGCAGGGAAAATGGCCTTCCCGCCTGGCTGCCTCACGGCTGCCTCTGGGCGCCACGCCGAGCCACCCGCCGCCATGGCGGGAGCGCGGCATCGCCGGTGCAAGTTATTTACCGGGGGTAAATGCCCCACCGCCGGCCTGGGCCGCTCCGCACCGGGCGCCGGCGAAGCCCGGGCGGCAGGAGCGGCGCACGCCGCGGCCTCCGCGCCCACCGACGGCTCCTGGCGGCGCTCCCCGTCCCGGGGACACCGAGCCCGCCGCGGTCCTGCGCGTCCCGGGGGGACCCAACACCACGGCCGGCGGCACCGGGAGACAACGGGAGTATCCTTGCACCCCTGCCGCTCTGTCCGGCCTCGCTACCGCCAGGCCCGGGCAGGAGAGGGGCTGCAGCGGGCCCGGGGCCCACAGGAGCGGGAAGCTTCCCTCTCCTCTTCATCCTTCTCCTTCGGCCCCGCTACTGGGAAAGTTACTTTTTAACCCCGCCGGTCTCCGAGCAGCCGCGGGCCCGCCCGGGCGTCCCGCCGGGAAAACAAGGTCAGGACGGCGAGGGAGAAGGCGCCGCATGGAGCGGCCGGGGAGCACCTGGGCCGAGCTAGGGCCTTCCTCCCGCCGCCCGGGCCCCCTGCCCCGCCGGCCCCAGCCGAGGGGAGGAAGATGGCCGTGCCCGGCCCTTTGGGGATAAAAGCTCTTTGTTGCGCCAACACAAAAGCCAAGAAGCACTTTACGTCCGGGGCCTTCTGCGAGCGGAGGCCGCTCCGCTCTTCCAGGGCGAGGAGCTCTCTGTCGCGAAAAGCGACCCTCGAGGTGACGGAAAAAAACCAAAACAACACAAACAAATAAACAAAAAAACTAAAAGGGGAGCTAAACAAATAATCGCGCAGCCCCACGGCCAGGCGGAGAGCGAGGTGCGGGGCCGCGAGCCGCAGCCTCGTCCTCGGGCGCTCCGGAGTGTCTGTGCGCCCGGTCCGGCGTCGCTGTAGGAGGGAGAAGAGGGAGAAGCGCCGTCCCGGCGGGTCCGCGTCCGCCACCGGCGAAGGGGAACACGGCCAGCCCGGCGGGCCGCCCCGCGCAGCGGGCGCAGCGCGTGCCTGCGATCACTTACTTGTCCGTCTCTTGTGACATGTTTGATCCAATGAACTCTCTCCCCTTTTCCCGGTGCCTCCGTCTGCCTGGCGGAACTGGACTTTCAGGTCTGTGCAGGTGAAGGTGTGCGTGTGAACGCCCGGGACGGCAGAACCAGAGCTACTGGTAATTCTGCTTTCCTTCCCCCCCTCTCCCGGCTCCACAGCCAGCCGCCGAGGCAGGACAGGTAGAGCCCCCTCCCCCTGGCATGTGGGGAGCGGCGGGGCTGGGGCGCCGGCGGGGCTCGGCACGGAGAGCGGCCGGGCCGGGCGCGCACAGGTAACTTTCCCGAGCAGCGCTGGATTCTTTCACTAAAGGAGCGGGGAGAGGGACGAGCCGCGCGCTGATTGGGCGGCGCGGCCGCCAGGTGCGCTGCCATTGGCAGAGGCGCGCACAGGTGAGGAAGGAGCCGCCGCCGAGCGCCAGGTAACGAACGCACCGCGCCGCGCGCCCGCGCCGGGAGGCACCGCGGGGCCGCCGCCGGCGGGAAGGGAAGGGAAAGAAAAAAGAAAAGGGGAGCCGGCGCTGGGGCGGCGGGCAGTTCCACCGTCCGACAACGCCTCCCTGCCGCGGACGGAGGGGCCCGGCCGGCCGCGCTGAGGAGGCGAGGCCAGGCGAGGAGCGGCGCAGGGCCATGGGTGCCCCGTGAGGCTGAGGCGGCCCCTGGCCGCGGTCCGCCTGCCTCACCTGTCGGGCTGCTCCGTGCCCGAAATCCCGGCTTCGGCCGCTGGCCTGCGGCTGCCGTCGAATAACGCCCAGGGAGGCGTCGCCCTTCGCAGGAGAGTTTGGAAGATTGGTTTTTTCCTTGGGTTTGGGGACTTTTTGACCTTCCCCCCCCCCCCCTTTTTTTTTCTTTTGACCTTACTACGGTTGGGACCAGCTGAGTTTGACGTTGGTGAATGTCTTTCCGCAGAAGGCATCTCACGGCAGCAGGATGAGGTGGTGCCAGGTGATGACACCCACTGTGTGGCTCTGAGAGCTGATAGCTGAACTGGAGGATGTTGATGATGGGTGTTGAGGGGTCGGTTTTGTCAGCAGGGGAAAGCTGGAAGAGAATGGAAAAGCTGGAATGGAGTGCTTATTGAGGCTCTGTTATGCAGGGATGAAGTGAAAGGAGAGGACTGCAGATCCATCAGTCACCCTTCAGCCCAGTACAACCTACTGTGTACTTTGCCACAGGACTAAAGTGGGTTTACAAGGGACAACAGGACCGGGCTGTGGGGGCAGCGACTTTGACCCTGATGGAGAAGGTGGGGGAGAGGATCTCGTTGGGTCAGTTTGAGAACAGGCAGTGGAAGGGTAGCAACAAGACTCCCATCTGCTGTCACCCATTCTCAGTCCCCATTCCCCCATCAGAGACAGGTCAGGACTGCAGTAATCCCTCCTGCTACTGCCTGCCCTCCTGGAGACAGCTTTCTATACTAGGCATCCAACTTGAGTGCTGACAACCTCTGCTGTGCAAATCGTGCTGAATGTGTAAAGAATGCACCATTATGTGGGGCAGACCATTATGTTACTTAGTCATTTTTGCAAGACAATTACCTGAATTATTTCAAACCCATCAAATTTATAATGTCTTATGTGAAGGGAATTTTCCATTTTCTACCTTTGATTTCATAAAATCATAGAATACCCTGAGTTGGAAGGGATCCTCAAGGGTCATCGAGTCCAACTCCTGAACAGGGGAATTTCCCTTGACAGGGCAATGTAGTAGGAAGGATATTAATGGAAATACATATTTGTATAACCAAATATATATGTATACACACAGACACACATACATATATATATACGTATAAAACGTTATGGTCTGGGGCCTCACGTTCATTTAGCTACTGCTGCAGTTGAAATCAAACTTGACTCTGCTAACTTTGTGGTATTATGGGATCACAGTCAGGCACAAATATCTATTACTTGGGTCTCATTCCTTATCTGTGTTCATAGTAACTAATCAAATCAAACAAATTCAGTATAAATCAGTTTTAAGTCAGCTTAAACATAGTCCCATTAAGATTTCTGTCACTTTAACTAAGCAGAATTAGAAAAATACTTTACCTAGATCGATGACCCTTTGATTGAACACAAGATATTAGTTAGCCATTCTCTTTCTCCATTCACCAGTCACAGGAAAGAAACATTATCATACAATCTGTGAATCCAGTCAAAAGTTGCGAGTGTGGCCGTTCTTCATGATGATGCTTGTTTGAATTGTTTTGCATAGTACATTTTGAGGAAGCTATAAGGCTTCATAAAACACAAGAGAAACAGGGTAATTTATTCATAGCAAATGATGCAGTCATTTTGAATACAGAATTCTATATAATCTTAAAATAAGTTGGACCTCTCAAATACATTATTATATATTGTTCTCAAGAAATAGTGGTAGAATGCTGTAACAGTTTAAGTTACTGAAGCTCTCCCTGTTAACTGTAGAAATGATAAGGTTTCTTTCCCAAATGGTAAGGTTTCTTTCCCAAATAGTTGTTATGCTGAAAGAAACTTTGACACCTGAAAAGGTTACCTGTTTGAGCACCATCAATAGGATTAATGCCAGTTCAGGTATCCTCTTTCTCTCTTAATTTTTCAGTTGTAAGAAACATTTGGATGTTGTTGTGTGTTCATTCTCCCCCCCCCTCCATTTTTTTCCCATATGAAATGTATAGGAAGAAGGAGAGGAAGATCAGTGATGAGCACATTTGAAAATGCCACCTTCCCCAAGGTAGAAATGCTGCTGATATGTGATTTTACAAGAAAGAAAACTGCATTTGATGCCATCTGTAGTCCTGGACCAAACCCAAACTGTAACTCAAACTGAAATGGAGTTTGTTGTTCTAGTACTGGGTCAAATACAAAACTGCCTTTAGCAGCCTGCTCTCAGGAGAGATTCTCTTAGATTTAGGTAGTCAGGAGACTGAATTACTGCTCACTGTCTTAGGAGTAGTTCCAAGGTCAAAGTTAGGAATATAAGTGGAAAATGCAGTAATGAATTCTTGATTTGAGGTAGTTGGAGATGGCAACTCTTATTTAGTTAGGAGTTGCTTATATAGAAAAATATACCCTGAAATTATTTTAACTAGGAAGGCAGGCATAGGGCTCATAGTTTTCTGGATGAGCCTTTTGCCTCACACTGCAGGCTGGAATCAAATTGTCAGAGTCCACCTCTAGCTGAACAGGTCAAACAAGTCTTACTTAATCCAGCCCAATGCTCATTCTTCATGATCTACAAGATTATTATAAACTAATCTGTTAGTCATTGAAACATCAGATAATGTTATTTCTGGGCGGACCAGTCTTGCTTCCTGTAGAATCAAGGCTGTGTAGAGCAAAAATGGAAGAGTCATGCCATACATTATTGAAAATCTAGGACTTGTCTTTGGAGTGAACAGGAAATACTTAAAATAGTGGACTACTGTTTTTCATACTGTGCTTGCTTCTTTGTTTGCACAGTAGCTGATAGTTTTTTGTGGCATTGTAAGGATTCAGTGTAGAATTCAACTGTCTAAAGCTTTACCTCATGTTTACGCTATTCACTCCATAGCAGTGAATGTCGTTTGGACTTGCCAGCACTGGGTAAAGGAAATCAAGTGCACAAATAAGGCTTAACTAGGCTTACTAATTGCATCAAGTACTTAAAATACACTTCAGAAAACTATTAAAAGAAGTCTATGAGATAAAAGATGTTGGAGAGATGTTTATGTCAAAACAGTGTTGTAAAGTAGTTCAGTGAGGGAGCAGATGTTTGAAAACAACTGTTTTCAGTAGGCAGTGATTACCACGTATTTTTATTTGTGTCTTTCTGTCACTGATGGCTGTTGATATAAAATGTATTCTCCCACAGTAAGTTCAAAGACAACCACCTACTTACTAGTTTTGTGATATGCAACATTTACTGTTAATCTTCCCTACAGCCCTTCCTTTGTAGTCCTCTGTATGAAACTATATTGGAATTTGTGCAGACCTTGATCCTCAACTGACTTCAATGAAGCCATCGTGTACATCAAAATAAGCTTAAAAGATTGCAGTGCAACCTTCCTGTACCCCAGAACAGGTCATTCTTCTGCTCTAAGAATGAATTGCTGTGCACTGTTAACTCCAAGAAAGTCATTCTAAGTAACCATGATCCCGGCAACAGCTGACTTTTAATGCTTCCCAATGAAATATAAAATTCCTGTTGGAATTTTGTGATTAATGGCAAGTACTCGTGGATTTCTGTAATGCTGCCTGCAAACTGCAATTTGCACTCCCCAAATAGATCTGCTGGGAGCCTTTTAACAACCACAAGCTCTCAAGTACCTCCAGATCATGTATGACAGCAGCAGCTCAGCCATGAGGAGGATCATGGAATATCAAGCATTTCCTGGCCACAGGGTAAGGTGTGGAGCTGAGTGTGGCACTTTCTATATGAAATGCTGATTTGCATTTCTTTTAGATTCATCAAAGCAATATGGAAATATGTAAGGAAAAAAAAAAGGAGAAGCTTTATTTATGTTTTGTTTTGCTCATTTTGAATGTAGACTTCATGGTTCTGAAACACGACAGAGCTGTAACATGACTATCCTGTATATCTGCAACGCTGCACTGAGGCAGTGTGGCACACACAATGTTGTTTCAGCTTAAAACAGAAGTAATTTTTAGTGATGAAAATACCTCACAGTATGTCAATCCTTTCACGATTGACATTGAGACATTTAAACAGGTAAGAAGGTGGCAAAGTCTGACAATAGATTGGAATTTTAGGTTCATACTTGATTAGCAGACATTAAAGTACCAATCTATTTCATAAAGACTACTCATAGTTTTGGAACCAATTCAATAGAATTTAATATAGAATGATGGCTTTTCTGCAGATGCTTTGATCTGCCTGGTAGAGTTTTTTAGTGATTCATTCAACCATTTTTAAACACTGTGAAAATACAGTTAGGTCACCTAATGATGGTAATTTTGCTGTTAGTGTGAAACTGTAGTGTGAAAAAAGAGTAAGAAGACATCTCTGAAAGACAGTTTCATGTGACATGGGATCCAAGACTTTGGAAATACATTAATTATGCTGACATTAAAATTGTGTCCTGTCTTTATGGGGCAGAGCTAGAGAATGTAAATAACCTGACCAATGAGAAAAATGTAAAGAGTGCATCTTCTTAAAGCTTTGTCCAGCTTCTTGTGTTAATTGACAAGGTCTTTGCATCATCATAGAACAAAATTGCAATTCATGGACACATTTTGAGTAATTCTAATTTGAACTGTTTTGAGATGAAGGTAAAGTGCCGTTGTTTTGTTTAGGTTGTGAACAGCTCCCGGGGAATGTAAGAAAATTGTCCTAATACCTATATATATATTTTTTTCTGTAATTACTAGAACATTTTTAATTGCCAACTTTTTATCAAAATTTTTGCTTTTTTTCTCCTTTTTCTTTTTTTTTCTCTTCTCCCCTCCTCCTCTTCTCGCCTTCTGCCCTTCTTTTCCTCTTGATAACACAGAATGTCCTCAGTTGTACAAAATGAGCCCACAGTTGTTCTTGATACTGCAGTGGGTGCCTGGGGGAGATGGGCTGGTGTTCTCCAAGTTCCAGGAGGCCCATACAGAAGGCTCTCACTGCAGAGTGGGAATGGCCAAGTCTGTGTTTGCCACCAAGGGTGCTGCTCCCAGCTCACATCAGTCAGTCCTTGAACCATTATGACCAGCAGAGCACCATTTTAAAGGAAATTGAAATAGGGATGTGATCAACATGGGGCAAAACCAAGACCTTCAAATGTCTTTGCATTGGTTATAAGTATGTTGAGAGTTTGAAAAAATAGAGAAGCTCCACAGGTCTAAAATATTCCCCTGCAACATTAAGCATTCTAAATGCCATGACAAATGTGTCTTTTTGCTCCAACAGTCTGTCCTAAAATAGGCATAAGTGTTCCAGAATGCAGAAGGTGAAGGACGGCATATCAACAATTGCTTGTTTACTTTCCCCACACTCAAGATCTAGAGTAAATGCAGCCCATAGAATCCACAGAAATACTTTAGCGGTAGGAGTTGGGAAACAGAGCCATGGACTTACTATCCTGTTTGCTTAAAATCAGTGTAGTTTTCCCTTAAAATAGGTCAATACTATAATCAAAGAGAAAGGTACTTAAAAATCACAGTAAATATAAAAAGCTGCTTTCAGAATTCATTGAGTAAGAGGTGGGGTTGACAGCCACTGGGCTATTGCTCATTTATCCTTGTGGATGCTCTCAGAAGCAAGCAAATGTTATTTTATTTGAAGGGTGGAGGATAAAGAGGATTGTCTGGTGGCACAAAAGGAACCAGTGTTGGAGCCAGAGCACCTCTGCAGTGCCTTGTTCTGTGGAAAGGTCACCAGACCCGGTGTCTCTGTGTTTCTGTTTAAACTTTCAGCTCTACCTTTAGTACCTTTACAGACAGCTGTAGCAGTGCCACTTTCTACAACTTTTTGGTGTTCTCTTTTGAAATACAGGAGTATTTCAGAAGAAAGCCTCCAACTGGTTTTGTTCATAAACATAAAGGCAGTATATAATATTACTCCATCAAGCATTTCTGGGCACTGCAGGATCACAGCTTATTGCCATAACCCTTGGCCTTTCTTACAGCCTAGGCTTGGTTCTTCAGTGCTCAAGAGCTTCAAGATCATTTAGTCCCTGGCTTGGGGAAGACCCCAGTTTTAGATCCCCTGCAGCTGCTTTGTCAGCCTGTCCTATCAGGTTTGCCATCTCAGTGGTACCATGTTTATACAACGCACATGCCCTGCATGCACCTACAAGCCTGCTTTATCTCTACTCTGAGTGCTGCAAAAGTAGATTTTGCTATTCCTCTGCTGCTGGAAGGGCTTCCCTGACACCCAGGGAGATGTGATAACTATTCTATCTCGTTTTGCCCATCTGTTGTGGGATAGCCAGACCCAGAAATCAGGCTCTCAGTGCCTCACTTTGATGGGTTGGTTCCAAGTTGCTTTACACCTCGTTTTTTCTTTGCAGTATCTCTGTTACCTGTGTGCACTAATACACCACCTAATGCACTACTGATTTTTAATTGTCTTTGAATGCAGATTGAAGATACTATGCAATTCCAACTTCTTGGAATGTTACATGGCTGCGACATAGGCTGCTTTTACCCTACCTTTGTTTCTCTGAGTTCCTAGTTTAAGAAAGGATCAGATAAAACATCCGTGTTTTCTCAGTTGGTTCAGGATGCCGAAACTTCTTAACATGTCATGCCCTAAACACTGTGTGTAAATAGGAATTGCACTGCAATTTTTCTCTCCTTTGTTTCAGTAGAGAAACCGAATCTCTTAGAATAAACAAATTTACAATATCTATGCTTTTCCCTTACATTTTTATTTCTTTTCCTTTTTTCCCAAGTAAGTGGAAATTTTAGCTTCAGAAAGAAGGAAGGTGAAAGCATTGTGCAGTGAAGAAGTTTTACGTGGCTCCAGGACAGAGATGTTGAGTATTTGCTTGTCTCTATTTGACTTGAAAACAGTACCTGGAGATGGCTGTTTGTTTATATGGAGTGTTTGGGTGTGAGGGGTAAAGCAGGCAGATTTACATTTACATTTCTTCACTGCTTTTTTCTCTAGCTCCCACACATAAGCAATAGCCCTGCAGGGAAGGGTGGGGCAAGTTGTGCGTGTTGCTCCTTATTTCACCATAAACTTCGCTCTGAGTACTAGGACTTTTAAGGGGAAGGCAGACCTTGCTGTAATACCATTGGAAGTATGAGTTACCCCTCTGCATAATCAGTACCATGGTTAATGTGCTTGGGGAGAAAGGTAAATAAAATCTGTGTCATTCCAGAATGAACTAGGTGCAGGAGAACACTTTCAAAGGTTCAGGAAACCTTTGTGAGAGGGAGCCTAAACCAACACCACACAGTCTCCCAGCCCCAAGACAGAGACATTTGGTATCAGGGAGAAGTTGCTTAAACTCTTTCAGCCCAGGCACCATCTGCCAGAGACAGTTCTTGACCTGTGAAGCTTTCAGGGAAGGCGTGCAAGGCACTTGCGGGGAGGTAGCAGCACCTCTCCATTTTATACGTGAGGTTTTTGAGCAACAGACTTGCCAAAGGTTATATGGGGAGTATGTGCAGAGCCAGGAATTTATTACCCCTTGCCCAAATCTCAGGCTGATGCCAAATACAGATGGGTAGTTTGCTGAATGCCTCAGCCTGTCTCCTGGAAAGTACTCTTGCATTCCCAGTGAAACCAGTGAGTTCCCCAGTTTAGAATGCATTTATTTTTATACTGCACAGACAGGCAATACATGTTTTGACAAACATGTGCCAGAGTGTTGAGTGCTTTGTGGATTCTTAGCCCCTGAAACATCATCATGCCTAACTGCTCATTAAACCTGCTGCCTAGCAGAATCCATTAGTCCTCCTGCGAGCTCCCAGGCAGAGCCTGAGAGAGTGTGAGGTGCCTTTCTCAATCTAGCCTTGCCCTTTTTTTTTGTTTAAATCACTAGCAAAGCTGAAGGTAGAGCTTACAGAGGGAGAAAAATTCCAGGTGAGTTCCACTCACAAAATTGACAAGCTACATTTGAAATGTGGTATTTTAAACCCAAATGTCTTTATCTCATTTTATCAGAGCTAATTGTTTCAGCCTATTGGTGCAGCACAGGTTGAATTTTGAATGTTGCACTGATAACTCTAAACTGACGCCAGTATCTGCACAGGACAGCTGATGATGTGGTATCATATCTGGCTTTAAGGACATGTCTTACCTTGGGCAGAGTGGAGTCCTCTCTCACCAGAGTTTTATAACTCTTGATGAAATCTTTCTCAGTGTTATGTGTGTATGAAGTGCAGGTGGTGGACACTGAGCTTGGTACCACAACGTGGAGCAAAGTAATCCCATAGCAGTGATTCCTGTGATATCTATCCCCAAGGTCACAGTGATGAGCAGGCAGCAACTTGAGTAAAAAGCAGGACACAAAAATATGTCAGAAGGTCCTGTAACCTTAGTTATTCTGGGATCTTATTTGTAAGGTGAGGGGGAATAACTGCATGCTTCAACCCTCCTCCTTACAGAGAAGTTGAGTAAAGCATATGTGTTTGAGATCCCCAAGAAATCAATGCATTAGAATCTCCACTGGTTGGCTGAGTCTGGTAGAAGAGTGTTTGGCTGCCCAAAGGGGCTTTTTCTCTCTCTTACCCTGGTCGTGAATTCTGCCCTCTGGTGTCTCAGCAGCAGCTTTGCTCTTTCATCTGCCTTGAAGCCTCTTTTCATTTGGTTTGGTTTTTTAATAGGGTTGGTCTTCAGGCAAGTACATAGGTTGGTTTGACCCCTTAAAATTCCATTGCCAAACTGTGGGAATGCTGGACCCAACAAAAGGAAAGAGGCCCACCTCTTTTGGCAGCAACCTGATTTTAGCTTTGAGTTAAAGTGATTGTGAAAGTGCATGCAAAGCAGCCTCTTCTGTTCAGGGTGAACTAAAGCCTTCCAAGTGTAAGCATAGGGAATTAATTACAGCATTTGCACAGCCCTTTTCTCCTAAAGTCTCACATATGGCTGTACCGCATGATGTTTCTTGGCATTACCAGCAGATGGGCCATCACCAGCAGCTCTGGCAGCACCCATTTCTTGGACATTTCAGCTCCTCCGGGGGCTGGAGTGGTGGTGAATTTCTGCAAGTGCAAGACAGGATCAGCATCATGCAGTATCAGTGAAGCTTCTGAATTCATGGAAGTGTATAAATGAGTGCAGTCATCTGGTCAATAAGATATTTTATAAGTCACAGGTGAAATGACCATCTTTTCATTGAAGGATGTACATATAGAAGGTGTTTTTATAGACAGTATTATGAAGAATGTTACTCATTTAAGTTGTCCTTTGCACTAGAAATCCATTCTTTGCTTTGGAAGTGACTCCACAGCTGGTTAGTGCTCCATTTTTTTAAGGTTTAGACAGTAGATGCCTGAAGTTAAATTTGATGCTACGGCCCTCCAAACAGCATTGCAACATGGGGGATGGGGAGCAGGGATTTCCCCTTGATCTGTGCCGTTCCCTTTGGGTTCCAGAGCTTCCATCAGGGCAGGGAGGGGGAAGGGAGACTAAGGATATCTGAAAATCTTCATTATCAGCAAGGCAAATTATACACATGCCAATTACCTCAGTTTAAACAACCAATCACACTATAATGGGGAGAACCTTTAGAGCCTGAGGAAGGTGCTTTGAAATGCCTCTGTTCAGAGATTCCCTGTTAATGCAGAGAATTGCCCCAGCAGCAGTTCTTGGCTCCGGTGACTGGAGTTTGGTAGCAATGACAATGGAGCTGGGCGGATTGGGAGATGGATGGGAGTGATATGACAATACAGGAGTTGAAATTTCAACAGTGATGAAGCAGTAGCCAGTAGCAACCTGGCTCCAGGCTTGCTGTATCACCCAACACAAATCCTCGATGGCAATGTGAAGGAATTGGAATTTTTTTGTTACATGTATGTCTAGTCATTGTCTTTGTGTCCAGGAAATAGCTTACCCTGCACTTTACTGATCAGTCACTTTCCTAGGAATTCTGCAGCTTCCTCTAGCTTCAGGTCTTTCTAAGCCTCAAGTATCATTTTCTCCTTTGAAGCACTATACTGCTTTTTTAGAAGGCCTGATCCTGTAGTGGATGGAGTCCACTGAGAATCCTTCTCATTTTGTGAGCTACTGATCAGGGCCTATATGGTTGAATTCCGTCTGTTTGTAGGTGAGTGCTGCTACCTGCATAGTAAGGCTCCTCACCCTGGTCTCTGGTTTCAGAAGAGGATTTTTCCCATGCCACATGGCTGCTCCTTTTCTAAACTTCCCTAACGTTCACTGTGTACAATCCCTGTTCAGTCTGGGACTGATGTGCTGGTTTTGTCCTCCTTCGTTCAGCAGAGCCGCATCATCTACATCTAGACATGACACATCAGTGCAATAAGGGCAGACATTTCTCCTGCACATGCAGGAGTGAATTCCAGTTTTAAAGCAGTACTTATGTGAGGTGTCACATTTTCTGTGAAAGAATACAAGTAAGTCACACTCAGGTAATATAAGTGTGTCTAACTGTCAGCTGGCAGAGGGCTATGTCAGTTTAGGCTAATAGCTGCCGAATAATAGATACACAGATGCTCTTAAATTGGTTTAATTTATGTCTGCTGGCCCTGACAATTGGAAGAATAGATAAATATACACAAAGCCTTCAAAGCTTGGGGTGTTGTGATGCTAATTGAAAAGTCACCAGAGGAAGCCTGCATGGTGTGTGGGAATCCTAGTGCTTGAGATTAGTGGCTAATTAGTGGCTGGGAGCTGGAGGGCACTCCTCCCAGCTAGCTCACACTGAGAACAGGCAGCTTGGCCCCGGCAGGCAATTCTTGCCCTGATACCGGCAGCGAAGCAAGCGTTGTGGACAGCAGACAGTGTGGAGATGGGAAGATACAAGTAGTGTCAGCGCTGTAGCAGATTCTCCATACGTGCACAGAAGCAGTGCCAGAGATACTGCTGTCTCGGCGGCTTGCTGTGTCCTGAGCCACAGCAAAGACACAGGCATTTGAGAACTGAGCTCTTTCTTCTTTTTAACAAATGCACAAATCCTGTTATCTTACTTTCTGCTTCTTTCATGCTGTGTTTGCAGCAGATGACAACACACTCTGGAGGCCCTCAGCTTCAAACCTTGCTTTAGAGTCTGAAGTGAATGCATGCAGATGGTGGCACCCCCTTCTTTGCATCGTGCTTTAGATTCATGACATTTAAAAAATAGAGGTTTCATCTGTCTGCCAGTGTCTCAGTATTTCCCTCTAAAGCTTTCCCTGAAGTACAAGTGAAGTATAAGAATCAGAGATTTAAAGAATACACTTCTGTTATATGACTCTATGAGGGTGGCCTTTAGAAAATTGTAGGAATTGGTATCACTGATGCATCACCGACAGCACTGAACTAACCAGGGCTTGCTTTGATTAGGCACGCATCTCTTTTTCTCAATTGTTTTGTATCCCTTTGTGACAATCCCATGTTTATTTCTTAAATTAAGAAAGGTTGTTTTGTAACTCTAAAGAGTTACATGTTTTCTTCTTTTTGTTACATTTGCTTTTCCAAATCTGAAATGTGTAAACACAGCTTTAAATTATTGTACAGCCTCTTGATTAAACTAACTGGTACCAAAGCTCACATATGCATTGAGCACCAATACCAGAATGGGTCACTTCTGAACACCACAGAAGTTAGAAAACTTCCTGTGTCACCAGCTCTGTGAATAACACGGTTTTGCTCAAGCTGGAGTCACAAATGGGATAAAATGTACTAAGCCTGTGATCACCAGCAGTGGCCCGGGACCATGTGAGTTGTTGGTTGTAGTCCACTTTTCTGGTGATCCATGCATGAGAACATCTAGTCCAGTTTCCTTAACCCTCATGTCAATCAACCCTCTTCAACAGCTGTTAAAAAAAAGCTGAATTACCAGTAAGAGCTAATTACAAAGCAGACATCCTCTATATAGTAGCTGCATCGTAAAAGTGATGCTGTGGGGAGAAGTAAGGTTTGCTGGCAGAGCTAATACATAGTTGTGAAAAGTTAACAGGTTTTCAGACACAGTTTTTCTACAAGTCTGAAAGAGAAAGCCAAGTTATTCTGGCCCATTCTCAACAACTCTATAGAGAGGACAGACATGACAGCCCTAGACGTGGACAGTCAGCTCTGTCACAGATAACACCAGCTTGCAGGGCAGCCTGGAGAGCCCAGGTGCTCCAGGAATCTTAATAGCCTGTGTGAAGCAACAAATTCCTGAAACCTTGCTCTTCGTTCAGTAAATGTTTGTCAAAACAGGAATGAGAGATACAGGAAAAATCAGCATTTTTTGGCCAAATTATTTCCAACTGGTTCTAGGTGGGTATTAGTAATGCAGCTGTCAGTTTTCACATGCTGATTTTTAAACATATACCCTATATGTTTAGGGTTGACCTATACTAGTCATCTTTTAAGATATCTTCTCTTTTATCTTAAAATACCTATGGGTACCATTACTGATGGTTTCAGATACTACTGGACAGTAACATTAAGATGATACCCATGGAAGCTGGTCAGTGCAGTGACTGATGCAGCACGGGAATCTGGTGACAGTGCTACAAGCTGAAAGACACTCCATGCTGGAGCCTGGCAAGGAGCTGGGAGCAGATAAGGCATCTGAATAATCTCACTGTAAGGTGAAAAGGGAGAAGAACCCCAAATAAAATGTATTCAGCTGAATAGAGCTTGTGAAGGGACCACTGTTTGCTTGAATAGCTTTTGAGAGGAATCTTAAGAGGACAGACTGGCCTGGTGGGCAGGTTGCCTCTGCCAAGATGCTGCTTCCTTTTGGGAACCACAAGAGAAAATATTTCCCCTTCTCTTCTGGCCATATTGAGATAGCCCCTTTCTCCTTCCCTCCTGCTCCCTGCCAGGCTTGGGGTATCTCTTGCTACTGGGTGAGGAGCAGTGGGGCCAGACCAGCTACTTCTTCACAGCATCCATTTAAAGTGAAGGCTTGATAATGGTTATTTCTCCATGGGCTCCTCTTCGCTTGGGGAGAAGGCCCTGTCACAAGGGCATTCAGGTAATGCAGGTGGGTGTCAGCTGACCACAGTCTGGCCATCTCCCCAGGGAGCAGAGGAGGCTCTGGGAGAGGGACTCATCCATGTCTTGACCTCCGGATGCTGTGCCTGAGCAGTTCCTGTTTTGCTGAGTTTTGTGGGGTTCTGACAGGCTATGTGTGAGAGAGAAGACAGGAGAATACTGTGAAGGGGCTAAAGAGAAGGAACTGCAGAGGAGTTTCTAATTCCTGTAGGAAATGTGCATGGCCCTATGGGTCTGCAGGAGCCCAAAGCTGTGCTCAGCTTCATGAAATCTGTTAGCTCACATACCAGGATTTCTTCTGGTTTCTGAGTCAGTTCCTCATCATTTAGAGAAGGTACTGGACTGAGCTGAAGTTCTGCAAGCATATCTGATCTCATGTCAGCTAAAAACTCATAAAGATCAGCACAAGGCACTAGCCTGTTCCAGAGAAAAGCACCAAACCTCATTCTGGAGCTTTTGTTGGATTAAAACCAGAAGTGCCATTAAGATGTTCAGAGGGCTGGAGCACCTCTGCTATGAAGTCAGGCTGTGAGAATTGGTAGTGTTCAGCCTGGAGAAGAGCAGGCTCTGGGGAGACCTTTTAGAGTGGCCTTTCAGTACCTAAGAGTCTACAAGAGAACTGGAGAAGGACTTTTGACAAGGGCATTTAGTGATAGGACAAAGGGGAATGGCTTTAAACTTGTTAGGTATTAGAAAGAAATTCTTCCCTGCGAGGTGGTGAGGCACTGAAACAGGTTGCCCAGAGAAGCTGCAGATGCCCCATCTCTGGAAGTGTTCAAGGCCAGACTGGATGAGGCTGTGAGCAACCTGGTTTAGTGGAAAGTGCCCCAAACCAGATAGTCTTTCACCCAGCCAAAACCATTCTGTGACTATATAAAGTAAAAAATTTAAATGTTTCTTCAAATAAGGTATAGAAGCCAGTTTGCCTTGCAAAAGCTCTAACAACTGCTTTCTCCTTGTAACTTCCAAAATAAAACTCAGCTATTCCAAAATTAAAAATAATAAATTCATCTATTAAAAATGTTAAAAATTATCTATTCAAAAATAAAATTCAGTGTTTAAGATGTCATCTGAGAGATCTACGTAAGTCTGGTTTAACTGGGGCAAAGCTAAGGTGAGAGACAGGTCAAAATCAAGCTTACCATGGAGGCTATCTGCAACCTTCGTGGAGAAAGATTACCATCTTACTGGGCAGACCATGTTTCTGTTATTACCAATAACAATCTGGTTTATAACATTTACTCTCCCCTCTTTCCTAAGCTATCGCCTCTGAGAGCTGGAAGATTCACACAACACCTGGGGTGAAGCTCTGATGAGACTGAGTCACGTTACTGATTCAGAAGTGTCTCAGATCATATCACCCACTGTGAGAAGGTGTAGGTCCTCTCCACAAGGCACTCATTGTCCAAGCCAGAGAGATTGTAAGGAGGAGGGTCATGGTAGAGTAGGGATATCTCTGCTATTTTGAATGTTGTGATTTATGGCTGCAGTTTTTCAATAAACCCCATTTTTTATTTTATTGCATTTTGATGTTGAAGCATATGAAATCTTACAGATATTTCAGTGAAAACAGCCTGCCTTTCTGTTTATGCTGTGAGGGAATGGCTTTTCTGTGCTATTAGCCAGGAGGATCAAACTTTATGATGGAGCAGTTTGGTCTGAGCTGCTTTCCCTCGCTGGCCTGTTCAAAAAACTCTAAGGGGCACAAAGCCAGCCATCTTTACAGCCTCCCTGGGTGACAGGAACAGGCTGCTGCCTCTGGCTGTGTGCAGAGACCCTCCTGCTCCACAGGAGCTGATCCTGTTACGCTCTGTGGAGCAAGTCTGAACAGGGTGAAATGAAGAGGAAATGCCAGTTGCAGGCCTCCCAGATGGCTCTGAGCTACTCTGTACGCTAACTTTTTCACCCTCAGGAGGTTTAACATATTAGTTCCTCACCATCCACAAACTGCTTTTGGATCCGCACTGGAAAGCCACCCTGCTCAGGTGATTTGGGGGACGTGAGCTCTGTCGTGTTTATTGGGCTGCCTCTCTGCTCTCCTGTTTTGGTAATCCTCTGCTCTCCTGCAGGTATTAACACGTACAAGAAAGCTTCATCACAATAAATAATACCACAACTTGCCACTTCTTCTTTCTGTCCCTCAAAGATACCATCAAACTTTTAAATCAGTCCTAGTAAAAATCATCAGTGGGGCTGCAGAAAGGTCAAAGGTTTGCTGGTTTAGGATTTCGTGGGAATATACGCTTGTTTGGACTTGGCCCAAAAGCTTCGTTTACCTGTTTGACAGGTAACAATTAGCGAGTAATAGCTGTGCCGGCTGGAATGTGGCTGCAAGGGCCAGCGGGCGCTGGGTTACCTGGTGGGCAGGTGTGGGTGCAGCGCCCAGATAGGTATGTGCATGCACAGCATTCCTGGGAATCAGTTTTCCCTTAAAGATGCAGCGATGACTGCAGGGCACAAAAGGGCTGGGCTTAGCCCAGGCTCCAAGACACTGGAGCTGTTTGCAAGGTAAAGAAATAAAGTAAATAGTGGAAGAGGAGGGGAGCTGAGGAAAGGGCTTCAAGAAGCAGCTGCCCTTTTTTTTCCTTCCCTGAAGAGAGGGGAGTTTTGATTCTTCCCTGAGAATCTTGATAACAGACAATTTAGTGTGATAGGATGTCACGGGAGATAGAAGCAGAAAGAAGGGAAAAACCAAGCTCACTTGGCACAGGATGGATGTGAAGTGGGGAAACCATGTCTCAACTGGTTTAGAAACGGTTAAACAGCTTATGTGCAGTTACCTCAGCTCTGCCATTATCGAGAATCCAAGCCTTATCGGTTTATTGAATAAAACCACTTTATCTGTGGCAAATGTCCCCATTTCCATCTCCTGCAGCAGTCAGGGAAGATTCCTGCATCAGCTTCTCTCTCGAGGGAAGCTGGTATAAATTATGTAGACAGACAGGGACTTTGCAGGTGGTTTTAAGATGTCTGATTTTTTTTTTAACCACTGCAGGTGACCCTCCTCTTGTAGCTCTTTTAGGAACAGAAAGCTTTACTCATTCTTTTCATATTTTATTCCCATTTGTGAACAGGCTTCTGTGTTTGTGTATTTCCACTTTGGTGTTTCATGTTTGACAATTGAGCTATTGTGTGACTTTGCAGAAGTCACATCCTCTTTCCTGGTCTCTGAATTTTCACCTGCAGAGTTGGAGTAGTGAGTCCCATGTTATTAACCACAAAAAATGCAGATTACAAGTACTGCTAGTTATAAACATGTATGCTATTACAGATACATATAATACAATAATTCCTTTGAATCTTATTTTACTGTGATTTCAAAGCATTCTGTTTTTAATAAAAAACCTGTCTTTTTTTACTTATAAACAGCTTCTCTGGCTGAAAGGACTTTGTCCTTGGGGTACCAGTTGATGTCATTTGAGGAAGAAGAAATCCAAGTATAATTTGAGACCATTTTCCTTGATCTTAAAGGACCCAGCATCATTTTGAGTAATTAAGCATTATTTGTACACTGTTATTTAGTAGGACCTTCATTAAGAGGGAGTCTCTTTGCTCAACAGTGTACGGGCCAGTAAATGGTCATTAAGCCTGACTACTGGCTGACACAATAGCAAGGTTTGTATGTATTCTCACAAACTCAGCAGGAGCCACAAGAAAGCACTGCAGGAGCACAGAGACATCTCTGCACTGTGGATCAAACCAAAGCAAAACACCCTTTCTCAGAAAGTGCTGAGAAATACATGACAAGCCCTGTCCCTCTATGCACAACCACTGCATAAGAAGCTGCAATTATCTACCCTGGCTTGGACCAGAAGCTCATACACTTGCACTGCACACCTCTGAGAGCCCCTGCCCTTTGGGAAGAAGTGAGCAGCATTCTTTCCTTTCCAAGCATCCTTCATTCTGAGTCTCAGACTTCCTCAGCTGGAGCTTGGATCTGCATCTCTGTGTTTCACATCTCTGCATTTCACATCTCTAAGTCAACACTTTGTTTCGTGGATTGGTCTGACTGCTGTTTGAACCCCTGTGTAGTTTTTACCTCCATGTTATGCAACCATGAGCCCCACAAGCTCTGAGGTACTTCAAATAATCTTTTTGTTTGTTATAGGCCACATTTTTGACCGTGGCATTTGGCATCCATGGTACTGTGTGAAACAGCACGCAAAATATTCTGGCTCGCTCTTTGTCTCCCATTTACTGCTGGCCTATCCAGCCTGCTGGGTCCTGCATGTTTTGGTGTGTCCTCCAGCTGTGGTCATTTTGACCTCGCAACATTTCTGATCACTTGCCCTTTGGGAGGGAACTGCATGCAGTGTTCCAGACCTGGGATGATCTACATTGCCTGGTGACTCAGCAGTGATTTCTTACATTCCTGATGTTGCTTCAGCCCTGCTGAGCACGGGAGCAACCAGAGCCTGTCAAGCAATGCTTCCATCAGACTGCATTGTCGTGATTGTGCTGCACAGTTGTGCTGCATAAGCACAAATGCCTTTTGAGTCAAGCAAAGAACTGTCCTCTCTCCTGCTACTTTCTGCCCACCTCTAGGTTTTGTGTCTCTGTGTGTTCTTGATTACTTCATCACCTGAAGTGAGTAGAAAGAGTTCCCCTGACTTCAGCAAGATTGGAAGTCCTGGTAGCATCCCTTGTTAATGACAAGAGGAGCTGCACAGAGAACCTGAGCCATGATTAGTGCTGAGTGATGTGCTCTTCTGGTCCTTAGGAGTGGGAAATTTTATGCTCACAGGGAGACCAGACTTGTTCAGGTAGAAGAGAAATAAGGTGCAGTACCAGTCCCAATCTGGTGAAAATGTTTTGCCTCACCTTTCACTTTCATAAATGCTTTCTGTGAACACAAGCAATTCAGCCTTTCAGTTTGGTGCTGCTTTCTGCTATATCAGCACTTTCGCCAAGAACACTTGGAAGCATTTAAAGAGTGGCATTAATTAAAGGTGACTCAGAAACAAATGGGATATAAAGAACTTGGAAAGAATGGAAGAGTAGCTATTGTACAAAATGCTTTTCTAAAAGAACACCTGGAGGGATGAACACCTGGAGAGCATGGTTTGGGAAGCAGCCTTCCCACTGCAGCAGTGCAGTCATGGTGATTAAACACACCTTTTGGAAGCACACACTGTTTTGAAGGGGCTTTCAACCATCACCAGGTAAAGCTTACAATGAGTGACTCGTTGCATGTTAAGAGGCAAGATGACTCCACTTGCTGTTTGGGTTCTGTACAAAAGGTTAGCAGTATTTCAGGCTGAACAAGGGGACTCTGAAGAGGGTAACAGGGACTCTGTTGTTCACGGGTAACTACCAATAAAGAGTCCACTAGATAAAGTGGGTCATAAATGGCATCTGAAGTAGTCTTTCACCCCAGCAAAGCATAATCCAGCAGAGTAATGTAGGAAAAGGATCAACTCAAAGGAATTCACCACCACAGGTTATTCCCAGAGAGCATCACTGCCTAAGGAGGAGCAGAAAACACGTGGCCTTATTCTTTGTGAAGTGTTTGTGGAGTTTTGGTCACCATAGCACCAAGTCACCAAATACAGAAAGGTCCCTCCCATGATTCATAACTGAACCCACAGTGGCCATTGCTGTTTCTAGCCAACTTTCTGGCTCTGCCCAGTGTGAAATAGCTGAATGGAGCTTTGCTGGACACCTACAGGCTGCTCCATCCTCCCAGCATGCTGCAAACAGATTACTATACCCAGCAACTCTTCATGAGCTTTTCTGGGCAGGTGAAAAGAGCAGGTAGTTCTGTGGATTATTTTACACAACCATAGGTCTGAGACATGTCACCTGCTATTGCCAGGGTAAAGATTCAGAAACATGGCATTATGAGACTTTGGGTTCAGCTCCTCATCTCCTGACTTGACCTATTTGGGAGGAAGTTTTCTGAAAAAGTTATCAGCTTGAGGCTGATAACCTAGTATTAAGAAAATTTTAGCCAAATGGTTCTGCTGCAAGTGGCAGTAAGAATAGAGAAAAATACGCTATTTTGTCCAGTTTTGTTGTTTTCGTACATATGAACAGTTCTGCCATTCCCATGCTTCAGAGAAAGATGGTGAAAGCACAGCGTCAGGAGAGGCTGACAGAAAAAAAGTACTGCTTCAGGAGTCTGCTTCTGAAAATCCCTTTGAAATTCACATTTGTTCAGTGGTAGTTGCCAATGTCAGCAGCTGAATACAGCTGGGCTTCCATCCGCACTGAGCACATGCCAGGCTATGTGTGGCCTAAGAGCAGACACCTCTGCCTCTCCAGAGCTCTCCTGCTGGGATGGCTGCCCTGGAGGCACCCCTGTGAAGACAAACTGCCCAGCAAGGCTTTCTGGAGTTGGGACAGAGGAGTGGACCACAACAAGGAGCACAAGGGGGGAAGAAGGGGGCTGAGAGCTGAGAGTGTGAGCAGATAGGCTGCAAATGGGAACCAGAGCATGGGAAGTACTGGACTGCTTGGATGAGGAAGAGGTGGGACCTCTGGGCACAGCAGTAACAGCAGGGCTGACTGAAGACAGACATGTGGGTATGGGAAGGACTAGGACTGTTTGAATAGGAGAGAACTGGGAACTAACACAGGTAGAAGGAAAAGTGGTGGGGTTGGTCTGTGAGGAACAAGGGCTACTGATGGCTGAGTTTTGTGGTGGGGACCCGGTCTGGACAAGACCAATGGCTGTGAGTGGCCTCCTGCTTCAGCCACCATGTTTTCTGCCTTCCCCTGGTACTGGATTGCCCAGAGATCTCAACATTACTGACACTAATTACACTACCAGGAGCTTCATCACAGCAGGAAAGTCACTTCTCAGATGCAAACTGGACCACAGATGGCTGCTGTTTTTAATGGTAGAATCACAGAATTCCAGAACAGCCCAGATTGGAAGGAACCTTGAAAGATCATCTGGTTAAACCTTTCACACAGAAGGGAGCCTAGATGAGCTTATCTAGCACCCCATCCAGTCGCATATTGAAAACCGCTAGCGATGGGATCTCTGCCATGTCCCTGGGAGGCTGTAGAACCAGACACTGTGGGTAGGACAACCAGAAACTGGAGAATTGGATTAACAGTAAGTGGATGTCTTAGTGCTGTATTGCTGCAAGACGTGGGAGGTTGTCAGTCAGAGCAAGGCCAGGAAGCTTTCCTTGACAGCAGCACAACAACGGGCAAACCACTGTTGTAGTGCTGCAGGATGGCATCTCCAGCCAGCAACAGCAGTGCTGAGGCCACTGTGCAAGGGAGTGGTGAGACCCCAGGGCATGACCTGCCTCATTTTGCCCTAGGATGGTGTCCCAGACTCATTCAGCACAGAAAACAAAGACTACAAGGAGGTACTAATACATCAAGGAAGTAACTACCAGGAAACAAACACGATTTAAAGGGCAGTGTTGTCACAAGGACAATAGGGTACAAACAGACTTTGACATATTCCAGGTGGTAAAGAAAGGGTGGCATCTAAACACGTGAGAAGTGAGTTACTAGAAGAGATCCCACAGGAGGAGCAGTGAGAACAAGGGCCCAAGGGGCTCAGGGATGCGGTTTGGTTGGGAGACACTGCCAGAACCATCCAAAGCCAGGACTCAGTGGGGAATGTGAGCCCTTCCAGACCACTTGCTTGAGCAACTTCCATTTTGGCATTTCCTAACTTTTGAGTTGTCTCTCATCTTCCAGGGCATTCAAAGAGCATCATACTCTGTCTTCTGCAGCTTTAACTAGAATAAGATCTCATATAGGCCTAATTATGTACTACTAGTGGAGGAGACAAAAAAAGAAACAGAAAAGCAAACTATCTGTACTTAACAATTGAGTTCTGACACAAGGAACTTGTCTTACCCAAGGCTGGTTGGGACAAAGCAAACAGTGTGCTGTCTGACTGCAGCCCAGCTAGTGATGGCAAGCCTTTGTGGAAAATAAACTGCAGCCATCACAGCTCAGGGGATTCTTTCTCTGCCAGAGATAAGAGAAGTTATGAAGGATAAAGGAGAAACATCTCTTGGACAGTTCGCTATAGTATATAGACTCTCCTTCAGACTGGGGAAAGACAAAGAGGTAGTGCCTTTCCAATGAATGTTTTATGTCGGAAGAATTTAGATTGTAAAGGATTTGTTCCTTAAGTGATACATAATTTATTAAATCTTTTCAGTTCCGTGAAATAAAGAGTAAACACAAATCCTCACACCCAAGCAAACACACAAATAGGTTCTTATGCAACTCCACTGCCTGTGGCTGCTTTTTGCCAGTTTCCTCAATGGTTTAATTCAAACAAAATCTCAGGACAGGTGCACTCCAGAATGCTTCAGCGTGACCTCAGCCTGAGCTTTCTTTTAAGGTGGCAGGTCCCAGGGTTTTCCTTCAAAAGCATATGTGCTTATTGGCATCCTGTGTTGTCTAGGGGAAGGTCATGAGACCCATCTTATTTTCAGATTGGTGTAGGCTATGATAATAGCTGTGCTGCTTGGACTGCTGTTGATGTTTCTTTGTAAGAAAAAAGGGAAAGTATTTGCAATTAGCATGTCATCACACTCGCTTCTTCCCTCCTCTCCCCACT
Source organism: Lycocorax pyrrhopterus obiensis (assembly GCA_014706295.1). NCBI lineage: Eukaryota > Metazoa > Chordata > Aves > Passeriformes > Paradisaeidae > Lycocorax > Lycocorax pyrrhopterus. The sequence continues at coordinate 131,738,637 of JACSVZ010000002.1, read as the reverse complement.
GCAAGGCTTACAAAAGAACACAGGCAAACACAACTTGTGCATTGCTCAGAAGTAATATTCAGTCCAATATTTTATAAGTAATTGGTAACTGATAATTTTTATTATATCATTGTTAAAAATAATAATAATGCTTTCCTTCTATAAGCAGTGTATGTGACACTATGTAAGAGTCTAAACCTGGATAACAAATATCACAGATTAATGCCTGTACCTTCCAGATCATCCAAATGGAAAGGCAAGCTCAGAAGTATTTCTAGTTCTAAGAACTGCCACCGTATGTTTTGCTTTTCCTTCCTATCACCTCTCCAGGGTCTTCCAAGCCTTCTTTGCTGTGGCTTCTCTAGTGGCTGTCATGATGCTTCTTAATCAACAAGTGCAGAAGTCCTTGGGAGTCCTTCAATATTTATCAGGAAGATTTGGAGTCCTGCCTCTAAGAATGATGGGGAGACTGCTCTTGGTTAAGGCCCATGCTGCTGAATGGATGCCATAGGAGAATGCTTCCTCCCCTTAGGAGACTTGGTGGTTTTCATGAAACAACAGGTAGCATTGGTTTCCTCCTTTTGCTTCAGCTTTTAACTGTATAGAGGACATTTACTGATTTACATGATCATTAACTGCACAAAAAGGCATGCAGGAAAATTTAATACAGTTCTGTCTTGGAATGCAAATTCCAGATGCTGCAGAGCCTCAGCCATACAGATTTTTTTAATGAAAAGACTCCCTTTGTCCTCGTCACAAACAAAAAATAAATTATATATGCATTTTTAAAAGATCTCACCACTCCACACTTGGAATGTGATATTACAATGCAACCTGAAAATATGTTTCAAATGTTAAGCTCAAAATATTAACCTGAAAAGATGTAAAGGTGGAGACAGCCCAAGAAATCTGTCTCTGTCCCATCCTGTCCCACCCCATTCCTTCCTTAATCCTGGGAGATGAGCAAAGGAGCAGCTTGGTCTGCAGGAAGGCATTTGGAACACAAAGGTGGAATTTTTCATGCACGATTAGCAGCAGAACAGTGTTTCTGTCTGTAAGGGGGGTTGCTGTTGGAGGCAGCAGAAAAAAATAATCGCCAAGTGCTTTGGGTAATATTCAGGGCTTCTGTCAACACCACCCAAATTACCAGAGCACTTACCATAGAGGCAAATCTTGGGAAATCACGTCAAGTGTTTAGCAACTGGTGATCTCATAGTTTTTCTTATTTGAGCAGTGCAGGATGAAAGCCTCCTACAAAGCCTGAGCAGACAACTGACATGTCCCAGCCTGTTTCTTTCCATGGCTAAAAGAAGTTATGGCAGCCATTTAAATAAAATCTCCCTCTGTCAGTGCAATTATCTCTGAAAACAGCACAGGGTGTTATATGCAGCTTTCACAGGTAGGAGATATATTTGAGGTCCTATGCAGCACTTTGGGTTTGGGAAGCAGTTTAATCTGGTCTTGGAATATCTCATCACACTCACTTGAAGGAGACCACTTGCCCTGGATGTCCAACTTCAGGGGAGGACAGGTGGTTTTGCACAGGTTAGCCCATGCAGCAGATGACAGACACTTTCAGAAGGACAATCTGAGTGTGTTTCTTTACAGAGCCTTGTCCTCCAAGCCCTTTTAAGCCTCCTTTTCTGTTAGCCAACAAGCCCCAGTGGCTGTGCCAAGGCAGGGGTTGCAAAGAACAGTTATGTGACAAGATTTATTAGGAAATAAACCAGGAGCACCTGATGTCACCAGACACCCCTCAAAACACACAATACAGGATTATAAGGTTCAATCTCCATGCCAAAGCCAATGGTAATGCAAGGCTGGTGAACATCTCCATAGTCCACTCCTCCCCTTTCTCAGATGCTGATGTGTAAATCTAGCCTTAGGACCTATGAACTAGAGAACATTTCAATTCAATTTATCCCTATTATCTTGTGAAAACTCTTATGGTCTTTACAACTGCACTCTGTGGGAAGCTGAATGAGGCATGGAGTCAAAAGGAAATTCACCTTTCTACTCCTGAAAAACATCCTGCTAACAACTGAAATAAGCTAAGAAGGTCACTTTCAGATTTTTTTTCCCCGCAGATTCAGACTGGATGGGGTTTTTTTAAATAATGGTTTTTTTTAGTGTGAGAAATGCCCCATTAGATTTTACTTCATATTTTAGTGATTCAAAAATCCTTAGTGAAATGTATTTTCAGACAGGTTTTGCAAATAATTTGGAACTAAATCTTTTAAAGCCTTCTTTCTCTCTCTCCAGGAGCATAGCCAGCACTGTGAGATGACCTGGAAGAAAAGACTGCTGTGCAGTAAGTTACAACTTTATGACTGTGTAAAAATAAAAAAAACCCAACTCAAACAATTATTGTTATACCTGACATTTATGTATGAATACACAGAAACAATTTGACACCTGTAAAATCCCTTGCCAGCCTTGTTTAAGCTCACCCTGTGAAAGAAATGGATACTAGTCACTTTTATTACTTGCAGTGCAGAGACCAAGTATTTTAGAGCCTGTTTAATAAGTTGGGCCATACCCACAGATGATGTAAAACCACCTCTTGTAGTTACTCTGACATACCTGTGGTCACAGAGGGCTCTCTGCAGTCATTGCTCAACTGGTGCTGCCCAAGGGAGCTCTTACATCAGGTACAACCTCCATGAGCTGCAGACACAGCAGTCTCCTGTCTCCAATACTGCAGCTTCCCACCCTGTGTCCCTGGCAGAGGTGCTGGAAGAAGGGGCCAAGCTGCTGTGAGCTCTGTTGGCCAGCCGGGCTGGCGTTTCAGCCCTGCCTGGGCTTGGGCCCCAGCCCCATCATGCTCTCCTGAAGTCTCTTTTGGAGCCCTTTGGTCCAGCCCCATCCATCCCTGTTCCCTTGCTGCTGTAGTGCTACATTGATGAAAATGCATCTTTGAATAGATCTAGCCATGGTGGAGAAATGAGCATTTTTAGGGGAATGTAAGGACCAGTGGCTGTAACGTGTTTCTCCCCACTGGGAAAGGGAGGAGGAGCTGGCTGCTGGCAGCAGGTTGTGTTAGCACAACACTTTAGGATGACTAAATTGCTCAAGGTAAAAGGGTGGTGAAATTTGATTTGAGCTGCTGTCAACTGTGAAAATGCACTTATCACAGACTTCTCCCACTGTCATGGAAAGAGACTGCATCCAAGCTTCTAGCAGCACCCAGTATAGCTCTCACTCTGTCGCGCTCTCGAACTCCAAGAGATGGGAGTGACAAGGATATGATGCTCCAGCCACCCTCTCCCCTGGCTGAGCTCGAACCAGAGGCAACTGGATGCTGTCTGCAGCTGGGTTCTTAACTTCCATGGAGCAATACAAGTCATGAAATCCACCTCATGAGACATTATGAAAAGCAACTCTCAGCTCTTTCCCACAACTTCTACGGTTTTATTCTGTTCATGGATAACTCTGCCCACATCATCCTCACCCTTGAAAGTGGTGCCTGTCAGTGTCATATTTCCATCTGAGCAGCTCCCAGCCCAGCTGAGCTCTCCTAAAGATGCCACAGGGAGTGTTTGGTGTGAAAGTGGAATTCCCCCAGCACATTTATGGGGAAGCCACTTCTTGCAGTCAAAAGAGAAGACCCAGAGGGTCTGCCTCTGCAAATCTGTAAATCCCAGTGACTGGAACTTCAGCCTGCAGCAAGCTGAGCAGACTTGCTTTTAGTTTTCTCTTGAGTAGCAGCATCAAAGGTTACAGCTCCTGTGGTGCTGGTGCCATCTAGTCATAAATTTAAATCAGAGTTTGACTCTGCATCTTTCCTCATGGATTTTATGTCTCAGGTCACTCTTTCCCAGAAGTTGAGGGGTGGGCAGTTACATGTCTGAACTTGCAGTCATAATTCAGTGGCCAGTTATCAGGCATGATACATCAAGTAGCTGCATCTGATTAAAAATGACTGTGTACACATGCCTCCTCTTTAGCTGCTGTATTCCTCAGTCATGCTGAATGTGTGAACTCATGAATGATGCTCATGTGAATAATCATCTAAAAGAACGAGAGGATTTTTCCAGCTGGCTCACCCAGATCTGCCTCTACCTTTGTTCAAGAAGGCTCTTTTTCCCTTGTTCCCAGTGTTTGCTCTTTCACATAGCTTTGCCTGTATTTTAGATGTATGCTGCAAGTGTCACTGCTTTCTCCGGTACCACTGGCATTTATCTCCGAATCTTCAGTTCTGGTGTGACTTTCAAATGTCCTTTTCCCCTTGCTTTCATACACTCCTACCTGGTTTTGATGGTCTGGAGCATGCTGAGTTTCTAGGTTTAATTGAGTTTGAAAAGCACTAACACAGTTCTGGCCTTTGGTCCCCATCCATATGTCCAGGGCACTGGAGGCTCCTGCACCCACCAGCCTCTTCCACATCTGATTTTCAAATAATGCATCAGTTGTTAGCAGCATCCTGGGAGGGCTGGCGTATGCTTGCAAGCTTCTCGGCAAGGGGACAGGGCATTTGCAGTTGCAGCCAAATAACAGAGGCCTCCCAACAATAAAAATATGTTACTTTTTTCACCTCTGGACTGTGACAGAGTTGAGGAGGATGACTGTGGGTGCAGAACAGTACAAGAAACTGGATGAGTGTCAGCCACCCAACGGCTGTGGGGTTCATCCCCACCCCTTCTCCTGTGAGCACAGCCTGATAGGCCACGGACCATGGCATGTTTTGTGTCAGATTAGCAACTGGTATTTGCATATAGAGATGCACAAAGCCTGACAGGATTTTAACTCTTCAGACACATTTTTCACACTACTGAAACCACTCCAGGTAGCAAAGTGTGAGACCTCCGCAGGCTCCTGTGACGCTGCAGTGATCTCTGGGAGAAGGCTGGCAGCTGCTGCCTGCCTGTGTCCCGGGCACGCCGGCTGCCTCACCCTGCACAGAGCAGCAGGCAGCCCTTGCTGAGAGCCACGGCGTCTGCTTTCCTAGGAAGCACCTCAGCAGCACCTAGTGTGTTAGGGCTTCTTGGGAAATATTTCTGCATTGCTTCATGCCCCAAATAATTGCTTAAGCCCCCTTCCCTCCACTGCTCACATACATTTCAAATCCTGCCCCATCCCACTTGCCAATTTTCCTCAGGCTCATTGTGCAGAGCAGGATGTTGCATGCTGCAGCATGGCACCCACTCCCTCCCACTCCCAGGGAGACCTCTCCCCCTTCCCAGCTCCCCCCGTAAGCAGTGGCCCTGGCATTTGGGCCACCATGTCCCTGATGGAGCAGCTGACCCTGCCGGGGACAGCAGAGAACCTCACCATACGGACAGGAGCTGTGCTTAACCACCCCTACCCAATCCAGAAAGCAGACCCAGGCCTCTTTTATTTACAAGTAGTGACAGAGGCATCCCCAGCTTCCCATCCAATGCCTGTCTCTACGTCCAGTGAGGTCTGCCCCTTCACAGTGCCAAGCTCCCCGCAAGCTCCTGCTCCCAGCACTTGCTGCAGCACTGGCTAACATGCAGGGCATCTGATCCTCCCCAGTGGCACCCATCCTGCTCCTGATTGCCAAACTTCAACTATTTTAAGATGAAATTGTTCTCGGGGTATCAACCTCTAGCCTGCATTTGAGACTTAGCCAGGATTGGTGGCATGGGCTAGCCATTTGCAGGAGGAGCCTTGGGCTGGGCACTGGAGTGCTCACCCTGGGAAGAGCAGATGGTTTTATCACCTTTCTCTTGAGATGTCCTGACACTGGCGCTGCAGCTTGGCATGGGACACGGGTCTTCCTGTGCCTGTGAAAATCCACCAAATCCCAGTCAGGTTACAAGCTGTTTAAAAGCATCCCCATATGTACATAGCAGACCTGAGTTCCTGTGGAGTTTTCTGTTATTAATGGCTGATCTGGCTTCCAGGAACCAGTAACTGCCAACTGGAGGCTTTTTTGCAGCAGGAACATTTTGAAAACCACTATCCCATGCGCACCCTCTGGTGAGTGATAAATTGCAAGCTCTTGTGGCCACTTTTTCTACAGTTTGGTGGGGTTTTTTTTCTCTCTTTCCTCCCTCTACTCCTTTATTTTTGTGAAACCAATAGGTAGCTAATTACATGTCTGACATCCAGTTGAGTCAGCCAGTGGCTTCACAGCTCAGCAGGGGATGACAGGCAGATAAACAGCCAGACACACAGACATACACGCCCACACATGTATGCACACACACACACTCACACATGACTGCATAAGCCGCTTCTCTTAGAAACCTGGATCTACAGCAATGATGGAACTACAGTGGTTTTGGCCAGTGGTGGACATTTGTCAAAGACAGTGACCCTTGGCGAGGATGGAGATGTCACTTGAGGGAAATAGGGCTGGCTTTTCCTTTTGTGCTAAAAAACCCCAACAACTTGAAAACTGTTCTTCAAAAGACTATTTGGGTGACATGCCCATGCCACTGGACCCCTGCCCAGGCCAGCCCCAGGCCCTGCATGGGCCCCAGCTGCAAGAGTGCTTTTGGCTTGACCTGAGACTGTGTGAACTCTTATTGCATGTCTGTGTTGGGGCCTCAGTCCCGACACTGCCCAGCTGATGCATTCTTGTGCCTGCTTTGAAAGCCCTAGCAATACTGCTTTGACACCAGCAGTTAGGAGAATAATTTCACTTCTCTCTGTCGGGCACATCTGTACATTTGTACTCAGGTCTGGAGCACCACTGGTGACCCCAGAGGAAGGGCAATCCAGAGCATGGTTTAATTTAGGGAGTTATAAATTGAGCACATAGCTACACACTGGGAATAGATGGGTTATCAAAGGCAGTACGTGGGCATATTCCACATTTTCACTGGCTTCAGCTGGGCCCCTGTGCAAGAAGCAGGGGAACCCCGCCTTTGCAGTCACCTAAATTTTGGGATGTGACACACAAATAAGGAAAATTGATTTTTCTACCATGCTGATAATCTCATGCATAGGAAAAAAGGGTCTGCTGCCTGCAGAGGTTGTGCTGCCAAAAAGGCTGCTTGCTGCTATGGGATCTAGTCCTCATGCAAGACAGCTTGAATCTATTTGGGAAAAGCAAAGCCACACATTCAAGAGCCACAGGTCATTCAAGGCACAACGCGACATTTACAAGATTCAGGTTTATTCTGATTGTTGCACTCTTGTAGGACTGATTGCAGGTAATCATCAGGGTTTGGCACACAGGAGAGAGCATGGATAGTGACAGAACCCACAGTTTGTAGGTACAAGAGGAGGTGACTTGGTCCTCAGCAGCTGCTTGTCTGCCTACTTGTTCTGGGTTTGTGGCTGTGCATAAAGCCCTACAGACTCCCAAGTTTCTTAGACCAGAGAAAGGAAACAGCTGGCAAGAGCAAGCAAGAAAGTGAAGGATGGAAAGCACTTTCAAGGAGTTCTTGATTGGTCTTTCAAGCACCACACAGAAAAGCCTCAGGCAGTTCCACGTGCACTGTCTGGAGACCTGTTGTGGTTTACATCCAGCCAGCAACTAAGCCCAACACACCCACTCACTCACTACCCCTCTGTGGGATAAGGGAGAGATTTGGAAGGGTAAAAGCAGGGAAACTCATGGATTGAGATAACTACATGTAAAGCAAAAGCCCCATGTGCAAGCAAAGCAAAACAAGGCGTTCATTCACCACTCCCCAGGGGCAGGCAGGAGTTCAGCCACCCCCAGGAAAACAGGGATCCATCACATGTAATGGTGACTTGGGAAGACTAATGGCATCACTCTGAATGTGCCACCCTCTTCCTTCCTTCCTTCATCCCTGGTTTTAAATGCTGAGCATGACACCATATGGAGTGGGATATCCCTGTGGTCAGTTGGGCTCAGCTCCAGTACCAACTACCAGAGCAATAACAAGTGCCCAAAGGTGTCTGTATTGGGCTCGACCAGGAGCTGATCTCAACAAGGTCTGTTGAGAAACAAGTTCAAACACTTTAGGAATTGCTCTCTGTCAGCCTCTAATTGCTGATTCTAGTAATCACCAGCTGATGAGATCTGAAATTTGGATCAAGGAACAGCTTAAGCAAGTGAGCATTGCAACAACAAAAAAAGAGAATTCACACATGAACATTATTTTTCTCAAGAATGAATCTAAGCTCTTACTCTGCCAGTACCATGCAACAGCACTAGTTATTTTCAGAAGTGGGGTTGGAGGTGGTCACACTCCACAGAGGGCTTTGCTCCAACGTAGCAAGGCACAAAGGATTCAATTTTAGTCTGAGCCAGGATGACCTACAGAGCCAGGTCTTTGTGCCTGGCCTACGGTTTGCTATTGCTGACTTCATTCATGGGTACATGCACAGGGAAGTCGTGCAAGCCTGGTAATGTGTTTGCACATTTAGAAGGCAGTGGTGCAAAACCACACTCGAGTCACAGCTGAACACACTTGATGGGGGAGACACTGATATATTTCACTATATTTAGATCAGCCTAGATCTTCTGAAAAAGCAAAAACAGCAAACAGGAAGGAGGACAGAGAAGGCATTTTTTTTTCATAAGGCTGTTAAAGAGTAATGAAATGAAAAGGGCAAAGAAAATATTAACACTTATTTTGCACTCTGGCTGCATTCATGTGTGTCCACTTTATTAAGAACTGGAAATCTCCTAAATTTGGCAAAGTAATGGAAGACTTAACAGGATGCATGTAGTTCCAGCCTGGCCTACCTCTGTTGGAAGAACTTGTTGAAATAATGTCTCAGGATGTGGCTCGAGGACATTCTGGGGAGGTAGAGGTTATATCCTTATTGCTTTCTAGGTAAAAAGGGAGTGATTTAAGGCCTGGACTGGAACGGGCTCTTTTATAGAGAAACAGAAATGTCAATCCCAATTTTGAAGTTCACCTCCAAAGGGGATCTGGAAACAAATTTCTGAAAGAAACAAAGTAGTGTTTTATGGGCATCTCCCACCTTCAAGAATGCTGAATACTTCTCATACTGTTAATCAAAAGTAAACTGTGAGAGTAAAGAAAGGAGATTTACTCAGCCAAGCAAGCAGAGGCCAAGGATGCAGCACCTCCAGTGTCACTCTCCACTGGGGCTACAATGGCATGTGCAGAGGGCTCAGAGCAGGACAGACCTGCAGGGTCTCCCTTACATCCTCTGAGCTGCTCCTCCAATGAACCCCTTTCCCTCCCCACCCTGCCACCCAGCTCCGTCCTCCAGAAGTGGAGTCTGCCTCCAAAATCCCTCCAAGAAAGCCCAACAAACAGGGCTGCCATTCCCACATTTCTCTCAAGTTGCCAACTCTGCCTAGGCATCGAGGAAGGAGTGCTTTCTGCTAGATCCTCAGCTGGCTGGGACTTCATTTAGCACAATCATGAACTGGAACTGCAAACAGCAATTCTCAGACAGATCATGGGGCCTTCAGCTTCAGAAGCAGTACAAGATATAAGTGTTAATTTGTGGTTAAAGCATATTTATCTGGAACAGCACTGAAGGGTGTCTTGGCCTTTCCTGTAGCACAGCACTGAACTGCCAAAATAAAGAGGCATTAAAAGTTAATAAAAAGGTCTGAAACGCATTCATTAAAATACTTGGAAAACTTCGCAGTTTGGCTTCATACCATAGAATGAGTATGTGAGAACTTGACTGGGCTTGCCTGCCTCCCTAGCAGACTGTCTTGACTTAGTACTTATAAAAATATCACCTGGCGCCTGATGCCGTGTTAAAAAGCCCCTACCATGTCAGGTACTGTTGTAATTTGCCCTGGAAATGCATCTGAAGCAAAGGAATGTGTGAGCACAACTTCAGAGCTCCAACGAGGAAAATACCGGTTGTTACATAAATCAGTGGATACAGATGGCATTTTACTTATTTTAACCATCAGCCTAAAGTTTCAGAGGCTGCTAACTTTGCCACCCCACTCTGGTTCATCCCGCCTCTGGACGGATGGATGTTGCAGCTAGTGCTCCCAGAGCAGGCTCTGTGGATACCACATTTTCAGGTGTCCCGGCCATATCTGGAACCATTTCAGGGAAAATCTAGCCCTGTATTTGACCTCGTTGTTCTATTTACTCACCACACTAATTACGTTGGGCAGAGGGAAGGCCAACAAGACAGGTAGGATGGACTATTTGCATAGCTGCAAGCGGCTTCTATCTGATGGAGTGGAGTGGATTGAACTACAGGTGGATTGTGGGTCAAGAGGCTGTTTGAGTTTCACATTCACAGATGCCCTGTCCACAGCCAGTGCTTTTGTCAGCCGTTCCACAGCACTCTGCGCTGCTGCTCGGTCATGAACTGAGGGCTGGATTCAAGCTGCCGGGGATCAGGACCGCTGTGGTTCTGTATCCATGTGGCACCCTGGGGACAAACCCGACAGTGCTTCAGTGAAAGTGCCCACTGTCCATCTCAGCCTATGGCCTGCCTGAAACCCTGAGCCTTGGAAAATAATTTGTCAAAAGATGAACCCATCTTTGATCTAGTATTTAGTTTTAGGGTAAAAATTAAAAAGATATATGAAGTACCAGCTTGGAATTCTCTGCCTAGTCCTCGTTCCTCCTGCCCCAGCCATTTCTCTGGGATGCCTAGCCTCTGGCTAACATTCCACTATCACATTTGGGATTATCCTGCTTCATAGTGTTTCTCCTGCTTCCTTCAAAATGCAATGACTACCTTGGGACCAAGACACAATATTGAATTTTTCCACCTATCATAGCATCTATGAGTCCAAGGTGCTGGAGTTGGTGGCCTTTGGCCTTTTCCCTAGATGAGCTCTCAGAGTTGTCAGGTATAATAAAAGCAGCCTTATGGGGTTTTTTAAGGTAGGGCTTATTTTACCAAGGAATGTAACTAGTTAGCACTTTTCCTTTTGCCTATGCAAAAGTGTATGATTATGCAGCACTTCTCCAGCAGTGGATTGCTGTTCCCAGACATGCTTCCTTTGGGAGCCTGCTGTAGATTCGAGCTGCATGTCTCCCACCCTGCAAAATCCCAAGGCAGGGCTATGTGGAGACATGGGACAAGTTCAGAACAGGCAGACTGTGTGTGGAGGTCACTGGGACCCATATAGCACCATGTGCAAGGAAGAGAAAGGATTTTCAGCCTTCCCACCCACATTCTCTGCCCCAAATGACTTCTGCTTGGAGAGCATCACAGAGCTGAACGGGCAGCACCTTGCTTAGTTTGGGTGACTGAGCCCAAAATCTCATTGGAGAAATCACACATTAGCATCCCTGCATGGCAACCACAGCTCTTGGGACAGTCCTACCTGTAAACACCACCACAGTCCTCTGCACCCTGGAGCACAGAGTATCAGGTACGATCTGTTCACAAGGACCTCAATTCCTGGCAAGAGCAGCACCCAGCTTCTCCAGATCCATTCACCTGTCTTTTTCCTTCACAGGAAGATCACTGAAAGACTTCCTGATAGGAAAACATCACTGCTGAAGGGATGGAAAGGAGCCCACACAGTGGAAGGTATGCACAAGTCTTCCTTCTACAACTTCTCTATTATTAGTAAAGAACAAAGAAAGAGCAGTTGTATATCTGATGTGTTTACATGACAGCTGCAGTATTTACTGATGCTTTTACGGTCATATTTTACTTCATTCAAACATCAAAAAAAATGTAGAGAATATCTTGCAGTTAGTTAGCTAAACATCTTTTCCTGCCTTTCTATTGGGTAAGACAGATACTCACAATAAACTTTATCTGTGGGACAGTTCAGGGAATTGGCAAGAGAGCCTAAACTCCACAAACTCGAGGTCACTCATCCACTCAAAGAGTCCAGGCTGACTGAGGAATGACCATAAATGATCACATTTGACACTGATTCAGCGGCTTATGTAAAACATGAGTGAGTCTGCACACAGCTCCTGTGGGAGGAGCATCGTTTCACACTGACAAGCTACAGAGGTTTCTGTGAAGAGGCCCAGACTCCTCTGGGCACAGAAAGATAATTTTCCACCTAATCCCTGGGAGTTCTAATCAAAGCATGTACAAACATAGGAGTGTGGACAAATCTGTCACCTAAGCTCATTGTGACTGAGCTATAAATCCAAGAAACTACAGTCTGGAAACACAGCCAGGACACACCCTGGGTACTCCTTCCATCACACCAAGTCCTGGCAAGGGGATATGACCTCTTGGCACCCTAGTAGCTTTCTGGGAGCTATGTGGGCACCATCACTATGGTATCCCAATATGTCCCAGTGACCAGCAAGACAGGGAATTTTACAAATAAAGACAGCTAAAGTGAATGGCCTGATTTCTTGATGATCCATGGTTCAGATAAAAAAATCTTGGGTCTCTTGAATCGAAATTTAATGGTTTATGCACTGAAACACCCTTCCTAGCAAATGTAGTCTCAGGTTTAGTAGTTAAAGCTACCCACCTGCTTTCTGGAGTGTCAAGAAATCACAGGGATGGCCAAGTTGTTCCCAGTCATCTCTGAGGTCTATGGCCCTGGTCAGTGCAAGAGGCAGGGTACTAACTAAATGGTCCAATTCTGATCCGACAGTTGTCCAATTATGGTGCTACTTGAAGCTTGCATGGAAAAATTAGGAGAAAAAGCAGACAGTTCGCTTTTGTCCTATAGAAAGAAAAGTCTGAAGCCATTTTGCACTGCTGCATCCCTGTTATCATTCTAGACTGTCCACCGTATATAAAAAACTGATGTAATGTGAGCTAGAGCAAAGCCTATTGGGAGGTACTGACACAAAAATAGAAACCTCCTACAATAAATGAAACGAATGCTGTGCGTGCGCTAAGACCTGTGTGAGAGAGACTGCTTGTAAATATTCTTTGCAGTCTGTGTAGGAGTTGTGTGGAGGCAGCCTGAAGACCTCCAGCAGCAGAAAAATGAGATAAATGGGCATTTATTTGGCTGAGCGTCTGGAGAGAAGGGTTTTAATATGTGCTAGAAGAAAGTGGAGATTGAAGTTATCAAGCTGTGTCATGATGGACTTAAATAATAAAGGCCTGACCTGCCTTGTACAGCTCCCATCTCATGGAGGAGGGTTTCAGAAAGGTGAGAAATAGTCTCTCACTGTATCTTTTCTCTCTTCGCTTGGCAGCTTTCTGTGTTTCTTAGCTAAAATCTCATAGAAAGATGTCACAAATTTACTGTGCACAGCAAACTTCCATTACCTGGAAATGCTCTTCCCAGCTGAAAGACTCCGTATTGGAAAAATAATTTAGCTATGTGACCCATACTGCTGAGCAGTGCCCAGCGTGGGCTGCTCTCGGGAGCGAGGGCACACGCGAGCCGCGCTGCGCACCCCCGATGCACGTGCGCGATAAGCGGCGCGGGTCGCGCCTTCTTATCAGAGGCTGCTCCGCGCGTCCTCCTACACAGCTCTGCTCCCCGACAGCACCGCCAGCCGCTGCCTCCTCGGGATGAAATCCTTCTGTGCTGCCTCAGGCAGTTTCATTCAATTTTCTACTTTTCTGGAGCTTGTACTTCCAGCCAGAAAGTTGAAGAGTTACCAAGCAAGAAAAGGAGTAGGAAAAAAGTTATTGACCTTAATTTTTTCCAAAATTAAGTAAATGTGAGCAATTTTTTATTTTTTATGGAAAGGTGGCTTCTTCCCTTTCTTCTTTTTCCTTCCCTCCAATACCAGACCCTGTGGTTTCCAATACCTTTCCAGAGCTGAAAACATGTGCTTTTCTCAATCTTTTTTTAAAGATGAAAGTCACTTTTCACAAATCAAATTAAACAATTTTTTTAAAAAAAAATCATACAAAATCCAACACCTAGGATAAAACATTTCAAATTAAAACCTGCATATTTCCCAAGTGATAGCTAACCAAAAATAGAACTATTAAGGAGAAATTTCAGAAATCTCTATACCTTTCTCACAAAATTATAGACCAATAGAAGACCCATCCATATTAGAATAAGGATTGAGTAGAAGCTATTTTAATCTATTACATGAGTTTATTTTGTTAATTGTAGATGCTTCATAGCTCCAGCAGATCTGAAAGTTTGTGAACATTAAATATGAGCTCATCTCACAGAGACAAGTGTCTGGTTACACTTCATCTTTGTTTCGGCACAGCACAGAGGGGCTGGGCGCTCACAGAAGTGTGCCTGGCAGCTGGACCAGAGCAATGGGAATATTCCCATTTATGTGGAAGGAATTGGGAAAACTGATGTCAGCTCTGGAAAAAAAAATCTCTACTTTGTGCATGCTACAAATTGTCCGCTTACAGCTGTAGCCAGTTATGCTGACACAATTAAATTGCCAAGTATGGGTGCAGCCTGAGAAGTCTCCTTATATAAAACAATGGAGCATTTTTTAGTTGCTGGTGTAATCACATGCCACAGGAATCTTGAATTTGACAAGCTCACTTGAAAGCTAGGTCTTACTAATACCTGCAAGGATACAGTCAAGCAGGATTTCCCCTACAACAACAGTCCCTCCTACCCTGGTCTTTGGACACTGATTTCCATCACTCTTCTGGGTATGATGGGTCATGGGCTGTCCTGATGGCACAAATGTCATTGCAAAGGAAGCACAGGAATGTCCTCCTGGGCATCATTGTACATGTCCATAATTTAACTTCAACAGTATCTTCCCTGTGGTCTCTCCAGAAGGGGAAGTGTGATCATCTTTGAAATTACAATGTCCTATAATATAGACATGTAAAATCAGTGCATCTACATGTGAACCTAGACACCTAGGTGTTCCAGGCCAGGATGGACGGTGCTTTGAACAACCTATCTAGTGAAAGATGACCCTGCCTGCGGCAGGGGAGTTTGAATAGATGATCTTTAGAGGCTCCTTCCAACCCAAACCATTCCATGATTCTATGATCCTATGATTCCATGATCTCTTCCCACTCCTGAACTCATTTTAGATACCTATACATATAAATACATGTGCATGCACACGTATGTGCACAAAGATATGTGTATTCACTGGCCAAAATGAGACTTCAGAAGCACCAGTATGAGCATGTGCAAGTATTGGTATGAAAAAATATACAGCACGTTCTTTTTCTTATTTCTTCAATGCAGTGTTACTGCTGGTCTGGCATCCCAGCATCTACTGGGCCATTCTCAGCCTTGCACATGAACACACACATACGGGTATATGTAGCCAGGAAACAGCACTGGCTGAAGACTGGATAGGATTTATACATCAGTCAGAAATTGCATCGCTTCCTCTTTGCTGTTGTGATACTCCCTGGAATTTGGGTGTTTCAGTAAGGAAGGAATACTTCTCAAATTTATGCAAAGACAACTATAAGTGTTGATTGATTGATTGATTGATTGATTGAAATTTCACCCAATCTGAAATAACATCAACTCACAAAGAACTGGAAGAAGTATGGCAGGTTGGTACCTCTGCCCTGAGCCCCATTGTAAGTTATCTTAGGTAAATATGTAATACAAACATAAACGAATCAGGCACTATTTAAAACATGTTAGGCTGCTTACCCCACACTGTTAGAAAGCAAGCCTATGGGGCACCACATCTGCTAATCTGGGGTCTGGAGTCATCTGTGGGCAGCTGTCTTTTACCTTTGGTCTAACCTCTGTCCAGACTACGAAATGCCCAGACCCTTTGCTGGGCAGCAGCCACATTCCCCTTCACCTCATCCTGCTAGCTGAAACAAATCTGACACTTGACTCTCCTCTCATAACATAGGCTTTTCCATCCCCTGCTCATTTGTGATGCTCTTCTCTGCACCTTCAAAAATCCCTTGGGAATGCAGGCAAACACAGCTTTCCAGCTGACATTCAAAAGAGCCCTGAACCAGGGCATTAAACCTGCCCTTGCTTTGTTGGTCAGCCTTACATGTTACACACACTAGAACAATGCTTCCTGTGCATCAGTGGCTCAGTCATGCTGTGACTGACTAATGCAGCATGATGCAGCTCATGCACCAGCTCCAGTGAGACACACTCCCATCCAGCCAGTCATCTCCTTCCCCTGGTAAATGTCTGTATTCACAGCAAGTGGTACCCAAGAGCTGAACATCTTCATCCTTACAGCAGCCAGTCCAAAGCCCATAGCATTTACACTATTCCTACTACATCCACTACTACATTTCACCTCATTTCTGTTACCAGCCTTGTGCCATCAGTTTATGTTACTGCCTCCTTTTCACTTCTGGTGACACAGTTGGGAATAAAGCATTAAATAAGGTCCATTCCAAGTCCAGTCCTGGAGGTATTCCACCAGTATTTGTTTCAGGCACATTGGTTGTCATTCAGTCATAACCCACCATATCTTCCTGTTTATCAGTGCTTTCCTTATATTAAAATTCATGTTTCTCCAATATGAAAAAGAAATTATTTGGTTTATTTCAACATTTTAGTGCAGATTGCATTTGTCTTACCTGAAAAGGTCAGCTATCTTCTTAAAAAAGGCATGATGTTAATTTGGCATGATCTACTTTGAGCAAATTCATGTTGTATTTCATCCCATTTTCAGTTATCTCCTGTCTCTTTCCTTCAGCATAGTCTTTATGTCCACCTGATTCATGGATCTAATGCATGAGCAGGAGGGGAAAAAGAGAAAAAGTTGGTACCCAATTTCCCTCTGTTTCCCCACTCTGCTCTGTATCTGTGACATTGCAGTCGCTGAAGTCCATGCAGGCAGCCTAAAACAGAAGGAACAAAACAAGGAGTAAAGTCCTTGTTTTGCTCCTTCCTCACCCATGAAGCTCTCCCATGGAGCATGGACTGTGCCTCCTTCCTGACAGAACCCGTTGCCTCATGAAACTCAGAGCCCAAGGGGCTTAGTCAAATATCTTAGATAGAGATGAAACATTAGCAATCATTAAAAGACAATTAAAAGGATTATCTTTCTTCATACTCCATAAGCTGTTCTCTAGCTGAGCTAGAAAGACTTGAACTCCTTGGCTGAAGAGTTCTTGATCAGGTGCACACCATAAATTTAACAACATTCTCTGTACAGTTTGGCCACCATGCAGAGCAGATACTACTGCAGATGAAGAACTGCTCTTCTGCACCAGGGCCACCGCTGCATCTTCAACCTCCACAGTGCCTCTCCATTGCAGAGACACACCACTTCTGGGGAACGTAGGGATATGTGGATACAGTTTGCTTTCCACACACTGCATTTGGAAGTAGACAGCATGGCAAAGCTCTTGTGTACATTCCTTGCCAAGCAAGAGCGAGCCTGGCTGGAATAGGTACTGGGTTTGGTAAGTAGGGAGGCTCTGTATCAACTTACTAAAAGGATGGTGTATATCGATTAGGGCATGTAGGTAGGTAAGCTGCAGACACAGAGCAAGGTTTAAGGCTCTGCAGCTCGCTGGGAGCAGCTTTGTGAGAACGCACCTGGCCAGGTGCACCACACGTGTGGCCAGCACTGCAGAGCGGTACAGCACCGGTGCAGCCCGGGGAGGCCCTCCTCGCCCTGCCCCCCGGGCACACAGGCATTTGTCACAGCAGCAGCACAGGGATCTGCCAAGATAGCAGGCGCCAGTGGTTAGCACACCATCAGTTTCCACCGTCTGGAGAAGCCTGGGGTTGCGTGCTTCAGGAAGGGGTGCAGCCCAGACAGGCAAAGCCTGTATGCCCCTCCAGCTGGGTAGCAGTATGGGAGACAGCGACTGTCATCACTTATGCCCCCAACTGACCCGAAAATGAAGAGGTGGGCCCAGCCTGCCAGGTAAACATTTCCAGAAGACTGGAAAAGGAGAGTAAGGGAGAGGACAACTACAGTCTTGCCAAGCATGTCCCAGCCCAGGTTCCTCTGTGCATGCAGCTGCTCGGGGAAGCGCTGCCTGTGCAAAGCTTTGTGTGCAGTCAGCCAAGCACTGAGCACTGCCTCAGGCAGCTGCCCCTCACTGTGGTGCCATCCTCTCTGCCCATTTGTACATACCCAGCTCTTCCACCGGCTCCTGACACAGCAATTTAGAGAAACAGTGTCAGGCCTGCTTCCAGACACCACCTGGCTGCTGCTGGGGCAAGGTCCACCCAGGAATCAGACCCCCAGGAGCAGTGCAGTGGCATCCTTTCACCCCACGTCGTACATTTCTTAGTCTCAAGCTATGTCTGTGTTCTGCAGATCACAATGCCCAGGAAGGCATCCTCAGGGGCCTATAGCAGAACGCAGCATGCCTGGGAAGGGCAGTTTAAGACTGATTAGTCCTTCAAAACCATTCCACATGTATTTATACAGCTGCTGTTTCCTAAACTGACAGGACTTTCTATGACTGCAAACCCTTCTAACATTCAGCGAACATCAACAATAACAGAAACAAATGACAGATTATTCGTGTATAATTGGCATGTTGAATGGAACATAATTTATGCAGTTAAAAAAAAAAAGAAAAAAGTGCAGTGGTAGAAACAATAATGGCATGAAGCTGAGGCAGTGGAGGTTTAGGTTAGATACCAGGAAAAGGTTCTTCACCTAGAGGGTAGCTGAAAGAGGCTCTTCAGGGAAGTCGTCAGACCACCAAGACTGACAAAGTTCAAGAAGCATTTGGACAACACTCCCAGGCATGTGGTGTGATTCTTGGGGTGTCCTGCGCAGGGCCAGGAGTTGGACTCGATGATCCTTGTGGGTGCCTTCCAACTCAGCAGATTCTATGATTCTATGATTCTAAATAAAAAAACAATTCTCACTTCGTCTCATTATGAGCTTGAATTTTACAGCTGGCTATCACAAAATAGAGTAGAACCTTTTAGCACTTTTGATACTGTATAATCTATAAAACTCTTTATTTAGAAAGAAAACTTAAAACATATTGAGAAGAGAGCATTTTCCTTCCTGCTGTGAAATTAATGTACTAGCTCCCTCATGGCCAAGTGGTAGAAAAATATAAAAGTGATTTTGCCCAAGTACTGATTTCTCTGTTGCACTTTTTTAAGTAGAGCTGATACATCATTCTTGGTGTTCTCTTTGGATAATGTCAAACAATAATGAGGCAGAAAATGCAGACTTCAAATAAGGCAGGACAATACTACTATAATAAAACAATTGTCTCTGAGTTTCTTTAACAACATTTATTGTTAAACAACTGCACTGAAATCCACCTCAGCTTACCAGCTTTTAAATGAAACAATGAACAAACAGTCCCAAAACTACTGACATTTTTACTATGACTTTTAAAATACATTCATCTTTATAAAGGTTAATCTAAAATATCTTGAGATCTCTCTCACTTTCTTTCAATTTATTCGAGTCCCTCAGCAACCAGGACATAGTCGCTCCATAAAAACTATGCCTCCTAAGTGCTAGATTTGAAGAGGATCTTGCCTCAGAAGACACTGCATATGGTGGCAAGGGACAGCTCTTGTTTTTCTCGACATTTTCACAGCTTGGCATTTCAGAGAAAAAAGAGCTCGTTAAACAGCTAGTTAATATGCTGGGAATGACCTTGCAAAGAGAAAACAGCACAAGAATAAAGTTCTTGTGAAACTCGTACTTATGTATGCCAGCTTGGATAGACTGAAAAAGGATGGAATATGGTGTGGAGTGTCCAAAGTTCCAATCCACCTGCCTCTGACTTTGCCCAAGCAAGCTGTCAAGCTGCCTTCCTGTATAAGAAAGAGTTTTATGGACAGATCTTACATATCTCTGTGCTTTGCAAGAAGGCTGGTGCCCCATGATGGCCACTCTGGAGGCTAGGCTCCAACTATGGCCTTCATTCCAGCTGGTGATCCCCAGTCCATGCTGGCCACAGCAATAGGAGTTTCCCCCAGTACAGCGTTTGGTGGCAAGGAACATAATATGTGTTAATTTAACAAGATTGAAAAACGGAATCCAGCACATGAAGAAAAAGTCTTTGGAGAAGATATGTCTGTGGTCTGAGACCAATCAGATCCCTCTGTCTTGCTAACACTGTTCAACTGGAGAACATGCCCTTACCAGAATATATGCTCTCCCTGAGGACTTAATACAGATGAAAACTTCAGGGACCAGATTCTCAGATGGCATAAATTGGCATAATTTCATCAACTGAACCAGCTAGACCCTAATCTCTGGTTGCTGCAAGCTGCATTTGGGATACTTCTTTTCCTACACTTTTCTGGATGACTATCATCCTTCTGTCTGACGACCATTATATTATGGTAACCACAGAACAGTGTTTTTTCCCCTAGATGTGATCTGACCACAAAACAAAGAGTTGTCAGAAGCCTCAGGAAATCAGCTGGTCCATCATCTACTCTGCAGCAGGATTAGCTGTAGTTGCACTGCAGACTTGTTCTGTATCTTCAGATACCACAGCCTATGGATATTCCCAGGAGTTTTGGTTTTAATGACCGGGCAACTTCATCTATAGCAAGACAAAAAGCAGAGGGAACCTGAACCCTTACAGGTGCAGAGCAGATTTAGAGGCAGCTGCTCGCCAAGATCCCACCTGGATATTAGAGTGGGATTGGGCTGGGAAATAGCAAGGAGCTCAAACTGCACACTGGGATCCACCAGCAGCACTTTTTCATGTTTGCGTAGGCAAGCGTAGCAAACTGGATCTGGCTGCTGCTGTCAGTGATATTCTGAAAGCTTGGAAGAAATGGAAGATATTCTGTGTGGCTGGGCCAAGGGATTATTTGGGTTCAGCTGATGTGCATGGACTAAGGACTCAACAGTACTCCAAAGCTGTGGGGTTTTAATGATCATTCTGCTTTCTTCTGCATGCTGTAAATTGATTGTTATTCCAGCTATCACACAACTGGGTGTTAGCTCTCTCCAGACCAATTTTTTATATGTGGCACTAAGTTCCTGATGGATTCATTCAATGATTTATCAAAGACAAAACTAGCCACAAGTGAAAGACTGAGATATATGAAAGATCATTTCTTTAAGTAAAACCCATGAAACTGAATTACTGAATGAAATGAGTCCTCCAGGGAGAGTGCTTCTGTGCAGAAGAAAATAATTGCCATTTTTCATTTGATCTACCAACATTTTATCTTATGCTCACCTAAACCAATAGCAAGACACCAGATCAAGTGTCCTGACTTTGCAGTAACACCCCCACAGCTGAAAAATAGAATCCTGTATGCTGACTGCATTGATGACACAGACAAAAAAGAGAAGTCCTTCTTGCCAGGAGAACCACTACCATATGATTATTAATTTACTTTAAGTTCAGCAAATCACCCTCCAGTAATTACTAGCTTAATCTAATCTTGCTTGCATTTTAACACCCAATTAAAAAGACATATACCACAATAAGCATAAAAAATCAACCAACCTGCAGCAGCACCAAACACATAAACATGTCCACAAACCTGAATGGGGAATAACACCTGACAGAAGTTCTCAAGAAGATGATGTTATCTGTCATTTCTGTTGGAGCCTCCCTGTAGCTTAAATCTGAATAGAGCATGCATGGACTTTCTCCAATACATACAAGGACACAAGTCATAACCAAAAAATATCAGTCAAATTTTTCTGGAGCATCCACAGGGAGATGGTATTGTATGTTTTTTACCACTCTAAAGGCTTGGTAGAGATATTTCAGTGGAAGTGCTATCCTTCAGGATTTCTTCAGCCCAAAGCTGGACACAATTAATAAAGTACTGAGGCTTGCTGAGGTCCAGGATCTGGGCATTTTTATAAGCATGCCCATGCTTGTGTGTGAAAGGGAAAGGCAAATAAAGCCATAAAACAACATAATGTGTCAAGACATCAATTATTTTTTCCAGCAATTACACAAAGTCTACACCTTTAATTCAAATTAATTTATAATAGCTCTAGACCTCTGACCCATGTCAGGAAAGACAGTCACCAGCTCCCCGATGGGGCAATGTCAGACAGGGGGTTTCTGTTCTCCAGGGGGTCAGTCATAAGCTGAAGTTCTCAGCTGAACCACCACTATGTGCTACTTGGAAAGCAGAATCCTCCTCATGTGGTGGCGTAGAAACCCAACAAGAATTACCATAGCAGCTCATAAAAAAGACCAGGACACAACTAGAGGGCCAGGCTTCTGTTCCTGTAATGGAGGTGATGCAGTGATCCCATGCACTGAACTAGGATTACAAGGCACAGCCTGAGATCCTGACCCTCTCCTCTTTCCTGCACTTCTTTGCCTTCTGGAAGTTCAGAGTCTTCTCCTGAAGGAGATACTTGGCTGAGCTGAGCACTGCTTTTCCCAAAAGGAAGCCAAAGGAGAAGGCAGAGGTGACTAGCACCCCATTCCATGATAATTTAGTGACTGGTGAGCACTTGCCCACAAAGTGGAAGGCTACCTCTCAGTTCCCCCTCCTCAGCATGATCACAATCCAGGCTTTCCTCTGCCCATTTACATATACACCCTCAGGCTTGTTCTCTCTTCCTGCTCCAGATCTGCCTTCCTGTCTGGGCCCAGCTCTGCTTTTGCCAGCCCCAGTCCTGGTGGTTAGAGAATACAAATTGTAATGAAAACCGTGGGTCTGAATGCCTTTGGGATGGGAGGAGTATTGGATCCAGGTGCTTCCCAACACTAACCAAGGATGTCAGCCATTATGCTTGAGCGGCAAGTGGAAGTGCCACCAATAAGGGCCACATCCTAATGATGGCAGCTACAGTGCTTTGTGGTGATCTCAGAGATGTGCATACAGGCAAAACCAGACTGTAAAATGGTGGATTTCAGGTTTATTCATGCTAAAAGTCTAGATGTTGAGGGAGTTTATATGTGCCTACTTTCTCAGTACATTCCCTTCATTTCCTGCATGCCTAGGGAATACAGGTACTTTACAGAATCACAGAATATTCTCAGTCGGAAAGGACCCACAAGGTCATCAAGTCCAACTCTTAAGTGAATGGCCCATATGGGGATCAAATCCACAGCCTTGGCGTTATTAGCACCAGGAGCTAATAGAGTTAGGCTACGCTGAAGAGAATGCCTTTTGGATTACTTTCTGGAGGTAAGGCACATATATTTCACCAAAATCCAATTTCAAGCACTCTGGCTTTCACTGAAAGTTGCTACTAAAACAGATACCCAAGAGTTTCATATCATAACAGCAATGTGTAGTCTTGGTTTATTGGGATAGGAATTAGAAATGGCATTAAGTGTAATTTTAAATGAACCCAAACTAAATATGAGAAGACAAATATTGTCATTCTGCCAGGGTGTTTCAAATCATGGGTTATATGCCTGGTTTTAAGCACTGGAGCTTAGGTGTTAAAGACAAACGTATATACTGCCTCAGGAGAGTTCAATAAATCCCTTTTCCTAAAAGATGGTTCATGTAACAACCTAATTTAGCCCTGGTGTAATTCTGCTGCTTTCAATCCCAAGAGTTCATTTTGTTTGCTGTGTGTTTCCAAGCTGAGAAAAGAAACAATATGAAAAATGGCTTTCTGTGTCACAGCACCTCTCATACTAAAGCCTAGGCACACAAACAAGATCTGTGACATATTTGGTGTACTGTGGACCAGGGAACTGTATCTTTCAAGGGATCTCCCTAGATTAAGCCTCAAAACATTCTGCGTGACCTTGGGAAAAGCACTTCATTTTTCTCTGGCTAGGTCTATTGTATAAATTAAACCCTGCCAGGGGGATGTTCCAGGGCATTGGAATTCAATCCTGTATAAACTGTTGACATAATCCTTGGCATCAGTTTCGCTGAAGCCAACTGGCGGTGTCCCAGACAATTCCCCACACAGCTCAAGAGTCAACGCAACCCAAGGCCATCCCCAGCAGACATGAAGAGGCAGCCCCTCCACTTTGGAGGGAAACTCAGGGAACACAGCCTGCCCCATGCCAGCCTCTGTGCTCAACAGCGAGCCTGGGCATGTTTTGTTGATGAGCACAAACACATCTGATCCACCTAAAATGGGGGTAATGTATCATTTCCTTTATAAAGACCTGTGTGATTTAAGCATGCAACTACCGTTACAGTTTTTGCATACATATAGCCGGACTCCCCATAAGATTATTTGAAAGCACTTGTAAATGAACTGTCTTTCCCCTCTCTGAGTACCAGGGAACAGCTGCCAGAAAATACATCCTATAGGAAATTAATGTTCACACCTACAGATAATGCCTGCCAGAGAAAAAACAAAAGAGTAGCACGGTGGCCTATGGGGCAAGATTTCTATTTCCTGCTTTGTAGGTGCAGGAGAAAAGATGTTTATGCATTGCTCTCCTCCCTGTGAGACAGCAGGGTGGCCTTGTCCATCTCCAGAGGTCCTTTGCATTAGTTGATGCTCTCTTTCCCACCTGGCAATCTTGCCATGGCCATAGGAGCCATGTGTGCTTGTGTGATGGATGTGCTTTCAGCACTGCAACAGCTTTGTGCCAACCATCCTCTCTTCCAAAAAAGAGCTCAATTGAAGAGCAGTTGGTGATGCTGCAGATCTGCTCTAAAGGCCAGTAAGCAATAACCTGCAATTAATGCAAAAGAAAGGAAAGGAAGTAGAAGCAGAGTGAAAGCCCCCATCTCCTTCTAGAGCCACTGCTTCCCTTAACCCTTGCCAAGTATTCTGGAGCTCTTCACCCTGTTTGAGCCTGTCACTTGAAAACATTTTACTTACAGATCCTACCAGATGCACAAACAATTGGTATCTCCTCCAAGTGCTTTGGACTTCAGTGGGTTAGGAGCTGGGTTCAAAATACAAGTCATATTTCATCCACCATATTCCATCCCACAGAGAAAGGCATGGGACACTGGAGCTTTGTAACAACTCCTACTGGCATTAATTACCAGCCTCCACAGTCAAGGGCTACCTTTTTGGCCAAATGGACACACAAATGATTGCCAACACTAAGACTCTTCTGTTTGCTCATCCTGAAGCAGCAGGCTCTGTCACTTTCCCACACTCTCCTGCCAAACAGAATTGAACTGGCTACCCCTGATTTAAATTTGTGCAACTTTATATGCAAGTAGTCTTTCTAATCAAAAAACACATACATATATTTGATTAGTAATATAGGATAATATGGGGTGCAATATGATACCGATACTTTCAAACAATCCTATTTTGGAAATGGGCCATTCTAAGACTTTTGTTCCCAGCAGCATACACACAATCTCCTTCAGAGCTGTCAGCCTTCACCTCTATACACACTCTGTGTGCAGGTGCATTATAGTCCACAGCTGGAACTGTTTTGTATTAAATACTTTCTGTGTAAAAAACAACAAAAATCAAACTGGTGACAATTATTATAGCAGTTCTTTCTCTAAGATTATGGAAGAAACCAATCTTTGACAAAGGAAGGCACTCAGCTATGTCTTGAACCAGAAAACAGTTGTCTAAGTGTTCACCAGCCCATTTTACAGAGGGGTCGTGTTTGCAAGAGGATTTCATCCTAAAACCATGCCCTCTG
The DNA here is from genome assembly GCA_014706295.1 of Lycocorax pyrrhopterus obiensis. Taxonomy (NCBI): domain Eukaryota; kingdom Metazoa; phylum Chordata; class Aves; order Passeriformes; family Paradisaeidae; genus Lycocorax; species Lycocorax pyrrhopterus. The sequence goes on along the minus strand of JACSVZ010000002.1, from coordinate 131,713,500 downwards.
CGTAGATGATCCTGTAGCCATCATCATCTGCTGCTCTCTCATCTCAGTTCTGAATGAAGGAATAAAAATATTCTTGCACACTTTGAAGAACCAACTTCCAAAGAAATCTTACAGCTGCATAGAAGACAGTATGGTTCAGACAGTGGAGAATTGATGGACTGACTGTAATAGGACTTACTCCATCACCACACCTCTCTCTCTTCTGATGGCAATATAAAAGTAAATAATGATCCTACAAAAGCTGAGTTTGGCACTAGCTTTGTATAAAAAATGAGGATGCTTCATTGCTCTCACAAATTTTTAAATTAGATGGATTATCAGCTACTGGGCTACATTTTTTAAAGTGTTCTTTTGGCCAAGTGCCCCTGTAGACTGCAATGAATTGTCCAAAACCCTCTTCTACTCACTATTCCCAAAGCTGAAACTTTCTACAGCATTTGCAAACAGCTGCACTTTTCAGAAAGGCAGAAATACTCTCAAATTTAGCTACATGTTTGGCAACCTCTGTCCCAGACGTTCACAGGACTCCAGCCATTGTTTCTCCCACCTCACAAAAAGAATTGCTTTTGACTGACAAAGCTTGAATTTTGACTCAGCCAAACCACAGCACAGGTACATAAAATCTGTGGCCAGTTGGCACCAGCTCAATCCTGGAGTTGATGGTACCTGCCCTTCAGATTTTCCAAAGGAGAGTAACCCTTGCGTCACACTATTCAATGCCTCTTTTGTTCTGGTTTTAATCCTGTGTCCAGCCATGGGTTTATGTGACTCCTGAATTGCTGTCAGCAGGAAAGATGCCACTCGCTGCCATTTACAAGAGATCCAGCAGCTGCAGGCTCAAGCTATGAGTCAAAAACCACAACTATGGGAAAGCAGCTTATGCACAGAGCAGGAAAAGCAAGTATGTCGGAGTAATGCCTATTACTCAGAGAAAAGCCAGTGAGATGAAGGCAACTGTATTGTTAAGAAGATACATGATAAGAAAGAGAGAATGCAGGTATATAGGCTGAAACCAACTCCATTTTTATTTTTTAAAAAATTACGTGAAACAAAAACGTATGTGATTTATTATGGAAAAGGAGACACTTGGTCCAAGTAACACTATTTTCATGAAGCAAGAAGATTAAATGATATTAGTTGTTTTTAGTGGACCAGCTGCGGAAGAGGACGGTCCGGGGTGGCTGAATCGGGCTCGGCTGGGCGCTCAGGCGCTCCCGTGCACCCAGGCGCAGCCATTTCCTGCTTCTTCCCAAGGCTCAGCTCCCGGGATCCCGCCCGGCCCCGCGCAGCTCCGTGAGGCGGAGCGAGCGGCCCGTGTTGCGGCGCCATGGCGGCCCCGGCCCCGGCCCCGGCCCCGGCCCCGGCCCCGGCCCCGGCCCCGGCCCCGGCCCCGGCCCCGGCCCCGGCCCCGGCCCCGGCCCCGGCCCCGGCCCCGGCCCCGGCCCCGGCCCCGGCCCCGGCCCCGGCCCCGGCCCCGGCCCCGGCCCCGGCCCCGGCGGCGCAACGCCGCCATCTCGCGGCTGCGAGCGCGGCCCAATGGTCCCCGCGGCGGGGAGCGGGGCTGTGAGGGGGCTGCGGGTCAGGGACAGCGAGGGCTCCGCCGGGAGAGGGAGCGGAGGGGCTGGGAACAACGGAGGGATAAAACCCACAGGATCAAGGGCGCCAGAGTGCCTCGTGAGTAAGGGCCGGGCTGCGGGCGGCCTGCGGGCGGCCTGCATCCCTCCGTCAGGAGTGCGCCTCTCACCTGAGGCGAGCAGGGCAGCTTTTTTTTTTACATAAAAATTGACATCTTCCCGGAAAATTCAGTAAGGAAAATGAAAAATTTTAAAAAGCGGGGGGGCGGGGGGGCGGGGGGGGGTGGAGGGGAGAAGGAAATTTGAAAACCAAAAGGGCAGATCTACAGCTGATGGGAAGAAAGAAGGACTTTCTCGCTCTCTGCTGGCTCTGTAACAGCCAGATGCACTCTGGTGTTATTTCACAGAATCACACAGTCAGTTAGACTGGAAAAGGCCTCTGAGATCATCGAGTCCAACCTATGACTGAACACCACCATGTCAACTACATCATGGCACTGAGTACCATGTCCAGTCTTTCCTTAAACACTGCCAGGGACAGTGACCTCAGCACCTCCCTCAGCAGCCCATTTCAGTGCCTAATCACCCTTTCTGTGCAGAAATTCCTGATAATGTCCAACGTGAACCTCCCCTGGCACAGCCTGAGGTGATGTCCTCTTGTCCTGTCGATGGCTGCCTGGGAGAAGAGGCCAATCCCCACCTGGCTACAACCTCCTTTCAAGGAGTTGTAGAGCACAATAAGGTCCCTCCCGAGCCTCCTCAGAGCTTGCAGATACCATGTAGAGAGAGGGCTGCTCCACCCCATTTCCCTGCCAAACTTCATTGCTTTGAAATTTCTCATACCATTTGCCTGCTTCTGGCTGAATTTCAGCTTGAAATTTTCCTAAAAATAGTCATGCCAGGACTAGAAACAGCTGGGGTGAAACACTTCTTCTTGCCCTTGTTAAAATCACGTACAGTCATTTTGTACCATCAAACCCACTAAATTTGTGCAAACTTGAGTGAGTCCCTACTTTGAGGCATGAATTTGGTAAGGAGCCAAAGGAATGTAGCTTTAGCCCAAACTATTAAAATGTTAAAAGGTGTAGAAAATGTTCTTCTCAGTAGGAAATTTTTAGACTTTGGCAGCTAAAATCCTTGGAGATGTATTAAATTCCAGCACAGGACCACCATGTATAAAGGTGACTTTCCCTTCCAGTGCTGTGTTGGGTGCTGCAGGCTGCAGCTATATGGTTGAGTGCCTTGAATCCATCTGATGGTTTGTGTGCTTAACTGCCCTTAGTGATGGTTCACAGAGAGTGGCAGCTCAGTGCCATCAGCTCAGGGACTGTTACACCCTCCACTCCAGCAGAGGTGGGTGTCATACCATAGATGTTTCAGCTGCACACCTGTGACCCACACAGGTGTGGATATAAGGGCATGTGGTGGATTTGTTTTCCAATTTGGTCTCTAAAAACCTGGGCAGTTAAACATTCACAGAAGTTAACATTAAGGTCACAAAGCCACATAAACCACTCCAAAACAGGGAGGCTGGCTGTGCAACCATCATTCCAGCCCTTGTGCATGAGCGTTACAGGGCACCTGAACCTCAGACTTTTGGCTTTGGCTGATGGGGTTCAGTCTGTGGTACCCTCTGTATATCACGGTGATGGAAGCCCTGGGCATGTAAAGATCAGTGCCGTAGCAAGTCCATATGAAATTGGAGAGGGAGTCATGCAGCTTAGTATTGTTCAGTGTCTGAGCATGAGGAGCTCAGGTGCAGCCAAACCGCAATCCTGCCCTCCTGTAGCTCACTATGCCACTCTTCCTCATGTTCTTCATGGGCCTGAGCAGGACAAGTAGTTTTGTGGTCTCTGAGAGGTCAGATGTTTCTGAACCTAAGGTGGACATTAAGAACCCAGCATTTCTGCTGTTAAAAAAGTGCATCTCCAAAATAAGAGAGCTCACTAATTCATACAAACATGCCTTTTCAGTTTGCAATGAACTCTGCTACTGAGACCTCCGTGACTTGGAGGAGAACAAGGACATTCAGCTTCCATCGGGGAAACCAGCTTTCACCCCCCACAAGCACACAGCAGTACAGTCTTAGAAACGGGGGCCGTTGCATCCCGCTTCTCTGCCACTGAGGAGTGAGTCGGGCAGCAGCGGGGATTTCCCTCTCCCGGAGCCGCCGCAGCTCCTTCCTGCGCGGTCAGAGCCCACCCCCTGCTGGGGGCTCGGCTCCGGCTGCCAGCGCTGCCGCATTCCTGCCCTCCCGCCCCGCGCTCCGCAGCCTCATGGCATTTGTATCCGCGTCACACAATTTCCGTCTGGCTGCACAGCAGGCAGTTCTCTGGAGCTCACAAATACCCGGTTTGTAGTTGACAGCACGCTGCTTTCCTACACACAGCCATGCTCTGCTGTCTCCAGCAAACACTGGGGAGAGACTCAAGCCATTAATTTTGAGGACTTGTGAAAAAATTTATATCAAAAGAATCCTTCCCTTCTACATTTTGTTATATGTGGATAATCATGAGTTTGGTTTGTTTGTTTGGGTTTTTAAAATATATATATATTTGCTGTAGTTTTGGAGTTCACTCAAGATGTATGAATATCAGACATCATTGCTATAGCTCCAGTAGGGAAGCGGCTTATCTGGAGGGTCAGGGAAATCCCAACCTCTGGTTGCCCTGGTTTCTTTCAGTGAGGAGGGAATGTTGAGGCAATGGAAATTACCAGCTCTTTGTCACTGAAAATATTACACATTTGGGAAGTGACTAAGCTGTGGGTTTGGGGAGACTGCCTTTTATAGATGAACAAGAAAAGAATGTTCAGTTTGTGTGAAGTTAGAGACCAAAAATCTGAAAATGGTAGCAGAGCTCTGGAAAATCTCTGGAGTGGGTTGTCTGTAAGGGCCAATAGATGGAGGGAAGGCACAGCAGATAGCAGAAACATTGCTTCTATAGGTTTGACTTCTTGGATTGACTTTTCCCATGAACAAAGAAACAATTTCAAATCCTGAAACTCAAGCTTTTAGAAAACTGCAGGTCTTCCTGTATGTATCCAGTTGTGATACACATGAGAATACTGCTTGGATTCCACCAGATTAAGTTGGCTGTGGGAAGGCAGTCCAAATATGCTTCATAGGGCACATAATGAAGGTCTTGATAGTCCTATATCTAGAACAAACCAGAAAATGCTGTCAACTGACCAGTTTCCTTTCAGACAAATTCATAAAATCATGTTACCGTGCAGTTCTCATGACAAATCAGTAACATGCTGCAGAGAGATCTCCTGTGAGTTTCCAGCTTGCCTATTCAACAGCACAAGAAATTTCTCTGGGAGTATCTGGTGGGAAGACCATTTCCACTGTAGCCTGAGATTACCCAGACTACAAGGGTTCCACAAGAAACTGCTGCTCCAGGAGGTCCCACAGATCAGCTGTCTAAGCAGAATAAGTCTTTCTGCTTTACTTCTGTTTGCATTGATTTTCGGTAGTGCTCATGTTTCTGCCAAGGCTCACAGGAAGGAAGGCCTGCAGGGCTTTAACCATCAGTTTGAACTGATTTTATGCTGACTCTCGGACCCACAGGATATAATTTCTGGTCAGCTGTAGCCTTTCCTGCATGCCGGCACATTAAGTGGTGGCTCTCTGCATTTCTGAGAACTGTAGGTTATAATTTCTAGTAAAATAAACCATTTCTTTCTACTTTTCTACTATTCTGATGTTTTACCAAATGAATCAATAAATGATTGGAGCTCCAATGTCGGGCACTGCTGTACCTTGCCTAGAGGCCTGAACTGGCAGCAGTGAGGAACTTCTACCTGCAGGACTCATCTCACCTTGTACTTCTGTTCTCACCTTTGTCTTGTCCTAATGTAGTACCCCTGGGGCAGGAGCTGACTTCTGCCTTGTGTTTGTCTCACACCCAAATGATCCTGCTCCTTAAACAACCGGGCTTCTGATTCTTTAACACGTTTCCATGATCCCACGGGAACCTTCGAGTCCTGCTGGGGTAAGAGGTGCCACATTGCCGAACAGCCTGCAGGCTATGTGATGGCTAATTTATTGGCACAAAATTACAGGGTGACCCAGGCTGATCTGAGCCACAGCTTGCTACTGCATATCCCTCCAGGAGGTATGGAGTGTTCTTTCCAAATGTTTTGATTTCCTGGTTTGGCAGGATTCAGGTTTTTTGATAAAGTTACAAACTCGGTTGACAGGCTAAACCAAAATAAGGTCAGAGTAGACAGAAATTATAACTGGAAATAAATGTTGGCAACTCTGAAATAAATACCAATTTTGACCTCTGCTTTTTTAATAAAAGCAAGACATAGGATTCTACCTCGCTTCCCGCCAGGGCAGCTAGCAAGAACAGCATGTAACTCTGACTACGTGCACATGCATAGGTAGGAGCCAGATACTAAGCAATGTTCATAGCCCAGTGGGATGGAAGGAAGCAGCCTTCAGCTGGGGCCTCAGGGTGCTGCTATCGTGTAAATTAGAAGCAGTTCCATTCTGTCTCCACCGTAAGTGATAAACAAGGCATGAAAGCAGTAAGATTGAATTATGTCATTCTTGAGCACAGTATGCTCCTTTTAGTGGGCTGAAATTTGTTCTACTAGCTTTGGAAGCTAGCATGCAGGTATTTCGCGCTTTTGGCTAACTATGCATTTGTTGACTTCTCAGATGTCATGTGAAGGGCCTGCTCTGTGTCTTCTCTGTCTGTGACGGCCATATAGGCTATGCCAAAAATACAGCCAAGACAAGCACTTTGCTCCGGATGTAAGCTGCCCCGATTGTAACTCCTGCACACTGTTAACAGGCTTCAGTAAGTCTGAAAACCAGCATAAAACACAGATTTCTCTGAACTTAAAACTTTGTTGTTTTTACAGTGTGTTATGTTTCTGGGCAGGCAATCTTGTTTAGATGCCAAGTTGGTAGGGTATTCAATACCCCCCTATAAAATGTTTATAGTTGGGCATGTATATCTAAGTGCACCCTTCTGTTGCTAAGTTAACACGATTAAAAGAATCCCCCATCTGAGAATCAATCAGGCAGCTGCAGAGTGCAGAGAAATTCCTTCCAATAAACAGTGTAAGCATAAGAGAGCCATTCCTGTCAGGGCCTCAGATCCAGAGTTCCTCCCAGTATCTTCAGCATTTTCCGGCATATAGACTTGAGCATTTATTTAGTTGATCATTTTAAATGACAGAACTGTGATTAAAACTATGCACATCATTTGCTTTCACAGTATAAACCAGAAGCTTGATCTTACCCTAACAAAGGCAGATCCTTAGTGGTTCTAGTATCACAACCACAGCAGTAACTAAATGGCAGACATCATATTATTTTTCATAAATATGTGCTTTTATAACTTCAGAAGTATAAAATTTGCATGTACATTTGTAAATGATATATGTGGCTCAGTTGCACAAAACAACATATCTTCTTATACTAGGCAATATATTTACATGACACTATTACAACTATAGGGTTGTAGAAGGTTAGCTTTACAAATACCCTTTTCTCATTCATATCTTATAAGGACATGCTAAAACATCTGCATTATGTAGTTTGCAAACATGCCAAACTAGTGTATAAAATACACTCCATGGTTAAATGATCTTAATATTCCATGAGCAGGAACCATGTAATCATCCTTATATTAAAATTAGCCTCCTTATACCACTTTTACATTCAAAAATATTTGCTCATTTATAGAAGCTGAAATAAGTTTTAGAGAGTCTTTTCAAAAGTATCCTTGGTTTCCATTTGCTACCCATTATTGCAGAAAGCCTTTTTATAAACTTTTTATAATAAGGAGACTTGACAGAGCAGGCACACAGATGTGCTAAGTGAGCTCCTCCCCAAAGCTGCGATGTCCTGTGGGACAGACCGAACCTCCACCAGCCATTGCGACTGCCCAGCTCCACGTGTTTTTCAGTCTGGGTGCCTTCGGGAGTTCCACCTGTTGTTCAGTGTCTCAGGCCTTGCAGAAGCGTGTTGGACTGAGGAGTAGATCCACAATGGCTGTAACCCCTGGCTGCATGGTGGCTGTGTCACTGTCATCCCCCAGCCTGTGTGCTGCTTACAAGAGGTCACTGATGACAGTGCATTTGGTCCTGTCACAGTCTCCTTTTATGTGTCTCAAACCCCCCATACAGCATGGCACATTAAGCAATCAGCTAAGCAAATTGGGCCCAGGAGTGCAGTAGAGCATACTGCAGGGAAAGGCAGCAAGCTGCTGGGAAAGCTGCATGTGTGACCTGACACAGCACTTGTCCTTTTATGGCTGGCTGAGGGCAGTGATGCTCTCAGGAGGACAGCTGCACACTCACTTCTGGGGGGCTGGTGCCAAGCCACTGGAATTCTGCCACTGTAAATAATGAACTCCCTTAGGAACTTCTGAGTTAGATTTAACATTTTGCAAAATGCATTTATTCCCAAATGTACTGGTAAGGATGTCCAGCTGGTCTGGATGCACAAGACTTCACAGGACACACACTACACAACCAAAGGTTAATAAAGCTAAGGTACAAACTTAAAACCACATTTGTTCTTTGAATAGTTCACCACATAATGTGATTTTCCAGCAAATTAGCAGCAGATGAATTATCAAGGTTCTGTTTGGCTTGTCTCACATGAAACCTGTGCTGCTTGAGGAAAGGAAGAACTTTCACACAAAGGTGCTAGAGAACATGCAGTTGGGGAGCTACCTCGCTATTAGTCAGACAGAAGAATGCTCCTCTTCAGCATAAACTCCAGTTCAGCTACAACACTCACCCTAATAGTCTCTGCCAGGTTCCCTAAATACAATCTGTACGAACAATCAGTAAGTAAAGAACTGGGTGCATTTAGTCCACTGTGTGCTTTTAGAAAGCTCTTACGCTGCAATTAGTACCTGGACAAGGTAAGTTGTGACGATCCATTTCCTTGGCACCCAACAGGCACTAATGCCCATGTGAAAGAACATGTAGGTAGTTCTCTTCGGGCCCAAGCAAGCAAAAAACACTCTGCAAGCATAGGATGATGATAAAACCAAAGGGAGTTTTGATGTTGACTCTGACCAGCACAAAAGCAGACCCTTTTCGTTAGAGACTCCATGGTGAAATTAAATTTGCCTCCTGGCGCTCCTGCTGCCCACTGTGGGTAATGTGTGTCTTAGCCTCTGCCTAAGCCTAAGGCTTTAACTACAGAGTTTTACCTTTATTCTCTGATATAACTCCTTCCTTAGGTACTTTGCCAGTATCTTCCTTAGAGTTTAATGTACCATCTTCAGCCTCACAATGGCAGCACTCCTCAGCTCTCTCTCCAAGTTCATCAATAGAGAGGTTTATATATTTGTAAAACATTACAGTGCTTTAGTAACTGAAAAAGTTAATAGCAGAAGGCAGTTTTGTATGTAAGGCTATCTCTGCACAATCATCGTTTATCTTTTCAGAGGGAACCTGCAGTAGCTGTTGTAAATTCACACAACAAAGGAATACTTCCTTTCCTGCTCTGGCTACGCCAGAAAAAGGGTGACTGGCTGGAAAAAAGGTGAAGATACAGGAATAACCGTAAGTGAAGTGGTCAAGAAGCTAACAGCATTTAGTGTGCTCAGACTGAGAGAAGAAACAAATCTATCTGCATCAAGGGTTTTGAAGAATTGATGTATAAAATACAGATTTTAAAATTCAGGAGTGCTGCAGCCTGACAGCAGAACAGTTAGCACCATACCCATGTTTACAAGAAACACAGAGACCATCCTGGCAGAGAATTATCAGTCTTTCTACAATCATGAGCAAGCTTTAGAACAATTTTTGAAGGACAGAATAATTAAGACCTAAAGGTAAGTAAAAAATTATGTAGATAAAATGATTAGGGCAAACTCAGCTGGTATCTCTCATTGACTTCCCAGGCATAACTTTTTTACCTGGATGCTAAACTGTCAAGCTAACTTGCTAAGCCAGGTTGATTTGATCACTTACGATGATTCTTGTCTTGAACTGGACAAATACCCTTAGAACTGGGTATCAAAGTGGATAAGGAGCCAGCACAAGACAACTTGGGCAAGGAGTTTCTGAGTGGGAAGGAAAATAATATTGGCATTCCTCAAGGTGTTGTGCCTGATAATCTTCAAGATTTTCATTTATTACCATGGCACAGGTGAGAAAGTTCTGAAATCTTGTCAGCATGAAAGAGGGATGGAATATCAAAAGCACTGCATACCACTGGTGCCTAAAGCAGTGCAAATAAGGTGGCACTTTTTGGGCAGAATACAAGCCATATATGAAAGTAGGAGCTATTTGGAGGTTAGATGTCAAAAGCAAACAGTTAATTAGGCTTCTTTTTTAGTGATACAGAAAAAAAAGCACTTCTGGAAGTTCAGTCTTACTACTTGAGAAAATTTATCTCGCGTGAATCTCCTGCAGGAGGTGTCTCATGCACTCAAAAGGTAGCTGTGAAACCTACTGTTCAGTCAGCTAAAGCTGTGTCACATTAGCCTGACCTTCAGAAGAGTGTCTGCTCCAAAAAAGCCACCCATAGCTTTGAGAGGGCTGCAGCAAGGAAGGAATGAGGACAGCGGTTGATGATATCATGACAATGATGGGATGGTTGTGAAAAAGGCAAACAGATACTTTATGTATCCAAAAAGGTTTCTCTAAAGCAGAGTACTGACTTATTCTCAGGCATATATAATCAGAACTCATCAGTGCACAGTTCAAGAGACCTTTACTGAAGAAGGAAGAACTCAAGACTGCACCATGAGTAGAGAAAGCTGCAACCATCGATGAGAGAATGGAAAATATATTTCTTAACAATGCCCAAAGGAACTGGGCTTGTTTAGCCTCACAGAGTGAAGGTTGAGGGAGCCTCTGTTGCCTTTTTAAATGTATCATAGCAAAGGAAGAGCTTTTAAAATTCTTAATATGATGTTGGTGAAGGATCACAGTCTGGTTAAGAATAAATTTGAACTCAAAATACAAAGTTCTGAAACTATCAGAGCTTTTGATATTGGCCAATGACCACTTTCAGAATGTTGCTTGATATGTTTGTAATCAGGGTTTTTTTGGTTTGGGTTTTTCTCTGAGATAAATATCATAGTGAAGGGTCCTACGGAAACAAGAATTTTGCACTATTATTAAGACCCTTATAACAGGATCTTGCTATCTCCTCTTTATTTCTGGTTCAAGCTCCAATATTGTACCTTCTCCAGCACATTCTCAGTATCAGTCTATTAAAGAAGTTTTAGTTTTAAAGGTTATTTTCTGATAATGGATGAGTCTTCCTGAGCTGCTAGTCTTGCCTGAGAAATACTTACCAGCAGCTTACTCCCAGAAACTCCTGTGCCCAAGAGGCAGGATGTCAGGGGAGTTCTGATGCTCAGCGTACGTAAATAGCAAGGTGACATTAGACATTAGAAATCCTTGGTAGGCAGTAAACTGGTACTTGTCTGTGACAACATAAATATAAGGGTAAACTTCCAGTCCTTTTAGATTCTCCTTTACCCTAACAGCCAGGAGTTGCTTTACAAATCAGCCTGTGTTGGAGCTGAATGAGTGAATGATGTTTCTGGACTGATCGTGAACATGCCATCTTCATTAAGAATCAGCCCCACTAGTCTGGGTTCAGCACGTAAGAGGTACTTCCTTTTGTGCTGGCACTTCTACAGCATCCTTAGGTAGAAATTTGCAAGTGCGAATAAAGTGGAGGGAAGAACAGGAGGGTATTAAAATTTTACTTTGAAGAATTGCAACCCAGTTCTTTTCATGAGCTTTTAAAGATCTTCATTTCAGCGATACAGGTGGTACCTAATGTTTGATTAAAATCTAACATATAGACAGATTAGAGTTGTGAACTCAAAGTGGTTGCCACAGATCAGGACTGTCTTCTCCTGGAAATACAGTCCAGTTGGTCCTCTCTCCTAGTACAGAGTAAGTCAAGGGTTTGCAAAGATAAAAAATAAGAAGGCGAACTCTTCTTGAGAACCCTTTCTCTGAAAGGAAGGGTGAACTGGATGAGATGCAACAGAACAAATCACTCAGTTCACTGTTGTTTTCCCATCACCCTATTCCCAAGGATGACAGAGACATGGGCCAGTGTGTCTTGCTACGAGTAGGATGAACGTCTGCACATTGGGTCCTGTAAGAAGTATGCCAAAATGCTATTTACATCGCAATTTTTGGTCTGACTCTATGAAAAGGAGAGGATGTAATAGAGTTCTAGACCATGAGGCCATATAATGGCTGGGCTCTCAAGTTTTGCAGTGGTATTCTTGATGGGTCTGTTGATGCAAACACCTCCATGTATGTATTGATGGCACGCTGACAGAACTTGTCCTCTGACCAGTAATGAAGGCCTAAAGTAGAGCTTGCAGAATACTTCTTTATCCTCTCTGCACCATCATTTTCTGTACAGAAATGTAAAACCTTCTTCCTGTTACATGCTTGTGAGATTCATAGAAACTCTCAATACGCTTCTCCACCTCATGCAACTCGGGCTCGGCTCTTACTCATGCAGGGAGGAGTGCTGGTGGAAAGTGTCTTCTGTCATCTTTAGATTTCTCTTTGTTTGGCTTAACAAGTGCGGTGGTAGTGCAGGTTGCTCAGAATTGCTGTTGGGGGCATTGTGAGAATGCAGTGAACTTTTGCAGCTTTCCTAGAAAGTAGGACAGGAGCAAAGAGGCAGCAAGAAGCAGCTCTGCAAGGCAGTAAAGAGGTGTGAGACTCCTCTGCGGGGGCTCTTCCTCACTGACTCATCTGAGAGCTGTACTCCCACTTTTCATTTGAAAATGAACCTCTACCCCTCCCTCGACTGTAGTTGTCCCTAACAGTGTTGGCGTCACCTTTATACCTCTTTCTCTCACAAGCATGTGTGGGTGGTGCTAGCTTTGCATATGAAAACACTGGCTAGTGCTCAGCCTTGCTCTTTTGTTCTGGTAGTGGTCACCATTGGATACACTTTCTCTTATACTGTCAAAAATGTGTCCACCATGGCAAACCTAGGGATGGAGACTGCTGCGAGGTGAGGTGCTCCTCCTAGCACACAGTAGATAACACCAGCCAGCAGAGACACGCAGGAAAGTCTGCTCTGCCTCACTTTTTAAACACCCGTGAGACAGTCTTGCATTACGTGTGAAATAAATCCATCAAAAACGATGACAGGGGAACATGGATCAAACTGCCAGATGGAGGAAAGGCATACTTACAAGACTCCTTGCTAATCATACCAAATGTTTCAGAGGGGCGCACAGTGACTCACAGAAAGGAGCTGCTCTTCTGTCCTCCATGCAGGTGTACCGATGGTGACAGCATACTGCCACCCCATGTGGGTGGCGGCTCTTTGAAACATGAAAGGAAGGAGTAAAAAGACCTGGAAATTTGAATTCTAGAATTACTTACCCTTAGGTTAATTCAGCCCTTCAAGTTTTCCATTGTCTTCCTCAGGAGTGAAATAAACATTCTGGTTCTACAGCTGAATGTGATGGCCAAGTCACAACTTGCCAAGTCTGGCACTACCCAGAGTCAATGGCCTGAGTCCTAAATCCTGACTGCAGGCACATCCCTTGCAGGGAATGGCCTTTCAGGGATCTGACAGATGTGACCTCACAGCCACCTTCCAGCCATGGGCTGCTGCTGCCCATGAGATCCACATAAAACATCAACCTGTATGGAAAATCATGCTATGAAAAGCCAGTGTCCATAAAGGAGACAGGAGTCCTGCAACTTTATTCGAATAAAGAGAGAGAGTCCACTGGGGCATATGCCCACAGGGTTTTCTCTCTCAGGGTTTGGGAGGGCACAGCCTCCTTTTATCCTAAACTCCTGGCTCATGTTGCCCTCTTCCTTTCCCCATTGGCTGAGGTACTAGAAAGGTACAGCCTTCCTGAACCACCTACCACATATTCCCCCCTTGAACCTGTCATTTACCCCCAAAGTTCAGAAACTCAGGCTTGTGTGGACCCATATATCTATTTCAGGAATCAAACCATCCGGGTTCTGTAACAAACCTGTGGCTTGAAGTTGGTAGAGACATTAAGACCCATTTCAAAGACACTAACACCCATACCCTCACCAAACAAGGAATTTTTTGTAAAGACATTAACACACATCTTTCCTATCAAACTCATGTAAATCTCTAATCTCTTGGAAAGTTGCTGAATGGTGCTTAGCCTTTATGCATCGAATCCTTTACAAAGATTAAAAGCAGTGAGCTGAGGCATCTCTAGAAGCACAAAATCCTGCTTCTTAACCCAAGGCCATTTGCTGTTAGAATGGGCGCACAGAGAGCAGGAAACAAAACTCAGCCCAGCACTCCTGCACAAACAGGATGCAGCAGCAACACACCCAGAAAGATTTAACATCTCACCCGAAAAATGAGTCAACACATCAGCATTTTGAGGAGTGAGTAGAAATTTTCTGTTCCCAGAACAACAGCACTAAGCAAGGCTGAAAAGCAATGTTTTCTGTTACTGTGGAGTTACTACTGTGTTAATAGTCTGCAACATCCAGGATGGAGTCAGGCTGATTTCAGCATTACAGTCAGAGCTGACTCTAATCAATGATAGTTTAATATCCTTCTCAGTTGCTGTTGTCACAGCTGCTGCTTCATCTTAGCAGGCACGTCACAGCCCAGTCCATCTTAGGCCAGTATGGTTTCCTTAAGGATGAGTCTCTTTCAGACATACCCACTGCAAAAATTGGTATCACATGTAAAGACCAAGATCAGGGTTGCAATATCCAGCATGAAAAATACACAGGAATTCAGTGGTAATTGGAGAGCTATTTCTGTCCACAAATGTTTCATGGGTGGTTTTGGGTTTTTTTCTAAACTGTAAAAATAGAAGGCATGATGCTGAAGAAAGACGTGCTTGTTTTAGGCACTGGAGAAATTGTGCAGCAACAATTAGCCTTTATGCAAAGATTAATCCTTAAGTAGGGAGGTAGGGGTCTCTTTTAACACTGCTTGACTTTTCCACAGGAGGTTTTGTATTTATAAGTGATTGTTCCTGCTCAAACAGAAAACTTCTGTCTCTTCATCTGCTTCCCTGGAGACTTCTGAACTTGTCATCAACCTGATATCCCAGTCAGAGGAATAGTTCCCCACTGTGCAATGAAAATTTATCAGCCTGTCCTTCAGCATGTCTCAACAACTCAGAGATTATTAACTCATCTTTCAAGTGATTAATACTTCTGGGTGTTTGAGAGGCATAACACTGGTACTTGTGAGGTGCTGAGAGGCCACGGAAAAGAAGACAGAAAGGGAATGCAAAGCATGACAGTTTGGATTGAGGGGCAGACCAACCCTGCTCTATTTCGAGTCCTGTACCCACTCCACCTGGGTCCCATTTTCACTGGCTTCTGTAGCCCTGCAACACACACAGCGAACAGCCTCTTTTAATCTCCTTCCTTTGTATGACAATCCAGATCTTTGGATTCTCAAGGGAGTACATCCGAGAAGAAGTCATTTCACTTAGAGCTGCCTAATTATAGCCACTTTGACAGCCACAGTTGTAACTCCTCTGCTAAGAGATTTTTAGTATTCATCAGTAGGCACCTCATTGGTTGCTGCAGAGTACCTGTCAGTCATGATAATTACTAATTTGTTTTAACTTGCCTCAGAAGCATTCCTAGAATTTATGGCTGTGCTGTGAGTTGATACAGGCCTTGTTTTTCCAGCTTTGCCTTCTACTAGGACAGAGGTATGGCAGAAGTGCAACATACATAGTCATCATGGCCTGTTTATAAGTGATGTACTAAGAAAATGCATTACCCCGATGCATGCATGTTTATGCCATGTACAACACCCAGCAGCACCTTACTATGAAATCACCCCTAGGATTGCTTTTGTGGCTCTGCCTGCATTTTGAACATACACACTGATAGGTGTGTGTTTATAATTTTCCAGAAAAGCTGGTCTGTCTGTCTTTGCACATATGACTGAGGCAGCTAATAGGGTTTCTGCACTCAAATAGAGTCAGGTCAAGCAAAGAAGAGCAAGGCAGGACAAAGGATAAAGGCTATTTCACAGCCAGGCAGACATGGGTCCAGTGCTTTTGTCCAAAAGCTCTCATATATTGCTCCTAAACTGACCCTGACAGCCTTGCAGAAAGCAAAGTTGCTTTAGAAGATTCTCATGCCCCCTATTACAGCAGGGGATGTCCACAACACTGCTTTACTGGAATGCACTGGTGCCAGTAAAGAGCACCCAGATCATGTAAAACACAAGGCAAGAGTAGCATAAGTCCAGAAATCTGTGCTCTAATAAAAGGCTAATATTCTAACCATAAAGTTGGAAATTAAGCAAAATATCCCTTCCCTCCTACCACATACTGCATGGCAAGCCTAGACCATGCTTCACCCCACCTGCACACCAGGACTTCACAGCATGTCCCTGCCATTGCCCAACAAGACACCCCAGCAACTTTGATGCCTGTGAACTCCTCCCCCACAAGCCTCCCCCTCCACTTCCCACCCAGCTTTCTGCCTCCCACGGATATTGGGTAGCTTTCTAAGTCGTGATGAGCATGAAAGAAGCTTTCCAGCTTGGCCCAGTAGAGCTCCTTCCCCATATTGTCTCTAATTTCTGCACCCCTGTAGTGCTGAGCCATGGCTGTCAGCCTGGAAAATGCAGTCTCTGTGAATTTCCCTGAATGCCCTATGCATGACAGAAGAAGGGGATTTACATGCAACACCTCAGCTCTGCTGTGCTACACTGCTCTCAGGAGAGTCCCCCAAGCATGTATCATAAATTGCTCTACATGTGCTGGAGTCGTGATTTTTTCAGCTCGGGTGCCTGTTACCCCTGTGTCCATCCTGACTGGAGGTGGTTTCCTTGCATACCCTGCTCCAGGTCCTGAGCTTCTGGAAGTGCCCTGGGCATCTCTTCTTTAGTCACAGCAATTCCAGCAAGAGGATCATGACATTGTTCCCGAGGCTGGGCAGGGCGGAGTCCCTAGCAGGGAGAGCAGGGTTACTAAGCATGTGGGCTGCCCCAGTACAGTGATTCTGCCCAGATTAAGATTTCCCTCTGCCAGCACCAGTCCTCTGCAGGTACATCTGGGCCACAATCCCCACAGAGACCAGTCCCAAAGTCTGAAGCATGGTAGCCATTAAGAATTTCTGAGTTTAGAAGGGGTTCACTCACTGTGTCATATTACAGATACACCATTAATTATTTTGAGTGGGTATTGAAGCAGTAAGACTCTGTGTGTTCCCTGCAGGAGAAGGCTGCTCCAGCAGCACTGCTCTGGCTTTTGATGCTATTGTTTTAACTCAAAGACCCATCATACAATCAGTTCTGCTACTGGTCCTTGAATCCAAACAATTTCCCTTCCATCAAATAGAAAGTTTAATTTGATGAACAGACAGATGTTTCAAAATGTGACCTTTCCCAAGGTGAAGTACTCAGTGGATGTATTATTTATTGGTTTTCAATTTTTCCACAGGCAGACATGTCTATTCCATCAGGAAGGTTAAACAAGAAGATGTTTAAAAATTCATTTAAGTGCAAATGCAGTCCTTACTAGTGTAGTAATTCTTTCTCTTAACTACACATTTAAGAGCAAGATGTGCTTATACAGGAGGATAAATGATACCTTGTCTGAGGCAGGACTGACAGCTTGTAGATATCCACTGCTGGCTGCAGGTGCAGCTTAAATGGTTTCCAGCCCTTTCCTTGGGCTCGCTTGCCATCCATCTGCTCTCTGAAACTGGACTGTCCGTTAAGTGTGGAGTACCTCGGTTTGTCTCAGCATCTAAGCTCAGGTTGTCTGGAGGGGACAGCACTGAAGTGCTCAGAGCAGCTCCAGCCATGCCAGCTGACCTTGCAGGGCTCTCATTAGGTGGGTCAGTGTCGCTGTTTTCCCCATGGACGAGTAGAGAAACAACACAAAGTTTAGGCTCGGGAATAGATGGACACGCTTTAATGAATTTTGAGAAGACTTTTATATGTTAGTTTGCAAAGTGTATTAAGTGGCATAAGGTAATTGGTTTTTTGCCATCCACCCCCTAAGCAGATTGGTCAAGTTCTAAGACTCATTTCTGAATGTTTTTCTAGTTAGAACTTAACAATCCAGCAAAACAACTTGCAGCTGCAAGAAGTTTACAAAACTGTAATATTGTTTTGACTGACTTGCATGGGAAAGACAGAACTCTCACAAAAATGCTGCAGAGAGCTGAAGAAATTCTCTGCTGGAGTTTTTTCAGCATTCATAGGCCAGGGCCTTGTGCAGGGGTGCAAGTGGAGGAAAGGCTCTTCATTTTGGAAACATTGCTGTTCTCTAGGGTAGGAGCAGAGGTCACCTTGGAGGTCACTTGCAGGCTTGTCTCTTCTGGCTTCTAAGGATCTTGATAACTGAGTGTGGCTAATTCCCCTGATTCTCTTTTCTTCCAGACCAGTGTAGCTTAAATTTTTCCAGATTGATTAAATAATATTTCCAACAGATGCAAGCAAAAACCCCACTAGTGGATTATGGCAAAGTAGAACAATTTGCTGAGAAATTAGTTCATTTGATTGGAAGTAGTACATTATATGCTGTAGTGAATCCTTTAGAACTAGAAAAATGTGCATGAATAATGTAAATAAGAGCAGCATTTTGTACTCATCTTTCTGGGAAAATCAGTCCTGACAGCTTGTTGGATTTGCCTCTTCTGGCTATTTATGATGGTGACTTAGAAACTCTTCCTGATTGAGTGTTCAGTCAAGTAAAAAGGAAGAATAAAACCAGCAGAGGCTCTTATATATTCTGTTATAAAAACTGACAGTGCCTGGCCCTAACACAATGTGTTATTCTCCTGTGCCAAACTGGGGCTGGGCCCCTACACAGACTTTGTTCCCGAGCTCTGGCTGCCGACACCATCCTCCGATTTACACCGTGTAACACAGAATCATTAACATATGCCAAGCAAGTTTAAATTCCTTCATAATCAGGAGTAATCAGTAACACAGGATAAAAATAGTAAGTAAAAACTGCAGCCCAAGTGATAAAAATAGCCTGACTGAAGCAGTGAAGATGGAAGACAGCAGAGCTTATGGCTGCAAGACCAGGACCTCAGAGTCCTCCTCTTCCTCTGCCACCCACTTGGGCATTTATAGTCTCAGTGCAAGGTGCCATTAATACCCCATGGACCATGAAAAGGGGGTTTCTGCACCAAGGGAAGGATTTTTCTGTAAGCTCTCTAGACCCTAGAAGAAAGGGCAGGTTTGATAGCGTTTGCATAGCAGGCATCACAGCCCAGCTCCCCCTCTTACTTTTGGCCCCCAGCAGTGTCCCTGCATGAGCAGCCAGGCTCTGAGTCTGACCACTCCAGCACATCTTTTTCACACACACATCACCTCCTTATCCCTTGGCAAGAGCCACCCTGGTGCACACTGGCAGGTGGGCGATCCCAGGTGCTGCACCGGGGAGCAGTGAGCCCCTCCAGGTGCCTGCAGCACAGCACCCAGCACGACGGGGTCAGCACTCGCAGTCCTGGTGCAGCACTCCTCTCCATTGAAGCCCTCTCAGATGAATCAGCAGCACTCTGAGCATGAAGCACTGTCCCTGGGCACTCCCAGAGCCCACTGCACAGTGCCGCTGGAGAAACGTGGTGGCACTGCCACATCCTGCTCTTTGGGCACATCAGTTTTTGGGAGCTGCATGGGCTGCAGAGGGCATATCCCCAGGGGCACAGGAAGGAGTGCCTGGCTCTGTGCACTGCAAGTGAAACACGGTTAGTAGGCCGTGGAAGATGTAGGGACTTCCAGTCCTTTCCAGTTCTTTCCCACATTCTTAGAATGGGTGTGTAGAAAACGAAGAAATTAAGCAGCTTGCTCTGCTATTTTTCCTCTCCTGTGACCCAGGCGACAGTGAGTAAGTGTAGTGCCCGTGATATACTCTTATTACCATAGTAACTCAGCCAGGAGCTGATGATTGCACAAGTAGATGCCAAAAGGAAAAGACTGCCTAAGGAATAAATCAGCTCTCTGCTAAATCGGTGCATCGTCCCTATCTGCACTTGATATGCCTTAGAAGGCAGTGGGATTCCTCTGGCACACAGTGAGAGCAAATTACACCTTAGGTCTAAGCCTGTGGTTGCAAAGCAATCTTCCCGAAGGATCTAACATTTTACACCTAAACAAAAAATTACCCACCCCTTATTAGAAGAGGATGATTTTCAGCAAGGGTCTGCACTGCCCTCTGCATTTCTCCCATTTCCTTTGAAGCAAGGACAGGGGGTGCAGCTCCAGCTGTGCCACTTGTGAGAGCACAGGCATGTCTGCAGTTCTCCATAACAGCAGCTGCTCCATGCAAAGAGGAGGCCAGCACTAATGTTTCAGCTTAGTGAGGGTGGCTGGACCCTCTGGCCCTTGGCAGCACAGTGTCTAATATCCGAAATCTCTGCTCTAGCTCTGGTGCTCTGGGATGAGAAGGCCTTAGAACAGACTGTGGTGATGAGACAGCCCCTTGCTCTGGGCTATACCATCTACCTGAAAACCTCACAACAGCAGCTGGTGTTTCATGCTCTTGCCATCACAGTGCTCCATAGGGTCTGAAATCACTGTCACACCCAGGCAAGTAAGCACTGAAATACAAAGAAGTCAGCCAGGTACCAAGGCCATCAAAGGGACATGTAGTAGGGCAAGGATTTGAAAGCTCATGTCTCAGGTGAATATAGTATGAGTCCATAAGTGATCTCAGGATCATGCATCCTTTTCTAAAACAATTAAGATCAAAGAGGGCTACTCCAAGTACATGGAGTTTTTTTCATATTTTCTTCTTAGTTTTGCCTTTTGGGTAGTAATCTTTATACCAGCATTAAAACTGCTGGTCTAACATTCACCACTGTTATTTAGGGCCATAAAATTTCTGCTTAGTATCCAAGGAGTGAGAGGGACACAGAGGATCAGGATTAGATCATTTTGGCAGTCATGGACACCACGACTCTGTGAAGGCAACATTAGATAGTGACCACCCTTCAAACTCTATCCTTCCCAACAGCCCAGGACACCTCCTTTGATAAGACAGAAAAAAACGTGTCCATCACTGACATGACATTATGGTGGGAAGTAGCGAAGTCCTGCCACACAATCCTGCCTATTTGGATAGAAACGTTTCAGGAATATTTTCATAACCTTTCTACCAAGTGCTGTTAACAGGTACAAGGGTAAGGCTCAATTATGCAAGCTTTCCACTTAACATTTCTGGTCAGCAATAGGTCAAGCTCCTCTTTACCCTTACCTAGAAACCTGCAAAAGGAAAACCTTCTCTTGGGTCCTGAAGCTGCACCAAAACCAAAAATATATACATTGTGGAGGAGACGAGAACTGGTGCATTCATTTGGGAACACACAGAACATAACTCATGTAGATGAGCTATATATATATTTTTTTTTATGTGTGTGTGTGTGTATATCTGCCTATTTGTGCACATAAATCCTGAGAGATCTCTCCCCTGCTGCTGTGGATAACTAACCTCTGTCCTCTCAGGGCACGAGGTGGCAAGGCTACCTGGGGTCCTGTCCCCATCTCACACTTTTCAGTCTTTGACCCATAAAGGCACCTGCTGACATTAACAATCCATTTGAGCAGAATAACCAAAATGCTTCACTAGGAGGCCAGAAGCAAATATAAAAGAATCCTGTCACTGGGTCTTCCTGAGCTTTACCAGCAGAGAGCAACAGGTGATCATGCTGCTGGCCCATCGTTTCAGGGCCAATACTGGAGCCAAGGGACATGCCACAGGGCCAGGCTGGGTCTCAGCACACACAGGACAGACACAGACTTCCTGGATGGCCTCTCCTGCTTCCAGTGCTAGCCACTCATGAAAACCAGAGTCCAAAGGCATTGCAATCATTGGGACCCTGCAGAGCTCTGCCAGGGCAGAGGCTTGTTTCAGCAGGGCTGCTTGGGGGAACTCACAAAACATCCCCCAAAGCACGGACTATGGCTGCAGCAGGCACACGACTGATAGTCACACCGAGAAGGAAGATGTGTTTGGCCAGAGCCAAGACTGCCATCCCAGTGCTGCCACTGCAATTGGACAGTGTAGTACATATGCTGAAAAATAAGAGTATACTGGAAGACGGGCCTTTCATTTCCCTGCACCTGAGCTGCAAGGAGGACATTTCTACTTGAAAGAGCATGGAATAAATGAACTGCTGCTTCGGTTACAGGAAAAATTAATAGTGTTGTCATAAATGTCTCCACAAATCTCAGTGACAGTTGCAGGGGACTTTTAGCATTTGATCTTCCTTGTCTCACACCTGTTTTTCTGGGTAGCACACACCACTTGTATGCCAAAGCTTGAGAGTGTTCACCACCCAAAACATACCAAGCAGAGTATGTAAGTTCCAGGTTAATTGAACTCAGATGAACAAAGACACAAACCTTTTGATTGAGTGCACACATCACAGAAATAAAGAGAGAAATAGCGTCAGTCTGGTCTGTGCTCAGGTCAGAGGAGCTCCTAAGGAAGATCCCTGTTTCATTTACCTCCTTTTATAACAGACACAACCCTCTTGCCTTTCTCCTGGACTTAACCATTTTTTTTTCTTACATTTCCTCAATCTTGAAGGAATTCACCTCCACTACATAGCAAGGAGGGTTTGTTTCATACAGATCACCAACAAAATCTGAGCCTGCACAACTTACTCAGTTCCTACCTGGATGGAAAATCACTGTCTCTGAGTGCTTATTGCACATGCGTGAAACTCAGTGGTGAGCCATTGATCTATGGCAGTCAGGAGGTGATGGCAGGGGAGAGCAGACACTCCTGATAGCCACTGCTGGCTTTCATAGCAAAATCTGAGTGGAAAATAGGAAAATAGGAAAAAGTAAGTAAAGTATAGTAAATGTGACAGTGAAGAGGACCCTTGTCCTCTGGCAGTTCAGCTCCCATGATGGGACATCCAGTCAAAACCAGGCTTGGACAACTTACTTTGAAAACTAATGCATTATTTTACCTACTGTTCTCTTGAGATACTAATGCGAAAGTACTTGGGGGAATGCCTTTAATTATGAGGCTTATGTATAAAAGTCTTGTTGCAAGGAAGAGCCTTGTTGCAAGGCTGACTGGCCAGCTCACACCTCCATTCCCACTGGGGTCAGACGCCAATAGGCGCTGAGTGTGTCCAAACCCTCAGAGCACCTGCCCCTTTCTCTTTGCTAAAATCTCTTTACAACAGGACAAACTAAAAGGTGATACATGCCAGTCCCCAGCTTGTTTCTAAAATACTAATGGAAACAGAAAACCGGCTCAGAGACAATGTTAGAGCTTTGTATGTGACAGCCTGCACTTAAGGAATCATACTGGAAAGAGTCCAGGGCAGAGGAAAGATGAAAAGGAGAAGAAAGTGGAGATAAAAGTCAGTGGAACGGCTGGAGTGTGTGCTAATGCTGGGGGAGACTCTGCAGCTAATGATGAGATGACAGTGTGCGAAGAGATTTGAAAGTGGAAGCCAAACTGGGAAGTCAGATGAAAAGCTGGAAAAGGCAGGTGCTGAAGTGTGTGTGATCATGGAAAACAGTGTGGAGAGAGAATGAAAGTGGGAACAGCAGAACAGAAAGGTTTTCTGAAAGGAGAAGAGACATCTGTCATCTGCTCTACCAGGCTCAAAGGAAAGCAAAAGGAGTCAGTGGCATCTCAGCCCTCTCTGCAGCAGGTGGCTTGCAGGCTCCCTCCCCACCAAAGCTCCGGGGAGTCACAATTAAATGCAATGAAGTGGAATAAGATAGGCTGGAGCATTGTAGTGTGGCAGTGTGTGAAGTCTGGAAGGTTGTTTCTAAATCCACCTGGAATTTGTTCCTCTGATCTGCAAGGAAAACTGTGTTCACAGACCTGCTAAGAGCCAAAAAATTGAAAAAGCTCAAGTTTACTATATGGTGGCAAAACATTGAATTCTGTAGCAGCAGGGGAAGGAGCTGTGGGTTGCCAAAGCCCTGAGACAGACCGAGTGTAAGCCTCCAGCCCTGGACCTTGCACCCTTGGGGCTCTACGGATCCCCAGAGCACTTCTGTCAGGGTTGTGTTCTTAGGAATCATCTTCCTTCTCAAGTGTGAGGACTTTGTTATCTCTCCACAGCTGTCTGCAGGCTGTTTCCTGAGGAACAGAGGGCACTGAGGCATTGTGTGTATTTTGTTTTCAGCAAGGCCATCTTAGATGTGTGGAATTGGCTATTTAAGCACGCACACCCTGTCTTTGCACTGATTGTCAGCCCAGCTGGTTATGCTCCACTCTCTGCTCCAGCCCCACATGAGAGGAAAACCGAGCCCTTGAGGTCTCTCCTTGCAAAGGGATAACAAAGATGTCTCCCTCCAGCCCATGCACTGGGATCTGCAAAGGGCCTGTTTCCATTAAAACCAACAGCAACCTGCCTTTGGGACAGACTCTGAGCTTCCTTATTCCCATCTCAAATGACAATGGGAGCAGGAGAGGTGTGAGCTAAACACAACTGGGAAGCCAAATGCCTGCATCCCCAGCTCTTCTTTCAGGCTCTGTAGCTCTACAAGCCTGGGTCACTGTGGTGGGTTAACCCCGGCTGGACACTAGGTGCCCACCAAAGCTACTCTATAACTCCTGTCTTCAGAGGGACAGAGGAGAGAAAATACAATGAAGAGTTTGTCAGTTGAGGTAAGGACAGGGAGAGATCATTCAGCAGTTATTGTCATGTGCAAAACAGACTCAACTTGGAGAAATTACCTGAATTTATTACCAATCATATCAGAGTAGTATAAGAATTAAACCCAAATCTTAAAAACACATTCTCCCCACCCCTCCCATCTTCCTGGGCTTATCTTTATTCCTGACTCTCTACCTTCTGCCAGCAGCGCAGGGGGACAGCACAGGGGAACAGGGAATGGGGGTTGTGGTCAACTCATCACACATTTTTTCTACCACTGCTTCCTCCTCAGGGAGAGGACTTCTTTCCCTGCTCCAGTGTGGGGTCCTTCCCATGAGAAACAGTTTTCCATGAACTTCTCCAGTGTGAGTCCTTCCCATGGGTTGTAGTTCTTCACAAACTGCTCCAGTGAGGGTCCTTCCCACAGGGTGCAGTTCTTCAGGCACAGCCTGCTCCAGTGCAAGTCCCCCTTGGGGTCACAGGTTCTGCCAGCAAACCTGCTCTAGCATGGGCTCCTTTCCCCACAGGTTCACAAGTCCTGTCAGGAGCCTGCTTTAGCATGGGCTTAACACAGGGTCTGAGCCTCCTTCAGGCACCCGCCTGCTCTGGTGTGGGATCCTCCACAGGCTGCAAGTGGATATCTGTTCCACCATGGGCTGCTTCACCATGGCCTTCAGCATGGGCTGCAGGGGAATGTCTGCTCCAGTTCCTGGAGCACCTCCATCCCCCCTCCTTCACTGACCTTGGTGTCTGCAGAGTTATTGCTATCACATAATCTCATTCTGGTCTTCTCTGGCCACAATTGTTTCTGCGCAGTAACATTTTTCTCTTATTAAATACATCATCCCGGGGGTGCTACCACCAACACTGATGGGCTCAGCTTTCCCAGGGGTGCTGCCATCATTGCTGATGAGTTCAGCGTTGGCCAGCCACTGGTCTGTGTAGAAGCCACCTGGCATTGACACTATGGGACACAGAGGAACCTTCTAGCAGCTTCTCACAGAAGCCAACCCCTGTAACCCCCCACCCCTACCCGTCCCCCCCAAAACCATGCCACATAAACTCAATACATTCACTTTCCAGATCAGGAGTCCAGGACATCCAGTGGTGGCTTTACCACCATCAGGGAGTGTAAAGAAGAGTGAATGGAGGTTCATCCCTTAAGGCCAAATGTCTCATAGTGGCCAAACTCACAGAGAGGTGGGTTTGAACATGTCCCATCACAGCCCATGTGTGAATGCTAAAAGCCTGGCTGCAGAGAGATTTCTCAGTTTTCTGACAGTGTCTGTGTGAAAGCCTTGCTTTCTCACGGACACTATGGGAAAACAGTTGGGAGATTTTGTAAACTATGGTATTGTTATGATACCAAGGAGAAAATACCTGAAGTAAGTGTTGTTGGGTTCAGCCAATCTCTCTGGGGGGTGGCTGGTCAGTGAACCAATAACCTTATGTCAGTCCAGCGTGCTAAGATATATAAACAAATTTGTAAATTAATAAAGTGTGGGTTTCTTCTCGTCCTAAACAGTCCATGTCGCTTTATTCCTCGGTCTCTGCTCGCTAGCAACACCCATGAGTTAGCCTCTAGTGTGGCATTCCATGCTGGTGGCCATGAGGAATCCCAGGCACTCACCAGTTCAGGTCTTCCCATCTCAGCTTGGGATGCTGTTTCCCGCTGTCTGTGAGACATGAAGGACTCAAAGATTCCTGCCTTATCTGTGTACTGGCACCCTTCACTGATGATCCAAAACTTCCCAAATATATATATATATATAAAAGCAGCCCAAATTCAAGGTTTCAGCAGTATGAGCAATGGGAACCTGACAGTATATTTAAGCTCCCTCCAGCCTGAATCATACACATGCAACTGCTCTGAAAGATCCGGTAGCTAAGTTCCCAACATGAATATGCTTCAGTAGTTGCATTTACTTTTGTTTCTATTAGACATATGTTTCTATTTGTCTCATCACACATCAACACCCATAAAGCAGAAAAATAGCTTTTGCCAGCTTCTGTTAAGTTGTTTCACACCGGTAAAGACTAGTTATGCTGGTCTCAGGAAGCTGACCTACATCCTTTTGGCTGTTATTATCTCATCAAACAGGCCAAGCTCGTGCTAGCTAGTTCTTGCCCTGTCTTGTTTCAATCAGTTGGCATAGTGGCTCTTTTTTCAAGGATTCACATTTCATTTGCATAAGAACGTTAATGGAGTAATTTCAGAAATAAACGCCCAGCTTAACCCTGCTGTACCCTTAGGAAAAGTCCTTTTCACTGTGAAGGCTTTTTGGCATTTCCCTTCTCCTCCACTGGCTAACAAAGGCACACATGAGAGAGGTCAAGTGTGCCACTTTCAAAAACAGTGGCTTTCACAATAAGAAAACACATCCAACATTTCCTGTCTGGCTTAGGCTAAAGTCATAATTTGTCTTCTCCAGAGGGACCAAAGAAATGTAAGACCAGAGCAGACAGGCCAGAGAATCTTATTGCTGGCAAACTTCTGAACTTTACATTCAAGGACGGTATGATTAGCATACATGGCTGGGGCAGTACCACATTCTGAGCCCTGTTTTGCACATTTCACCTGATGGGTATTTAGAAATAACCACAACAGTCCCAAGAGTGGAAAATCCCAAATCTCCCTGCACAGGGCACAGAGCCCAACTGTTGGTGTTTAGAACCAAACACCTTCTGTTTCTTGCTTTGTTCACCGTGATTTCTGCATTCATGGCCACACTCTAGTGTGTTCCCAGTTCCAGCAAGGAAAGATTAGAAAATCTTTCTTTATCCTTGAAATAGCCTGCACCTCACTGGTTTCTGGGAGGAGGTGGTGGATGTGTGCTCAGGCCCCTCCAGCTGAGCAGATATTCCAAGTGCCAGGTGCCACTCTCCAGGGGGAGGGAAGCTGGTGCCTGTTTTATCCCATCCTTCACACTCACTTTCTCTTTTGCTATGAGCTGTAAAGAAAGATTGTGCTTTGTCAAGGTTAATGAGATATTTATTCTACATTTGATCTCTCCATTTAAAACTTAATTACTGCCCTAGAAGGCTCCAGTCCTTGGAAATCAGCATCTGTGAGTAACAGAAAGATGGAGCCCTCAGCTATTTCACACTACATGAAAGGAGCACTGTGTCAGATCATGTTATGAGGTACCTCAATTGTCTGTGAGTCAGTCAATCCTAGGTTTTCCTCAAGCATGTGCTACTCCCCACTGTCATCATCCTCCTTCCTTGATGTTCCCTTTCAAGATGCTCTCCTCCCTCCCTCTTTGATGCCCACTTGAGGACACCCAGCTGGGGTGCATGGTCTCCAAGACTGGGAGATCCTTCAGCCCCTCAGGGAAGGATTTCCTTGCCATGAAGGCACTCCCCTATTTGGTTGACAATCCCCTTCCAGAGATACTCTCAAGCTGTCTTCATGATGTGCTACCTGTCTGT
The DNA here is from genome assembly GCA_014706295.1 of Lycocorax pyrrhopterus obiensis. NCBI lineage: Eukaryota > Metazoa > Chordata > Aves > Passeriformes > Paradisaeidae > Lycocorax > Lycocorax pyrrhopterus. Next base: position 131,685,928 of record JACSVZ010000002.1, on the reverse strand, counting down.
CCCCTGGAGGGGTGCATGCCTCCCTGGGGATGCCTTCCCTGGGATATAGCTATGGGCCTTGAAAGATAAGGGGAGAAGACACAGAAACCCAAGAGAAGCAAAAAGGGTCACTCCAAATGCAGGGCTAGCTCTGTGCAGAGCCTATGCACACTCTTCTGCAGAGGTTTCTGGCTACACCAGCCTGGTGCAAGGAGAGCTGGTCTCTGCTGCTGCTCCTGCTGGTGCCAGTGTCCCATACCAAGGCCTTGTAATGAGATGTCAGCGTCACCTCTGACACCTCCACTCAACCTGGGTAACGTGGCAGAGCCAAGTCCCATGGTTGAGCAAGAAAAGCCGTGGAGGGCTCTGCCTGCAACACCCCAGCACCACCCCAGGTCCCACTGACCAGTGATGCCCACCCAGCAACTTGCAGAGGAGCCAGCATAGCCTGTCAGGCCCCCATCCTGAACCCAAGCATTCCTTTGCTTGCCTTCATTTTCAGAAGGCTAACATGCCAGCAGTCCATCAGCACCTGGGGGCAGCTCAGCTTCTGGGCTGAGAAGTTTTGGGTGTCTCTGGTGTCCATCACCATGTGGGTGCTGCTACAGCTCATCTTCATTGTCACAAAGGAGTTGGGTGTGAGTTGCATGGTGTGGCACCCGGAGTGCAAGGAGCGCCAGGGCTGGCACAGCACAGCAGGAGGCACAGGCATGGATTTGACATTGCCATCAAGCCCCAGAAGGACCAGTACCAGATCACAATGAATGTGAAGATGGCACTGTGGACTGAGAGCCACTGACACCTTCATTGTATGGCCGAGGCTCTCAGTGGCAGAGGTCACCCTTCATCGCGTGCACATTACCGGCTCCATGGAACCCAGAACCAGGACACTGATGCAGTTACTGGTGGGGACCTCCAGAGGTTAGGGACCTCCAAGGGTTGGGAACATCTATGGGGACAGGGACCTCTGGGGGTGGTTGAGGACCATGGGAGGTTAGGGAGATCCATGGTTTGGGAATGTCTAGAGACACAGAGGACATGCAGGGATGGGGTCAGGAGTGGGTGATGCCCCTACACCATAGTGACCCTATATGCAACACCATGTGCCTCTGCTCTTCCCTGCACATGGCTGCAGGTGTTGGGAGCTCCTCTGTGGGGGTGTGTTGGTGTTGCGGTGAGCCATGGCCAGAGCCATGGTCAGCTGGACTAAGCAGACCAAAAGGTCCAGTGGTTTGATGCCTCCACAGCACAAGGGCCCAAAGGTACAGTGACCACACAAAAGGCTGTGTGAAGCACGCTGACCATTGGCTGCTGCCCCCCCCCTCCCTTTATGGTTCATATTTGGGTATTTCTCCAGAAAGTTCTATGTTCCTAGGTTGGTAATTGGCCCATGTTAATCCTCTACCTCCCACTTCTTCTCCCATTTGCCCTAATCCTAATCCCTTCTCCCCCTTTGTTAGAACCCCCTAACTGGTATTTTATTGGTTACTGTATGTTCTCCACGCCTATTATATAGGGGTATAAAACTCCCCGCCTGCCTAATTTGATCGGCTCTCCTCGTGGCTTCTCCCTCGAATAAACCCTTCCCTGTCCCACGAGGAAGTCCCTCCGCTTTTCCCTCCTTCTCGCACCCAGCCATCGGTAGGCAAGGCGAACCCGAGCTGCTGCTTTGCCTGCCCTCCTGCACCGCGATCGGCTCCCATCCCCCCACCCGGTGCAGGTAGGACATTGCCCGGTGCCAAGACAGCATGCTAGCCGGCACAGCACTGCGGCATGTTGGGGGAACTACAACTAAAAAACCACATCAGGTCAGAAGCTTCTGCCAGGCAGGATGCAAAGCAAAACAGGCCAAACCTCCAAACTGCGTCAGTACAGCACGTTACGCTGAGCTGCACTAATTAGTAGCCTAAAGAGAAACAGCATCAGCATGGATGAGTTCTCTCTGAATCAATCAATCTCCTTGCAGAGACCTGCTTGTGCATCAGCCCTTTCTGCAGGCATTGCACCAGCTTCCAGCTCTAGCTCTAGGTCATTGTGTTGGTCTTCCATGCTGAGATCAGGTGCACCTGGCAGGCACCTTCATGGGGGTCAAGGAGAGCTGTGGGGTCACTCAGGCTCTGAGAACCAAGATGTGCTGGGTAGGAAGCTGAATGCTCTTTTGGAAACACTTCTGTTCTAGGCCCCACGATTTCCTGAGGAGGCAGGGTAAATGGGTCAGCGGGAGGTGCGAGCAGTGACTCCTCAAGTGTCAGCATGGAACGTTTTCACTGGGATGTGTTTCTGAAGTCAGGATTATGTGTGTTCTCTGAGCTTTATATAGTCACTTCTGTAAAGAGAGGAACAGTCATATGTTGAATGTCTTAAAAGATTTTAACAAGCTCTTCACCAAAAGTTATTCTGAACAATTACGTTTTCAGTATGGCCCATGAATACATGAATAAAAATGATTATATTATAATCAAAATACTGGGGCTCACTCAACAAGTCTGATTCATGGCTCTTTGCAAAACACTCTGAAGATAAGGGAGCAGTTACGACTCATCAAACACACATAAATTTAACTCTGGGCAAGAGAAAACATTTTTAAATGTAGCTGCATGCCTCTTAAAGACTTGCTACATTTAAGAGGTCAGTGTCCTTCCAAGGCCATCACTACAATTGCAGTTATTCACAGTGAAAAAACACTCAGCCTCTGTATTTCAGTTTGAGATACCTTGGTGAAATCAAATCCACAGAATGTGTCCAACTTGACTTTTCAAAGCTTAATTTTTAACATTTGCTTTGATATAACACAGTTGTTCTATTGGTAGTTTAGCCCAAATTGCTTTAAAATTTCTTGGTTACCTAAAGAACAAATAAAGAGAACAGCAACCAGCCCTCTCCCAGTACTGCAGGAAGGGAAGAGCTCTTTGGCTCTCTGTATCAACCTGTTATCTCCCCAGTGCAGGACTGTGCAGTGCTGCGTGGTTGTGTTCAGTCTTACCAGGGAAATACCAGTTTATGACACTCCACAATCTCCAGTTGAAAACTGCTCCATTCTTAGAAAAAACCTTGTTTAGTGCTTGCCCTAAACTATCTTTTGTTGTATTATACTATCAGCAACATTTATTTGAGCCATTTCGAGTATCCCAGAACAAGACACTATTGCTCTTTTTTCAGGCCTCATGTTTAAAAAGAATTACCCAAATTTTAAAACAAACAAACAAACAAACAAACAATAACAAAACAACAAAAAAACCATCCAGTAATAATAGAGGTGAGTCTCTCATCTTCTGTTGCAATAACAAGGTTAAACAATTCAAGATGTCATCACCGCTCTGAGAGGTATTCCTGCTTACGACAGCTCTGACGCAGGGAAGGGAAACTCCTTTCAGAAGTGTCAGGACATGCCCAGCAGTGGCAATGCATAATGTTCCCTGTTATCATGGGATCTTTCATTAAATACGAAAGAAAAACAAGGTATGTTATGCTGGAAAAGCCATGTTCCTTGTACTGTAGCCACAGCCCGCGAGGTGGCAGAAGGAAGCGAGTGTCACCGCAGGCTCAGCCAGCTCAGCCTGCATTTCTCTTGATCACTGGTGTTTTGAATTTTGAAACGGAAGGCAAAAGAAAAAACAATTGAAGAACAGAAGCGTGCTTAACTCTCATGTACAAACTTTCCTGGAGGAGAGGATAAGCTACAAAGAGTATTGTTTATATACATTAAAGACAGAGAGAAGTTCAGAAAACAAAGTGCATGTTTTTAGCACCCTTTTAGCACTATGTATTTCAAAACGGTAAGACAAATAATAGCAATGGCTAAGAATTATTTTACGGTTCTTAGTAAAGTGATGACTGCCAAGAAGATGCTTTCAGACAGCTCTGTTGCAATATAAATTTGAAACAAAATTATCAAATCAGCTCTCTACTAAGCCTACCTGTCCTGTATGTTTATTGACTTGTTTATTGACCAGGTCTATATCCAGTGGTAATTAGTTAAAAAAACAAAACACTGAGAGGTGGTTCAGCTCTTCGGTCTAACACACTTTGAAATCCTGAAGGAATGCAATACAGTAATTTATTCAGAAATCAGCAATTAACTTCTCAAGCTCCAAGAAATCTGGGTCCTAATGACGCTTCCAAGGGAATCCCACCACACACCTTACCCACACAAGACTGCAGCTCTCTCCTCCATAGAGAAGACATGGTGGTAGCATTACTGAGTAGCATTCCTGATAGCCACGTACTTGGGGGATTTGCTTCCTGGCAGAGCTGTGCCTCAGGTAGGAGGGTCCTATATATATTTCTTAAGTTCCTTTGCTGGATTCCCAGCATGTCCTGCCTCTGTTGGAAGTATCTGCTGAAGGAAGCTCACGCGAACACCTGGTTTCATCCTATATTGCAAAGGAGGTTTAAATCACAGCTGCAAGATACTGCTCTCCCCAGCGTGATAGTTCGGCAATATGACTTTACTATTAGTTTCTTGGGTAAAGACCACAGAAACAGAACAATAGTCTGTTTAGCTCCCCCAATTAGCAAGGGTAGGGAGGCCAACATGAGCTTATCACATCTCAGAGAGCAGAGAACCCCACAAAAGAACTTATGTGTGTCTGCGTCCTGTGCAACCCTGTATGTGCCCCAAAGGAAAGGCTGTGATAAGAGCTTATGCTGTTGCATCCAATCACAAAGCATAAAGCCTCAGAAAACCAGTTTTACTCAGCCTGTCCCTCGCCCCTGTATGCAATGCTGCTGGCCTGAGCTCATGTGTTGCATTTCCTAGATAAAAGTGAGTGAGGTCACCTTAGACTGTCTTCATAGTAGATCTTAATTAGATTGCCCATGGACTACATCCTTTCCTTGCCACGTCTACTCTGACAAAGTAGGCTTGCTGGCCATTACCTGAGGAGTTTTGCTGGCTGGCTGAGCTCCCTGTGCTCTGGATTCCTTGGAAGCAGGTCCCACAGCACTCAGTGCTCACTGGCTCACCCTGCAATGCTAGCCCTGGTTGCACAACCAGCAGAAAGCACTTTAGAAAGGGGTCCCCTTTGCTATGACAGTATTTCTGCGCCATGTTCTCTTCATTAACTTAATTCTCCATAAAGCTCCCTCACCAGCAGGCTGACACCACCTCCTCAGGAACCTGCGGTGCTTCTTGCAGATTCAGCACAAGTGTGAAGCACCCATCCCTGGGAAATGTTCCTGCTCTGATGCTCTTTGTGTACCAACTTAGGTTCTTCTGCCTTAGGAAACTCTTAGACCTTTTTAGTGGGGCCAGCTTCATGCTTTTCTGTCACAACAAAGTTCAGTACACTTATAGCGCCACTGTGTAATTAACATTGCTGTCACTTGCTGACAATCTTCATTTGTTTTTCTTATGCTGCAGTTTTGGGCTAATGCAGCTCTCACCAGCAAAAGGATGACTGTAAAGTCATTTGCACCTGAGAGTTTCTTTGGATGTAGAGCCAGTGCTCTTAATTATAATAAAACTCTTACCTTAAAAAGTTAAAAAGCAGTTGAGCAGCACAGTTAAGAAATCTGTTTTCCCATGGATTTATAGCTGGATTCTCTGGTGTCCAGAAAGACACAAACTACCCCCCAAAAATTTGTATAGGTGGGATGCAATGTCTCTTCCATGTTACTTTGTGGTATCTGAGAGCAAAACTCACAGTGCAGCTCTCAGGACCTGGGGGGGATGCTCTGTACGTGGAAGGCTGCCTCTGCTGATTAACTGCTTCCTCAGATCCTGATTGAAATCAGCCAATGGGTCCAAAATTCCTAGGGGGACAGACTGAATGGCTGTATAAGCCTCTTCTCCATGGGAAAATGCTCCAGAAGAATACATGGTCAGACCAACTGTGCATGTCACTAACTGTGCTCCAAGTAAGCCAATTTACCTCAACCAGTCTGGTCCTGTTAACAAAATGTAACTACTAATATAGGAGACATGCCAGCAAAGCCAAAGTATCTCTGATGACACTGTGTATGCAACAGAAAGTTTAACATAAAGTCAATGGAAAGAATGTAAAGCTGGGTGAGATCTAAGGCTGGAGTCCTGGCATGGTTGGGACCCCTGTACTCAGCTGAGCTTTTCCATTTCTGTGGCAGAAGGACCCCCTGTGCTTGTAAAGGCTCCCCCTTAGAGGAGAGACTGCTGGGGACTGATTGCAGGTGCTACACTCCTCCTGAAGAGAAATCCCTTAAAAATGCAGTCATCATCTTGATTGCTGCTTCTGTCTGTTGGCAACAGAAAAGAAATGAGAGCTAATTCTGAGTTAGTAAGCTTGCACAGACTGGGTCAACATACTGCAGAAGCAATGGATGTTGTGCTAGAAATAAATTGGACTCTATAGCTTGAATAGATGCCAAGGAGCAAGTCTGATCTCCAAAACAGCAGCTAGCAGACCATGAAGAGAAATTGGCAGAAAAACACAGTGATCGGCTGTCAAGAACTGCAACACATCCTGCAGATGAGGAGCTCAGGGCTGGGTACCACATTCTCATGCAATGTGCAAGCTGCAAATGAACAACTGCGCCTCTTTGAAATTCACTTGTGCACCTTCTGAAAAGAATTAAACACAGGCAACAGCACTCAAACCAGTAGAGGTGGGCTGGATTTCTGCCAGTATTTATCATACATAAGACTTGATTTAATAGAGAGCAGAACCAGAGAGGAGGTCAAGTACATCTGTTGTCTGAGCTTTTGCCATGTTCCTAATACTAATGGACCTGTGCACGTCAGTGCCCATGAGCAATACAGCCCACAGTATTATGCAGGATTATCTTTTAGAATGCCTTGCAAGCAAACCAAAGTTCAGAAATTCTTAGTCCCACCTTCCTTATAGGTTAAGGAATAATGTTATTCCTACCTGACATTATCTGTCATGATACTGCTTCTGTCCTTATCCAGACTAGGGCTGGCTAGGGCTCTGCTGTGACATGTGCCATTGGATTGCTGTGAGCCTTCAAAATCAGTGCCTGAAGGGCAGCACTGGAGGTGTTATTGGAAAGCAGCTACCCCAAAGGGGTCGGCATTTAACTTCTCTAGACTCCGCTATGTCTGTGGTAGAAACTTAGATAGCAGGCTGGAACACGTTTGCTAACACCAGACTTATCCGGTCTGGACTCAGCCCTTTCTTTGAAGAATGTATATTGGATACTTTTTGAGGATTACTGGTTTTGTGCTGGATATCACTGCTGCAGTCCTTCTGTCACAGCACAGTGGAACAGCTGTTTCCCCCTTAGTCTAAGTAACAGGATCTTGAGACCCTTCCTAGAGGCCATCTGACACTTGGTCAGAAGTGCCATCACTAGACTGTGCCAGGGCAAGTAACCTTAATTCTCTAATCTGCTGTCTCTCCTCTCACAAGCAACGTAAGAGCTGCAGGCACTCAGGAGCAACCAGGCTTCCTACCATGTGATCAAGTTGATTCATCATTTCTGCTCCAGTAAATCCCACCTAAAACTCTTCAGGATGTACTAAGGTTAGATGAGAGACAACATGCAAGTATGCCTGCTGGTTTAATATCTCCTTGCCATCATGCTTTGTTCTAACTGTCAAAAACCAAGTATTTTGCACTGAGAAGGTTATTGGCTGAAGTCACAGGTTTCCACAGCCACAATGCCTTTGCCCAGGGCAGGATGCTGATGTGTCCGGGTCTCTGTGTGTTGTGCAACACATCCCAGAGAAACTGCAGCCACATCTAACATCACCACTGAGATTTAAGAATGTAGCTGTCCTATCATGAGACAACTGAGAGCAGGGGATCCAGCATGTGAGGTCAGTGTATTCCATAGGATCATAAAAGAACAGAGGTGCATAGTGAGCCTGCCATGAGCCTGCCAACTGCGTCCTTCACTGGTTTTTCAGCATTGTCACATAATTCTCCCCAACAGCCCTGAAGAAATTCAGAGACTTGAGCGGAGTCTTTTCTCTTGCCTAGGCTGTTCTAAGCACAAGGGTGGTTCCTCCCATCTCCTCCTCTTTCCCAAGACAAACATTTCTGCCTTCTTTGAAGGTGGGTGTGGTAAAAAGCCACCTCCATTGCTGAGACAGCAAAGCCATACGTTCTTTCCCGTATCATCACTGTTTGCCCAAGCACCTCGCCCTCCACAGTGCCTCTCTGAGCAATGAGAGCCACAGGCTCTCGAGCTGTGTAGAGCACTAAGGTCGTATCCTAACCCAGGGTGAGGTCTAACTGGTGGAATTATGAGCTACAGTGCCTGTGAGGAGCATTAGCAAGGCTCTGTGCTGGTGAGGGGCTGCAGGGTTAGAGTGATGAGGAAAAAGGGATTCAAGCTTCAGAACAGCTATTTCAGCCTGAATCTTTCCACTGGTGTGTTTTACACGCACGGCTGCATTTAGGTACTGATGGAGGCTTCCACGTCAACAGTGGTGTCAGGGTATCCACAGGGACTAGTGAATGTCAGGCTTTGCAGTGTCGGTTGTAGAAACTTTGCCTAGCATATGGGAAGGGACATCCAGAGAAAGATCTGGGGAAGTCCCTCAGGACTTCAGGGCACCCATCAAAGCGGTCAGGACAGTAAGACTTGGACCCAGTCACTCTGGAGGGCAGGTTGTCCGCAGCACAGTCTTGAGAAGTCAAAAGAGAAATACAGGTGTCCTCTTTATAGGCTGATGGAAACCATTGGAACAGACTGGGAGCTGACTGTAAGAAATTTCAAAAAATTGTTAATGGGGAGCCATCCTCGCTGCCAGTCTTTTTTTGTAGTGTTTGTCCCACAAGGACCTGTTCCTACAATGTACTATTCAATACTAGCTTAAGCTCTTTGGTTAATCAAACAGAAAAGTAAAAAAAAAGATGAAATTCTGATTTTAAATATCTGTGGAAAAGATTTATCTCACCAAGGAACTCTTTACAGTGACAGAGAAAAATGTAAAAGCAATAAGCCTGGGAGGTTGTTTCCAGGCTAAATTTATTTTGCTTAAAGGTGCACATTTTAAAATAGGGAACAGGTGAAGTGTGCAAAGGCTCATGTTGTGCAGGCAGCCTTTGGTTTGGGCTTTGAACAGATGGAGTTGTTACCATGAATGCTAGGACATAGGGGAAAGTACCAGGAAAAGCCTGGGACAGCTGGTTTGGAGAAGGGTGCCCTGGAGATGTGGGAGTAGGAAGGCTCAGGTGCAGGATGTTAAGGGGTTGCAGTCTCAGTTTGAGGAGGGAGAGAATGCAGCTTGCAGGTATTTAAGCTGCTCCTGTCTAGGCTTAGACAGGATCAGGCCTTTGTATTCTAACCTGGTCTTCTTGGCCATGGAAGTTTTCCCACTGGGACAAACAGGCATGTCTCCAGCATTAGGCATTTCCACTTCACTTCTTTATAACTTTTTAGCCAGGTTGCAAGAGCAGAGTTTTTCAAATTAGCTTTGCAGACCAGTAGTCAGATTAAAATGAGTCTTTTTTTTTTTTTTTTTTAAATCAGGTAGTTTAAATGAGAGCTTTACATTTTTCTAGCCTAGGAAATACTAATGTGCAAAGTCTGTACCTAATGTTACCTCACAACCAGCTCTTGGGACTCTTCTTTAAGTGCCATTCTGTCTTGCCTGATTAGAGATGTGCACTGAGTGTTTTCACAGGAGCATTAATTCATCCTCCTTGGTTTTCTCCCGCAGTTTCCAAGCAAAAGCCAGGCTAAAGGACAGAGTGAAAAAACAGCCCTCTGCCTGTGCTGCTCAGACACCAGCCATATGGCAGGAAAAGGGTTTTCCATTCCTCCATCCCATGGCAGTCTGTCCTAAAAGTAAACCTACGAGCATCTACTGAGACATGACTTCGTATAGCCACAGTAACTCAGCTGCAGAAGTTCTGGCAATTAGCACAGACATTCTGTCTTGCTGTCCCATAAGTAAAGCCTTTTACCTCTACATAGCTGCCATCTTTTGGCATTGCTGGCTCCTTCCAGGAATGTGTTTTCTGTTCTGCTCTGCATCCCATAGCACATTCCTCTGGTGCAGCAGTCTGCAATCTTTTGCATGAAGAAATGGGATGCGGTGGCCTGGTGCAAACCAAATCGTTCTCCTGATTTCTCTTGCCGGGTCCTGTTTATCCACCAGTGCTTGTTAGCTAGACCGTACTATGTTCCAAGTGCTGTCAGCAGCTGGCAGGAAACACTGGCAATCAGAGCAATCCCCACAGCTCAGTTTGCAGCAGGCTCTTTGGATTCCTGCCTTTAAGTCATGCAGTGACTCCAGAGTGAGTGTAACAGGGCATCTGAAAAGGAGAAAGTTGAACTCCAGCAGATGTTTCTCACTAGTCTCTTCCTGAAGCAGCACACTGCTGGGACTGAGCCAGCACTGCTAACCTGGGAAAACCAGCAGTGCGTGTGTGGCACTTTCGGCTGTCCAAGGCTGCTTCCTTTCCATGGAGAATATCCTACAGCTGCAGAGCCCTTTCCTGTGTACTCTCTGTGCTTATTCTCTGATGTGTAATTCTGAGATGTACCCTCTGGCCTTTTGCTTCCTTATCCAGCAAGATTTTACGTGCTGTTTGGAAAACATGAAGAGCTTCCCACCCTGCCCTTACCAGTTCTAGAATGGCAATGAAATCTGCATGTGGATGACTGAAAAACAGAGAGGCTGGCTCTGGATGAGAAGTAATTGCCCCTTCCGCAAGGTACAATAAGCAGTTACCAAAATATTTCTAGTACGAGGCTGGAGTATTGCAGATGGGCTGAAGAAGGAAGCAGAGATAATGAACACTGTGAGCCACCTCAACACAGAGGCATCTCTGGGATGTGCAGCCACTCAGAAGCACAGGCTGAGGGATGCATTCCTCTCCTTGAGGCTAGAGGCCAGTTGTCAGCAATGCTGGCATGTTTGTGAGAGGTTTTGATCACAATTGCTGCAGGTTTTAACATGCACATGATACAGTGTGTGAATTTTCTTTATGCCTCATATGTGTATTTATATTGGTGGAGAGGAGGGAAACCTTGGTATTCTGAATGAATTAAAAATGTAGAGATATATTTGTTTTCATGATAAGGCAAGGACTTGAATACGTACGAGATTCAAAAGCATGAATGGAGGGCACATGCAAAAAAAAGGAATGATTAATTGGAGTGCATTTAAAAATAGTAATTGTACATAATGCTGAGCAAAGCTAAAATCTATTTTAAACTGTTTATACAGAACGGAAGCGTATGTTCTCAAGGTCTCCAGTTTGTCTATGTGGGTTGGTCAAAAAAGTTGTGACATGCTGAGAAAGGCATTTGTGCCTTGTTGTTTTTAGCAAAACTCACCTCCAACAAAATGGATTTAAAAGAGGAGAGACTGCAAAATACTTAAAGGTCACAAGGCAATCTTGGCCCATTCTCTCCAGGAGGTGCATATGCCTTGAAACCTTTGAGGAACTGCATCTCCATGCTTCTGACTGCCTCCATCTGTCATTCTTCATGAGCCTTTTCCTCAAGCCCTCAGATTTTTGTCTCTCAGAGGACGTGGGCAGGTCCTTACTGCATCCTCCCTTGTACATTTTTTTGCCCTTCCAGTGGAGAGGAATGCTCACTGAAGCAGCTCTGTCCATTCTTGCTGGAAAGGGTCAGGAGCTATGGGAAGAAAAAAAACAAACCACCAAACCCAGAGAAAGGACAATTAGCTGTAGTCTCTGTGCCACCAAAATCTACCATTGACTTTGGGACACTTCCTTGGATTTGTCCTAATTTAAGGTTTGGTGGCAAAAGTACTTCTGCAGGTTGCCATGTTGCAGAAGAGCCTAAGCCCATGGTAGAGGTGAGGTAGAAGTGAGAGTTATATCAGCTTCTGGAAAAGGTTTACAAATGTGTGGCCACATGGTACACTGCCAGCTCACTGGGGGTGTGGAAGAAGGGGGCACTGTCCTGCTACAAAGGACAATGTCCCTCTTGTTTATGTGCTTCTGGAGTCTACTGAAGGGACCAGGAGTACAGTGAAAAGCACAGGGAGGCTGCCAATGTGCTGGACATCACCTGAGGTTGTCCTTGTTCTGGAGGATGCCATCCATCAGGTGTCCCTGAAACAAAGAAGCTGTTCAGAAAGGCAGCAGGGAAACCAGGAAAGGATGCTGCATTGCTGCTAATGGGGCTGGTTCTTTAAAGCTAACATGGAATTGGAAGGGTACCACAAGCCTGAGGTGCCCTGCCAAAAGAGCTGCATTGCTGTGCCGGCTTCTTTCCAAAAGAGAGCTTAGTCTTTGGCTTTCCTTCTCACTTTGTTCACTCTTCTTTTTTCTTACCTTTGTTTTCCATTTTTAAACCTTGTGGATCAGCATACTGTGCACTACAGAACACATAGTTCTACAGTAGCATGCAAAAGGAGGCATACCATCACGTGCCTTAAAATATTTATTTCTGCAATATGTATGTTTTGTGAGTTGGTATCACCTCAGGCCAGTGCAGTGCTAAGAATCTATTGAATCTGTGAGCCAAATATGTGGTTTTAAGATCTCACTCCTTTTTTGTATTTGCCACAACAGCAATATTGTTCAAGCCCACGAGGTGCCCACACCCCAGCTCTGGAAAAGTAGCACACAGCAATCGGGGTCAACGGAGGGACAGGAGTTAATGCGGTGTCAGGGAGGCGTGAACTGGATGTATGAAAGCTGGAGCTGTGGCTGTGAAAAATGCCTTTACAGGGAAAAGAACGGTATGCTAACGCATGGGGGAGGGAGGAGGTGAAAGTCCACGAGGCAGAGAAAGGGTAAACGAGCAAAACACTACTGTGTGAGGCCCCCAAGTTGGACAGGCACTGCTGCATGATGTTTTCTATCAAACAGCCCTAACTACCAGGATTCCAGCCTGGCTGGGGTTCTGCCTGCACCCATGTCATCCCACCTCTGATATTCAGCGATGCTGACTCTGATCTACCATTGCAACACCCTTGAATATTCTTTCAAAGGTTACTGGGTTCAAAGCCAATCTCTGCTATTCTATGTTTGTGTCAACACTGGTCTGCATCCACAAAATCTAGCGAGATCGCTGTCACTTGCCAGCCCAGGGCATCTCTCTCCCTTTCCTTCACTTCTTTAGACATGACAAGGGGTCATGGTGGGGCACCAAATAAAACCCCTCAATAGGCAGGCACACGGTACCAGCATGTTCCTCCCTGCAAGCGAGTGGCCAAGGGCAGCCCCTGGCCACATGCCAACATTTAGCCAGCTGAGATGATGTTTGACGTGACATGGTCAATAGTGAGCACAGGAGCAAATGAACAGGAAAAATACACCACAGTAAGTGCAGCAGGGAATGGCAGTGGGAGGACCTGGCAGATGCACAGGGGCTGATTCAGAAGGGAGATGCAGCCCCACCTATGCTATTGTGAGCAAACTTGCCCTGCACCTCATGACAACTGCTTTCAAAATGGGTTTAATAACACATTTCAAAATGCCACCTGGTTCCCAGCAGGGAGCTGTGGTGGGGATACCAGTCACACCACGGTGAGACAGCTCAAACTGACCTGCAACAAAAGCCAAGTGTCAACAAGTAGCTGTTGAGCAGAACAGGTATTTTGGCCTAATGGCAGGAATTGCACCTCTTTGCGGGCAAAGAAAATAATGGGGGGCTGGAATCCAAGGGGATGAGAAATAAGCATGAGAATAACATACAATCATGACCATTTTGAAAAAAAACAAATAACAAACTAAGAAACAATTCTGCCTCACAGCACTGCTTCTTCCAGTTTCCTTTGCCGCTTCCCTCCTCAGTAGATTGTAATTTTGGGGTTTATTTGAGCACATTGTTCATCACATTCAAGCTTGGACTTAAATTGAAGTCTTGTTTCTTATCAATTGCCTCATCACGAGAAGATAATTCTTTTTTTTTTAAATTTGGACTATTTTTAGGGGCTACATAAGAGCTAAAATGCCTTATACATATCCCCAAGGAGCCATGTTTTCTATGCATACAATGCTGCTAAAGATTTCAGTGAATTGTAATCACAGAAAAATTTTTGTTAGGCTTGGCTTGTGGTAATAAACACCTTGTATTTGGTCCACCATTAACCACCGAGAGATGTTCTTGTTTTTCACTCTACTTTAATGCAGAGTACTTGGTAATATCTGTGGGGTTTGGGAGATGCTTTTAAATTAGAAAACAACAATTAAACAAGAAGCACACAGAAAAGTGCTGCAGTGTATTTCTAGTAATTTTAAGATGCAGCATGTCAGTCTAAAGCTTGCGTTTATTTTGCATTTTAACTTCTATTTATACTTTTGTTCATACACTCTGGCTTGTTTCATCTCATGTGGGAGCAACACAAAGGAGAGGAAGTCCACAAGCCAAATAAACTGCAATTACCACAGGTTCATTTTGTCAGAGCTATGCAAAGTATCCGGTGCACAGGCCCGCCTTGCCTCTCTAACAGCTCACCACATCTACCCCATGTCTCTCTGCTAACCTGCTCATGTGCATGGAGATATTCCCTTTGGTGAGACAAGTAACTTTCATGAAGTGAATCAATTTTGAAAAATTATCTACAGTGAATGGGAAGTTTTCCTTATTATCTTAGTAGTATAAATCTCAGCTATGGGCACTTATATTCTTCTTTCACCGTGGGGTTTTTTTTTCCTAGCAGTCTCTTTGGAATGATCTAAATTGCAAAGCTGTGATTTGGGCAATACAGGGACCGATGCTGTGACCAGAATCTACAGCACAAAGGGACAGAAGACAGAGCAGACAGAGAAACAGCCACAATCCCTGTCCTGAAAGATCTATTCCTTGTTCTCCTAAAAGCAGAAAAAGGTTCCAAGACCAGCCAGAGCTCAGCATGTACTTGGGAGATCTGCCTTATTTGAAATTCTTGTCCAGCCAGATGTATAGCAACACCATAGTATGGGAACATGACCCTTGAAAAACCCTCTCCAGTTCCACATATGAGGCCAGCAGTCCTCAAAAATAGCATCAGCCAGGACAGAAGCTGCTTTTTCACTCGTCAGTCTCCTCCCTGATGAAAGCAAAACTTCATTCTGAAAGCCACCTGCTTGCAAGCACAGGACACAAAATGCCTTCCTCTCCACACCACCCCACGAGCACATATGCACTTTGAGTGGTTTTTTTTTTTAATAGTTGCCTATTTCCATAAAGTTCAGAACCTACTGACTAGATCATTTTAATGCAGCATGGATTGCACTGTCCTGGTATAAGCATTCTCAGTGCTATCATTTTAATGTGGAAGACATAGTTTCAAACAGAAATGTTAGGAAGATTTTTTTTTTTAAGGAGAATGCTAGGAAATTAATTTTTTATCACAGGCTTATGTTTGACTGTCTTAGATGTTGCATCTAGACCAACTTGCAGTGACTTAAATGTCAGAAATCTGCTATACGGCTCCCTCACAACTGCCATCATGCTCAAGGCAAGACTCATGGTAACAGCCTAAAACCTTCACTGTACTTTAGGGATTTTTTGTTGTTGTTGCATTTTCCTCTCTTGGATCAGAACATTACAACCATTCAGCCTAAGCTCTGCAAAACATCAAGTCAACATCTCATAGTTCCTCTGGTAAACATATTATGTTTGCTGTTTTGCCCCAGACACAGAACTGTTCACGATGCCAGGTTTTGAAGCTACAACAATTACTCAGTGAGTGGCAGAATGTCATCTCTAAGCAGAGATGCTGCCTGTATTTCTCCTTTTCCTCACAGGCGTATAACGTGAGAAGGCACAAACATTCAGCCTTCCTTTGGCTGAATCCTATGAAGGTGACCATAGAAAATAAAGAGCTCCTTTATGCTTCCTTACAGGGCCTGCCTACATCTATAATCATTCAAGCCAGCACCTTTCAAATCACATATGCAGTGGATACAGCCTGTAAACTTCCTCTGCGGTCCTTGCTAAATGTGTCCAAACCAGATCTAGTGCACTTTAAATTTGAATAAAATTCTGCTTCTTATCGCAGGCCGTTTCCTTCTACTTTCAACTCACTTAACCCTTCAAGCCTACACACGGGCCTTCTGTGTGAACTGCAGCCAGACCAGGATCTCATCCTCTCCGCCATCCCCGCCTGGCCTCCTCTCCAGCGCCTCCCCGACAGCCTCTCCGGAGCCATTTATCCGGATGCCACTGAGCAGGAACAGCACTATTTTTAGGCCGCGCCTGTACGCTAAGCACAGAGCAATGTGGCTGGGAGTGGGCCCGCCGGGAAGCGGCGCGGGCCGAGGGCAGCGCTGCCGCATCCCGCGGCCGCTGCGGCACCGCGAGCCGGGGCTCCGCCAGGGCTGCGCTCCCGGGAACCGGGCGGGGCAAGGCTCCCTGTCCTGGCTGCTCCCGGTGCGCCCCAGGACCGGACCCCGCCCACGGCGGGACTCCGGCGCGCCCCTGCCCACAGCCAGTGCAGCAGGGTCCCGGGGGTACCAGAGCCGGGCTTGGCAGCTCCAGCCACCCAGTGCGGCTGTTCGCGGTGGAACCGCGCAGGTCCCTCCTCCTCCTCCTCCGCCGCCGGGGCCGGGGCCGGGACCGGGACCCGAACCCGTGCCCGCGCAAGCGCCGCGGCCTGCCGGCCCCGCAGCCGGTGGGTCCCTGTGCCCCGCCACGCCGGCGTTATGTAACGGCCGCGCGCCGCCATTGGCCAGCGCCGTCCGGGCGCGCGGGCGCGGGGGCGGGTCCGGCGCGCGCGCAGTGCCGGTCCCGCGTCCCTCCTCCTCCTCCTCGTTCTCCTCCCGAGCAGCGGCGGCGGCGGGGCCGCGCGGAGCCTCCACAGCGCTCGGCAGGGCCGCCCAGCCCGCATCCCGCACGGGTGAGCAGCGCCGGGGAGGGGAGCGGGGCGGGGGGAGAGGAGAGGAGCAGGCCCGGCCCGGCCCAGCCCTGCCCGGCCTGGGGAAAGGGGGCGGCCCGGCCCGGCCCGGCAGCGAGGCGCGCTCCGCTCGCGGGTCGCCGCTCCCTGGCTGCGGCCTCCGTACGTCCGTCTTTCCGTGGTCACTTCCCTCCCGCGGCGCACGTGGTGGGGCTGCAGCCGCCCCTGCCCCGCCGGGCCCGCCCGAGGGCCGCGGCCGCCCCCGGTCCCTGCGCGCTGCAGGCCGGGCCCGGCCCGGGCCGTCGCTCTCGGAGCGGCCGTTCGAGCCCTTCGGCCCTGGCCGGGGAGACCGCGGCGCCCCGAGCTGCTGTGTGTCTCTGGAAGTGACAGCGGAAGCAGCTGTCGGTGTCCAGTTTTAGGACTTGAAACTCTGCTCGGGTTCTGGTTACTTACAAGGAAATTACCCCGTGTAAGGCATGGCTATGCTGCGGATTTCAGCCTCGCTTCCCGACAGTGCCCGTGCTGCTGCTGCTGTTATGATTTGGCAGCAAAAACTCCTGTTACGGTTTGGCAGCAGATTTTTTCCGTGTGTTCGGTTTCCTACGTGCTCGCGCGTTCTTTATTTGGAGACAGCAGGCTGGTCTGCTGGACTCTGTGAGGGTGTGCCTGATAGGGAAAAGAACACTTATCTGCGTTGTGCAATTAAATTTACTGATTTGGCCTTGTAGATGAGCTCATCGTTATTTTAAAAGAGCTTTGGGATTATTTTTTTTGTCACTTTTTTAGAATAATAATAGTCTGAACCTTAGTTTTCTCTGTTTCAGAAACGTTCTGTGTTTCAGCTGTATTAATGTATCTTGCAGTATTTAAACTAGCGAATTTTTGGTCTCAGGCATTGTATGGTGGTTGATATTTTTGAGCAAATGTTTGTGGTCATGTTTTGCTGTCTTTGACTTAACTAAAACCAGCAGTTGCCAAGTACTTGAAAGCTCAGTGTGGTTGGCTGTTGTAATTTAGTACTTATCAAGGCACTAAAATACAAAGTAATATGCAAACACTTTGTGAAAAGAATTCTTTTTTGTTACATCTGAGTATTTTATGTCAGGAACCCTCTGACTTCTGGACGATTGCTGTAATGCTGGTAAAATAGAAGTGAAATAAAACCTACTGTTCCTTCTAGTGTATGCAAAGTATATATAAGCAATATACCTTCTTCGGTTTGTTTTTTTTTTTTAATTTTAAGTGGGAATCCAGTGTTCTGGTTGAGCCATGCTGTATATAAACAGCGTGAGGCCCTGGCTGGGGTGTTCTGGAGTGGTTGTAGTATCCACTGAAACATAGACTGGCACTTTTAGTCTTCCTAGCATTCAGTGTTGTATCTTATGGAAACTATTGGGCACCACATGTATTTCTATCTGCTTGTTAATGGAATTTGTGTTGTGTTCAATTTTATTAGCTGAATTTTCTTTTAGAGAAACTGGTGGGGGAAGAGGAGGGAACGCTGAAGATCTAGTGTGATGCTTCTGCAGAGGGTTACATGGTGGTGTTTGATGCCATGAAAGAACCGGGCTGTGGCCTGAGAGGTGCTTCTCAATCCAGAAGAGCTGTTCTGGGTCTCAGGGCCGTCGTTTTGCTCACACAGTAGGCACATATCCAAAAATTCCCACAACACTGTGAATTTTCATATGTTGATGATGTTTCATAGAAACTTCGTTTTCATAACCGTTTTTAAGGGCTTTTCACACGTATTTACCAGAGGTCAGTCACTGTTTGGGTAGGCCTTTCTCTCACACTGGGAGGCCGCCTGTCCTGATGGGAAGGATTGCATGACAGGCCTGGTGTAGCCATGCAGTGTGTCTGTCCCACAAGTACCACACTTGGGGCAAGTGCCCAGCTTACCCAGAGGGGCGGTGACCAAGCTGCCCTCCTGGGAACACGAGACTTTACAAGTTGTCCTGAGAACAGTGGACTTCGCTGGCTGTCCTGTGCCTGTGCAGTCAGTGTTGTGCTTCTGAGAGAGCTGCACAACTGAACCGTGTGTGGGCCATGAGGGACTGAGAGAGAGACAATAGCAGAAATTGGGCTGCTGGGTTATGTAACCACACACTGAATCCCATTCTGTTGGTGTGCCCAAATCTTGTCTGGTGTCTGCTCTGGGGGTGGGGTGCAGCCTGAACTGGGTGTCCTGGTGGGCTGCATGCAGGTGGAGGGCGCTGCTGTGAGATGCAATGTCTTGACGCTCCCTGAATTGTGACACACTTGTCTCATTTTGTCTCCTGGTGGACCTCGTAATGGCATATGGCAATAGCATTTGCTTCCTTTGTGCTCCTGTGTTATATGGAGCAATGGTTTCTGATGGGGGCAGTCTTTTTTCTTTTCAAGAAATCATGTGCACATAAATGTGGCTGAAATAAAAATACAATAGCCACCTGTAAAAATCACCTTCAATAAATAGGGGTGACCTGTTGTTTTTGGTGTTCCCTACTCCAAAGTGGCTCACAAGCACCTACAACAGAAGACAGTAATACACCTTGGGTAATACTTTGATTTGCCTTTCTTGAAACTTATTTCAAGTTCCAGAGATAGAGGTTGAGTCTTAAGCCTTAATTTTAAAAAAAGCACAAAAAACAAAACCCCTGAATTTTTCTGTACCTTTTGAAATAGAGAATAAGTTTGTATTAACTTAAAGGAAACTTTTAATTATTCTGACTATTGAAAACACTTTTCAAAAGTAGAGCTTGAATCTTAGTAGAGGAAGACCCCTTAGAATGGCCTAATAATTCTGGTGTGTATTTTAAGACTGATACTGAACCCAGAGGCTTTACATAGCAAAGAGCTCGAACAGATGTCTGTTGTGTTTGAGTTATGGGAGTTGTAGGCTTTGTGGACAGAGCGCATGACTGCATTGTGCTCATGGTTATGGCTCCTCAGTCAGATAGCAGCAGTTGTTTCTCATGTTTGTAGACTAAATGTCTTCTTTTTGTTTGTAGATATGGCTCGTGGACAGCAGAAGATTCAGTCGCAGCAGAAAAATGCCAAAAAGCAAGCTGAGCAAAAAAAGAAACAAGGACATGATCAGAAGGCTGCAGCCAAGGCTGCCTTGATATATACCTGCACTGTCTGTAGGGTAAGAGGAACTGAAGTCAAAATAGTATTGTAAGGAGAGAGCTGTCTTCCTGACTAGAACAGGATTTTTAGAAGATTTTGTAGTGGAAACTAAAATACTTAAGTGGTTGCCTGGCTTGTCGCTGTAAGAAGCGTTTGCATCTGTTATGTGACTTGCTTACAGATTACTCAGCTGTACTGGTAACTGAGATAGAAAATCTGAGAGGTCATGTACAGATCTGGTTTGGGTAGTTATTTTGCCTCTTGTATTACAGTGGTCTGCACGTGCTGTGAGTATGTGATAGAAAACGTAAAAAGTGTGCGTCGATTCCTGTTTAGTCTCCACATGGAAACGTATTTTCTTTGTGATGGAATTGGTGGGTCTTGGAATCAGTGGTTATCAATGTTGCTGTAGAGAGGAAAAGCGGTGGTGCCAAAAGGTCTAATGTAAGCTTGATTCACAGTAACTTTTGCTAGAACAACTTACTTGATGAGAAAACAGAAATGTGAGTACTAATCAGGTTGTACTTTTCCTTCTGGCTGGTTTTCCTGAATGCTTCTTTTGGAGCTGAAGGATAAACTTGCCATTTTTTCTTCAGTGGTCAGTCCCAGAATTGATCTGCCACTTTAAATGTCTTAAAATAAGATTCTAAATTAAGGGTTGCTTACTTAAGTACTTGTAACCAGCTCCTCTTGTTGTGAAATCAGGCTGTAGTATCAATCACTTTGGGCAGTTGATGCCTGCAACTATGTCATAGCAAAGGTCTGAGATAGGTTGTGCCAAGTAGAGAATCAGTTCATGCCATATAACTTCTTGGCCTATTGGTAAACTAAAGAAATAGCTTTCATAAAGATTTGATTCTGAAAAGGATAGATGTTTATCTTTAAGATGTTGAAAAAGAAAACAGTAAGGAGGTGGGTCTTCCACCAAACCAGCCTGTGAAGTAAGATGTGCAAGGAGATACCTAGCCAGAATAACACCATTGATGGACATGCCAAAACAAGTGTGATAGTAGTGCTTAAAAGCACCTCTGAAAATAGGTGGTTAAATACTCCATCTTATCCTGCAGCTAAATTAATGGTGTTTCTGTCACTAGAGCAGTGTCATCAAGGAGGCAGTTGGCTTCCAGGGAAAGAAAATAAAATATAGCAGGGATTAGGTTTTGTGGTATTATTTAACTCTTGTACTGTGCATAAAGTTTAATGTCTCTCTTTAATCAGACTCAAATGCCGGATCCCAAGACCTTCAAACAGCACTTTGAAAGCAAGCATCCTAAGACTCCACTTCCTCCAGAACTGGCTGATGTTCAGGCATAAAATTGTCTACAGGTCATTACCTTAATTTTTAATTGATTGTCTGAGAAAGGTGTATTGTAAATTGGTTTTTTTACTACCAAAAACTGGGACTTAAAACTTGCTTCCATTCTTTTAATATGAAGACTACTGTAGGTTAAAGTTATACCCTTGAAGTGTTAAAAGAAAGAAGCAAGCTAGCTCTTACATGGGTGAAATGGCTGTGGCATTTCATTGTGCCCGGAGGTTGTTTTAAAAGGGATTAATGTTATTTCAAATGGTCATTCTTAGTGTTGTAGGAATACTTTATTATTTAGTTCTTGCTTTGAAGTGTTAGTTTTGCTTTGAACAAAATACATAAGAACAATCTGTCTGTTGCTACAAAACATGTAATGGAAACAGTCATTTAGTATATTTCCAACAATTGAGCCTTTTTGTTCCTGAAGCTATGCAAGTGAATGCAGAAAAATCTGAATTTCTGTGTTAACTGTATAAGAGATTTCTCAGTAGCCAGTTGTTAGGCTCTAACTGAAAGTGGTTATAATAAAAGGCTGAAATGAGGTAAAAAGCAGTAGTATGGTATTTCATTCATGCAAAGGTAACCAGCATTGTGTAATGGTTCAGCTTAACCAAGTTGTTCTTGTTTTTTATAGGTGAAGTCATGACACCTATTGACTCTTCTACTGTCAGACCTTACATAACAAACCTGCAGCTGCTTTTCTAAAACTGTTGATCAGCAAAAATGAAGGGGCTACAGAAACATTCATATTTTTATGCTGTTCCCTCTTGGGCTTCATGCAAAGACAATTCTGTGTAAATGTACAGTTGTGCCCTCTTTGGAAATCCTAAAAAATCAGTCCATACTTGTTATAAAAATTTTTTTACAATTGTAATTATATTGATGTTCATATTGTGTAAAATAACTCACTTAATAAAGTAGTACTTTGATTTTACAATATCACAGATTAACTCCTTGTAGAAATTCTGTTTCACCTTCCTGCATTATCTGCCTTATAAAATAATGAAAGAGACAAAAGTGGAATTTTCCCCATCCTGCCGAAACATGAGCAGTATCATTCCACTGCAAGTAATGTACATTACAGTAAATTAATCTTAAAGTGGAGAGGGAAGCTGCTCAGATTTACTGTCCAGTGTGCTGCCTGCTTGAGCCCAGCCACTAGTGGTCAAGCTGATGGCTCAAGGTGCAACACACCCCTGAGCAGCTGCATGAGAATTCGTGAGACTTCCTCCTATGTTTTTGTCCTATGTACTGGAGTCTTAAGTACTGCAAGCCATTTCGAATGGGATTCGTTACTGTGAGGGATCATGTTCCTTGAAGTCGTGCACTGGAGGAACTCTGGTTATGCTTGTTATCCTTTCTATTTAGGTAGATGGCTGAGGAAGCTTGAGAGGTGGCAGGATTGAAATGCTGGCTTGAAAAATGCTTGCCGAATACTAGGTTAAAACAACTCTGCTCTTAGTTGAAAACTGGATTTGAAAATATTTTTAATGATATTTTGAGCAGTCAGCCACACATGTTCCCCCTCAAATGTGTCTGGTTATTTCTCTCTTGAAGGAATATGTAAAATAGCCAGCCATTAATAACCTTCCTTCACAACCAGCTTAAAATAAGCCTGTTGGGAAAGAGCCAAAGTAACTAAAATAATATGGCTACTTAAAGAAATCGGATGTGATTAAAGTCGCATTGACAAGAAAAAGCTGGATAATAACTCTGGCCAAGAACATTTGAGCAGATAAACATAATTACCCCTAAAGTGTTCTGGGCTGTGTTCTAATCCCAGATGTATAGCACAAAAGTAGTGGAGAAACATCTGAATTGTGCTTGAAGATCTACCATACAAAATCCCATCTTTGAAATTTTGGAGGGGGCTTATTTAAGAGCTTTAGTTTTGACCCTGCAGTAAGAAGCAGTACAAGAATTGCTGTGATTTGCAGAGTTTACAACGGATGTAAAAATTCTGGCAGTCCAAGTAACCCTTGCTATGCAGCAGGACTATACATCTGACCTTCAAATGGCTTCCTAAAATCTAGGACCATAGTCTCAAAGACTCATTCACTTAAAAGAATGCACTTGGTATTTTATTATATAAAGTCAAAACCTTTGTCTTCGTCCACTCATTTGCTCTTTATTGAACTACTTCTGTGAGACTAGCTTCCTGTCCTCTTTGCTGTGACAGTATCTCTGTAAATACTTACTTTGGCATAAAATTTCTCTGTATTATAGTCACTCTGGGATAACCTGTATACCACTTAACTTTTATAGATAATGTTATTCTCCTCAGCGTAATCCACTACTGCACTTGTACACCTGACATCAGAATGTAACGATTCATTTATTTTTCTTTAATGTTATCAAACATACATCCTGACAAACTGGCTCCACAAGGCAAGAAATCTGCTTTCAACCTTTGTGCTGTATGGGGGAGAGGTACTTCAATGTTCTAATGCTGTAGTTTGTCTAAAAATACTCTTGAGTAGAAATGGAAAAGATGTTTCTTGCACTGATTGGTATTTGATAATCTGGTTTTACTCTGGAAAATGTTTGGGGATGTATCCCTAAAGCTTGGGCCTGAGGTGAAGTAAATGTTCTATTCCTTCAATTCAGATTGTGTAGCATTAAATAAAAGACTTGTTTCATAAACAATCTCTGTTAATGAGCACTGAAGAGCTGGAAAGCTGTATCATTAGTGGGATGGTTACAATTAGTTAGAATTGTATTTTCAAAACTCTTAGGATGCTCAAGTTGAAAATACCCTATGAAATGATGGGTTTATGTGTCAGAAGGCAAAGATGATCCTCAGTTTGATAAGATCCCCAGCTACGATAACTGCCATCTCAATTATAGAAGTAAATGAAAGCTATGACTGAATTTTTATAAAGGCTGTACTAAATGTGGCAATAGTCCTCAGTTAGAACACCTACAATACTTGTTGTACCTAAAAGATCAGAGGAAGGACTAGTTCTCCATCATCTCTTCCTGATCTGAAAGATAGCTCACTCTGGTATCTGGCTAAAGACACAGTTGTGCATTGTAATGATTAAAGAGAATTAAAAATGTAAAACGTAAAATGTCATATTTCCTACCTGCTTTTAAAATCAAGTATTGCTGCACCTAGAAAATTAATTTCCTGGCTGTGGACAGCCATGTAACTTGAAGCTAACTATGCAAGAAAGAAAAATAGACATGGAAAGTTTCCTGTATTCCCTTGAGAAAGATTAATTTTTGTGCAAGGCCAGCATTCAAGTAAAGGGTTCTTACTGTGTCAGTATGCATATCAGCTGTCATGGATATTTGTGGAGCAACTTTAAGAGGGATTTTGGATTTTCAGAAGCCCACATCTGGGAATCTCTAAACAGCATCTGAAATCGCATTTTAAACGAGGTTTAAAATACTCTGAAAAAAAGTTTCACGTTAGAACAGAGAGTAAAAAGTTAGCAGGTGTGATTATGATGAGGCCATCTTGGGGACTACTGAGTAACCAAGAGCAATTTTGCAATTTTTGTTACTCAGAATTACTTAGGCTTATTTCTGTACCTCTTCTCTACTTATCTAAGGGCCTCTGGTTTCTTGTTATTGACAAGCTGTGTGAAAAATCCAAGAGAGAAGTCGAACACAGTTGCTGTGTAGCCTTAGGGAAACAGTTTATGCAGAGCTCTTGAAACATCCCTGGAGACCATACCTTTTGGTTATTTGCTGAAAACACTTCAGATCAAGTAAGTAAAGCTAATGACCATAGGCTGTTTGCAAACCACATAGTGATGAAGGAATTTGTGGCATTTCTGTAAACTATATTGAACTATTTTCCCACCTTGATAAGAGCTAATAGGTGGAATGTCTTGTATCATCAAGTACTGATAGGCTTTCCCATTTTCACAGAAACAAGTTGGGAATTACTGGGCTTTACTAGAAGCATGATCTTCCAGAGCCTGACAAGTAAATTTGATTAGTCCTATAGGATCCACAAGCGAAGTAAAGGTCAGTTTGTGTTCCTGTCTACGCAGCCACCTTCTGCTGTGTGTAATTTTGGGGGCCTTTGATATACCTATTTAGAGCCTTATAGGTTTTGCAGTGGACTTTGAATTCAGCTGCAAAACTCACTTTGCACTGGTGTTCGGTATGTGATTTTGCTCTAGTCCAGACAGTGGGAGGGTGTCAAGTGCTGTCTGTGGAATTTTTCTGTTCATTTTTAAAATTACTTGGAAATCTTTTAATAAATTGTCTATTGTGTTACAGGTTTTGTATAGATAAGGCACAATAGAGACTTGCTGAGGGAGTTGCGTTATCTTGGTAGCTTTCAAAAAAAAGTTGATAAGGTTGTATGTATGTTTTATAATTCGCTTACGTAGCTTTTCACGCTGGGGTTCCTGGGAAAGGAGGAATCTATAGTTGTCCCAACATAGTTATCTAACTGTTCAAGCTGTGTCTCAGCTTTTCCAGGAAATAAGGCACAGCTTTCCTCTGAGAAATACTGT
This sequence comes from Lycocorax pyrrhopterus obiensis, assembly GCA_014706295.1. Taxonomy (NCBI): domain Eukaryota; kingdom Metazoa; phylum Chordata; class Aves; order Passeriformes; family Paradisaeidae; genus Lycocorax; species Lycocorax pyrrhopterus. The sequence goes on along the minus strand of JACSVZ010000002.1, from coordinate 131,660,361 downwards.
CCATTAAATATATAAAGCTAAGGTCTGTGCAGCACTTCGATGGCATGGCAAACGTATTTTTGTGTTCCTTCTTTGTAGCTGTGGCAAAATCACAGTGTGCAAAGTGGAACTGAAAGCTGGAGGTCTTTCAGAGGACTATGGATTAAGGGAAATCTCAGGAATTTATCTAGTCCATCTCCTTACTCCGAGATTGGATAAAATCTGCTAAGATGAACTACCAAGTGTTCCTCTAACTCTTAAAAGCTTCCAACGAAAGGGATCCTGTGACCTTGTATGCAGCATGTATCACTGCTGAACTGTACAAGTGGAGAGTTATCACAGCAAGAGTTTATCCCTGCCAGTTAAGTCAATTACTTACTGTTCTTGTTGGCAATAGACGTGATGAATGGTGCCTTCATTTGAACATTGCTACTGTGTTCTCCTAGTCTTCAAAGTAAACCCAGTTAATTGAATCACTCTTTATAGGTCACATTTTCTAAGTCTGGCAATTGTTGGTGCTCTGGATCCTCTACAGTTGGTGCTCTTAAATCATATGGTCCAAAATATGACCCAAAGTGCTAGCTGAGGCTAGCACAGAGTAGCTGGAATGACTAAGGTCTGGCACTTGCATACACTGGAATTATATTAGCCTTTCTGCAACAACATCCCAGATTCATTTTGGTACCACTAATAATTTCCACTTTGTGCCTCTATTTAGTGTCCACATACCTGCCTCTAAGGGATCTCAGACCAAACTGTACAGTTCATCCAAGTGTGGTATCATGGGGGATATTGCAGATGTCCTCTTTCACTCTTTAGTCTGTATTGTTCATGAGCACACTGATGGGATAGATTGCAGGCAAAGCCTTGCAGGACCTTGCTTGAGTATCTTGCTAAACTCCAGTAAGCCTTTGGTAATTGCTTCTTGAGAGCACTTTGCACTGCTGTGATTCTCTTTGTGGTCAGTATGGATTGACACAGGTATGGACCTGTGAGGACTTTGCAGACTTGACAATGTCAAAGGCATTTACAACAACAGGGAGATTTGGGATCCTGTGTGCCTGTGGCCACCAGGCCAGTTTTCACAAAGAAAGAAATGAAGGGTAGTGAGGTATGGCATACTTGTTTTTGACAAATCCATATTGTCTGGCTGTTAGTTACTTTTTCATATGCATTTACAAAGGGAATTTTATAAAAATTATCCTAGCCCTTTTCCAGGTTTAGGTTGACTGACAAGAGTCCCTTTATTTTTAAATTCCTTGTGCTTGTCCCACTACTCTCTTGGGCTCTTTCCTGTGCTCTGTGAGTTCTCAGCAACACTCATTGTTCCTAGTGACATGGCTGATTGCTGGAGCATCCTAGGATAAGAGTTATTAGCTGTTGTCACCTTGAATTCCATCAAAGTCCTCTGACTACTTAGCTTATTCTTTCAACTTCTTAACATGGTTTATTAACTTTTGAGTGAAGTCAAAAATGCTGTTTATTACTTATTTGTAAATCTTATATTTCATTTTCTTTCCTTCTTCATCAGGTAATGGACCTATACTTAACTTTAGCTTTCCTTAGGTATTTGTAGTCTTTGTATCTGCCTTTTAGAACCTCATCTGTGTTTTTGGACTCTGGTAATGACGGTGTTACAGTGTTGACTTTTGAGTCATCATTTGCCTGTCTCTCAGGATCCACACTCTTATATTGGCAACCACTGTGGTGAACTCTTTGAATTTTTTTTTTGCATGGTTTGCCCACTGTCAAGCTATCAGAAGCTTTATGTGCTCCATCCTGATCCGTTGAAGGCCCCAAACACATGAGAGCATTCTCATTAAAGTTTTAGCTCTGCTGAGTATTTACTTACCTACAGGCAATGAGAAGGACCAGGCTGGCCTGATAAATCTGAATGTGCAATAGTTGTTAATGCTGGGTATAAAACTGCAGAGCACTAATTAGACTAAATGCTTGAGTGACTTTTCACCAGACATCAATTCTGGCCATTTCTTCCTCTGGTTTTCAAGACTGTCCCTATACTTTAATCATTGCTGCCTATCCTTTCCATATGGATGCCAATGTAATCCAACCCCTCACAAGAGTACATCATGTGTGTCTCTTTACCCTTAGTTTACTGATAAAAGAGTAATACACAAGCTGCCTCTGGGTCTTTTTCAGTGCTTTGCAAAATTAAAGTATGCCTGGACAACAAATCCATATTAATTGCCCAGCATACTTGCAGACCATCAGGATAGGCTTTAATTTTTAATTTCTTATTCCTGATATGCCTTCCAATTTCAGTAGCCGTCACCTACTGATGATTTTTACTTTCTTTTGGTACACATTTTCTTTAGCTGTTGATAATCACTGCATATTTTTCTATAAAATTGTTGCTTTGTTTCTTAATTTCCTGTGAACATTTGTGGATCCTTTGAAGAGGGAAAACTAACTATTTCCAACCAGAAGAATAATAAAAGAATGATGTTGTCTTAAAAAAAACACACAAAAAGTCTAAAATGTTTGTTTGTGTCATCATGGTATTCACAATTATTCTTATGGTCATTACTCACTGTTGTTACAGTAATGCTTAATGCAGTTGTATTTTCTGTTGTTGGAGACACAGCTCAGATTTTATATCACGATGGGCTGTGTGCAGTAAGGGAGCTGATCAGGATGTCAGTGAAGCTCCTTTTTCTTTCCACACAGAAACTGAGGGGAAAATAATTTTTGTTTGTGACTGGTTTTCTCTTGCTGCATTTTTATTTAGACAGTAAACTTAGATTCATTATGATTTTAGAAAAAATTGCTTAACCGTAAGAGATCTTCTAAGGGACGTGTACTGCTGCTGTTAGCTCTTATCAGATCAGTGCTAGAAGAGAATATTCTTATTGAGGTCTAAGAAATAGTGTTTATTAAGGACCATGTTAAGTAAGGTTAAGAAATAGTAAACAGCTGCTTTTTGCTGCTGCAGTAAATCATTCAAAGAATTTGCTGTTATGCATCTGAAAACAAGAGCTGTTACGCAGCTGAAAGAATGTGACACTGTTTGCACTATAACTACCAACAGCGAAGGAGGACAACTTCTCAGCTTCTGGGCTGACTTCTAAATGGACAAAGCCTGCCTGTATTTTTCTCAAACAATAATTGAATTCTACATCACTGAAGTCAGCAGGAACTTAATTTTGTCATGTGCTAAATACTTGCATGTGTAGAAAGCTGCTAGCTTGAACACCTTTGTAAAATCTACATCACATATGTTACTAAAATCAGTGTAACTGATGTCTGTATATCAGAAGACAATTTATGCATGGCCAGAAGATGCATTGGTCTGTTCTAGAAAACATATACAGTGCTGTACCAAGACAGACTTTACAAACTGTAATTGATAATGTCGTAAGATGTTTTTGGGCTATAGTCACTGTCAGTCCTCAGAATTTCTCCTTTTATCATAAACCTTTTGATTGGAAATTGTGTGGGCAGTATGACTTTGTGGACCTCAGAGAGGTTAGTGCCCTATGGACAGAGATTTGGATACCACTCTCTTAGACACATCTGAAATTAATTGCCTTTCTTGCTTGCTCTGTGACTCCAGCCAGTTTTTCAGGACCCAAACATCTCTGTGTTGTGCCCCACTTTCCCAGTGGTGGTGGGTGAATGGGTAGGAGCACAATAATATGACAGTAAAATTGTCCAGTGCTAATATTAAGTGTTAATACTGCCTTGACTGTGCTGTCTAATTTTAGTCAGTGGTGGCCAGACTTCACCTTTCACTCCCTACAAAGGGACAGAAGCAACCTGGCATCTGCAGAGATGCTTCCTGAGACTGCACTCCTGACCGCCAGCCTGCCACCCTCTCAACATGAGGCTTATGGAGCTCAGTCTCTGTAACTGGTCGTGTCTAACTGGCCCTCGGCCTGAACTGGTAAAACCCCTGGCTAAGGACAGCCATATTTGCAGAAAGGGAGGTATCTTAAAGGCAATCCTGTTGTTCCTATTTGTGAAAATGGCTGGGTGGAGGAAAGGCTCTCTGTCATTATGGGGGAGGGTGGAGGGTTAGAGCTGCAAAATAACCTCCTGCATCAGAGAAACACTTGAGAAATGCCCAAACTACAAGACAAATTTTCTTTGGTGCTTGCATTTTTTTAGTCAGGGAGGTGAATTCACACCGAAGCACCTGGTACGGAATCCCTTTCCCGAGTACAGGCAAGTGAGGAGTCAGCCCCTGGAAGAGTCTGGCAAACCGAGGTACCTGTGTGGGGAAGCTTGTGTTTGGGAGCAGGGAAGCAGCAGGGAGTCTACATTTCTGCAGGAGCTCAGCAAAGACACCTTTCCTTGACAGCTGCCCTGCTTGAGGAAAGAAGGAGAGGCAGTGGCAGGATCCCAATTAGAGACTGTAAGAAAGTTCACTGTGCATTTGCTTACATGAAAAGTTTGCTTTTGAGCACTTGAGGCTGGCTCAGAATTGCTTGATTGCTAATGATGGTTAGGGTCCATTTACAGGCAATAAACTAACAACATCTTGATGAAAATGTGCTTTATATGGCACCCATGACAGATATTTTGCAAGTACTGACACACCATCCCTGTAACTAATGTGGTAATGAATGTGCTAAGTGCTTGAGTGTTTGGGGGTTTTTTCTCCTCCATCCCTCCTTGTTGTGGTTATGTCTATACCAGACCTCCTCCTGCTGCATTGATCCTTACCCAGATACTCATCTCTTCAAGTACAATTGAACAGGCTTATATATAATTGGTGTCTCAGGAAGGGAAAAACTGGATGGGAACTTAAACAAAACTGGTCCTGAGACTTCATTGTCAGCAGGGAAGTTTGTGAGCTGCTTTTGACCAGAATTTGACACCAACAGATGACATGCTGTAGAGCTGGCAGGGAGAGAACAGAAGTCCTTCCATTTCCAGGAAGCTCTGTGGGAGAAAATGAACAGGAAAGCTCAACGAAAGCAGTCCCTATTCTCCCTAAGAGAAGACTAGAACAGAGAAATGGGAACATTGAAAAGTTCCACGAAAGAGCCCATATTGTCACCTATGAACTCGACAGCCAAAAAGTGCTGCTTTCCAGAATTTTCTTTGCAAGGGGCCCTGGCTCTCGGGCAGGTAGAAGCTCTGCTAAGAGCTCATTGCCATTGTTGCTAAAACTGATTATGAGAGAAAGTGTTGAAATGTTATTCCTGCTGAAGGTTAGTTGTCCAGTTTCTTAAAACAAGTAAAGCTGTTACTGTCCCCTTGGAGAGTTAATGGAAGCAGATTATAATGAAACAGATGGTGCAGAATTTAACTTAAAATCAAGATTCTTATTGAGACTGGTCTGTCTCAAGCCACTCTTCAGGCAAATTGGTATGCAGAGACATTAAACCATTAATCCCAGTGGTCACCCTTGGGTCAGTTTCTTAGTTACAAGATTTCAGACTGCAGGACACATTGCTTATTTTTTGAGAAAGGCATCTCTTGTTTTTTTAAGCTATAGTAAATACCATTATCTTAAAAAGTGGATCCCAATCTATGGATTCATATTGTGTAGAAACAGTCCTTCTTTTAATTTAGCAAGACCTATCAAAACCAACATTATTTATAAACCTTTTTTGTCTTCCTACCACTGCTATTTTCTAGTTTTGCCATTCTTATGGCAGTCTTTTCCTTATCCACATTTCCAGCCGGCTTTCTAGGAGAGCTGTATTAAGTTTTTCCTCCAAAAACATGAGTGAGCTACCATTCTTACTCCCAATAACTCCTCAATCTTCTTCTTTACTGTGGAATAAATCACAGACACTCTCTCTGACATTTCCAAGTGAACGTCTAACCAAAAGCCGTAGCTCTGTACCCCTCAGAGAAAGCCCTTAACCTCTTGCCCACAACTCTTCTACCCCTTAATCTTTTTTGCATTGCTACCACTATTATGTCCCTTTGGATTGCCCATGAGCCCTTGGTTTGGTTTAGGTCTCCATCTAGATCCCTCCATATGAGTTAGAAGTCTTGCCAGTTCTTCTGCCTTCCTTAGTCAATGGTTTTTTCCAGGTCCTTGACATCTCCTCTGTGCAGCACCCCTCCCTCTAATGTCCAGCCTTCACATACACTGCCTGGCCCTGCTCGTTTACACACCCTTGGAGAGTGTCAGTGCAAAGAGATGCCCAAAAGATCATTGTCCTCATCTGTTGTTTCCTGTATTCTCCTCTCCTCACTCTCAACCTCACTTCTTTCCTTCAAAACCCTGCTTTGCCGGGAAGCATCCCAGAAGCTGGTAGCAGCTGTCAGGCTGTTCCTGTTGTCCTCCCCATCTCTCTCCTATTTCCCAGCATCTTCCCAGCTGTCTTTGCAGCATCCACCAGTGGGGTCTCAAACAGCACCCAGCACAGCTGTCTCCAGCTCCGTAGCCAGACTTCCCAAATGCACACTGGTCACAGCCACACCATCCTGTTTCTCAGGTCACATTGACAAGTCTTTCCTCTGCAGAACAGGTACAGAAGTTGTTGCAGCTGATAGATGCTGAAACAACTCTTTCTCTGCCTCTCTGTGTTCCTCACTGGATAAACAGTTCATGAGCAGCAGAGGGGCTCTCATCCTCCTTCTTCACTGAGTTAGTTGTTTACTCCACAAGGTCTTTGCTTTTCAGACTATATATATTTTAATTCTGATTTACTGCCTTGGCCCTTAGCATTCAAATTCATCTATCTTTTTTAAGACTACATTTCCCTCTGCCATGCCACCCTCTCCTTTTCAGCTCTTCATCACACATGACCTTATTTAGTGACAGGGATCTGGCAAGTCAGAGATGTAAGGGCAAGGCTTGGGACCAAATGGGGCAGAGAGCAGGGCTGCACATCCACAGCCACCCCCACACGATGCCCTCTGTTCACTGCTTGCTGTGCAGTCGTCAATATAGCACTGGACAGGTGGGTTTTTTACTGCCATATGAATGTGCAGCTGGTAAAGAGTTAACCTGGAGAGAAGCGTTTGAGAGCAGCCCAAACCTGCTCTCCCTACATTTAAAACCACTGTGAACCTAAGCAGCCCTTGTTCTGAGGTGAGCAACCAGACAGCTCCTTAAAAACCTTGGGTGTGTTTCACACTATGCATTTAACGTAATTAGTTCCCAGGTCAAGGCTTACCACTCTGGTTTTACCCCCAGTGAACCCTGAACTGACAAGACCTTGCAGATCAGCTTTGCTGAATTTCCAGCATCTCCTGTCCAACCTGCTTACTTCTTCCTTTTTCTTGTGCTTCATCATCTCGTTTATTTTTCATTTAGTGTCCTTCTGTCTGGAGGCACCTGTCTTGTGTGAGAGGAAATTAATCTCCAGCCCACCTGTCCCCCTCCTCAGCACAGTGCGCAGTGCACAAGTGAGAGTGGGCAGTATAAAATCCACGTGATGGATCCCACCTACGCAGTTCAAGTGCTGAATAAATCTTAGGAGCAGGACTTGCTGGGTCCAGCCATTACATTTTGGACATCGGGGCAAGAACTTTGGTTTTTTGTTTTGCAGCCATTACTTTTACCTTTTGCATCCTCTCAAGGTCATTAATATGCCGTAGTCCTCTCTAACTGTTATCCAAAGGGCTGCTTGCACATGTGTTCTGCTGTATCCTGTATTTTCCAAAGCATCATTACTTTCTGGGCACAAGCAGCCAGGTGCTGGATTTGCTCAACTTGCCTGTGGCTCTGCATAAATACAATTCATGTATGTCTTGATACGGGCCTATGAATTGACAAAAACATGCTTTGGATGCTGATTCAACTTCAGTTGTAGGATTAGCTCAAAATTTTTAATTGCCTTTGTAGGTGCCATCTCTTCCTGCACATACATTTTCCCTTAAAAAATTAAATTCCAGCTGCTTATAATCACAATTTATAAAGCTATATTTTCAGTCTTAATCTCTTGCCATTTCAGACAGATCTGCAGGAGTAATTCTTCGACCAGCTAGCAGGGTATTCCCTTCCATGGTGATTTAAATTAGCCAAACAATAACCCCTTCAGTAATTAAAACGCCCAAAAAAATCAGAACAAAAAGCTTCCCATTTAAGTCTGTGTTAAACCAATTCACTGGAGTGACACAATTAAAATCTTGAGGCCAAATCCTGCTTGTCCTCTTCATGTAAGTGCTGCTTTTGAGAGCAAAGGGATGAGTGAGAACAGCATTTAGTCCATACATTAATAATGTATATCCTTTGACTGACAGAGAAGGGGCTGGCAGAACAAATGAAAGCACCCTGGGGTAAGAGGAAGAAAGCCTCAGTTTGTTGCTGCAAACTGCACAGGAATGAAAGTACATTTTGTTCCACTATTAAATAAGGAGATTGGGGGTATAATACTGTCTCTTCTGCAGCACTTCCATTTTCTGCTCTTGGCAAAGAGGATAAAACTGTCCACAGCTGTAATTGTTCCATCCAGCGCTCACATGCCTGGGAGAATTAATCGCGATCTGCAAAATCTACTGCTCTTAGCTGCCGAGCAGCGCCCTCGTGTACAGCCAGCATCCACTGACCTGTGCATCCGAGTCACCAAGGACTGCGGCCTCCGTGTCCCAGCTCTGCACCCCGCGAAGCTGCCGGCTTCACGCCTGGGGTAGCTCGTGGTGAACATCCAGAGCCTCCTTTTTTCACCTGGCTTTGTCCTGGTCAGAAAGGCATTGCTGTCTTTCTTTTAATTAAGCTGGTTGGAAGTGGGTCCATGGACATGAGAGCCGCAATCCTATGTGAGCAGCCCCAACCCTGTGGCTGCAGCGAGGGCAAGATGCACTGGGTGGGTGCCTCCAGTTGGTGGCATAGGGCTCCTGCTGCCCACAAGCAGCCAGAGCCAGCCTTCGTGGCTTCATCTGTCTCAGGGGGTTTAATGTTAATTTGAGTTGGATTTACTGATTACCTTTGTTTGCAAGTTTGTTGTTTTCTTTTTTTTCGCAAGAGGAATTCTAGACCGACATTAATGCAAGAGAAACAAAGCAAATTCCAGGAACAAATTACCTCAAATTTTGCACAGTGTAATAACATTGCACTTCTACAATCTTTCCAGACATTCAATAGTGATTGTTATAGTTTGAATTAGTTCATAATGTTCTTGTCTGGCTTTTGCCAAAGCAACGCTTCCCTATTTGTTACTGAGCTGTTTCTCTGGATGATTCTTGTATTCATTTTGTGCCTGATATTTTTCATGCCTCCAGAGCAAAGCCAGGAAACTGCTGCATCAGTGCTGAAGGTAGTGAGGGAGGGTGAGTCAGCTTTTCACTTCCAATCATAAAATTAAGACTCAGTAACCAATGAAGACCTGCTAATCAGGGTAAGCACCTTGCCATTTCCTTATTTTTGAGCACGTAATTTCTACTGAGATATAACTATTATAACAAAACATATTAAAAGAAGCATGTTTGGATGCTTCACCACCCCAAGGCAGGATGATGACCTTGCACCTGGGCACCCCTTCAGCAGAGCAGCTGAGCAGACCCCTGTGCAGCTGCATTTCTTCCCCAGCTTGCCCCCACACATGGTCATTGCTGGGACACGTGCCCAAGGCCAGCTCATGGGAATGCCTGCAGCTGTCGAGCCTTGTGGATGGACTGGGATTTCCACAACCAGGCAAGCCTGGTGTTGAGACCCAAGAGCACAAGGGAGGACAGCAATGTGTTCAAGGCAGGGGTGTTGACTGCCTCATGTGACATGGGATGTCCTTGGAGTGAGGTGGGCACTGTGAGGGTTGTGAAAAATAATAGCCCTGCTGGTTAGGCATGAATATGTAACATCATAAATTCTTCATAACACATAAAAAGAACTACTAGGAAACAAAAAAATGTGTAATCATCATATGCACTAGTTTCCAACCTACCATTTGGAAGGTTTCTTCTTCAGTGGCTGAAAAGCAAAGTGCCTGGATTGAGATCTTCCTTTGGTCAACGGGAGAAGACACATCCCTGAAAGGCACAGCTTCATACCCAAGGTACGGCTCAGGATGGGGGAAGATGTATCCTCAAGGGACTTCACTCCTGTATGGATTTTGAGAATTAGTTTAGAAGAGACTTGACTTCTAGAAAGTCAATGTGTGTGAGAGCAGTCCTGCTCCTGAAGTCTCAATGGCTTTAGAGCATGATCCAAGCTCCTGGGTTTTATGGATAAGCAGATACACTTTATTTTTAAAATACAGATAATTTTTAAAAAGTATTTCTCTTGCTAAAGTTTTTTTTTAAGACTTTTTTAATCCTACTCAGCTGTCTGGCTGAAGCTTCTCCAAAGCCAGGCAAGCTGCTGCTGAACGGAAGCAGTGGATATTGCAGCTCTTCAATCCCAGTGGCAGGCTGAAACCCAGGGCAGGTGGCACCAACCAGCCACTGATGACCCAAGCGTGCTCAGGCCATCCTCAGGCCAGGGCTGCCTGTTGCTGGGCATGTGAAATGGTGTCAGGCCATGCAGCCATGAGGTTTGGGGAGCCTGAGGCTGGCTGGCAGGAGATGGGGAATGGCAAAGAAAGCAGAGAGGGGACAAACAAGCTGGGAAAACTGGGGCAGTAGGTGAGGATAGGGGGGTGATTGACCTGGAGGAGAATGAGGAGATGGGGACAGGTTTAATGACTAATGAGCGGGGAGTTGAAGGAAGTGGGGTGTTGTTGAGTTGGGAGCAGGTCTTGGCACCCCCTGGGGATGTCCCCTCCCAAGCACAGCATGGAGCCCAGGAGTCCTCTGCCGTGAGCAAGCCCTAGTGAAACTGGGTGCCAGGACCGTGGACTGGGTGCTCTGTGCAGTGGCCCTGACCAGCACTCAGGGGCTTGCTGAGTTCGTTGTTTGGTGGTGGAGGGGTTAATTCCACATAAAAAACCCTGTGGGAAGGTAGCAACGCCAGACACCCACAGCTGGGAAATACCACCTACACAAACCTAAATTCAGCCTCTGGAAACCAGTTACTGTGATACTGTCTCTAACGGCAGCCCCGCAGGCATCCGTCCCTGCAACGCGGGGCCGGGCATTCTCCCTCTGCTCCCATGGCAAGAGGAGATGCAATCCCCCCCCAAAGGACATATGTTATCTAGCTCAGGGAGAGAGACAACCCCATTCTTCCTGCTTCATTAGAACCTGACATAAATTTGAAGTCATGAAATTATCAGGGGTTAAAATTCATTCCAGTTGGATTTACTGCTTTACTTCGTTTTCCAGGACACCCTCAGTTGCTGGTCCATCAATAGGGAAAGGCACAAGCCCTCCATAGATGCTGGTACTCATCCCTGCCCTGCTCACTGGCTCAGCAGCAGAGCTCCTGCCAGCTTAGGTGATGGATGGTACCTAAGTTAGTTTTATGCCCATAGGGGATTTCAGCCAGGGGAGTTCCCCTGAGCTGAAGACCCCATTTGGTAGTACCCATGTTACTATATAAAAATCAGGAAGGGCATGACCAGCAGATCACAAGTTTCTTCTCCAGCAGGCCTTTAGGTAGCTGACCACTAGCAGTTGATCCTCAGGAGCTGTATGTAAAACATTTTTTTTTCAGCAAAGGGCTGGTGTTAGTTTGTGATGAGCTCCTTGCATTTCGCTCCAAGGCAGAAAAAGCAAACTTGGCCGTAAGGTGTGACAAACTGCTGGAGTGTTTGAAAAATCAAACAAGAAGCTCCTAGAGAGTTGTCAGATGCTTGAAAATGAGACTTTAGGTTTTATTTGGATATTTGAAGTTATGACTCGGTTCATAATTTCTGTGTAGCAGCCCCACTGCCTTGGGCTCACGAAGTTCAGATGCTCTGTCTGACAGTTGGAGGCAGCAAATAAGTAATTTTGTGTCCTGGTCACTGGCAGACCAATGCCAAAATGCTAATGGTGGGACCGAGGGCTGGTGCCTGCTTCCACACTTCAGGACCTAGATGGGTGCTGCCAGGTTTTCTGAGCCCAAGGGTCAGAGGTGTAAATCTGACTGACCATCCCAGGGGCTGTAAACGAGGTGTGGCCTGTGTGACACGGTGCTTTTGGAGTGAGCCAGGGCTAGCACAGCCTGGCCAGGCATAGCTCTGAAATCAGGTATCCTGTGGCACCATCACCCACCCAGCACCAACCACTGCTCATGCGTGGCAGAGAGCTTGAACCTGGAGCTGGTGGATGCCTCTAGACTAAGAAGGACATGCTCCTCTCACTGGGCACACAGGGCTGGGCAGGAGAGGTGGATAGACCAGCTGGTCGTTCCAAACCAAAAGGAGAGTTTTGGTATCCTCTGGGAGATAGTCCAAAAATTATGGCTTGACACCCCTTTCATTACAACTCTGCTGTTTTACGTAGCCAAAGGTGCAGGGGAGCCAACACTCTCTCCAAGGGCTCCTGTGGGCTGCACTGCTCCCCATCCACCTGAGATCTCCTGTGGGAGCTGGCTGCTTGCTGTGCTTCAGAGGGGGAAGAGGTTGTGCTCCCTACACAGTGAAGGGGAGCAGAGGGATGCTGTACTCATGGCTGATTCACCAGCTGGCTCAACTGTGTTAGTTTGTTCCTCGTTTAATGTTCAATTTTAAGAATGCTGGATGTATTAGACTCTCAGAAAATTAATCATCAGGGTCTCACAAGACCTTTGTTCTCTTTACTACTAATCAGAGCTAAATAAATAGAGAGTTTCATTCTTGAACATTACAACTTTAAGATTTGCCCAAATTCCCTGAATGTTGCCGTGATGTGGTCAGTGCCATTGCACTTGCTGGTGTATTGGCATCCTTTTTTCATTCTTTCTTCTTCCCAGTTCACTCCTCTGCTGAGAAAACCCTCGCAGCCCCACTCCCTTGAGAAAACTTGTCTTTATGCCCATAACCTGCTCAAGCTTTTCTCTCTCTCCTCTTTTCCTCACACAGCTCCTGGGCCAGGGATCCTTTCCAAGCTGCCCAGACCTCTCCAGTACTATACTACCTTTCTTCCTTTCCCTCAGTGCCTTGGGTGCCCAGGAAATTCCCTTAATTAGGGCATGCCCAAATCCCTCCTTCTTTCTGAAAACCATGAAGGACCTCACCAACATAGCTAAAGCACAGAGCCAAATCCACAGGGCAAACCAACCACCCAGCTGGTGTGCTGCAAACCAGAGTCTGCAGTATGGCAGGACTTTCCCTCCTGCCCTCCCCTCCTTTCACATCCTCCTTTTGCCTCAGAGCTCATTTCACATGGCCCCAAGACAGGCTGCACAACAACACAGCTCTGAACCAGAGCCCATGGCACATGCCAGCATCTCGGAAGAACACGCAGCATTCTGGCTGGTGTCCCACAGTATTCCCAATATTTGCATGTAGCTGGGGCTCCTGCACTGTGTGGTGTGCTGGAAGGCAGTGGGGTTCAGAGCATCAGCATCAAATAGGGTTATGATTAAAACATTCCTGTTTTATGGCAAAACCTCTGCTGAATGCTGCAATTTGCATCATGATGAACATGGACCGGATGCTGCAAATAGGGCTTAAGCTACATATGTATTTCAGAATCAAGGCAGTGAAGCAGAGGAGGCTGAAAGTATCCCTTTATCCTTTGCCTTCATGGAAGAGCTTTCACATGGTAGCATGCTCTGGAGCTTGTGGAGCTCTTGTGCTAGAGCATCAGGTCAGGACTCCAGGATGCCAGTCTCCCTGCCCTGAGGGAGAAACCTCACCACAGATGCTCCTCTTCATGCAGAAAGAACAAAAACTCACTGAAATCCACCTTCTTTTGGTATTCCTGGCTCACGGTGAACCTGGTGTGCTACTGGCAGAGCAACCAGTAATACATAGTGCTGTATGAATAGCTACAAAAAAAACAAGAAAAAGTGTGGTTGGCTAGATTTGTCCAAAGTGACACAGTCAGTGTCATTCCTGCCTTGCAGCAGCCTGGTAAGCAGTAAGGTATTCCAAGACACTGCCAGCTCTGTTTTCTGTGGTTTCCATTTGTCAGTTCCTCGTGTAATTGTCTCATCTTCAGTCTGGGGCTCTCCCTGTGGCTGAGGCTCATCCTCCTGCATGACCAGTTCCTCAAAGAGCAGCTCCTCTGGCTTGTTGGGGCCAGGAGGTGCTGGCAGGAGGTCCCATCCTGCTGGCAGCTCCTAAGGACAGTCTTGGGTCTGTTGCTGGCCTTCTGGAACATAAAGCCAAGCTCAGGGGAATGTGCAGGATATCTTTCCCTGGTACACATATTCCTGGGGAAATTCCTGGGCAGCAGCAGGTCAGCACACACTCCCTTAACCTGGAGAAGGAAACGCAGCTTTGGGCAAAGGGGCAGCACTGGCTCGTTGCGGTCACAGGCTCTGATTAGCAGGCGAGGAGAGTGGCACCGGGCTGCTGCATAAGCAGGTGCTGAGGCAGAGGCAGAGTGTCTCTCACCACTGCAGCGAGGGAATGGGCTGTGATCCAGCCATTCCCTCAGCCAGCTGAGCCCCTGGGTTACTCAGAGCACAGTGGCCCCAGCCCAAAAGTCCCCCAGATCACTGTGGAGAGGCAGCGTGAGCCCGTGTTTGCACCAGGCAGTGACCAGCGGCAGGCTCCAGAGAGGCAGCTCTGCTTTTTGCATCCTGCCCTCAGAGAAGCTGAGAACACTTCTGCATTGTGTTTGACAGCTTGGGCATCACTTCTGAAGGCTGCCAAGCTGATAACAGGAGCAGAACCCAAATAACCCACGTTTGCTAGAGCTGAGCTCCCACCCCAAGTGCTGCAGAGATGCTCACTGTTCTGACTCACGCAGTTTATCACAGGTTCTCTCCTCAATTGCTGTATTTCTGCAGAGCAAGCACCTGCTCCCTTCACTCTCCCATCTCTTTACTTACCATATCTAATACATACTATTCTAACAAGATTATTTTCGTATTGCCAGAGGTCACTGGTTTAAGAAGGCCTGTATATCTAGCCTTGGTCTACAGTAGCAATTCTTCCTAACCTCACTTACTGGAACTGTTTGTGTAGCATAGCCAGGGTTCAGCAATATCAAGGCCTGTACAAATTTGTTTTGCCATTGAGTTCTCATAGCAGTAATTGGTTTAAAGAAACCAAGGAGTTTTGAAGTGGTCCCATGAGAGCAGAGGTAACTTGGCTTAGGCTATTGCCATGACCTCTTGCAAGAGCTCCCCCGAATATCTCTGCCAGCAAGATGCAAGGCTAGGAAACAGGGACTCCTCCGGACTGGCTTACCTGTCAAGTGTCACCACCCCCCTTGTTGGCCACGGCAGCATCTCTGATCAGAAGATGCTTCTTCCCCACAAGACAGCTGAGTGATATGCAGGCCATGGTGCTGGGACAGCTGTGTCTCTTGGAAACCAACAGAGTTTTATAACCTGTATTCAGTAAGTGCCTTTACGTAAGAAGGTGAGGTTGGTCACTTGGGGTCAGGCCAGCTGGGTGTGGGAGCTGCCTGCAGCAGAGCCCATGTGCTGACAGGAGCAGGGCGCACCCCGGAGGCACTTGTCCCAGCATACCTTCAATTTCCAGCCATTTTCAGGAGAATAAAACAAGCCACAGTTGGCTGACACAGTCTTTTTTTTTCCTTGTGCAAATTTCCCCTGAGCTGCGCTGTTGTTATTGTGCAAAAAATAGAGCAAGATATGTATTAACTCTCAAAGGAAGGCAACTAGAAAACCAAGCAGGAGCAGGGCACCCTCATTAACTCCTTTGGCTGAAAGTGGGGCACTCACCTGCAGCAGCAGCAGCCTCTGCCCAGGCTGGGGGGCAACATGTGGGGGCCACTCACCCATAACCCATGGGCAGTGGTTGGGTGAGAGGAGTTGAGGGTCATATTGAGATGTCAAGCCATAGCACTGCTGCAATCCCAAAACATGAGGGACCCTAAAGGGCCATGGCCTGGCTGACAATCCCACTGGGTGCCACAGGGGGCAAGTCCTGGGTCTTAGGTAGGGATAGGCAGGGATGGGTGTCTAAAACCATGCTATCACCCTGGTTCTGGAGCATGTGGTGTTTCCATCAAGTGCTTGAATAACCTTTTCTTACAGCTAGCTGAGCAAGAATAAGGGGATTTCAACGTGGAGTGGCCTCTGTTTTGTGCAGCCCCTCTGTGTGAGTGCCCATGGTGAGGCAGCACTGAGGGTCCCCCACTGCCGGGCAGGCTGAGCTGCGGCAGCCATTACCCGGCAACGGTGCTGCTGGCAAAGCACGCTCTGCTCTGTGCAGCATGGCGCTTGTCTGCTCTTCCCTGAGACACCTCCATGGCCACCTGCCTGTTCCCTTGTCCCCCCATAAAGCACAAGCCAAGGCTGAAACAAGGCCAGAGACTCAGCTGACTCGGTCTGAGTTCCCTGTCTCCAATAGTTAGGTGTTACCAGTATCCTAAGGGCCTCTTCTATCTGTTTCACATTGAGATTCAAGGGCACGGTACTGTTGGAGAGCTGCAGCCAGCACCTAAGCCAGCTCAGCTCAGAATCTGGATATCAATATGGGTCAAATTTTGTTCAGGTCCATTAGTAATTGGCTCTGTTGGACGCCATGATAAAAATAAGGATGTGCACTCAGCTGGTGAATCCCTGCTTTGTATTGTGCTGGTCGTCTGGGATCAAAGTTACTGGTGGCTGCATTTGCTCTTTAGCCTAGTAATGGCAAAATGTTTAGCATATGTTATATATTCAGGCCTCTGCTTTAGACCTGGGTGACAGACAGTACTTCCCAGAGAAGCAGCAGCCTTTGAGCAGACCAGCATGATGCATCACTGCAGTCCACGAGGGGACGTAGAGCAGAGTTGGAGCAGCAAGAGAAGCCTTAACAGGAAAAATAATGAAGCTATAGCACAGTTTCTGGATATTACACAAGCAATGTTGCCTGGGGTACTAGAGCTATCATATCTACCTCTGTGAGAAAAAGTCACAGACATGTTACTCGTAGAGAAACTGCCCATCATGAATAAACCAGGAAAGCTCTGCTGGGGCATCACAAGGGAGTGGAAAAATGACTGTAAACCTAGCAGAAGGTAACTGAGCATCATCTCCTTGTGTTCTGGTTTGCTGAGCCATCTCAGGGAAGAAGTGGTTCAAAGACTGACGGGAGGGGCTTTAGTTCCCTGCAGACCTGGGGATTGGAGCCCAGGGATGCTCGGCACTGTCAAGTGGGGTGCAGGTCTCCAGCCATGGGCCCTGCAGTATGGGGAGATGCAGGAGTGGGGTACAGGGCCTGGAGACACCCTGGGAAGAGACATGAAACCACTGCTCTGCTTTTGCGTAGGATTTTGTGGCTCTCCCTGGCTATATGTACACAAACATTTAATGGGAGTTTTGTTTGCTCTGCCAGGAGAGCATGATACTGTGCTGGGACCCCTCAAAATTAATCCCCTAGCTAAAACACTGGGAATTACTGCTCCTACCTGCCATCCTCCAAGGTGCAAAGACAGCACTGCTGGCAGCAGGGCCATGGGCTGGCAGGGGGCACAGGCTGGGTGGGGTTCATAGGTATCAGCCCCTGCCAGAAAATACAGCCCAAGAGCTTGCAGGGCTGGGACTGCAGTGCCTGCACACGCTGGGGAAGCCATACATTTGTTTACTGCAAATGTCTCCATAGAAACTCCTTCTCCAGGGCTGAAGATGTGGATTGTGGAGCTGCGGCAGAGTGAGCTTTCTGCCCCCAGCACACCTCGAGCAGCCTTGGCAGTCTTCACAGCAGAATTGTTTGGCAGGAAATAATTCAGACTAATGTATCCCCCTGTGCTCCTGAAACTGTGTGGAATTTAAAATGCTAAATGAACTAAATCATTCTAAGTGTGCAAGCACTGTAATTGTGAAGAGAGGCGAAGTATGCCTGCCTGTTCCAATGCTTTCCAGCTATAATTCTTGAAACCATCTAGCTTCAAAACAGAGCGAGCTGAGAAGCAGAGAAACTGCACCAACAAAGCACTGCTCCAGGCTCTAAAAAGGCACTGCAAACTTAGGACTTTCAAAGGACAGAAGCAGCTGGAATGGTTGAATTGCTAGCCCTTCCTCAGACAAACACAGTGTCCCATGCTACCAGGAAGGTCCCAGTTGCTGACATGGGCGTGATAGAAGTGCATTGCCACCTCTTGGCCTGTGATTGACCCAACCCACAAGCAAGAGAACACATAAAGCAAAAGAAAACAGATAAAAATGAACAAAGTATCTAGGGAAGCAAAGGTGGTGACTGAACTGAGAAGTAACTTTTCAAGAGGCTGCACTGAGAAAGGGAAGATGAAATGTATGAGAGCAGGAAATTTGGTGAGCAAGGCACAGCCTTGGGTGTCAGAGGGCGTTAGAAGCTGCAATGCCACAATGACATCATGAGAGAGAAGAATGCAAAAGCCGAGGGGAGGGGAGGGGAGGGAGGCAGCCGACATCCCAGGTATTTAACAAGCAGCAGGAGAAGGCACAGTCCAATTCTTCTTTGGACTAACTGCCTTAAAAAGAAAAGAAAACAATTATGGCCCTGTACCATGGCTTCTTCCTCCCAGGAGAAGCCCTGGGGACAGGCAGGGTCTCTGAGGCAAGGAGCAAAGCCAAGGAAGCACATAACGCTGTTCCCTGGGTTACGCAGCCAGGTGGCTGCTGCGGCACTGTGCCTCTCCACCCTCACCCTTTGCAGGGTCTTGCATTTGGGAAACTGCCTTCCTGTTTTAGACCCTTGTATTTCACTGTCTGGAGAGAGAAAACGAGGGAGCTTATAATGCAATAACCCGTAATAAAGCTGTGCTCTTACACCAGGCTGCACTACATGATAGCTTTAAAGATGCTACCACATGGCAGCCCCGAAGTGACCTTTTAATTCTGCCTCCCTCTGTTTAATTACTTTTTATATATATATATAGATCTGAATTGTATCTGCTCTGAAGGCTCAGTTGCCACCCTCTCCCCTTCCAACCCTCCTGTGCCTGACCCCACCCATCACCCAGTGTTGTCTCCCCCGAGCTGGGATTTCACTGTGCTATGCCTGCTTGTGGACCTCCTTGAGGAGCCAGAGCTGCCCAGCAGGAGAGGTCACACAAACGTAAATGCTCAGCTAAAAATAAAGCAATAAAAATAATAATAATGTTAACAACAAGTTTTGGCCTCACACCAGTGCCCACCATAGATCACAAGCTTCTCTGTGCCACAGTCGGGAGCAGGAGCTGACCCCGGACGCAGGTCTTTCCCACAGAGCCTGACAGTCATCTCATGGCAGCTGGCAGTGCCCAAGCCCTGTCCTTCCACCTCCAAGGGACAAATCCTGCCTCCAAGGCCCTGGGCTGGCTGCTGCCAAGCTGTGAGCAAGAGGGGAGGAAGGGAGGAGGGTGAGAACCAGGGACAGGCTCTCCTCTGCCTGCAGCCCCCAGTGCAGCTCCACCACCCTTGTTGCCACCTCCCCAAACAGTGGCACCTGGGCCCCAAATGCCCGTTGCCCATGGGGACAGCAGACCCCCACCACTGTGTCCACATGGAGATGCCAGGCAGCTGAGGGGGAAGACAGCTATAAAGTGACACACCCTCTGCCAATGTCAAGTCACTCCTTGCCCCCTCCTGGTGCTGGAAGCATCACTGGCACAGCAGGTGCTGCACCCTGCCACACCTTGGGAACCAGAGGCAAAGGTGGATTTGGCAGGACCTGTTGGGGCCATGGCAGGTGCCACTGTGAGCAGCTCAGTGGGTGTAGTACAGTCAGTGGCGCTCAGGCTTGGCCCCTTGTCCCTGGCAGCTGCCAGTCTGGGGCAAGGGAGATGAATGCGGCTGCTTTTATTTTGGTTCCTCATGGTTCCACTGCTTTTGGCCTTCACCCTGACCAACATGGGCCTACAGGACAGAAATTAAGCCTATCTGGGCATTGTCTTCCCCTGCTGTTATGCACCACCAGGCCTTCCCAGGCTGGTCCCTGGCAAGGTCCGAGTGTGACTCTCTGCACCCCCAGGAGGTGCCACACCTACCTTGTGGTTCTCCCGTGGGTCTTGCAGAGCTGCCAGCGGGGACAAGTTTCCCCTTTCTATGAGCCACATGGATGTTGACAGCATCACACACAGCCTGTATTGCAAATAGATTGTTTGTGGGCCCAGCCTCCCTCTCATCAGGTACTAATGAGGTTTTTGTATACAGCCGCAGTGCCTGGTGTGGCAGATGGTGCTGGGTTAGATTTGGATTGTTCCTGTTCTGCTGGTTTGTCTCTCCAATGTGCTAACTCATGGATAGCTTGGCTGTGCTTATTGCAGGAGCCGTATCAAGGACCTTTTCAAAACATACCTGCCCAGGTGTTTGCTGGGAGCTGCAGCTTTGTCTAAAATGGAGAGCAAGGCCTTCTGGTAGTGCTGAAAATAACTATTCAGCTCAACTGCTGCCTGGCTGTTGAGGCACTTGGAAAATATTGATTTTCACTTCTGCTAAAATAAACAGGTTTTATTGTGCCTTGTGATTTCCTTGTCTGGAAATCAGTGTCACGGGTGGGCCACCAGCACTGTGCCCAGCTCTGGGGCTGGGTCAATCACCATATGTGCATTCCCACTGCTGGCAAACAGTGTATGGGCAGAGCACAGAACTGTAGGTCCTGTGGAAACACACCATGATCTCTTGCTTTGAAGTTCAATACACATGCTAGGGAATTCTGACTCTTCTCTCTCTTCTGTCTTTAAAAAGAAAAGAAAACATAATGCTGTAGTAGCCTGCTTGAAGTGTGGCTGAACAATCCTTCAAGACAACCTTGCTTTGCTGTCCAATAGAAAACACCCAGAGCACACTGGGAAGCTGACCTGTGGCCATCCTCAGTTGGCTTTGTCTTCAAAATGCCGTGGCACTAACGCCTGGCATTGGGAAAGCTGGGCAGAAGGCCCTGGGCTGTGGCCAAGCCAAGGGCAGTGGGCAGGACCCCCCCAGGCACCAGGCTGCTGGGCAGCTGCATCGTGCCGCAGGCTGCCCTGCGAGGGACAGGCTCCCCGAGCAACTGGCAAACTGCTGACACCTCAGGTCATGCCAACAGGCTCTGTGCTGTCCCCTCGCCCTCCCAGTGACACCATCCCTGCATCACATTGGCTGCTTGCTCATTTCTCAGCAGATTGATTATGCTGCTTGATGGATTCATCAAATTCTTCCATCAGAGTCCTTATTTTTTTCTGCCTGCTGCTGCTATTGCCATGGAGAAGGGCTTAATCAGTCTCACAGACTTCATCTGTCCCATAGCTCCTGCACCGTACAATTAATTAATACTCAAATTGTGGTAACTCTCATAGGCATCAATCTTGTAAATAGCATGTAAACATAGTATTTCCCCAGTCTTACAATTAGGATATTTGAACGATACACAATTTTTTCAGGCCCAATTAAAACTGTGCTGTAAACTGATGGGTTCCCTCTAGGAACTGGGAACTCCTGTGGATGGCCCATATCTAGCCTGCCATGAGGCTATACTTTGCTTTTTAATTTGCTTCCAGGTTGAATATTGACAGTTAATATACAAGAAGTTTGGCTCCTAAAGGGTGCTATTCAAACAGGCAGTGTGATGTGCAAGACACAGGTGCAGATTCTCAAGAATCTAAGTCCCTGCAAAAATGCTTTGAATAGGTCATCCCTCACCATCCTGTTGCCCTACCTGTGCCCTCCAGTAATGATGTCTTGTACAAATACCAGCCTTGCTCTCCAGGCTCCCGCTCTGTGTCTCTCTGCTGAGCTGGCAAAAACAAAGGGCAGGACTTGTGCAGGTTGCTGGGAAGCTGGAGCTCCTGTTCCTTGAAATCCACACCACCAGATTCATCACAAAGCATCATTACTCAGAGCTGCTGATGCCTGTGCTAGGTTTGGCGTGGGGACCCAAGCACCCGAGGCCTCAGGATCACTGGTGATCTCCCAAGTCCATCCCCTCTCCTTTCCTCCATCCACCTCTCATCTGAAAGCCCCATTTTGACTCCTGCCACTGCAGCTCACAGTCATTTCAGGATAAGCATCTATTCGTTATCATTCATTCCAGGTTGCTCACTCTGAGAGGGAGGAAAAACAACTTCTGCATCAAGAGATAGCTTGCTGCTGGGGTCACATGCCTTACAAGGCAACTTTTCTTCTGTAAAAGGAACCAGAAATTCATCTGAGGCTGCTTGACCTTGATTGCATAAGTCACCTCCACTTCAAAACCAAACAAATATGCCCATTTAAAAGGAAATGTTTCCTAAAGATAGTCATAAAGCAGCCTGTAGCTGGAATAAAGCAAGGTACTCATGCTCCAGGGCCCTCAGAAGTCCCCCTGGTCACTCTATTTGTGTTATAATCAGTCCAGTCAAGTATAAGAAGTTTTGCAGGCTAAGTAGCAAGAGGCGCTCCTGATTGTGTGTGGAGGTGAACTTCAGACACATGCCAAGCAGTATCTCCATGGGAATTCTGCAGACTGCACAGCAACAGCCTCTGCCTCCCGCACGAGAGTGCTTCCCCCAGCTCCTTCTGCACCAGCACAGCCCCAGAGACCAGGCAGGAGAGCGCTGAACGGGCCTGAGGCTGCCCATGCTGGGCAATACACCATGCCCTGAGAGAGCCCTACTGTGCAGAGCCATGAAGTGCTATTGTGGAAAGCAACTGCTGGCCCCAAATACACGCTAGAACTTAATCAAAGCCAAATCTGATTCAAAGGGCTGCATTAGCCAGCCTGTTCAGATTAAATATATCCCATCACACTGCAGGCTCCACAGGAAAAAGTCAAGCAGCAATTTTCTTTACTCCTACACAGGCAAAGTCAGAAGGACCTGCAATAAAAGCAGCTGATTTGCTCCAGTCTAAGTAAAACCAGCCTGGTACGGTCCCATAGCTTGAGCATTAGGCAATATTTCAGTGTCCAGAGGTTTCTTCTGTTCATGGGAGAAGCCAAGGTGCAGGGTTGGGCAGCTATGGTGCAGCTGTTCACAGCACCTGCTGACCCTGCTGCATCCCTGGCCCTTGAAGGGGCACACAGGACAGAGCTGCTTCCCTTGGCAGCACCGAGCAAGAGGCTCTGTGCCCCAGCTCCCTTGGCTCCGACAGACCACTGCTCCTGCCTGTGTGTGCACCTCCTCTGCCTTGCTTCTCCAGCAGCAGTGTCTCATGCTCCTCCAGTGGCATCCAACACCGTCCCCAAGGTATGTGAGGAAATCCCGTGACTCCATTTCTCCACGTTAGTCTGCATGTTGAGAAAGGCCTTGATTATCATAAAATCATAAAATAGAATAGTTTGGGTTGGAAAGTCATCTGGTCTGAGCCCCTGCAATGAGCAGGGACATCTTGCTAGATGATATTTTATTTTATTGCTGCCCATCTTAGCTGAAGTCCTGTACAACTGCTGGCTACAACCCTGGCAGGGATGGCTGTAATGCAAACATAGACCTAAGGCTAAAGTCCTTATCCAGGTATAGCCAGGGCTTTGATCCCAGCAGGAATTTTGCCCAAGCATCTATCAGGGGTTTCATTGTTCATTCCCAGTGAAGCTCTACCAGTATTTCACATCAGAATAAACCTAAATTGAAACCACATGTAAAACTCAGGAGTTGAGACTGAAGAGCAAATGGAACTGGGAAGGGAAGTGCAAAAGAGGGCAGACAGTACTAAGTGCAGGCAGCTGTTGTCATGATGCATCCCACATGCCTGTAATGAGAGGGTCTCCAGGTCATTGTCTACTCATGCTTTAGTACAATGTTGGAGACAAGATGAGGCTGAGGTTGAGGAGGTCTGGAGGAGGTTCATTTTTTACTCCTGATCTACCTGGGAACACCCACAAAATGTCTTCTTATTCAAATTATGACAAATAACTTCACCCCAGCGTGGTTATGGAAAACTGTATCTCACCCTATGGCAAGGCCAGGCTAGCACAGTGTGCTACACAGCCTCTGGCTACTGAGCCAGACACTCCAGGATCCTGGAAAGCCACACTGTGGGAAGCTCACACCCAGTCTGGAGAGAAATGTATCAGACTCTGGGATGGAACTTCCATAGTTTCGCTATTGCCAAGACTGTTGCTGCAAGGAGATTACTCGTGCTTGTGACTGACCACCATCCAGCAGCTCTGGGGCACTGTGAATGGGGACACAAGGCCGTTAAAGTGAGGTTGCTAATTACAGCTGGTGGTTAATGACATGGCCTCTTGAGTTACTTATTTTAAACAACCACTGAGTGCAAAAATTACAGCTGTGGCTATGAGAGACCCACAAAGCCATGGGCATCTCCTGTGAGAATCAGATGTCTAACTCAGAAAAGGTGATTTTAAAGCGGCACAGTCAATCCAGGAAACTTAGAGCTCTCTGTCATTTTAGGAACAGCTTCTGAGATAGACCAGGCCACTCTGGGTGAGCCTGTGTCATTTTCAAGACCTTCCACTTTCTCTTGAGGCTCATTTAAACTAACAAAAAAAGTATGGGAAAACGCCTTCTGGTTGCAAAGATACCTTTAAAAACAGTGTGAACAAACACAGGGGTGCACACATGGAAAATACTGGCTTTTGCATACCAGCGATCTGCCCAGTTCCCCTCATGCTGGTCAACACTCTGCCCCTGGTTAATTATTTTTCCACCCTATTAGCAGGTAAGGAGGACAAGTGTTTTGACCTTGCTGTAAGTGGTATTTTGTTTCTCTCTTACAGCTTGATAGAGCTTGGGTCAATCTGTTTCAAGTGTTGCCATCCAGGTCTGACCGTGGTGCTGGGAACAGGATACTGGGTGGCATGAGCAGGAGCTGGTGCCCCAAAGCACAGCCCAGTGGCAACCCCAGAACACCCAGAGCTGGGGCTGCGCTGTGGCATGACGGGAACGATGACCTGTGTCATGTAAACAGTCACGCTTCAGACTCTGGTTGGCAGCTGTGAGGAATAAAATCACTTAATTCTACAGTGAAAGCTCCTTTGCTGGTGCTCTCAGGAGCCGGGTTAGCGATGCTGCACACACACATGCATCCACATACATGTACTTAACCACTAGCCATCTCTTTTTTACAGTGTTACCCCACCTGTACAACTAGGAAGAACTGCATGGAACATGCACCTCTAGGCAAGCTAACCTGAGCCTCCAAGGTGTTAACCATAGCTTGACAACTCTTTTGACTTAAATTCCCTCCATGATTTCTCTATTGTCCCAATGGGTTTTGTTTTATTAAAAATTAATTGTTTTTCTTGTTAAACTGCAGATCTTGGATACAGTAACTCTATGCTGATTTTCTTCTTTTGCCTGTAACACTTCTGCAACTTAATGCTTCCAGCTTTCATTCTCCTTTTTTGTTCCCCAGTGACTCATCTAGGCAGGTATTTTCTTACCATCCTATGCAGCCTCCTAAGAGACGATGTTCTTTCCAGGTATCAGCTGAAAAATGCAACTGCTCAGAATAGAGCAGAAATGGGAAGGCAATCTGTCAGTCTGGAATGAGTAATTCAGTTCTTTGCAAAGCAGGGCTTGTTTTTGTTAAAAGCAAGAAAGGGTGAAAAGATGTTAAAGGCAATATACCTCCATAGCAAGTTATACATTCCTGCATTTAATTCACTCCTCAGGTGGAGTCACAAGCAGCTCTTACTCTCCAGTACTTTGCAGTGGCAAAACAATAAGTATCTATAACTCCTGTGTCATTCTGCCTGCCTTAACATCCCAGGAATATTATTTTAAAGAGGTTCTTCCTGGAAATAAATAAATAAATTTCTTATTAAATTTGAAATGCCATTTCCATGCGGTTAAGACGACATATAAAGGCATCTCCTCAAGGAACCATGCCGATGAAGAGTACAACATTCTGCTTTTACACATCGTATTAAAAGAGGATCTCAAATGCTGTCTTCTGGTGTCCAGGTCTCGGCATGAGCGCTGCCTGTCTGTGCCACCCACAGCACCGGCCACAGGAGGTCTCATGCAGACTTCATCCTGGTTTTGAAGGATTTTTTCTGTAGGATGACATAATCCAAACTAATCGAATCCCAATTATTTCATAGTGCATGCTAACATAGAACAGGAAGACCAGGCCAACTCTGAGCCCAGATTTGCTTGTCTCTGCTCAAGTAGAAATAAAAATTACTACTAAGCCATGAGGTTTTCTTGCATGGGCAAATTCTCATGGTGAACAACCACCAGTGCTAAGGTCCCAGCCAAAGACTTGAGCTCCCACATTTGATTTATGGCACATAAATCAAGATGGCTTATGTGATAAAAGCACTTGTATTATTTGCCTGTCTATGCAGAGCTGTCTTGCTTGTTTAGTTCTTTATTATGGAGAAAGATTGTAAAGGCTCCCCAAGTGGAGAAAATTTTATTTCTTATTTCCTGGTGGCATTCAAAATGAAGATTTTCTCGTATTTTTTAAATTACAGTGTCCAAACCCTAAATTAAGACTATCCCAGTGTGGTAAAGGAAGGCTCTGCAAAGGAGGTAATCCTCCCTCACCTAACCGTCTTGGTGGAGCTCAACATGTTTTCTCTGGAGACGCCTGACAGCTGGATCCAGTCCATCCAGTTGTGGTCTGTCTTAAATACCTGGCAAGTTTCCTGCCACATTCACCATCCTAATGAACATCACACTTTCTGGGAAAAATTACTTCAGCTCTCTGAAGATGCAGGGGAACTGTGAAAAACTTGAATAAGACTCTTACATTTTACAGAGCTCTGAAGAGAGGGAAGATTTCCAACTCCCTGACTAGCAGCTCCCTTGCTGAGATGATATTTGGCACTTCTCTTTCTGAGGAGAGACAGCCAAGGAGGAACCAGCCTGCTTCTGCTCGTGCCCTGGAGATGTGTTCACACGCTCACACACACACAGATATGCACACTTGCACACTCTGCCACGGCTCCCCTTCCCCCAGCTCCTCCTGGCGCCTTCCCTGTATGTGGCAAGTGAATAAAATGAAATTAACAACTGTGGCTGCTGCAGCCAAAATAAGGCAAAAGCATGGAGAGGAAAGGAGCAACAAGAACAGAGGCAACAAACACACAGCAAATCTATGAAATCAGGCCAGGTAAGGGGAAGGAGTGGGGCTAACCTGGTCAGATTGATTCCTTTGGCTCCCAGCTAAACAGCATGCCCTTGCTGAGGGGAGGGCTCAGCAGTCACGCCAGAGGAAGATAAAAACCTTGCTCTGGAATGGCATAGTTCTGAGAGGGATGTTGGGTTTGCCATGCCCACAACCACCACATATCCCATTTTTGGCCATGTCACCCCAAAGCCGCCCCACCAGTGATGCTTCCTGTGCAGCTCCTTGTTGTCCAGCCCTGTGGTCACCTCCATGCCACAGCCACGCTCTGCCAGGTGGCTGAGACCCTGCTGGGGCAGTGTGGCTTCCAGGTTTCTCATGGCTAGCACCCATCAACCTGGCCTGTAACTGCCTGTTCCCACCCAGATGGAGAAACAATTGGCTTGCATGGGACCACGCAAGCCTCAGGCTTTCCGCATGAGTACGCTGCACCTGGCCATGGCTTGTGGCAGCTACTTTGGGTCAGAAGCAATCCACCTCCATTTCTTTCAGAAGCAGGTCTAATCAAAAAACCACAAAAGACAAAGTTGGAAGGGACCTCAAGAGGTCTTTTGTCCAGTCACCTGTTCAAGCAGAACTGCCACTAAATCTAGGTCTTTACAGTCCCTTCCAATCCAAACCATTCTACCATTGAGAAGCTCCTTGTTTAGGCAAGTAGTTCTTGTCCTGAAACTCTTGGTCTGACTGCCCAACAGGAAGTTATGTTTCTCAGCTTTAACAGTTAGCCAGATTCTTGGCACCTTTTTCCCACTGGTTTCCAAATTAACTCTGCCTAGCAATTCCCTAAACAAGCCCAAATCTGCTCTCCTGAAGTAGAGACTCCTAAATCTGCAGCTTGCTTACTCAGTCTTCTTCCAGAGCCTGCACCCAGTCACCTCAGGATGAGGAGGTGGCCCCGTGGTCTCAGCTGTCAGCTCACACACCAGTAGTGATTTTCTT
This sequence comes from Lycocorax pyrrhopterus obiensis, assembly GCA_014706295.1. Classification (NCBI taxonomy): domain Eukaryota; kingdom Metazoa; phylum Chordata; class Aves; order Passeriformes; family Paradisaeidae; genus Lycocorax; species Lycocorax pyrrhopterus. The sequence goes on along the minus strand of JACSVZ010000002.1, from coordinate 131,632,652 downwards.
TCCCATTTTCATTACTCACTGAGTTTATATGCAGACCTGCACTGATGTTTGGCACTTCAATGCTAGAAGAGGTGCCTTTCTGAGCACTTCTCAATGCACACTCATCCATGTACCAAATAGAGACTGAGCAACCAGAGGTATAACACTAGCAACTCCGACAGAATGTTAAAGGTTGGGCAAGAAAACAAACCATCATTGCAGATGGTTTGGAAAAAGGTGTTTCAACACTCCTCACCAGGGTACCTGGTGGGATCAAAGCCTGGGGACAAGAGCAGCTCTGCTCTCCCCATAGTTTGAAAGGGGCTTCTCTGCCCCAGGAGGAAGAAGCATACACATTACAGTAATCCCACATTACAGAATTCCCAGTTTTGCACCTTTCCTTTTGCTACCTGGTTGTCACATCCAGTCCTCAAAGACCTTACTCCTCTGGTTTCTGCTATGAGAGGGCTCCTGCTGCCAGAAACTGCCAAGGGTTAGTCTGACTCAGAATACAGGCCCACATAGTCTCCTCTGGCTTCTCTTTGAATCCGTGAACTTGCCCTTTCTCAATCTTCTCCTTGCAAAGCAGGACACACAGTGACTGTGTGTACAACTGCTGTACCCTCCCATAGGGCTGCATCATCTTTGCTGCCTCCCCTGCCAGGGATCACTCTTGGTGTAACTCCTTCCACCTGCTTTTATGCCAGGGTAAATCTGGGCCATAATTAACCTATTTTCTATTATGTAACTAGCTACACCCATGAACAAGAAATAAGATGGGTTTTATCCAGACCTCCTGCCTAAGAGCCTGGCCTCAAACTGCTCTCCCAGGCCTCCAGGGAGAGAGCTTTTAGTAGTGCTATGTTCTAGGAGGCAGTTCCTGTCTCTGGCTCTCAAGGAGCTGCTGCTGGAGACCCAGCCCTCAGTTAGAAACCCAACTCTGCAAGCCTGTGCAATCAATTGACCTAAACGTCTACTGGCATTTGGTAAGGCAGGTGACTAAACCCGAGGGGCCGCAGCCGTTCACCCTGGAGATTAATAGCTGGGGACAGCGTGTGTGGAAGTCCTTGAGACTTCCCCACAGACACCCACTGCAGCATACGTGGAAAGGGTGGGGAGGTGATGAGAGGTGTCAGAAAGACAGGCAGCCTTCTGCCTCCTGGGGAAAAGGTATCTCCTGGGAGACTGGCATTGCCCAGGGCAAGGGGAGACAGCTTCTTCTGAGAAACCTTCCAAACGGTGGCAGGCAGGCTGGCCCCACGAGCCTGCCTTGAGGCAGGGAGGTACGTGCCTGAGCACCAGGCACAGATGTGTCTGTTTTTCTTTTCCTGCTTATTAGACCAGTGGGTGCTTGATTTCACTATGCAAAATAGGAGTTTGGGAGCACTAACTCTCCCTCCAATGGTGGGAGCTGATACCCAGTTGGCAAAGGGTTCTTGTAGCAAATGGGGATTCAAATTCCCTCCAAGAGGGGCTTGTACCCCATTGAAAAAGGATTGTAGAGGCATCCCTTCCATTCTGAATGGCCTGGTACTTCCCCTTGTCTAGGTTTGGAATAAAGATTTAGGGACATAACTTCAGGGGGAAGAGGGAGATAAGGGCAGCAAATCCTGAGTGCAGGATTCGTATCTCCCTCAAATCTTGATAATGGGCAGAATCCAGCCTGAAGAGCTGTCTCACATGTTTCCCGCAGGCCACCACTGGGGGGGGGTCCCAGCTTGGCACATTGTTCTGTGGATCCTGCTTGGTGGACCCTTCTTCCCTGCCTCCACGTGGTCTGTACTGCATATGTTAGAGAGTCCTGCAAGGGTAGAGTGCCCAGCCTTGGAGCATCATGACCTGGCACCAAAAGCTTCCAAGTTTCCAAGCCAGAGGCATGAATGGAGTAAAGCTGTTGCTGGTACCTTCACACAAGGGAGCACAGCAAGGCAAAGTAAATGCTGTTCCACTCAGCCTGCTGGGGTTTGTTCCCTGTGCCCCACACAGTCCCACACAACACATGCCCCCTCAGAGGGCTGCTGCTCCGTGCTGGACCCTGCAGAGGCAATTGTCTGCTGCAGAAGCTGCCAGCATGCAAGAATGTAAGCGGGAAAAACAGAGGATTGTACAGAAGTGCTGTGAGATCAGGATGTGGGATTTCAGTTTTTCCACCCATCTCCAGACTGGGAGCAGGGTGCTCATGGCATTAATTGCCTCATCCACATTTCCTCTGGGTTTTTTGACAGTGAAATACGAGCATCATATTTATCACCAATACTAACTGTGCTGGAGATGTGTGAGCATGTTCAGTGCATGGCTCTGGGGACTCCGTGGTTTCCATGCAGGGCACCCTTTTGCAGCTGAGCCTGCACTAACACCTTGAGGCCTTGAGCTGGGGTTCTGCATTGCTGCCAGGCCTGCAGGGAACCTGTTTTCTTCTCCTTCTGAGGCAGCCTCTTCAAGCCCACTGACCACCTGGGGAATGAAATGTCACCATTTTTTCTCATGCTAATCCTGGTGTTTGTACTGAATTTCAGCTGGACGATCACCAGTCCTTCTGGAGTCAAGCTGAGCTGTAGTACTGCTGGGATGAAAGAAGGGACTTGTGTCCCTTAGCTCCCAGTTAGGTTTCTGGAGATATAGTTTTCATTCCCATCTTTGCTGCACAATATTAAGCAAATGATCTGCAGTCAGATTTTTCAAACACCCAGCATTCACCAGCAAAACTCGGTCTTCAAAGCATGGAAGTCTTGCTAATGCATCATGACGGAGGGGCAGATTTTAGTAGGAGATTTTAGACATATAATTTTTTAATTTTTTAATTTTTTTTGCCAACCAGAGTACTGCTATCTTAGAGCAGTCTGGCTCTCTGCATTCTGTTTTCTCTCTGGTTAATCCTATACATAAAGATGTACACATCACACTCAGAATATGAAATAATACCAAGTCAAAAATACAAGTTCAGACTTAGTTGGTTTGAATGGTACTCTCAGGCTTTCCTGAATGTAATTGTTATTTGTAAGTGTTCTCAAACACTTGAGAAAAAAAAAATTATGCTGTGGGTTGTCTGCAAATGTTCATTTTGACAAGTTGCTGTCTGTTACTGGTATTGGACTAGTCACACAGTGTATCTTATGTTCCCTAACTGGATGACAAGCTTGGAAAACAGAAGAATAGCAAGTGACAGATACTAGCATGATTTCTGGTTATTTTTTATTGTTCTTGATTTCATGGGCACTGGAAGCTCTACAGATTTCATGAACAAGATATTAGGAATGAGGAACTTATTGGAAAATATGCCAGCCATGGCAACTTTGTCAGAAAATGAAAGGCTTAATGATGAATCAGGTAGCTTCCCTTCATACAACACCATTCACTTACTGACATGTACAAGGGAAGGCTTATAGGAAATAATCAATAGGGTACAGTAAGGTTTGATATGTGAAAGACTTGTCTAAGTACTCCTGGCACATCAGAAAAAGTGTTTCACAGGTGTTTCATACCTACTTAAACACAGGGGAGAAAAAATGGAAATGTCCTTAGAGGTCAAAACAACAGCCTAGCAGCCAGACACTAATAATCTTTTTGCCCTCTTAAGATGTTCTTCATGCCACTCTCTTTCCACTCTAATAAGTTCAACACAGTTTCAATCTAGAGCAACAATCTTACAGAGGCACCTTGTTCTCAGGATCTTCTACCTAATGTGTACAGAGTGAGCACCTGGTTTCCCAATCAATTCTTGCACAGAACTGCAATAATTAACCATCTGGTTCTTGGGTTACAGCTCAGTGCAGTTTACTGGTCTGACAAACATATGCATCCATCAATCAAACAAGCTATTTAATTTAACTGTAAGAGTTATAGTTAATAGAATTTTAACTGATTTTTTAAAATATATTTCAGAATAAAACTCATGCTTAAAATATTAACGTTTAGCTAAAGGGATTGTAATTTGTTCCAAAGAGAAACTGCAATATGAGATATGCGGCTTTGGTAGCATTCCTTAACCACAAGAAATTTGGCTTGGTAGGATATTCCCCCAGAGCTTCTGTTGCAGTTACTCCCCAGATTCAGTTCTCCTCTGCTCAAGGCTTCATATTCTAACCTGTCAGAATCATGGGAAGGGATTTTGAAGCTGAAACATGACCTTCAAGTCAACACATGAGTGTGTCCAAACTGAGAGGTGAGTAGTAAAGGAAAATGTTCATTTCAGACCCCTTTTCCTTAAAGCTCCTTAAAAAGGAAACAGGTCTCCTTCAGAGTCTTTGGACCACGGCATCAGCACAGAGTGATGGGAACCTCTGGTTGGTGTCAGCTGGTCCAAAAGGTATCAGGTACCACAACCTATATGGCAGAAACAGATTTGTCCTGAATTAGGGTATCAGAATAAGAACACTTTTACCACAGTTGAAAGACCATGTCCATATTATCCACACTGAATAAGAAGCATTCTTCCTATTATCCAGGCAACTAAACTTCCTGGAACTCGGACTTTATGACTTTTGGTGATTCATGGAAGATGAAGGTCAGGTAAGAACATCCACAGATGTCAAAAAATATATTCAAATTTGTGACCATAGTGGTGAAAATCTTTGAAGAACCTAAAATAATCTAGCTGAAGGGCAACTCAAGGCACAGGAAATGCAATTCAGATAAATGAAACTACCTGCTAAAAGTAAAAAAAATCTACACATTGCAGAGTCCTAGATGAACCCACTGACTCTGTAGAGACATGTGGATGTAATGCTAGGTTTAGGCAGGGGCCATATAAGTAGCACATAAATGAAATGGGAAAGTCTGCATACAAACAGAACATGATTCACATACAACATGGCCCATGCCAGCCCGCTGAACACGATGGGAACCAGGATGAGGAAACACCATGGGCCCAGCAACAAGGCCTCTCCCCCTCTGCTTGGCAATTTAGGAAGGACTTAGGAGGCCCCAGTAAAGAGCAGGTATCTCCTATAAGTGCTTTCAGCTTGACTAACACTTCTGTAGGCAGCTCTCAAAGATGAACAGCACAGGCTTAGAGAAGTGAAGGGATTCAAATTTGTATATAAATTGTGAACAGAAGTTAAATGAAAAAATAGGTTCCCCAAGGAACTATTTCAGCCTCTGTACTATCATTTAATTCAAATCTCATTAATCACTATGCCAACCATACAGGTTTAAAGGCAGAATTACCCATTTCTGATGGGGGTAGTAACTGAGGGACTGCAAGTGTTCATGGCCCTCTCTGCAAAAGAAAGAGAGAAAGGCCTGAAAAGTACAAAATTTACCTAAGTTGAGGTGGTTCTGGACCTCATTCCAGAAATGGCTTCCAGCAACTAGTGCTACCTTATCACCGTATATTTAACAGGAAGGACAGAGATGTTACTCCTCACTTGCCACCACCACAGACAAGGTGAAGTCACCCATCAGCTGAGGCAGAATTCACCTAACACCAGCCAGGGAGAAGCTGGGCGGCTGCTGTGTGTCGGCTGCCTCCCAGCTCCTCTGCAATCAAAGGAGAGGGATCAGGCACTGCCATGGGTGACTCACCACTCCTAAGAGAGGTGTCTGAAGTAGGTGGGGTGACTCATCCTTGGGGTGGTCCTCTCCACAGATGTTCACAGGATCCTAGATCATAGCATAAATTACATGCCTGCCTTTCTGTCCTGTCTTGCATGACAAGACATTTCTTTCTCTGTTATCTTGCACGTACTTAGGACTTCTGGAGCACAACCTTGTCTGGGACTTGATGCACTTAGTTAAGGCCTCATCTATGCAGGAAGCTAGAACCATAAAATGGTTTTCACAACTTTAGACAATTTGTGCTTCAATTATGTTACATCTCAGGCCTTTCGTTTCATGTGATGGCAGTATCAGCAAGGTCAGGGTGAGAGTAAGGCCCAAACTCTGCCAGATGACCAGTGTGGGCAGCAGGACACTGGTCATCATGTTCTAACCAGCAGTGCAGAACGTTTTATCACTAAGGTGGTAAAACATAGGACATTGAACACAGAACATTTTGACATCCTATCCTGTGTTTTCCATCTTCCGATGAATCCACAGCATCGTTAGCAGAAATGCTGAGGATTGGATTGTCAGAAAGTCTGCAGTCTTATAAATATAAGAGCTTGTTATGTAAAGACTAAAACTGAATAAATTAGAAAAGCTTAATAAGTAGCCATCTCACAATATTAGAACCAAGGAAAAAGTTCTTATGTTAGGTCAGATGCAGAGAGAAAACCAGTAATTATCTGGAAACTGCGCCAGCTCAATAGGCCTGGGCACCTGTGGCCAGATGTCTCCTCTCCACTTGGAGGCTGGCAGAACTGTCTGCACAGGACCCAGAAAACAAAAAGCAGGACTCAGTACTAGGATTTCCTTTTGGGGAAATCCGGAGATCTGCCAGTGGGACGTGTGGGATGCCACCTCCACTCTCTGATCTTTTTGTGTTAACACATCTCTGAATAAAAAGCAAAAAGTCCTCCTGAAGGCAAAAAAAAAGATTGACTTCAACATTTATGGAGTCAGGCCACAAGGAAGGGATCCAGAAGCTTTGCTTTGCATCCAGATGTGCTTTTTGTTGATATCTTCCCTAAGGGGACAAACATTTTTCTGTCTGTCAGACTGTGGTTATGTTAAATGCTTTAAACCCATGTCTCATAATGAGCACCACTGACAGCACTGGCTCTGTACAGCAGATGGCTGCAGAACATGAGCGCCCTGAGAAATCCAGGGGATGGTCTTCAGCTGTGTTTTTATGACATCTGCCTTCAGCTGTCACTGGAAAACCCAATACATCACTTTGACACTGAGGGTGCTAAGCCTCCACCAGCATAACACCCCAGCAGAGGTCCTGCCTTCCTGAGGTGCGCAGTCTGGAAGTGGGATTTCACCGCCTGTACACGCAGTAGCAGTTTTCACCTGTAAGGAAGGATAACTTTTGTGCCTCTTATGACTATCTGTTTTTTCTTGGCACATTTCAAAATGACACCTTTCTGGGCATCTTGGAAATGAAGTGAATAAAGAAGTGGATCAAATTGCCTGTCCTTGAGTAGAGGGACACAAAATAAGCACTGTATTTCAAGACTGGTTAATAATGTTCATGGAGGGCTTGATTCCACAAAAGTTAGTCATGCTGAGTAGTTTCTTTTTCCACAAGTAGCCTATTCATCTCAATTAGATTAGTCACAGCACAAGGAGAACAGAATTGGACTCTGAATAATTTCAATTAATTTTCTGCTGTAAAAAAGCACTATTAATTAATATTTCCTGTTTCCTTGGCATTTGGCAAATATGTTTTAACTATGCATAAATATTACTCATTTTCTACATTTTCTTCACATAAAACATTTTTGATCATTTGTCAAGTTCCACTTAGCTTTTTAATCTAGTTTTTTGTCTAAGCATAATTCACTGCATGATCTAAACAGAAGTGCCAGCCCAGAGCAGGCATCGCTTTATTCTGTTAAAATTTAGAGTATTTACAATGAGGGACAAATTTTTTATGTACAGAATTGGGAGAATTATTTGACTGATCTAATGAAATTACTAACATTGAATGTTATCCTTTCTGTGTCTTTAATATTATCTTACCTATGTAGGGAAATGCTGAGTTCTGCATTTAATCCTCATGGTCGAACACGATGCAATTTTGAATCAAAACTCTCTTCCACTCCTACATGCTGCTCCGGGTCTTCTTCCATGTAGGATAAGATGTCCTCTTCTGAAAACCACAGTGTGGTAAATAAATTGCAGAGTATCAGTGTGCAGGTATCTGTAAATACAGGAGAGGGGGATCTTGCGGAGAGTCCAAAGCATACATATGGCCTCATGATCAGAGGTGGTGACTTTGCTCCAATAACTGAAGGGAGGAGCTGTGCTTCCAGAAAGAGGTGCTACAGCTGGATGAAATTCCTACATCAGAGGGCAGTGCTTCCCCTGCACCCAGGCAGGAAGGGAGGGGGTATTGACCTCCAAAAGCAGGGGTGAGATGTTGTTCCTGAGTTTAGCCCTGCTGGTCCCACATGCTAAAGGGCTCAGTTTCTGTATCTCTGCTTCTGATCATAAGCAAGGGTATAAACAGCTTAATGAAAGGTTCAGCATAAGCTTCCAGAGGGAAATGGAGGGAGATTCATCTGCCATCAACAGCACCAGTGGGATACTGAGGAGGTCAGGGCAGTCAAGTGAACTTTGGGATTGAGGTTTACCAGCTCCAGTCTAACAGAGACGTTTCTGGACCACTTCTGCAGACAGAGGTGTTCCATGACTCAGCACCATCAGGAAGGGGGGGCACTGGTTGTTTGCCTGATCTGCTGCCAGATAAATGCCAGTACTTAGTGGCACCTAGACAGTTTTCCATCAGAATTATCTTTAGCTGATGAAAATTTCTGGCCAGTTCTGCCCAGAGGAGTCTTCTGCAAGAGCCTCTGGAAATACCTGAACAACAAGTTCCACCTGCTGCTTGCATATCCACAGGGATTTTAGGTGGCATTTGATGAGGTCCAAGTCTGTGCTCATATCTAAGAGCTTGTCTTTGACATGCTACAAGTGAGTTACAAAGGTTAGAGGAAAATCTGAAAAAGGGAGAAAGTGGTTTCACTCGATGCTTAGACATCTCTCTTTTTAACTTCTCCTGTGAAACTGATACCTGCCAGAAGTTTCACGCTGTTGTCTTACATAACTATACCAATTCTCTCCCCTGCATCACTGCTCCTGACAGACACATAGCCATCCCCTCCCAAACAAGCAGCTGATCTCCATGAGGCTAACCAGAAACTTAAGGAACCAGATCGAGAACCACAAAGCAGACAGATATCTCACTTCTGTAATTTCTATGGCTATTAGGCTGTGTTATAGATCAGGACCTTAGTTATTCTGAACACAGAACATAAGCAAAAGAAAAACTCATATTATGAATACAAAAGAGGTACATTTGTTTCACAGGGCTGCACTGAGTTATACAGATGACATTACAGAGGAGTAGCTTCAGGGAAAACAATGTTTGTCAGCATCCTTGAATGCTGAAAATTTAAAATCCATGAGCAGAGAAACTAAAGAGATGATCAGACCTCTTCAACCAGTCATCCAGAATGCAGTATTAATTTGCTGCTCTACCAAACCCTAAAATGCCATTCTTAATAGATGGGGAGTGATTTGCTAAGATCCCTGTTATTTGCCTCTGGGATTTATAGAGATAACAGCAAGATCAGACAGAATTAACACCTTATCCTATAATATCTCATTTCTCTGAGAACATCTGAAAACACTTTACAAGAAGCAGTGATCCTTCACTGATGCATGGTACACTGAAGACACTGTCAGCTCAGAAAAATGGACAAAGGACCACTGTTGCTCTCCACCTTAGCAAATATAATTATAGGCAAGAAACACGAACAACTTTCCATCACTGCTTTGCTTCATGGACATTTCTTTTAGAGTATTCCTTGTAAAATAATTAAAAATAAATGGTGCACTATTTTTCCTTACCATAGAAAAGGTTTTCCCATAGGACTAGTAATAGCATACTACAGCAGTGATACTGGTCTCCATTATCTCAGAAGCTGCATTTTCTCATTGCTGACACTGAACAGCTGGTCTGATTTGTTTCACATAACAAAGATAGTATAAATTAAGTTGCCATGTGAATCAAGAATGAATCCCCCACACAAAAAGATATGCAATACCTTTTATTTAGCTTTGTGCCCTAGAAGTGTTCACAATGCTGAAGCCTACCATCCTGCAGTGAGGGAAAGATACATATTGGGCCATTTCTTCGAACATCAAAGACATTCCTTCAGGCTTTGAATTTAAGACTAGGTGAATCCATATAAAATATGGATTTTTATCTTTACAGCTTTAAAGAAATTTCTGCAGTATAGCTGTGTTTTTCTTCAACAGTGTAGGTTTTTTTCCTGTTTGTCATTCACACAAACACAGTTACATAAGGGGGTTAATGAATATCCAGTTTGCTGATGGTACCCCAGGGACCTGTGTTTTATTGTAAGCATGCTCCTTCAACAGATATCTCACTTACCTGTCAACTTGGAGATGTAAGACTGAGGATTTCTATATTCTCATTTCACTTATACAAGTACTGCCTTTAAAAGAATTGTTTCTGGCAGCAGTCCACTGGAGTTTCTGAATGACCTACTTCCCTCCTGAGGCATGACTCCTAAAACCACTTAATTCAAAGGCAGTTATCCTTAATTCTTTAAAAACACTTTAAAAAAAAAAAAGAATCCCAAATTCAGTGTTGTTTTTATCTGGCCAGCACTTTTGTGCTGGCTCAGAAGTACCTTCAAGTTCATTTTGGCGCATCCAATCAAGTAAGGGATTAATGCCTCTCATGCGGGAAAAATAACAAATAGGCAGCTTCAAGGAGCCATCTCACCACCTTGCTCTTTGACCTTTCTTGCTTTAGAATATTGCATTTTGTCTGCCCGTCCAACTGCCAGCAAGGAGAGGCAACTGGAACCTCTCAAAAAGAACAAATCGAGCCTAGCTGAGCTACCTTCTCCTTTCACTTTTTTTGAGCAAAAACCTCTCTGAACCCATCAGAGGTACAGGCTCTTTCTCTCAGATATTTGAGCACATATCTACATCCTTTCCTGGAACAGTGCCATCACGTTTCCCTTCTTGGAAGCATTTTCCCAGTGTGCAAAGGCCCTTACCAGTGTGCAGCCCCCAGTGAGGGATGTGCCAATGGCTGAACTGTTTGAGGAACAGCACGACTGCAGTCCTGCTGCATGGGTGCCCCCAGCTCCCCGCGGGATCACGGGGAGATTTTGTGGAGTGAAAATGCTCTCTAAATCCTGCTTATCTAGCAAGAAGATTTGCAAAGAAGGAGCCCTCTGCCCCCTCATCTTGCACAGACGGTCTGACTCACTGGACTCAGGATTCCCATCTGGATGTCTCTTTGAAAGATGGGTGCAAGCCAAGGAGCTCGTCTATTCTTAGCCTTATCTGTTATAAAGATAGTTTTCCCCATAAAAATCTACTGTCGTTCAGCTATCTCAGAGAACACCTGTCTCTAAGCAAAAACAGCAGCAGTGTGAATCCTGTTCCCTGCTCATTTTAATGCGGTGTTAATATCAGAACCCGATGGAGATTATATAAGTGCTGACATAGCTGAGGAAAACCGCGAAAGAAACAAAAATAAATGGAAGTCAAATAATTTGAACCCTGTCACCATGCAGTGCCAGCTACAGGAATATGAATGGCACTTGGAGGCAGAAAAATCTTCTTACACCTCCTGTGCTTCAGAAATGACACCACTTGCTTGCCAGCTTCTCCGACCAGCATCTTCCCACTTTCTCCTATGCTGCCTGAGGACATGGCATGCCCTGGCTGACGTGATCCGTAAAACTATGCCTCTCTCTGGTTCTCTGCAGCACTGCTCCCCTCCCCTTGTGCTCCGGATTGCTGTGGGAGCTTGGCCCCTGGCAGCCAGGCAGCAGCCGAGAGGGATGCCAGAGGGGGCAGTGTATATTAAAAAACAACACGCAGCCTCTTAAACCGCCTGGAACAAAATTGTGCAATAATTGGTTTGTGCAACCATGTGATCTTATCACTGTGAGCCAGGGTTTTCAGAGGAAACTGAAAGGAGTGAAACACCCACTAGATCCTGCTTCAGATCATCTGAAAAGCTCGCCTTTTTCCTTCGTCCTCCTCCCTTCGTGTTTTACATTTGCTCGTGGTGGTATTTCTCCCTGAGCTCCTGGGAGGCCAGGCTCATTGCCAGATCTGTTTGTACACACTCGCAGGGTGGGTTTGGGTTGTTGGCCAGTTTCCCTGTGTCCTGGCTTTCCCTGTAGCTTGGAGCTGAGGCAGCCCCAGTCATCTTCCAGCAAAAGTCTGGTATGGCCAGGCAGGGCCAACCAAGCACAGGGTGGGATTGGCCCTGTCTCTAAAGGGCTCTGCAGTCTGCCACCCTAACAGGGCCAGGGGCATGGGGGGCACCTTGAAGAGTGATGTGTTGAGACAGACAAGATACGGAGATTTAAAAGGCCTGAAGAGAATGAGGAAAGAGAAATCCTCCTCACTACAGAGTTAAGACAGAAAAATAAGAGTCTGTAAAAATAGGAAGAAATTATAGCAGAGCATACTGGTGTGCTGTGTGGTTCCTGTGCTGGATTTATGAAGAACATTCAGGACCACTGTGTTTCTAGTCTCTTGGCTGTCCATGACAAATACCTGAGTGTCTCCCCTTCCCACAGATGTATCTTGCAGCTTGCCCCACCTTCAGAAAGGATCTCTGGTTGCAGCACTGTGTGTATCTGCCAGGGTTACATGGTGCAGCTGACTGCATTTCCTGCCCACACATGTTTCCTGTGGAAGCTGTGATCAGTCAGGGATGCAGGGAGACATGAGTGGCACGGGGAGCAAGAGGATTGGGTGCTGGGATGGCAGCTCCAAAATAACTCCTCTGATAGTCAGTGGAGAGAAATCAACATATCCAGAACATGATTTCTCTTGTCCTTGTGCACATGTAAAAAGATCAGGCAAACACCTTTTAAGTGCCTGTTTCTCTCTTAACTACAAATGGAGCCCCATTGCTTAACTGGGAGAAGAGATGTGAAAAGGCCTGAAATCAGGTGGTATCAATCCCACCACAGCTTTAGAAACCAGGGCAATTTCACACAAGCGCTTGATATATGGCACTTATATGTGGACACAACTCTGTGTGGAGACACGTGCATGTGTAACATTATACCAGTGTGCATGAGGAACTGTCATCCCCAAGATGGTATAAACATACCCTTAATAGCTTTACCATCCTATGGCCACTTAGTACTTAAAATTGTGTAAAACACCAGAATGACCTTAAAGAGTCATCAGGAAAATGCCTAGAAGTAATTTGGGACCAGAGTGACCCCAGAGCTGCAAAGCCCCAAACTGGAAGAGTGTGGGGCACGAGGCCTCATCTAGAAGTCATGCATGTGCCACAATTTTTCTTTTCTTTTTTAGTACAAACTGCCCTTGATTAGTCATCGACCTGGTTTAGAAGTTGCACCACTACCACTCAAGCTGTGAGTGGAGTACATATTTAAATATCATAGACTCTGCGATCATTTTAAAACTGGCCTAGATCTAGGCCCACGGGGACCTATCACTAATTTGATAGAAGCTGTAGCTTCTAAATAGAACCACCTGAGACCTCTCCAGAGTCCAGCTATGGGGTTCACTGTTCCAGCACAAACTCTCAGCTCAGCTCCCCCGACTTCTTCACAGCCCTTCTCAGCAAACTGAGGCCAACTTGGGGGGCAGCAGAACTCAGTTTCCTGATGGGTACCCTTCCCACTGGGAATTATGAAGCAGAGGGAGGAGGGGAATTACGGTTTCAACTCCCCAAACCATTGGAGGGATGCATTTTTGTACAGTTTTGAGTCAAAACCATATGCAGCTCCACAGTTTTGGCTGTGGTTTGCCTTGGGTTTTTTTTAAGCTAACTGCAATAGTGACTGATCCAAAAGGTAGGAGTAAGTAAAGTCACCGTATGTTTTAAACCTTCCATACTGGAATGTTTTTTGCAGTATGCAAGTCCCGTTTTTAATGTCAGAAGCACTTCCCACCTTAGATTTTCACTTCTTCAGCATTGACTAAGCACCTCTGCAAACTCAGGACTAAATATCTGCCTTTTATCCACAACCACAACACTGTAAAGCAAGTAGGTTTGTGTGTCTGTAGTGATTTTGGTTGCATTATTTGCAATAGCTGGTACTCCTGTACCTTCCAGAGCAGAACGTCACAGGGGCTGGCTCTACTGAGTGAACAAACCTTCGGCTGATTGTGGGTGGCACTTCAGTGCTACTGAAGCAAAAGCATCACCCTTCAGACAGCACCATAGCTGAGATTGCCTTGCCCATCTCTGATGTCTGCTGAAGTGGAAATCAGCCATTGCCCCAGGCTCTTTATTCAAATTTAATTTTTTTCAGATTTCATCTGTTCTCTCTCCAAAAAAAAGGTTTAATGGAAGCTTTGTGGGAGAGTGCTGCTGTGTTTGCCTCCAGAATCTTTCCCACTCCTGTACCATAGTATAAATACCACAAAGCCATGAAAAAAAGAGACAGTAAAGCAAGTGTTAGTGGTACTGAGTTCTAGGATCATTTCATTCACAAAATCACAGACTTTCCTTTGGTTGGAAGGGACCTCTGGAGATCACTTAGTCCAGCACCTCTGCTAAAGCAGGTTCACCTAGAACAGGTTGCATGGGATCGTGTCCAGGCAGGTTTGAATATCTCCAGAGAAGGAGATTCCGCAACCTCTCTGGGCAGCCTGTTACCCAGGTTCTCTGTAACCCTTGCAGTGAAGAAGTTTTTCCTCATACTTAGATGGAACTTCCTGTGTTTCAGATTGTGCCCATTGCCCTTATCCTGTCACTGGGCAGCACTAGAAAGAACCTTACCCCATTCTCTTGACACCTGCTCTTAGGATATTTGTATGCATTATAAGATCCCTTCCCAACCATCTCTTCTCCCGGCTAAACGGGCCCAGCTCCCTCAGCAATTCCTCGTAAGAGAGATGCTCCAGCTCTCTCATCATCTTCACAGCCCTCCACTGGACCTGGTCCAGTAGTTCCTTGTATTTCTTGAACTGGAGAGTTCAGAACTCCACACAGCTCTCCAGATGTGGCCTCACCAGGGCTGAGTAGAGGGGCAGGACCACCTCCCTTGACCTGCTGGCCACACTCTTCCTGTCACCCCAGGGTGGCCACAAGGGCACACACACTTCTGCCTCATGGACACTTCCTTGTCCACCAGGACCCACAGGTCCTGCCCCGCAGAGCTGCTTCCAGCAGGTCAGCCCCCAGTCTGTGCTGGTGCATGGAGTTATTCCTTCCCATTTATCCCTCCCCGAGTGCAGGCCTCTGCACTTGCCTTTATTGAACTTCTCTCCAGCCTGTCCAGGTGCCACTGAACAGCAGCACAACGCTCTGGGGCATCAGCCACTCCTCCCACTACTGAACCACCAGCAAACTCGCTGAGGGTGCACTCTGTCCCTCCGTCCAGGTCGCTGTGAGTCGGGTGAGCAGCCTGGGCCCAGTGCTGAGCCCCGGGAACGCCGTGAGCTGCAGCCTCCAACCGGACTCTGCATCTGCTCACAGCCCGCTGAGCTCTGCTGTCCAGCCAGTGCCCAATCGCCTCACTGCTCATCCAACACACGCTGCCTGAGCTCGCCTACGAGGACGTTGTGGGAGACAGTGCCAAAAGCCTTGATGAAGTCGAGATAGACAACATCCACTGCTCTCCCCTCATCTACCCAGCCAGTCGTGCCATCACAGCAATCCGGCTGGTCAAGCATGATTTATCCTTGGTGGGTCCATGCTGGCTACTCCTGGTCACCTTCTTTTCCTCCACATGCTTAGAAATGACATCCAGAATGAACTGTTCCATCATCTTTCCTGGGACTGAGGTGAGGCTGACTGGCCTATAGTTCCCTGGGTCCTCCTTCTAGCCCATTTTGAAGACTGAAGTGACATTTTCTTTCCTTCAGTCCTCAGGCACCTCTCCTGTTTTCCATGACCTCTTGAAGATGATGGAGAGCAGTAACATTTGCCAGCTCCCACAGCACTTGTGGGCACATCCCACTGGGCTCCATGGATGTGTGTGTGACAAGTTTGCCTAAATTAACTCTAACCCGATCCTCCGTGACCAGCGGGAAGTTCTCAGTTCTCCAGGCTTTGTCTCTTGCTGCCAGGGTGTGGGATTCCTGACAGCCACCCCTGCAGTAAGGACTGAGGCAAAGAAGGCATTCAGTAACTCCACCTTCTCTGTACCTTCTGCCATCAGGATGCCCACCTCATGCAGAAGCAGGCCCACATTTTCCTGGTTTTTTTTTCGCTACTTATTCATTGCAGATGATGCTACAATGCACATTCTGAATTCAGTGCTACACAACTGACCAAATATTCCAGTGAAGGTAAGGTTCACGTATAAAAACATAAATATCAAGTGCAACTTATTTGCTAGCTATTTTTTTGCATCTAATGAAAGCAGACATTCCTAAAATGTTGATTCTGTTATGCCCTCTCCACACCAGCACAATCACTGTTGCAAAGGCTGCAATTTTAATAATGAACTCCACATCCCTTAGACCCTCGTCATCAGAACTGTCTCATGCCCTTTCTTGCCTGAGGCACAGGAACGATGCAAAAGGGAGACGTTTCCCTCGGATTTGAATAGAGGAGGGATGTGGCTCACTTTACATGCAGACAGGGTTAATTTTTTCTTCTTCCTGCATTCTTTCGAACAGCCATCCCGAGGAGAAGTGTCATATTACCTTACCTCTCATTCCTGGGCTTCTAAGTTGGACCTGGATTTGAATTTCCCTGGCATTAGAAAGGGGTCTCAGTGTTCTGGTTTGGGTCCATCGCACAATGGTGGGTGGGAACTTCACATGAAGGGAGTTTGATTTGCTTATTCCCATTCCAGACTCTTGTTTTACACAAATCCTGTGTCTAGTCTCCCCCCTTTTGTGCAGCTGTGGAAGATACAGGGACGAATCACTTCTTTAAAGAGGAAATGAAGCATTGTCTTCCCATGGGAGAATTCCTGAAGACAGAAAGACAGGGTGGTTAGCACTGCAGCCTTGTCCTGGCTTGCCGACACATGAAAGTTATTTCAGAATAAGCCAGGGGTTGAATGTAAAGCAGCATAGGCATTCCACAACTGCTGCGTGTGTTGCTGAAATCTCAGCAGAAGCAATGGGCCCAAGCATGCTGATTCATTGGGACTTCCCTGTGTCTTCCTTAGCTGTGTCCAACAGAAAGAAACAGGCGAAGATTTTTGGAAGTTTGTGTTTGGTGCAATATATACAAAAGCAGAAGTAAACTACTGCAGAATAGTCAGAATTAAATAAAGAATTCCCATTTTCCTAACTTTATAATACTGAAGCAATGAGACATCTCCAGGACTTCTTTTCAGAGTAAAATGAGAAATCAAGGTGATGATACATGGAAAGATGACTTCAAACCATTTTGTTCCTTCTGGGTCCCATACAAAAGACATTTCAGTCCTGCCTGTGCCCCTTCAGCTGCACCATGCCTAGCTCTAGCACAGCCAGTGGAAGCTCACAGGTGCTCTTCACCACTTGAAAGGCACGCTGTGGTGCATGACTGCTCAAAGGAGCCAGATCACAGTCCAGAAACATCTACTCCATTTCCCACATCAGCACAGATGCAATCCAAAGACAAACACTGCCTGGCATCAGTTTAGCCAGATTTCACCCAAGTATTCTATGCTAAGCTGAAGCACCAGGTTTACAGAGATGGCCTTTAACAGAAACTTCATGTCTACCATTTCCTGAACAGTCTGGCAGTGCACCTTTGGCTCCACCTCCATCCTGCCCTGCTGCTCGCTGCAGGACAGAAGAAGAGCAGTCAAACAGACATAAACCCCACCTTGAGGGTGGTGAGACACTGCAACAGGCTGCCCAGAGAAGCCATGGATGCCCCATCCCTGGAAGCATTCAAGGCCAGGCTGGATGGGGCCCTAGGCAACCTGGTCTAGTGAAAGGTGACCCTGCCCATGGCAGGGGAATTGCAACTAGATGATCTTTAAGGTCCCTTCCAACCCAAACCATTCTGTGGTTCAATGGTAATATGTTGAAATAAAATGTTTTCAGAAGGGTGACTGCTGAAATGAACACCATTCAGTGTGTTCAGCATAAAATTAAATATGTTTTTAACATCCTTTCCTCACCTGAATGGGGTAGACTCCAAACTTCCCAGCTGGCCAAAGCAGAAGCACTTTATGCCCCCCAAATTTAGGAAATATTTCCCCATGATTTATAAATATGCACTTTTTTGTCTTCCCTAGAATGTGATCAGAGACTAACGAACAAAATTTACTGTAACAATGGCTTAAAGACTTGTTCGGGTTTTTCCCCCCAAGAAGTCCTAGGCTATGTCTTTACCTTGAATAAAAAAAAATGTATTTTAATGTACCTATGAAGTCCAAATTGAAATAGGTTTTTCCTACTGTTCTGCCACAAAATGACTGCTAGAACAGGGGTTAGGTTCAATTTTTAGAGGGTCTATCCAAAAAAATAAGAACACTTAAGCATTGTTTTGTGCTTCCATGGAGAAATCTGGGGAAACTGCATTATATTACCTGGGCCTCATTGTGTGAAACATCTCCAACTGTGAGCAATAAAGTAAAAAATGCATTTGAACAGACATAACATCTTTGGAGGGGGATGAAAGAAAAGCTCAATAAATCACATCAATTTGGTAAATCTGAACAACCCTCTCCAACACCTTTCACTTGGCACATCGGCAGTAGTCACAGATATTTTCTCCTCTAGCTGGAACTGCTCTGCAGTGAGCAGCTCCTGCCCTCTCCCCTCCCTGCTCTCCATAGTACTTTTTCTCCAGCTCAGAGAAATGCAGTCAGGAAACATGCTGATGTCTTGCTCCTGTTTTCTGCAGCAAAGATATAATTCTTTAGTCAAACACATCAATTCTATAGAGGTAAAGCTTCAAAAACAGACATACGCACAGTGCTCCAGAGAAGAGTTACCATCTGCCTTCCCCTCTCCTCCTCCTCCTCAAAGGAAGGAAGAAAGAAATGTAGCAGAGGCTTAGCTCTTCATTACCTGCTTGCACTGACATTCATGAGATTCCCTGCAGGATTTATCTTGCTAACCAGGCAGGATGAACACCCACAAAAACTGGCAAGGAGATGACTTTTAACTCATTTTCACAAACTGGCTCTATTTCAAGTAGACAGTGTCTCTCTGGTATCAAACCAGGAAAAAATTTGGTTTTGCTTTCCTCTGAAAAATAGAAAAGGCAAGTAGCCATCCTACTGGTTGCCTTGAATACTAACAGTGAAACATGATGTTTCAAGGATTAAAAAGAATTCAGTTTCACCTCTCAAAGCCTGAGGATGAAGTTCCATGTTGGCCTGATATTATATTTTAGCTGAGCATTGTAAAAACCCGAAGTGGAGTTTGCTTTCTGCATTGTCTGCTCTCCTGCCACTACTCTAGAGGTGCAGGCACTATCGCCTGCAGCAGGGAACACTCAGGTGTCGAATTCAGAGCTTGGACATTGTCAGGAGAGAGCTGTCACTGCTATACCAGTTGTTAGAGTGCAATATTATGCATCCACATGATATTTGTACGCTGGGCAAAGCAGACTCTTGGTGCAGAAGCAAAAAAGTAACTTTGTTGGGGTAGGTTTTTTGGACTGAGAAAAGTTAAACCATCTCCCTCAGGAAAAAAAAAGAAACCCAGCAAAGAAAACAAAATTAAACCAACCAAACTTCTTTTATCCAATGTACCCTGAGTAAGGAAATTTACTCTCTTGGCAGAACTATACAAGGCTTGACAAGGCTTGAGATAGACTTGACAGATGACTCAGATCAGAAACACAAAGAAGCAGTGGGTAGGAAAGTACTGTTGTAGAAGAGTGGCTGCAGAGTTACTCTGTATAGGAAAGCATGTGCATTCTCTGTTAATATTAATCTTAATTAGCTTCAATTTAAGTCAATTTGTTGTCTGGGCACTACCAAGAAGTGTTATGCCAAACAGGTTATCCAAGATAGTTCCCTATCTTGGAATGGTTACTTCTGGACTTTGAGCTATAACTCAGCTGATTTGAGTCTCTTGGGGCAGTGAGGTTCTGCAACTGCACATAAGAAGTGGCACGTTTGAAAGAAAACGACCAAGCTCTGCTTGGAAATGGCCAAATTTGCTGTACACTATCTCTTTTGTATGGCCCCTATTGCAAGACCAGCAAGCAAGGCACTGAGAGGAAGCAGGACCCAACAGAATTACATGATTGAGGCTTTTATGAGTTACTGGAAGTCTTCCACAGCCTGAAGAAATAGTTGCAGTTTATTGCATCAATAAGAGTACAGTTTACATTAGAAAGTAAAAGTACAATGTTTGTTCCAGGAAATTATTGCCACAGCTTGACACCACTTACTACCTTGAAGGTGAAGAGCAATATCACTACCTTGTAGTCATTAGCAATAATTCTGAACAGCTCATCAACCTTAATACCTCCTGTGGCAGACAGGGAAGCTTTGACTGCAATTGCTGCCATTTACAAGTATAGAAAGCAAGTAAACTCCTGAATATCAGCAACAGTGGGATGGATGACACTTTTGTGTTGCTACAAATATATGCAGCACCAGAATCAGTTACTTTCCACCACTTTGTCTTGATCAAGCATGAGATTTTTTACTTACCATAGGAATATATATGGTTTCCTTTCACCTATACTGGTGCCTTATCAGGCCTCCTAGACACAGAGACTAGACAGAGTAAAGGAACAAAAGTAGGTATTTATTTGAAGGGCCTTCAAGGTACACCCTGGGGAGCCAGAGGCTATTGCCAAGATGGACCCCAAGATGGACTACAGGTCACGAGTTCTTCACACTTTTATAGGTTTGGTTCATTTGCATATCAGGGTCAATTCTCCAATTAAAACCCCAGTTAAATGATGTAATTCCCCTTAGCTACTCCCCCTTCAGAGACTCCTTGGTTTACACCCCTTGGGCTCAGGATGGTCCAGGTGTCCTTGAAGAGCAGTCCAGAGAGGCTTTGTTGTGTCTAACAGGCATGAGAGAGCAGAAAGTAACAGGCTACAAGAAGCTTCAAAGTTGCACACTAAGCAGTACAGAGTTTAAAAAATATAAAAGTTAAAACCTAAGGCATCAATACTCGTCAAAAATATTTTAAGAAATATTGATGTTTCCTGTTTAAATACCCTGTTTCCTGGCTTATTTTATGTTTCTCCAATGCCATGTTAGGTATAGAGTCTTGCTCCAGGTAAACACCAGTTGAATCAGCTTGTCTTGAGTGTGCTCGAGTAGCTCTAGATGGTCCTGCCACTGCATCTGGCTGCTCTTTGCTTCAGATTCAAGATGGATTAAAGATAAATCCGTTGTTCAGATTTACCACCATTGGTGGCCTGGACATGATCTAGCAACAAGAAGAGACTCCTTCTATTTCATTCATCTGTGATGAAGGTTTGAACCCAAACTCCAAATCCACATACTCCAGTCACTGTAGATATTTGCATTTTGATCCTACACTGCAAAAGCTTTGCTAATAACTATACACACAACTTCCCAGTAGGATGGAGAAACATTTTACATTACCAATGGAGATCTGTTGCTGCTGACAGAGTTAAACCATCCCCCTGAAAAATTCCAGCTCTCTAGCTTTTTTCGACCTTTATGTGTTGTGTCTGCTTTGGCTTCAGGTTCCAGGAGAACTGGCAAACCTTTGTGAGTGAGAATATTGGTTTTTTCTGCTCCTGAGTCAGTGGGGCTGTGCTGGGAAAACTTGGTATCCAGGACCTGCCTAGCATGACTCCTGTCCACTTCCACCTCTCTCTGGGCAGACTTTACAACAAATGATGTGCAATATCTCACTGCAGGCAACTCACCAAGTCTCCCTCCCCAGATCATGTAGCTGCTAGGAAAACCAGTATCTCTCAAATTAGACACCTACTTTAAAGAAGAACAGTGTGCTTCACAGCAACAGACATGATAAATGCTGTGAGTAATGACAGATCCATGTGTTAACAGCACTATCAGCCACCTACTGGCTCCTTTCTTCTTTTGATAAAGGCTTTTCTCCCCTGGTTTTGCATGAAGCATACTTCTTGTGTCAAGGTGGATCTCTGCAGAAGCAGTGGGAGCAGAAGGCAGAAGTTCTGAAGTCCTGACTGCAACAGTGACACAGGCTCAGTGGTGATCAAACAACAGGGGCTCTTTGCCTCAGTTTCCCCACTTGTAATAGGAATAATGTCTGCATTGCGCTCATGCTGCAAGGTGCAGTTAATATTTGCACAGTGGTGCTTGGGAGATACCAAGCATCAGATATTCCCAGGATACACCAGTAAATCAATTGTATCTACACAGTGAACAAAAGCAGGCACAGATGCTAGCATAATGTTACGTATTTTGGTACAAAGCAAAATAAAAATCTTGCCTTCTGTCCTTAGATTTCTTGTCAAACATCCATTGCTTCACATGCTGAAGCAGTTAGTAATACAAAGCATACTTCTATCCTACTTTATTTTACACTAAAAAGTGAAGAACTATGATTGAATCTTAATACAAAAAAAGGGCTTAAGTTACATTCTCCTGGGATCATCTGTAGCAAAGCATAATAAGTTTCTCAATATCTGACCTAATTATATCTGTCCTTCTAAGTTTTGTTTCCCATAAGAGCTAAATGTCTGGTTAAAAATAACATTTGAAATTCCTCCAAGTTCCAACAGAACTTTTTCAGCCTCTCTCAAATTTACTATCTATTTTTGTTTTAATTTTCACCCAACTTTAAAAGTTATGGTTTGAAGGCTGACATTCTGCTCTGTTATCCAGTTCCTAAATATGTTTGTATCAGAAAAACTCAAGAAATAGGGGGAAAAATCCTATTATATGTGTTTATTTCATGTTAGAAAAATATGGCAGCTATCGAAACAAGTGACAGATACACATGGGGAAGGAAGGATGTCTTTGTGGTTGGAAAGGAACTGGCTGTGTTAGAAATGTACCTTCTGATTCTCATCAAGGTCTCTTGACAGAAAACACCAGGCGATCCTACAATGGTGGTTTGTATCATCTGTCCTACCTAAGCACCCAGTGTAAATCACTGCCCCAGAGCAATGGTGATGGAAGGTGATACAGGCCCCAGGCCCTGTGACCCATCAGTCCTGTTTAGAGTTCCCCATATCCAGGCAAAAGCTGGCAAACTACTACTGTTGGGATGGCAGAATTCGTCGTACTCATCTCTTCCTGCTGGCCCTGTTACGAGAGGGCTGTCACAGACCTGAAGCTGGAATGCTTTGCATCTAAATCCACTTCACATAGCAGTCAGAGATGCCAGTGGCCATTTAAGACCTTTGTGCCTCAGTTTCCCACCTGTAACCCATGGATAACAGCAGTGACCTTCCTGAAGAGACATTGCAATGCTGAAGTGCTAACATTTGCCAAGGGCTAGGAAATCAAGGCTAAAGTGTTAAAGAAATACAAGGGTTTATTATAAACAGTCCCACTCCATTCCCAGGGAGGTTGATAATAAATAATCTTTATACAGCACCCTCCACTGTAAATAGGCCAAGAAACAAGTGAGTCTGCAAACAGAGATACAAACAGGATTTTTGGATGGGAAATTCAGATTAGCCCTTTTCTATTGAGAAGCTTTTCAGGCCTTGTGGAAGGAAGAATCTGGACACCAGACTGGCTATTTGAACATCGAGCTTTGTGCGCCTGCAGGAGTTGTGCATCCATCACTGTGGACGGGCCATAAAGCCCCATCCTGGAGGTTTATAAATGGTGCCGCCTGCTCACAAGAGCAGAGCCGGCGTGAGCTCTGTTTTCACGGTTCAGCTCACGGGAGGGGGGCGCAAGCTGAACAACAAATGCAGGTTATAATTGCCCAGTCGTTCTGCTTCAAGGGTCTGGGACACTTAAATGTCACAGTGTATAAATGGTAATTGTTGGAAGAAATAGAGCAAAGTGATTTCAAAGGCATCCGAGTCCAGTGCTTTTGCTAGTTCATAGTACAGGTTCAAGGCTGGAGCAGATTGCCTAAATTCCCTCAGAAAGAGGCAGCAAAGGGCTGGAGGATGAGGCAGCAGCTCCTCAGTGGGTCCTGTGGTGAAAAGGTCTGGTTTTGTTGGATGGGCAGCAGCACAGTTTGGTGGTTATGTTATTCCTGATGGACGTGTGCGTTCAGTCCCTGCAGGCTGAGACAGGCCGAGCTCTCCAGTTTCACTGACCTTGCCTTAGCTGGGAGGTTATTCTGCTGGTGCAAAACCTGATTGCAAGCTCTGAATACTAATATAACTTAAGCATTTGATTTTTCCTGAAGAACTCCTGTGAGGGACACATCCATACCTTTCCTGTGGGCTGCCTTAGGAGCAGGGGCTGCTGTGAGTCCCCTGCTTTAACTGCAGCATTCTCCTATGGGGAATTCAAGGCAGAATCAACCAAAGGCTCCTCAGAAGAGCTGGTGGCACTGAGAATTGCTATCCTGAGAACAAGGGGCCAGGGCTGAGTCGGTCCTGCCACAGGAAAGGGGAAGGAAGGGCAGCACTGTGACGGAAAACCAGGCTTGCTACTGCCACCCCTACTGCAGAGATAGGAAGGGTGAAGACAGAAATGCTGTTGCAGGATGGGGCCCTCCCTTTACCCCCAACAGCAAACACTGCCCTGGCTCCCTGTGCTCCTCTGCCGGCCACTGCAGCCATGAGCACCAAGCACCAAGCCTGGCAGAGTTCAGGAAGTGTTCGAACAATGCTCTCAGGCACTTGGTGTGACTCTTGGGGATGGTCCTGTGCAGGGCCCAAATATGGACTCGATGGTCCTTGCGGGTCCCTTCCAAGTCAGCTTATTCTGTGATTCTGTGATTGTGTGATTCTCTGAGCCTTGTTTCCCAGGCCTGATGCCTGGTGTTGCTGTGACAGCCTGAAGTCCTGTGCCTATGCTATTTGTGCCCAGCACTCACACTGTGTGGGGAGCATGTGGCAGTGGTATTTCCCTGGGGAGCTGGGGGTCTGCATCTGCAATCTGCACTTGATGACAAAACACTGTCCAGCCCTGTAGAAGGCTTTGCTAATATCTAACATCTGCTTGGACTAGATGATCTCTGTAGGCCTCTCCCAACAGGACTATTCTATTCTATTCTATTCTATTCTATTCTATTCTATTCTATTCTATATTTCAGACCCATCTTACTCTTCCCAGCGATAGGGTCCCGTACAGCAGGCACTTTGTAAAATGTCTGGAATCAAGGCCTCTCTTCCTGAGACAGAAACCATCGTGGGGTGGCTGGGGCTGGCAAGGAGCAGAGCATCCCATGTTCACCCCTGGAACAACAAAACCACCAGGCAAAGGAAGAAGGAACACAAGACAGCAGAGCTGGTCTTTACTTACATGGCATTCCAGCTAGTTGAGGAATGGAATACAACAGTGGTACCCTGGCTCACTTTTAATGCAAAGAGGATGTTACCTGTGAATTAAATACAATGTGCTTCTGTTCTCCATTTTCTAGCTATTCTCCCCTGTATAAGATTTTGATCTTAGTTTATTTCTTTTATCCTTTTTTTTTTTTTTAAGAGTAAAGTATAGTATGAATTAAGGATCCTAGACACTTCTGAAGGTTTAAGTAGCCCAAATTTTGGAAACAGGGGGGCTTTTTTCACTAAGATGTTTTTTAATTAAAAATGGTTTGCACGCACTGAGCCCATGATGTTCTTTGATGATCTGTCACAGCTCTACCACTACCACTTTGGGAAGCAGTACATGGGAAAATGGCTATTATAGAAAAGCCAGTGAGATAAATCTTGAAATAATTTTACCAACATTAGGCATCCTATTTTGGGAAGAAACTAAAGAGAGGAATATTTTTTTTCCCAGAAAATATTGACATTTCCAAAAGCAAGATATTCATACGTGATGAGACTGATTTACAGCAATATGTGCACACAAACATTTACTTGCTCCTAGATTGTAAGCAGGAATGTCAGACTCATTTCTAAATTGGGCATTTGCACCTGTGTGTGTAATATTCCAAACACAGTAGGTGCTTCTTACTGTTTCCCTATGTCTGATTTTGAAAAATCTGTTCCTTGCTAGATTGAACTCATTGCTTCTCAAGTATCTTCTCTAAACACGAGTTTGCATGTGACATTCATCCAGTTCTCTGCAGATTCAGTTCTGATGCTGTACTTTCAGATGCTACTTGTTTTCATTCTTCCATAACATTTTTCAGTCCTCCCTTTCATTTCTATCTAGCTCTCAGTAAACCTTTATAATCCTGATATGCTGTTTTCATAGTTTCTCCAATAATCTCTTTGAAGAGGCTGGACAAGCTAGACCATCTCTCAAATGATGCAAAACATTTCCCTACTGTGGATATTATGTGTGCCAAGAAATTCCTGAATTAGTTTGAGTACTCCCATACCGCATTCATGAATGTCAGCAGCAGCCACAGGAGCTGTCTGTCCTTGCTGGAGACTGCTTATTCCCAGGAAGGATATTTTGCACCTCTAGGTTACCACATCTGCCACTGCCAGTTCTAATAAAGAGTTTCCCATCCCTCAACAGGAAATATTCGATCACCCGCCCAAAGCCCATCAGGACCAATTCTATTCAGTATCTAAGCAACAATTCAGATAGCAAATGTTGAGGGGGGGAGGAATTTGTGGCTAAATATTGTCCCAATGTCTCTTTTTAAACAATGACCTTTTTTTTCTGCTTCTTGTCTAGACCAAGTTCTGATCACCCAGGAAAGGCCAAAGCAAAGACACTTTAAGCAGAGAGACATAAAATTAGAATCCTCTACCATGGAAATTTTGGATTTCCAGCAGAGCTGCTCTTCAGCTGTTGCAAGAGCCTTTACACAATCACAGTTCCTTTGCTCCTTTCCCTGCCCTGCAGGGAGGTTTCAGCGCCCTGCCTCCCTCAGCACCCAGGCTGTCACAGGCTGACGGTGCAAAGCAATCCTGGGCCTGGGAGCTGTGCTGTGCCCTGGCTGGGAGCCCGAGCCTGCCCACGGCACCGTTCTGCAGCCTGCGCTGGGCAGCCGGGCTCCCGCTGCTCCTGCCTGCTGCAGGCCTGCTAACAGGAACGAGGGCTTCTTCTGCTATCTCTATTTGTGACAGCGTTCAAATACCAACGTTAAATCCAGGCTTATCCTCTCTTTTCTTTACATAAAAGCTTCCACTCAAAGCAGATGTTCTCAAATCTATTATCCTCTATATTGTTCATATTGGTTCTAATTTTTCCCACGTTGCTCAAAGCTCTATCCTCAGGTGACTGTTCTCTGAGCTTTCCCAGCTCAGCTTTACCTTTCAAATAAGATTTATCCATTAAAAAAACAATTCTACTGCTTTTTGCAGCTATCATTTTGTCACATATGGATTTATTCAATAAATGCTTTTAATAGCAACATTTCTAGGCTTTGTTTGTCAAGAGCTGCCAGGCTTTTACAAGCCAGGGTTGGCACAGACGCTGAATTGCCTCTCTGTACCCAGGGGAGAGTTTCCTGCTGGTCATGACAGAGGTCCTGCACACACAAGTAAATGAAAGGAAATTAAAAATATGGGTAGCTACATAATTCACAGCCAGTAAGTGGTGAAGAGTATCAGGCTTCCAGCAACTTCTGGACCTCAGCAAAGCTTCTAATAAAAGCTGGGATATGTGATATTAATTTGCAGTTCCAAGATCTACTGAAAAACCTAAAAGCCCAGTTTCAACACGAGCTCCAGGACGAGGAACTATATAAAGGCCATCAGCAAGAGCAAATTCAGCCAGCCCAAGGGCACTGGGAAGTAACAGCTGACAGGACAGAAGAGAGGTCAAGATCAGTATGCCAAAAATCTTTCATTCACGGGTCCGCCTGAAATGAAACAGCATTGCTGTTGCCTGCCTGCTGCGTGCTGCGGGGCAATGGGTGTCCAGTGTTTGTGTCTTGGTGCACCCGGCATCCACCCATGCAGGACTTCATGGGTGTCTCCTGAACAACTGTGGAAGGTGGTGGTTATGAAAAAAAGAGGGAGTCTTTCCCTCTGTCCTGTTTCCCCAGTCCCTTCTGAGGTCTTCAGATGTCTGTTGCTAAACTGTCGTCCTTGAAAGCGGCACAGCACTAAGTTTGTCTAAAGCAAAATTAAAAAAGAAAAGAAAATACATTGCCTAATATTATTTTTTAGGTTTTTCAAGAACTCTAAACTTGTTTTGGTGCATCTTTTGCTTTCTTTCAATGAAATATTTAATACAGTCAGACATTAATAGGATTTCTTTTTGCTTATCTTCCTCCATTCTTTCCATACTTACCCATTCAGTCCCACAAGGACTTGTTAATTAAATTCTCTCAGTACAGTGTTATCTCTCTTTGACTATCTCTATTTTCTGTACTGCAGCTTGTGTACATTGTAGAGAAGAACCAGAGAGAGCAAAGAACCAAATAAAAAGATCCCTCCAGGAATACAGTATTCAATTATACAAAGAAAACCAGCAGTTCCGATTGCTCATCCTTATTTCCCAGAGGAGGCCTCAAATGTCTTTGTTCTTTGGCTCTTTAAAAAGAATTTCCTTTTCTGGTAAAATCATTTTACCTGTGAAAGCAGGCCAGGCTTTTGGTCACATTCACCTGCTTTTCCATTAGCAACTGTTACAAATTGTTCTTTCCCATGCTCAGCCTCCAACAAACAGCTCTGGGGTATTTTGCAGCCCCCCATGGCTTTGTGCCCGAGCTCCAGGACCTTCCACCAAATCTGGGTTTCTAGGGGGGAACATGCCTCATGTGAACCACACAGTGGGCTCTTCTCACAAACGTCAGAGTGTCATAAATGCATTATTGCTGACAACAGTACTGATGAGATCCTGCAGAGGCCTGGAAAGGAATGAGCATGGGGCCCCAAGGCCCCTCTCATCTCCTGAAGGGCTGTACCTGTTTTATGGACAAGGAACAACTTCTGCTCCCAGAGTTGTCAGTCAAAGTCAGCTTCCCCAGTGCTAAAGTGACCACAAATAACAGAGTAACTCTTACAAACTTAAATGGGAAGTACAGTAGTATATATCATTAACCAAGCGTTTCAAGCTGTGAACTCCCTGTCTCCTTGAAGTCCACAAATTGTATGACTCACAGCCATCACACCTAGGGTACATGTGCACACATATACATGTTTTGATATGTCCAGTATTTTGGTCTTGTCTAAAAATAAGGTTGCAAAATGGAATGGGAAAATCCATTTGCTCCCTGGGAACCTGATATTACCTCCAGTTTACCATCTTCCCAGCTGGCTAGATCCTGTATCACTTATGTTGGGCCTCCAGAAAGATTAATGGCATGATCTGTACAGTGTTAACAGCCTAATCTTGCTAAATCTCTTTGTTTTGAAATTTGATTGTGCCTGATCTTCATTATTTTAATTGTTTAACATATTATAATTAATTAGATCTAACAGATTCCCATTCAGCCCAACATATTCACATCTGTCTGCAAGCTGTGGGAAGCACAGGACAAACCAGGCTGATTCCATGCTGGCTTTTCAGTCCAGAGACCAAGTACGATTTTTGCCACTGTCTTTTATGTTTGTCTGCAGGCAAGTCATCTATCTTTCTGTTTCTCCAAGGGATTCCAGCTTGCTGTGTTTATAGCCTAACTGGATCTCAGCACAGGTTGACATCTTTAGACGCAAGTGTTACGGAAGTAGGAGTAACAACCCACAGCCCATCCCATACACAGCTGCCTTCTACGTGGGACTGGCTGCTGCTTAAGCCGAGCACAGCAATAAAGACCGTGAACGTGGAGGCTTGTGAATATGCATGTTGTTTCAGCCTAAAACATGGAAACCTCCCTTTCCTCCCCACCCAACTCATGTCAAGTTCTGGCAAGATTTTGGTACTTCCCAGAGGACAGACTTTCTGCCTACACAGAGGGATACCTTTTACTTGCTATGCACGACAGAGCCCCATTCAGAGTCATGTCAGCTTTTTCCTGAAAATGCTGCTGCTGTTGCTGCTGCCTGCACAGGCCTGGCATCCAGATCCTTTGCACCATCTCTCCAATGGTGCATCTTCATTCTGCCCATATCCAGGTTGAAGGGAAGAATATCTTTTTGCCAGAAATTAAGAGCTGATTGTTTTTTCTTTTTGTCTTTGTCTTTTTCTTCTTTTTCTTTGTCTTTTTCTTCGTCTTCTTCTTCTTCTACTTCTTCT
Source organism: Lycocorax pyrrhopterus obiensis (assembly GCA_014706295.1). NCBI lineage: Eukaryota > Metazoa > Chordata > Aves > Passeriformes > Paradisaeidae > Lycocorax > Lycocorax pyrrhopterus. Next base: position 131,603,013 of record JACSVZ010000002.1, on the reverse strand, counting down.
TCTTCTACTTCTTCTTCTTCTTCTACTACTTCTTCTTCTTGTGAGAAGAACAAGCTTTCCTTTCCAACAGTGAATGAAGCTGCCCACCTTCTCTTCCCCATCACCTTAACACAGCACTTCAGTGGGAAGAGCACTCACCCAGGACATGGAGGACCCAAATTCAGTTCACAAGGCAGATCCATTTCTTCAGGGCACACTCTTGCTATCTGTCTCCACAAGGGGATCTTTAGCTCCTGCTAAATGTTTGCCATATTTGTCCAAAAATTAATAACAGAGCTTTGATCCTAAGAGCAACAGCAGACTGCTGGTCTGCTGTCCAGAGCTCACAAGCAAGGGTGAAAAGATTTGGTTCTGCTCTGGGCCCTAAGGACTACTTCTGCATCTTATCTGGTGATTACCATGTAAAGCAAACTCAGGATATCTTTCCAAGGAGCATCAGGATTCCCTAGCACCCTCCTTGCAGCAGTAAGCAGCACAGCAAAAGACCGAAACTCCCCCATATATAACAAATCAGACCTTGACTGAATTCATCATGAAAAAGAAGATGGGAAGAAACAAACATATGCAGAAACCTGCTGCTGTCATCTCCACAAGAAAACCACATGTTAATGCCCCCCAACCTGATAAAAGACATTCCCGTCGGCATTGTGGACAGCCAACTGCCCGGGGTCCCTTGACACTAACGAACAGATGCTCCAAGGAGGACACAACAGGTGTGACATGAAAGTGCAGCATGCACTTGGTACAGCAAAGATCCCCCCATGAGGTTACAGAACAAGCCCCCACCGATACCAAACCTCAGAAATACTGCCTTTGCAGTATCCATGGTTTTGTGGCAGCCAGCCTTCTCTAAAAATGTCTAATTAAGATTAATTAAGACCCTCCCCCAAGAAAAATATTTTCTTACTTGGGAACCTTGGTACAAAAGAGCAGAGAAAAGGATCTCTAGCAAACATGGAGATCGATTTCAAAACACTAGGAGGAAAAAATATGTACCTCCTGTATTTTTGAATCCCTTTAATAATTGTTTCAGTTCTGTAAAAATATTCAGTTAGAACAACTGTAATCAAAATAATATACTGTGTGCTTTTGTCATCTTGTTTGGGGATTCTTTTCCACTCCCAAAACATAGCACAGGCTTGGTTTTAGGTAGAGACACTTTTCTTTTTGCAATTTACTTTTCCTCTGAAGAAAATGCACTTTCAAATTATATGCAGGATGGATTCATGAATTTGAAGCAATTTGCAGGCTGGTAGGGGTGAAAACGGAGAGTCTGTGGCGTGGGGGCCAGGTATGCTCACATCCAGCCCTTTTCATGGAGCCAGCCGGATGGCTGGGTACGGCTCAGCTGGGACTGGTCTTTGTGCTGTCAGAGGAGCTACCGAGCAGTGCTGACTCAGGTGGGCAAAACACTTCACACCCCAGTAGCCACGACCACAGACTGGGAGGAACCCGGCAGGAGCTATTGTAGCCAAGGGAGAATTTGTCGGAGCAAGAAGCTTGCTGGGGAAGGGAGGAGCAACACAAAATCTCCAGTAAGGCTGGTCTGCGGGAGGAAGATCACAGCAGGAGGGAGAGCGGGAATTTTTGGTTGGTAGCAAAGCACCAAGACACAGGAAAAAAGCACTTTAGTACTGCACATATCCAAATGAATGGATTGAACAGTCCTCGACCACCCTTTGAGCTGCTATGCCGTATTTACTTGGGGAAGTGATCTGCTGGGGATATAAATTGTATGAATGTCGGAGTGGTGCCAGGGAATGTGTGAGCCATGGGCAGGACACGCCAAGCAAACTCCCAAATCTTCCTGGGAGTGGCACACTGTACAAGTGCCAGGAGAGGCTTCATTTACAGCCGACGCGCAGGTACGTCACCCTAGGTCGTTACCCAAAAATCTGCAGGAAAAGTCTTCCCTGAGTTTGTGTCCAGATGCTGAGGAATAGGTTTGGTGTTGCAGATCAAGTGCCTATGCACTGAGAACTTAAAAGCTTCATCAGAAAGAGAACTCCTAACCATGCTTTCCCCATCACCAGCTACCAGTAGGAGATGGAGAAAACAAAAACTTCAGAGAGTTTCTTCATCAGTGCTGAGCAGCTGTACCATAGACTGCATTGATAGATGGATATAAGCCAGGAATTCAGGACATTTTGAGAACTTCCTGCTTGAACATCAACCGTAGCTACAGCTGGACACCTCCAAATCTCTACTTTGTCTTATAAACTGCTTCTTAAGAAAGCCCCTACCCCATGTGTTTTCTGATAGTTGCAGGATACAAGTACAGATCTTTCTACATCCTGTAAAACCATCTATGGATCTCATCTGTAGTAGTGATTTTTACTACTTCTTTTTCTTCAGCCAAATTTTGAAACTAGATAGGCTTCATTCTTCTTTTATTACCCTCCTTCCTTTCTGTTTTCATAGTAAGTGGAACATTTTCTTCAGCAGGTTCTTTTTCCCAAATCTTGTCCCTCCACCTATTCTTCTTAGAAAGGCACCTAATCTCTGCTTTTGAATTCTGAGCTTTCCTTGTGCACAACTTCTTCTCTGAAAATTGGCTTAATCCATAGCCTAGCAAGTCTTCCTGTGCACTGTTGTCTCCATACAACTTTTTGCATTTGCAGGCGTGAGCTGTAACCAGCTCTGGTGACAGTTTTTCTGTAAAAGAAGAAAAATGACATTGTAAAATCTGGAGCTAATCAACAAATCTGTTGGTGAAGCTCAGAGCAACTCACAGCATTCTGAAGTTAGTCTACTGCTATTATTGCTGCTCACATGCTGCTTATCGTATCATAGAGATCATATGGTTACAGCCTAGTTGCACTCTTAATTAGCCAAGCCAGAAGTCTGCCAAGTTTGGAAAAAAAATAGTTTAACTGAGAAGTGAGACATTAACTATTTGAGAGATAATATCATCTATAAACTTGGTAGTCTTGTTCAGCAGTTTAACCTTTTTCTCATTGAAACATCCTTTTCAAGTTAGGTAATACAAAAAAGAGAATCCAAAAGTTGGGAGAAAAAAAGAGTGCCTGCCCTGTGAGACCTTAGGCCTGGATTTTTTTCTTCAAAAATCTTTCTTTGGGGCTTAGGTTTCAAAGTCTGCCCTAGATAAACGACAAGAAAGATTGGCTTGGTAACTCTGGCACTAGTCTGCAAATGTGATCTCAGGGCCTTTTTCAGCTTTGGGTTTTTCCATATGGCCACAGGGAAATCATATGGACATTTGCCTGGGAGCTCTGTCCCTACAGAGACTTTTCCTGCAGGACCGGGTGTAGATGTCAATTTGCTGCTGACCTTTAAACGACTGTAAAACTGTAACTTGGCCACACTGCAAGTACTCCCACTAATTTTATACTTCCTGGGGCTTATCTATTATGCAAAACCAGTCAGGTTTCACAAGCTGGAAGTTGTGTAGAAGAGCAGCTTTTATCACAGCCCAGCACTATGCATGTGTGTAGTCTTTGTTTTGACATCAGCTCAATTGTGTCCTGTTTAGATAATTGACCAGAGAAGAACTACAGAAATTTCCAGGCTAGATAAGCTATCCATCTTGTGGAAGAATCTGACAGAAAACACAAAAAGGAGGCAAGGCATTTTTCTTTGTTTCTCCAGCTAAGCTGATTTGTAAAATATGCAACACTCACATGGTTTTTAGAGTAATACAGACCCTGTAGGACAGTTGTAAAACTCCATATAAGAATATTATAGAACCACTGCAATGTACTATTTGAAATGCGTGTATAGATTTAAAAAGTAATAATTTGCTTCATTCTGGTTAGCTTCTCTGAAATTAGATTCATTAGTTCCCACACACAACAGCTGGGTCTTCAAAATGTCAGGTAGGTGGCAAGGGGGCATGATAAGAATCCACAAGTGTTTCAGGAGTATAAATATCAAAGCAGGAGATTCTCCAGTCAGGATGGAAAGGGGTAAGTACCAATTAGTTTCGTTACAACTATTGACAGGAGCACATCCTAACAGCCTGGTTGAACTTCTTGGATGAAGAAACAGCTAGCCAATAACTGGCTCACACCAGGGTATATCTGAGACCTCATTTCTAAATCAGACAGAATTCTTAGACCGGTTCAGTTACAGGAATTGATGCTGAGCCAGGAGAGCAAAGGGAATACAAAGATAGTAACAGACTCCAGAGATCCTGGGAGGAAAAAAGGCATTCAGGGCTAAAAGGAGGAAGAAGAGGCAGGGCAAGAGAATCAAGTTGTTCTGTAAGAAATTAAACAAACAAGGTGGGGTTTGATTGATTGTTTTCATAGACTTAAGTTCCTTGTCTCCTAAAAATCTCCTCTGCCATTACAACCTCAGGTCCTCTCCCAAAGCCCACTGTCTTTAGGGCACATGCTATGCTCAATCAAAAATCTTTGAGCACACTCCATCAGGCTGGCAGCTCTCAGCCACTGTGTAAGGGCTGCATCCACCTGCCTTTTCCTCGGCACAGGCATTTCATTACATGCTTTGCCCTCCGTACAGCTGCAGTTTTTCACAGACCTTATTTATCTTGAGATTTCAGCTCATCTTTCAAATTTGCTTGAAACCCAGTCCCAAAGTTTTTCAGGGGAATTGCTGAATGTACAGAGAGATAAACAACACAATCTCATAAACCTAACTTCAAAGGCAACCAGGCTAAAAAATGCCAGGTTTTAATTTCTGATCCTGTTCGTGCCAAATGCTGTCTAACATTTCGGCAGCATGTGAAATGCTGTGGCCCTGAGAGCTTCCTTCAATATCCTATCACGAATATAAAATAAATTGTGATAAATGCAGTCAGTATAAAATAAAATGAGTTGAAATTGGTTGCTGGGATGCAAAACTGAAGCTGACAGGCAGTTGTGAGGAAACTTGCAAGAAAATGCTTATTTTATGTATTTCTTTGGGGCTTAGCAGCCTGGAGCTGTCAAGATGGTTTTGCACATGCTCGGCAGCAAAAACAAGGGAACTGAGTGATTTTACCAGTAGAAAATGTAAATTCCTACTGCACTAAGCAAAGCTTCAAGATTAGAAGTGCTATTAATGCCTATAACTTGAATAAAGTTACTTTAGTATGTATTTAGGGGCCTAAGTTTTCCTTTTCAAAACTACATTTTGAATTTTTTTAGTAGCCTGTTGTGATAATTTTGCCAAGGGCTTGTGAAAATTTAGGTAAAATATATTAGTAAATTCACCTTCATCCACAGCTCTATCAAATCATTCAGATACCAGTAAGTGATTAATGAGTTTTTTTTACTCTAGAAATTGACTTTTATAGGACCACCTCATAAAATGACCTTTGAAGTGCTATCTCATTTTACTTTTAACTTCAAATTATTATCTGATAAACAATTCACTGTATTAGTAATTCCTTGGATTACCTTATAGGCATATAGGTTCAATATGTTAGCCATTGATCCTTTTAATGGCAAATGTTTATAGTGAGAGTTTAGAAGTTGGCATGTATCCTATAGGAACTATGCTGTTTCATTTTTTAGGTCCTCCAGAAATCCTCAGAACATACCCTATGAGAGTTGCACCTTAGCATTTTTTTTCTGGGCCCTTCAACTCCAACAACTATTTTCTATTTCTAAAGAATACAAGGAAAATAAATAATTTATCTTTAAAAAATAAGAGACAAACTCAGGATAAATGCATGCAACATGAGACGCTCCGAAATTAAGTGGCACAACTGATTTGAACCAAGACATTATGGAGCCTTTCTCCTGACAATCAACATTAAAATAACATTAGCTAGTAAGAACAAATAAATAAAAAATAAGTCCAAAAATAAACCAAAGTAGGTATAATAGAATGATGTTAGTCTCAAGTTTGCTTCAAGACATCCTGTCTCTTCTGGTAACACTTTTTAAGTGTTATCCTGCTCACTCAAGAGCAGTTACACATAGTGGAAATGAATACAAGCTAAGAGTTCTGAGTTCACAAATCCCAATGGCTATTGTTTGCAAAGAGTAAAGAACTGTATTCACCTATAAATGAAAAGGATTACTCTGGATTCAGTAATTCAGCCCTGTGTGGAGGATTGGGATAAGACTGATGCACAGTGAATTTATCAATGCCGTGCTAAGTTCACTCAAACTCATACTTGCAGCCCCAGAGGACTCAGGTTCAGTCAGTGCTCCCAGTGGAGTGGGTGCCCAACCACCTTCACACATCCCAGGGCACAGCGTGCCCCTTTCAGCACCATCCATCTTGCTTCCTGTAGGGAGAAACGGTGAAGAAAATAGATGTGATGGGCTCTTTCAGTGTGTCTTTGGAAATACCTCAGCAAATACCTCAGCATTAGGGAATCAGATAGGAATGAGAATATAATAAAATCATATAGTATATAAACTATGTACATTCTACTTGCAGGCCTCTGTCTAGCCAAGTGTTTTCAAACATTCATGTTAAATCTCCTTGTTGCTGATGGTGGGGATATTTCATTTGGTTTCTTCGAAGTTCTGATGACTGCAGCAGCATCCCTAAAACACTTGCTCCATAGCTGCATCTCAAAATAGTCTGAATTATCAACCTTACTCATGTGTGATGAACTTTATTCTTACATGCAGCTTTTGAGTTCATATCTAATATTGTAAGATCAGTGCAGGGAGAGAAACAAACTGGATTTTCCCTAAGAAAGTAGATACACCCAAAGCAATGACACAATGCCTAATTTCAAAATGAGCTCTCAACAGCTCAAGAATTTGCACACTTTTACAATGCTGCTAACATACTTGAACACTACAATGAAAGGAAATAAATGAGATTCAGGACCTATACATACATACAAACATATATATATGTGTGTGACAGCCTCTCTACCCAGACCTCTCAAACCCTCCTTTCAGCTAATGGATTACTGGAAGTTATTGCAGCCCTGTAAGTGCAGCCAATTCCTGTTGTTTTCCCCCATCTCATACACTGAGGGTCAGAAATTAAGTTCTTTAGAGTAAATTCAGCTCTTAGTGACCCCTCCGCAAACTTACGATCCTTCATAAGTTTCAGCTTTTTCTAAACAAGGAGGACCAGCATCTATCTTCCTTTCTCAGAAAGGTCAGTAGGAAGCAAAGAACAGTGCTGATTTATCTTCATCACTCGGTGACAGGTTCTGTGAAGGCAGTTGCCATTTTACATTACTTTTTTTCAGAATCAGGGTACGTGGTAACTTACAATTCATCATTTCTATGCCATTCATTTGTTTGGTATCCTGACATCCTTCTTGGATACTTGTCACTGTTGACAAGATGTTTGCAAACATCTTTAAATTATTTTGGTGGAAAGGATCTTTGCATTGTACTGACAGGCGAATTGGAGGAATGACCCTTAGGGACACTTCCAACCATGCACTAACTCTCTAATATAGACACTTAAATCCACCCACATACAAAATCATTTGAGGATTTGAATCCAAGGTAAAGGATTACTTACGCAGGACTCACTGGTACACTGATTCTTTGGCTAGATTTGTAATTTTTATTAAAAAAATAGACTACAAACAGACAGTTGAGGAGGTTACAGAAGGTTTGATGAGGCAGACAGAAAGGCCATGTGAGATCCAGCAGCTCCAACTACTTTCCACTCAGTGATGGAAAATAGTAGCCTTATCCACAATTCATGTTTTATCACTGGCACCAGACAGAGAGTCAGAATCTGACTCATTTTAGAATACTGGGGGTGGGGGGAGGGAACAAAAAAGAAAAGAATACTCTGAATGCATGCATTCTTCACTAAAGTCTTTCAGTTGGGTCAACCTACAAGAGTGTCCTGAGGACGAAGGGTATCCGTTGATCCAAAAGCACAATCAGACTACAAAGGAGATGAACAAAAGATCTCATTCCCTTGTGCAAAGCTTGAAGTTTGGCTTGCAAATCACAGGCAGTGGCCAAGGAAAGAAATAAAGATAGGTATGACATATTCCTAAAAATGTCAATAAATGTTTTATTCCAGAAAGGTTGTAATAATCAAAGGATCTTACTTTTGCTAAGTGGGGGGAAAGAAGTTCAAAGCCCTAGAAAAGCACACAAAGGCTGCATAAAAATACACCCATATGTATATAATCATGTAGCCTGAGAATCAGCACAGAAAGGTATGTAACAAAATCACAACAGTCAGGATTTTAAGCAAGCAGCTTTTGGAAATGTAGCTCTTAACAGTAGGAGAGCACACAACAGAGCTGCCAACTCTTCTTTTCCTCCCTCTGCAGGCCGTAAATTTGCAGAATCATCTCCTGGTCTCTGGGGAAATGCCCTTTGCTAGGCTGCTTTTCCTCATTTTCCTGTTCCCAGGAAAAAAAACCAAAAACAACACAAAGCCCAACCAACAGTAACTCAGAACATCTCCATTTTCTAATGGCAGCCTGGTTAGCACCAAGGGTCACCACCACTGAGCCTTCCAGTCCTGACAGCATTCACCGACTTCTGAGAGCTATTCCTATGGATTTCCTGGGTTGTCGTTCCTGGTCTACATGAAGGTGATCCCCAAAAATCCTGCCACCCTCTTCTAGTATGGGGATAACCCTGCCTTGTACTCATCTACTTTTAATTAATTACATTTAAGCACAAGAAAGAATAACTAAGCACTTGTGGAGAAAGGATGGGAGGGAAGAAGAACTAAAAGCTGTTTTAGAGAGGAAATAAAAGATATCTGGAGTAATTTTCTCCCCTCCCCATCCCTCCATTTCTTCTTCTCGTGTAAGAAAGTGAAGTAAGAATGAGTGTAAATAAACATGCATATATGTACTTTCATATGCAAATGTTTCTAACTCTACAAATGAGGTTTTGCTGCTGGCTGCCGCCTGACAGTCTGAGATAGTGAAAGTGCAAGTCATCGAACAAAAAGCTGTGAGGAAAGCAACAGAGAAAATGCATCTAAAGAACAGAAAAGCTGCTTAAAGCCTAGGTTTTTAAGAGACCAAGTTACCTGGTCAAAACTGCAATAAGCAAGACAAAACAAAACATTCCACAATACGGGAAAAGTGCAGGAAATATAAGAATAGTAGACAGCAGGAGAGTATCTGTTCAAGGGACAGCATATGCAAAGGTGAGTAATGTCTAATTCCTTGGATCTGTTTCAAATGGCAGCGTTCATGAAATCCAGAGGAGTGGAAATGGTGTGTGGCAAAAATAGCCCACTTAAAGGGGAAGGAGTGCAGCGTCTATTGATGCATGGGGCTGTTAGCAAACAAAAACTATGGTTAGTGGCAATTAGGGTCGTTGCAGGAGACGTTCCGTTCGCTCCAAAACCAAAAGTAATGGAAAGGACAGAATGGAAAGGCTGATGTTTTCCTTCCACAAAACTATTAACACTGCCTACAGTATTGCAGCCTACTTCACAAGGGGCTCCACCATGTATTTCCTGGAAATATCAAAAAGCAATACACACTTGTGCTTCATCTAATGCATGCTCCAGTCTGGGTTCTTTATGCACTTTTAAGGATTACAATTTTTCCTGTATCAGTTAATTTTTCATCATGTTACCACAAAGTATTCAAGTACCTCTAAAAACGTATGGTCTATATTTGGGTGGTTGCCATTTCAGTGGGACTTTTCTACAAAATAAAGCTTTTTAGCTTATGTTAAAAATGAACTCTGTAACATAACTTGAAACAAGTTGCAGCAAATGCTGTGCCATCATACCATCTGTGTTCAAGTACAGCTCTAAAGCTCTCCTCCTATTGCTTCCTAAAGTGGAAAATAATGGTAAAAAATAAAAACAGATAAGATGAAGAAGCACTGTGTATTGGAATACATTATGAACCTGAGCCTTATAATGTTTGTTTAAAGAAACCCCCTCTGTACCTGTATACTCCAACGAAGCATCGTTCGGAAACCAAACAGGAAGGTTACATTCTTCACATTTAAATTAAGCAACAGTGATGTTCTCACCTGACACAGCTAGTAAATTCTGGTGAGCTTCACTCTACACAGTATTGCCTATTTTGCTTTTTTTAGCTCTCTCCACATATCGTTGGAATATTTCCAACAATATTCCATAGGAACATGAGTGAAATTCATTAAACCTCGGAGTTAATGGAAGGAACTAGAACTGATGAGAAATAATTTTTTAAATATCCCACCGTTAAATTAATGTCTAAGATAACAGAGGTTGATGGGCAAAACTTACATGGAGTAAAATATACATTATGACAAACCCCAAGACACACCTTAGGCCACGAGGAAGAGTAGTAAGAAATCCAGAAACAAACTCTGAAGGTAAAATGCCACCACGGAAGAACTAACTGCTCTTTATATGATACAATAAAAAAAAGCCCAGTTCTTAAAAAGTCATCTTTGTCATGAGGAGCTTAAAGCAGCACTTTTCTGATATTCAGTCAAAATACAGGATCACTGTTTTGAAGACTAAAGTGACCCCGTTCTTGTCACTTTCTCACTCTCAGGTCTACAGTCACTTTGTCACTGCAGGGTGGAAGGAAAACAAGGACCACGCCGGGAAGCTATCCTGGAACTGCCTGGAAAAGACAGAGAGAGGCGTGCAGGCAAGAGCAGGAGGCAGCGCATCTGCGGGAGAACCTGCAGATGCTGTTTTCTCTGGTACCAAACCAACCTGCACCCGGCCACTCTAGAACACAAATACATCCATAACTTATTCTTGCTTTCCCAGAAGCGAGCACCTCACTCTTCCTACGCAACTCCCTCACACTGCCCCACCAACAGATTTTTATGGCTGTCGACATAAATACAGGCCCGTCCTGCGCCGGGGCTCCTCCTGCGTGAGTTGTTTGGAGCAATCAGTCGGGCGAGTCCCTGTGGCCCGGGCGGGAGCCGCTCGGGGAGCTGCAGCCGCTGGATCCGCGGCGAGCGCGGCTGCACAGCCGGGACGCGGCCCCGGCACGTGAGCTCAGCCCGAGGTCGCCGTGCGGGCTGCGCCGGGCAGGAACGGGCGGGGAGCGCACCGCGGGCTCCCGCCGGGGAATCCCCTCCCACTCCGGAGATGCCCCTGTCCCATGGCACTGCCAGATACCACCTGAGTCTAGACGAGAACCTTCAGCCTACCTGGCCCTTTTCAAAAAATACATCGAGGTGCTTTCTCCATCTTATTATTCTCCATTTTATTTCTAATCCTGTGAGTCGGTGCTGATCCCGGAGCCCAGGAGAAAGCAGGAGAGGTCAGGACACTGCATACTTGAGACAGGGATTCAAGCTGGGGCGTGCTGTTCAGAAAGGGGACAAGTGAATGCCGACTTCCAAGACCTTTAGGAAACACTTTTTTTTTTTTTTTCCAGAAAAGGAAAATGCATTTCCAACAACAGCAATGTTTATTAATACTCTTCCTACTCCTGTCAGCACGTTCTCATCAACGTTTCGGTGGTGCTGTCCGAAATGCCCCGCTTGCCTTTCCAAGGGAGAGGCTTCCAGAGGGACGGTCCTGCGCCTGCAGAGCCGCTGCGCTCCCATCCGCCATCCCCGGGTTCCCATCCTCTTCTGGACCTCTCCTTTTTAACCCACAGCATGTGTCGCGCTCCCGGTGCGGGATGAGGCTCCCGGGGCGCGGTTCAATGCGGAGCCGTCCCGCAGCCGCGCGTGTGCCGGGACGGTCCCGCTCCCCCCGTACCCTGGGGGCTCAGCCACCTAGCCACGCGCGGAGCTCGCCAGGGGTTACTGGGGACACTGGGCGCTCTGGGCGGCACAAAGCCTGGAGAGCCCTCCCGGGGTGCGCGGGGGGCGGCGGTGACATCCGCGCACACCCGGCGGCCACACGAGGAGGCGGTGCTGCCGCCCCCGCTCTGTGCCGTAGGCGCGGGCACAGCTCCGCCGCCCACGGGCGGGTGCGGGGGTCTCCCCGCCGGGCCGGGGCCGGTGCCGCGGGAGGGGCGGGACGCGGCCCCGAACCTGCGGCGCCCCGGGCCGCCCCGCTCGGCTCGGGGGGTGGGGGCGGGGGGGTGCAGGCGCGCGCCCGCGGGCGGGGCCGCCGCCGGCTCTGGGCGTGTCCGCGGGGTGGGGGAGCGAGGAGGGGGGAGGTTCGCGCGCGCCCTCGCGCGCCGTTGCCATGGCGCCGCTTGACGTCACGGGCGGCGCGCGGCCCGCGCGGAGCGGCGCGGTGATTGGCGGAGACGCCCCGTGCGCGGCGCCGGGAGAGGGAGGGAGGGAGCGAGGCTGCAGCGCCGCGAGCGCCAGAGCCGCACAGTCCGCGCCGGCCGCCCGCCCGCACCGACTCACCCGCGCCCGCCCGCCCGCCCGCCGCGCACAGGTAACGGGGCCGCCGCCCGGGACCGGCCCCCCCGCACACGGCAGGTCGGGAGCACTGAGCGGGGCGGCCGGCGGGCAGCGCCCAGCCCGCCCTGCTCCCCCCGGGGCGGCTCCGCGGGAAGGGAGCGGGGCGCGGGGGCCGCTCCGCGGGGCGGCGGGGGCTCTTCTCCGCTGGGGATAGGAGGGAAAAAGGGGGAAGCGCCGGCGGAGGGGGCGGCAGGTGAGGGCGACCCCGCGGGGAGGGGAACGTCGCCCCCGCCGGGCGGGGGCCGGGGCGCGGGCGGCGGGCGCTGCCGGGTGTGGTCTCCCGCCGGGCGCGGAAGAGTCGCGGCGGCGGCCGCCCCTCGGCCGCGCTCGCTTCCCTCCCTCCGCCCAGGCCCCCCCCCACCCCCCCCTCGCCGCCCAGGCCCCCCGCCTCCGCCCATCCTCCCCGCCCCGGCTGAGGGGTCCGGGCGGGAGCGGCGGCTCCCCCGGGACTGGAGGGGGCTCCTCCTCCGCCGCTCTCCCTCCCCCGCGCCGAGTCCCCCGGGGATGGGCCCGCGGGCTTTCCCTCGGCCGGGGCGGGGACGCGGCATCCTCCCCCGGGGGCGCGGGGCGGAGGGGAGCGGGATCGGGGCGGGCCGGGCTCCGGCGCCCACCCGCCGTGACAAAGGCGGCGGGCGCGGCGCTCGGTGTCCCCGCGGCGGGCGCGGCGCGGGGAGGGAGGGAGGAGCGGCCGCAGCGCCCCGGGGCCGCCCGCCCGCCCCGCCCTCCGCTCCGCCCGCCCCCGGGCCGCTCCATTTTCTGCTGTCACCGCGCTCGCCGTGCCGGAGCCGCGGCAGCGCCCAGCCCGCGGGGGCGGCGGGAGGCCCGCCCGCCCGAGGATGCTGCCGCCCGGGGATGCTGCCGCGGCAGCCTGCGGTGCCCCGGGGACTGGCGGCGGGGCCGGCGTTCTGATCACGTTTCCCCGGTCACGCCGAGTGGTAAATAAGCACCGCCAAACGCTTGCTTTAAAATGGCTCCTTAACCCCGCCGCGCGCGGTGCGGGCAAGTTCTTCAGCGCGCGTCTGCAAACAAACGCTGGGTTTGTGCCCCCCTGTTGGGGACTGGAGCTATTAAAACTTGTAGTCACCTGGAATGTTAGAATGTGCTTAATTTATTCCCAAAGACGGAACATAGCCCTGCCATTGTTTCTCCTAATGTCACATAGAATGACAAAAGTCAGAGTGGTTAAAAATTAAGATGCTTGGTTGCCGTGTGTGTAACATACAGAAATATATAAAGCATTCATGACTGAAACTGGTTCTTGCTTTAATGGTCTAGTCAAACTTTAAAGGATAATGGATCCCAGTTCCTTCAAATGATCAAGTTAGGATACACGGAAGGATGGAGGGTGAGGGGCAAGTATTTTTTTCCTCCTGTGCCAAAATAAATTTCTCAATAGCTCTGCTCAGGAGAGCTTGATTTTGTATTTTTTTAAGTGCTGATAAGACAGATTATGAAGCATCTCAGCCACGTTGTGCTATCTGAATTACTGATGTTGAAGTAATATTTTTAAGTAGTAAAATTTTCTTTTGTCTCTGAAAGCACAGCCTCTCGGGCAGAGCAGCAATACCTGACACACAACGTCCCATAATGGGGATTTCCGTTTCTGGAAAGGGAGTTAGCATTGTGGGAAGGTGTACAACTTGCGATTTAGATATTTGTTGCGTTCTGACTTTTTAATGTCCAGTATGGGTTTTGATTTGCAGATCTCTATGTGAAGCACTTCTGCATGTAACTGTATGATTCTGTTAAGGCTCAGAATGCTGCTTGGTATTGTTTGTCCAGCCTTTATTTGGTTGTCTCTTTTGAAAGCTTACTACTGGGTATTTCCTTTGTCAGTTTTGTTACACTGATAATGTAGTCTTATGAAAGAGTGGTGGCAAAGAATTAGGATCATTTTTGTGCATAAGATAGAAATGATTTTGTTTCAGTTCACCTTTGGATGCTTTTTTTTTGTGTTTATTAAAATAACATACTTTTAAAAGTTAACAGTTTTTCAGGAGGAAGCAGTGGCTTTAACTCTTTACTCCATGTGTCCACGTGTTTGAGCATCAAGTGCTGTTAGTATTCCTTACGTTCTGGATTTCAGTTGTACCTCTTAGAGTTCCAAACTACTTAGAGAATACAGAATACACAGCTCTGCCTATGAAGTTAAAACACCTTTGTCCTTGACCAATGTCTGAATAATGCCTCACTATTTTTCCTCTTTAGAAATATCAGCATGGATAAAAATGAGCTGGTGCAGAAGGCCAAACTGGCTGAGCAGGCTGAAAGATATGATGACATGGCAAGTTGCATGAAATCTGTGACTGAGCAAGGAGCTGAGTTGTCCAACGAAGAGAGGAATCTTCTCTCTGTTGCCTATAAAAATGTTGTAGGAGCCCGTAGGTCATCTTGGAGAGTCGTCTCAAGTATTGAACAAAAGACGGAAGGCGCTGAGAAAAAACAGCAGATGGCTCGAGAATACAGAGAGAAAATTGAGACTGAGCTAAGAGACATCTGCAATGATGTGCTGGTGAGAAATAATGAAACTGTTGATCTGTTTTTACTTAAAGTTGCAGAGTAAATGGTGTTGGGCCCTCTGGGACTACTTCTAGTCTGTCAGTAAAGCTGTGGTCTCCTGCGCTATTTCTGACGATAAGGTTTAAAAAATGTCTGAATTTTTATTCCCTCTAATGTGCTGATTATTTATATACAAATTACAGTTATGAATGCTAATAAATTTGGAGACATGTAGAAATATTATTGTACGTAAAGTAATAATTATGAAAGGTCAACATATTTCTCTGCGACTGAACTGTATACAGGTTTAGTTTGAGGGTTTCTCCTCCCCCAGTGCCCTTCCCCCTTAATGCAGTAGATCTCTTTGATTTCTGCAACTTTAATATGCTGCTGTAATTGTAAGAGGTAGTTCTTACTCTACGGAAATTGTGCCCCTCCCTGGGTAAGATGATGTAATGTTAGTTATGACTCAGCCGTGCAGAAAATTGCCTGCAGGAAGAGGCAGTAGAAATGCTGTGATACCCGCTTAAACTTAAAATTTTTAGTAGCAAACTAAAAGGGTGTTCAAGTTAGGCATTTTCTTAGACTTGTAGTTACATTAAAATGTGCATGTACACAGCAAGCAACGCTGTATTTTCACTGGGAGGATGGTTTATGAAATCCAAACCCCTTCCAAATGCTCATTCCAGATTGTCAGGTTTTTTCAACTGCACACGCCTGTGGTGCTTCAGTGAGCATACGAGGAGCAGCTGTTCTGTCCTGCGACCGCTTGTGAGGAGGTAGAGGTTACTGTCAGCAATAGAGTTGTCCACTGCACTGTGGACCCTGCTGGTGCGTCATCCCATATGTGACAAGGGATCAACTGCAGGTGACAGAATGACATGCGACATGAGGGAAGTGTTAAATAGCTAAGTTTGTGCCTGAAGATCTGATACCAAATGAAAATTTAAGATCAATGAGTAGCATAAATTTTGCTTGATGTGTGAGATAACTAAATGATGTGGGTGGTGATAGCTTCTAGAAGACTGGTTCTCCAAGGGTTTGTAAGAGCATGGATAACTGAGTCTTGGCTTCCAGTTCAGGCTGGCTGCTATGGTTATTGTAACACACACAGTTTTGTATGTTTTGTTATCTTGTGTAAGGATAGCTCTTTAACTTCCACTATGAAAATGGAAATGCAGAACTTACTCATAGGAAAGAACTGATTTACTACTACTTGTGTTGTAAAGTGGTGGCTCATCTATTCAAGCCAAGGAAATGAGGATCCAAATGTGGCGTTTTAATTGGTTGTTATTTCTTTCTTTAATTGTTTTATTAATAGGAAAGTTGGGCTGGGGGTGGATGCTTTCAGTTCAGAGTGATCTGAAATTCTTTTGTAAGCTACGTTTTGATTTAAGAAATTATTTTAATTAAATCTGGGCTTAGAAACCTTAGAATAATTTAGCATTTGCAGTTAATTTTTTGCCTGATAATGGAAACAGGTTAAGGTAAAACTAGCTTTTATTGTGCATGCTAAATACAAAAATTAAAACCCGGCTTTCGAGTTTGCTGCAGCAACTAGAGTGCCTGGGAGGGGAGGAATATGGGTGGAGAGTCTTGTTAGATCTCCTGAATCTCAAAATGGACTTGAATTTCTCTTTGTGTTAATGAGACATACATTATTCAAAGTTATTGTTCTTTGAAATGTTACTATTTTTAAGAAGCTAATGACTGACTAATTTTTAACACTGGCAGTCCAATTTTTCGTAATATGTTAAGGAAAAAATTACTGTCCAGAAGAAACAATGCCTTAGGCAGTGATTAGCAGTAAAAAACCTACTTTTTTGACTCAAATTTAAAAAGAAAAAAATGAAAACTTTTGTATTCAAAGGATAGGATTTAAAAATACTTTCAGATGACATGTGCTACCTTTGATGTTGCCAATTCCATTGAAGAATTAGATTTATATTTAAAAACATACTCTTGTTTTCTTTCTTGAAGAATCCTATTCATGTACATTCTTACTCACCTAGAAACGTGGCTGACTGTGTTGCTTTATCTGACATCCACTTCGCTTTAACAGAAAAAAACTGTGGTAACATTTAGTAGTTTATTATGAACAGGAGTCTGGACAGTTCTGCGTGCAAATACAGAACTAGAGTTTGGGTTTAGTTTTTGGGGGTTTTTTTTCAGAAGATGTCTGTAATTTTTATGCAGCATAGTCTAGTCTATAACTGTTTATGGACGTGAAAAGCGCGGCTTACCAAATCTAATTGGTGTGAAGTATGCCACTAATTAATAAAACCTGAAGTGTTAAACTTCAAAAGCTTTTAGTCATGAGCCTTATCAGTTAGAGTACAAAAGCAGCTCAGCAACTTTTGTATCTTTTATTGAGGCTGTGGCTCTGTTTGAGCTGTTGTTGTGTCTTCCGTTGTCTGCTAGTGTCTTAAGTAATGCTCAGGAGTGTTACATCACAGCTGAGTATGACTGCTGTCCTCACTTCAGTGTTGAAGGGAGGAAAGCAATTTAGAGAATGTGTTTGTGACTATAGAAGAGTGTGGCCAAAGCTGGCTCCTCTGCAGCTTCCTGCTCTCTTCCCTCATCTGTTGGAATGAAATGAAATCTAGTGTCCTGGAAGAAATAGCTCCTCTAATCCTGTAGATACTGAGTATACTAAATTCTTCCTGGGCTTTGTTTCCATCTCTTCTACTAATTTACAGAGAGAATAGGAGCAATTAATGATGAAGTTCTTTCTTGCTTCATCCCTATTGGGCCTAATGATAAAAGTTCTAATAGTTATGTGGTCAGGTCTGAATGCTTCTTTCTCTCTTTTACGCTGACCTTGCAATGGGAAAAGACAGCATCTGCATCCTTGCTACTTCCTGAATCCTTTTTTCTTCAGCCTGCTGTGGAGTACCTCTACAACTCTACAAAGAGTTGAACTCGTCCTCTTGTTTGCTGCAGCCTCAGAGTGCTGCTGTACAAAGGAGAGACACCTAAAATATCTTGTTCCAGCACCAATTCTGTCATATATGCATTTAAGTATATTAAAGTGTAATATAACCAGCTCTAGTTTAAAGTTGGTCTGGTAGTGCTGGTAAACGTCAAGTAACACATTGAGTGTAGTACAAGCTCCTTGCACTGTGGCAACGAAGACTGTATTTCCAAATTCTTCAATAGTAATACAATCTGTGTGACACTGTGTGTAAGGAAGTACATTGCCATACTTGAGCATCTGAAAAGTGCTTTAGTATTATAGAAAATTTCCAATTGATACAGGAAATTAAGCTTTTAGTTAAGTACTTTTCCTCATGTTAACTGTGTGCTTCACATCCTGTTTCGGTTTTTATAGTAGAAAGGAGGGTCTGTCTAAAGTACCAGTATAATGATCTATAATCATCTTTTGTCATTTCCATAATAAAAATTGTTATTAATACAACAGGTGTGGATTTTCTTTAAACTGCTTTTTGCCTTTAGTAGACAAGTGAGCTGTAACTGAAGTGGTTCAAATTAAATCTGCAGTAAGCTGAATTTTTCAGTTAACGAGAGTTCTGAAACACAGAGAAGAATGGAGAGGTCTTTGAATAGCTAACACCCTGCATTGCTTGTATGTTAGAAGTTCTCAGGAGCTCTGGTAGCTTTCAGGTAGACTCTGACATGAGCTAAATGTAAACTAGTAATTGAAAACATGACTGGCTATCTTCACATTAGTATGAATGTAATTCCAGACAGTTGCACTCTCTTCCCTAGGCTGGCACAGACTGCGGCAGTCCCTGCATGTCCCCCAAGTGCACAGTATGGAACAGTTCCCATGTTCTTGCCCGATGCCCAGTCTTCTGGGTGACGTTGCTTCCCCCTCCAAGTTCCACCACAGAAATACCCTAAGTGAATCTCTTCTCTGGCAGTGCCCAAGCACCCTTTCACTGTTTCTTTGCCCTTTTAGTTGTTAAGGTCTGGAGAACTTCCACAAACCTTGGCTCCCCTTCAGCCTTCTGGAGTTACTGTTGCACATAGGTGCTACTCAGCACTTTTTCCTCACTCTTTTTCTGCCAGAAAAGCAGCAGGTTAATGGTGTTGTCCAGGACCTTCCAATAAGATGAATTGTTTGCTTTCTTCACTACATTATTTCTTCCGAATTTCACGCTCAGAAGCAGAAGATGGTACTCCTTGTGTGCTCATACTTGAGATTTCCTTGCACTTGTTAGGGATGCTTCACTTTTTAGAAGTGGTAGTTGTGAGAACAGAAGGTTCGGTTACCTCTCAGATTAGTGAATTTAGGTTTACATTTCATTTTTATGTATATTGTTGAGAGGGGGAGTAGAATGTTTAGTAACCTGTCATGAGGCTGCCGTTCACTGGGGGAAGGGAGTGTAATTCCATTCCAAATGCATCTAAATGGCTTTTTAGAGAACATACCACAGAATTAATGCCTATTGCCATTGTTCTCAAATTACTGTGGAACTATTTTCTCATTGCCTGCAAACATCTAATAGGTTACTATGTTAACTTCTATAAAACCTGTTTAATAATTCTTAATGACTGGGTTAGGAAATTTAGTCTTCTCTTCTACAAGAAGCCATTTTCAACTTGCACGTGTGTGAATTGTCTTTTTAAAACTCAGCCACTGTATGCTCAGTGTGTCCTCCTGATGGATAAAGAGCACAGCTAACCTGTAGTCTGACAATACCATACAACCTTGCTATGATGATATCTGATACTAACAGAAAATTCAGTGTTCTGACTGAAAATCACTACCTTCAGTTCTGTGACTCCTTCAGGCTTGTTTAATGTTTTATTTTTTACTGCACTTTGTCTTTGTGGTCTGTGTCATTTTTTTCAAAAAAGAGGGGAGGCATTTGTAGAACCTTATATTTGCAAAAATGTCTGTTATAGAAGGGGGTGGTTAATGTGTTGAAATCTAGGATTTAGGTGCCCAAAATAATTGAGGTTGGAAGGGAGGTCATTGTGTTTAACTCGGCTCAGAACAGATCTGGTTTGATCACTTTGCTCAAGGCCTTGTCAGTCAAATTTTTATTATCTTTAAGCATGGAGATTCCACAGCCTCTCTGGGCAGCGTGTCTTAGTATTTGTTCACGTTTATTGTTAAAGAATACTTGCGTGTAATCAGAGCTTCTCATGTTCCAGCTTATCTGCTGCCTCTTGTCATGTCATTGTAGACCTCACGAAAGAGTCTGGCTCCATCTTCTCTAGGCAGCTATACGCAGCAGTAAGATCTGCTGGTCTTCTCCAGCCTGAAGAAAGCCATCTCTCTCAGCCTTGCCTTGTACCTCATGTGCTCCAGCCCCACAGCCCCTTCAGTATACCTGTGTCTTTCTTATGCTGTGGAGCTCAAACCTGGACATAGAACTCAAGATGTCATCTCAAGTTGTTAGAATTTCCATTAAAAATGGCAGTTGATAATGTGTTAGTGGCATATGTGAAAATACGTGAGTACTCTGGTTCACAAATGCTTCTCTGAATGAACTTTTATATATTGCACAGCAAAATGTAGCCAGGGTTTGCTAACTTACAAGGGTGGTTATAATTTAAGCTTTTGATTAAATCTCCAAGTCTGGCTTTTTCAGTAAGGGTTTGGTTGGTATAATTGCTCGTATATATTGAAGGTAGGAAGCAGAGGCAATTTGTATCAACCTCATTATTTCACTTACTTGCCTGATTGTAGCTACACTCTTTCAGGTTTGGGAGGTTTTTTTGGCTCTTGGTTTTTTATTTTGGTTTGGTTTTTGTTGGGTTTTTTTTGCTTTCATGCAGTGAAAGCAGTACCTAAGCTAGAGTAATTTCCTTTACTTTTTTAAGCAATTAGACTGTTGTAAAACTGTTGAATCTTTGATAATTAAAACATCATTCATGGATCAGTTTAAATATGAGATTACTTGTGTTGTTTTTAATTTATTCTAATCTTAGCAAGAAGGGCATCCATAATGTTGACATGTATGTTTAATGCTCCCATTTATCATAAAATCAGCTAAGGTGCTCTGCATAAATGCAGTTACTTCTTATATTAACTGTGCTTGCACACGTGTATACACATACATACATGTATCTCCATCCTCTTGCATTTATTGGAAGTAGAAAAAACCTTTATTATAACCACTAGCCTACTGTATTAATTTCATTTGGCATTAATGTTTAATAATTGGCTTTGATTTACATTAAAAAGGTACAGAGTGCTTACACTGTTCAAAAGTATCCAAGCGACAACTTGCTTTATTTGACAGCAACCTTTATTGTTCAAGTACTTTATGTACCTGCTGCTAATCTGCAGTTCTAAACAGCAAAATAAAGTAAGTTGATCAGTTTAGTCACCTGTGACAGATAACTCTTCATCTTCTTTGTGCTGCTGAAGGAAGAACTTCATTGCACGTACTTGAAATTTTGTGAAGCTGCTAAGTGTATTTTCTTCACTGGTTGGTTGCTTAGAAGTCTAAGAGCAGAAACACTGCATTGTTAATATATCAGCTTCTCCTTGTTCCCGTGGAAGCTGTAAGAGGTAGAAACATAAAATTTAGAATGTGAGCAGAGTTAGCGCATTATCTCTGCACATCTTTATGAACAAATACTGCACTATGTCTGGTTTTATCTAGAAACTTCTGTCTCATTACCGTGCACGTGACAGAAGTGCGTTTCTGAAACAGGTTCTCAAATGCTTCACTTGTTCTTTGCTGTGAGCATACACCAGCTCCTGCCTCTGAAGCTCATTATCCATTCAGGCGGTAGTTGACTACCATTTAGAAATAGTTTGAGAAAGCTTGTGGTATTAAAGTTGATTGAAGAGAATTAAGTTTGTGATTATTTCTTAAACTTTTTTTTTTTACTTAATGTCAAATCTTGTGCAGTGGATTATTTTTCTTGAAATCTGACAGAAGATTGACAATGCCTCTTCAAAGGAGAAGTAATAATAAGTCATGTTCTGCTGAGACCAACAGTAAATTCTTAAATTTTTTTATCAGATGTAATATGTTGGACTTAATGTCTCAGAGGTCTTTTCCAACCTGCTTGATTCTGTGATTCTATAAGGCAGCTCAAATGAGGCAGAGAAAAGTTGTCAGTTGGTTTTTGTTGGTTGTGCATTTTTTTCTTGATGTTACCCTTTGTGATTATGTTACAAAAGATTTGACAAAGGTAATCTGATCTTTTGACTGGTTGTTTTCTCCTAGTGCAGAATAGGTTTACGTTGCTAAAATGGCATTATTCCTAATAAAATGTTTTTATTAACACTGTGTGCTATAGTGAACCCCTAGTCAATCCATATTCTGCTTCAGGAAGTTTCAATTCTGCTCAGAGTCCAAGTTGCTAAATATAAATGGCTCCCACTTCTATTTCTGATCAAGGATAAAAAGTGTTACATCATATTTATGGGGAGTTTTATTAGTATTTGTTTAGACACCAAAACTGTAGATTCTTAAGACAGCTTAAGAGGTGTTCTGGTTTGGAGTACAGCTGCAATAGCTGTAGTTGAGACCCACCTTCTGAGCAGAAATTCTCACCCAACTCAGTTGGTTTCAGTTTTTTATTATCTCAAGTTTCTCAGAGGATGTTCTGAAAAGAGTAATGATCGATGTATCTGGTACCGTTTTATTTTGATGTAAGCCCCCAATATTCAAGAAGCAGTTTAATGAGGTGATGATGAAAAAAACAGACCCAGGTAAAAATTGCATATTGACTTTGATCCTCGGTGGAAACTGTTTATTAATATCTATAGCGATGCCTCAAAAAATTCAAGACTTTAATCCTAGTGTTTTTCTGTTGAGTGTCTTTACAGCTGCTGCCTTTCATATGAGTTTCCTCAGAGTGGGTTACTAAACTGGAGAGGGGTTTTTGCCTGTGCCTCAGAATTTGGTTCCTTTACCATCATGTTTGTTATGCGTGCTTTGGTAAAAAACAGTAATGGTTGGCATGAAACACCTGAGCAGTCTTTTGAATTTATATCCTGATACAAGGCACACTTGCCTCCCTTGCCATAAATACTAATTCGAAAGCAAAATAGTAGAAGAAACTATCTAGTAACGGATATGGTAGTCTAATTTGGGGAAGGCAGCTCTGCAAAGGGAGCTACATGTATGGCTGTAAAAGTGTGAACTGAGATGCTGTTCCTCATTGCCTCAGATGCTGTCCTTTTCTTTTTTTGCTGACCAGTGGTGTGTCCGTGCCAAGTAGCCTGTACGCTTTTTTGTGCATACACCTACTTCTTACTGGCTGGTGTCTATCCCCCAGCATATGTCTCAGCATGAAGATGATTTTTCAGGGTGTCCTACTTGTTCCATGTTTCCTTCACCTGCCCATATGTGAGGCTGCTTTTGTTCTCTTTTCTAAGGAAACACATTTAGACTGGTTTAGTAGTATTTTTATGTATAAACTAAGATTTCTTGCCATTCTTTCTGTCATATGGGAGTCTCTTCTGTCCATTAGTCCTTTTAGATCTTTTTTTCAGTTACCCTCCTACTACTCAGACTTCATTTCCTCTATTCTTTTCTTTTCTAGATCTTCACCAGATTGACTACAGCAAAACTGCTAATCAAGTGTACCTTTCTCCTGCTCTTAGCAATTCCACATGTCCCTATGCACTTCATATCTCCCACTGTTGCATAAATGCTGCAAATTACTCTGCAGTCAAATTCTTCCCTCCCCCTTGAAGGTTCTTTGTCCTAAATTCTGAATTCCTCCCCTGCTGAGGGTCATGCTTCTCGCCTCATCTTTTCCAGCCAGCCTTGTCACCTTTCTCAGACTTCTGCTGCTGTTTCTGTGGGCAGCCAAGTTGATGGGAAGAAAGAATAACTGGTACTGAGGACAGGCAGCAGGCTGGTTTCTTTCTTCAGCTGATGCTTTAGCAGAGATCTCCAGTGCCTCAGCAGCCACTAATATTGACAGCTTTTCTTGTATTCCTGTTCTAGTGAGCAAATAAGTAGAGAGAGTTCTGTAGCTAACTTTAAACTGTAGCTTCACTTTTGGTTGGAGTAGAAGGCTGACAACAGTCCTTTTGGTTTATCCACAAGAGGGTTGGAGGTCACCCATGAGGCAGCAGTTGCAGAGCCCTTAATCCCAAACTCTGGGCACAACTTTAATCAGGAGCAGCGTAGTAAGCCTAAACAGGGTCAAAACAGGGTTTGGGAAGGGATTGTCTAAAAATATTCCTCTTAAAAAATGCAAATATTCATCACTTTTCTCCAACAATTCAGATGGATGTGTGTAAATAAAAAGACTGGCCACGAATGGTTTAATTAAACCCTTTGTAGTGTGTGTGCCAGTCTGTGCAGTGCAGCTAATTGCATGAGTTGTTTTATAGCTCATAGCTTTCCTAATGCTTTTGTGGAAAACATTTATGCAAAATTACTTGCTAGCTTCTAATGGGAGTTGATAGGTGTCTTTTTTTTAATGAAACTGAGAAGTAGATTAAAGACAAAAGTAACATGTACAGGTAGGCAAGTATCTACAGCTTCTTCTCTGGTGCATTGTGGGTATTAAGGTTATTTTGATGAAATGGGAGTTTGAACAATGTGTGGAATGTGGACAAGAAGCCTGTTAAAAGGTTATTACCTTCAGAGAAACCACATCTGCTCATGCAGTCCCTGGGCATTGATGGAGGCTAAGAGAAGCATGACACTTTCTTGCTTTGTTCATGTGTTTTTCTAGTGGCATCCTCTTTTGGGCAGTGTTGCAGTGAGGTTAGTAGACAGAGGAGTCCTGTCAGCCAGTATCATCCTTCTTGTGTTCTTATAATGTTTTAGAGAAAGATAGTGGAATGCTGATTCCATCATGAAAATACCAGGCTCCTGTCATTAAATATTAAATTAGTTTTAGGCTGAGCTTAAAAAAAGATACAGTTTATTTCATGCATTTAAGAAACAATTCTTCTTCCATGTCATCTTCATCCCTATGTCATATACCATAGATGGGTGACAAGTGAGTTGAAGTTCAGCTAGTACTCTTGTGTAATTTATTCTCAAAATTAGAAAAAATGTCATAACTATTGTCAGGTGTCTTTTGATACTGCCTGAAAACAAAATGCCTACTTATTTATTAAACAAAAAGCCAGGTTATCTCAGAGGAGAACAGATACTATTTAAATTACCTAAAGTTTATCAGTGTATTCTTTTGGAGTTTTGCCATTCTGCACCTTGGTTCTTTTGTGCAAGAATAATATCTTTTTATTTCTCCAATAGTTCTAATGTTTTTACTCAATTAGATATCTTAATAATTAATTTTTTTCGTATTTAAAAATAAGGCTTCTTGTTCTCAGTACTTTACCTATGTATTATCCACTAATTGCTACTTCATTTTTCTAGAATCTGATGACTGTTCTTATTTTCTTGCTTGTCAGGAGGGAAATATATAAATAGAAAATCGATTTGTTGATGCAGTCATCTCTAGTGCATTAATAATTATCTAAAGTTTCTAGGCAATAACATGTACTGAGACCAGGCCTTTAATAAAGGGAAATAAGCACTGAACTAGAAGCAACAAGGCAAAACTGAGCATTAAAATAAAATTAATTTAATGCTGTTATGGTGAATTTGGGAATAGATTTCTGGCCAACACAAGTCATTTGCCAAAGATGCAAATGTTTTTAAAACAAGAGTAGTTTTAGGCTTCAAGTGTCAGGAAAGGACTCTTCAAGTCTTTGTGTTGGCTTCCTGTCTTCAACTGCAGTCCTCACCACAGTTTGACAACTGAAGCATGTCCACTTGCAGCAAGAAGCAGACAGGCTTTTCGGAGAGGGCTGGCTATTGGAGTTTTTTTGTTACTACTTGTTAGGCTTCTTTCACATTCCTGAGTAAGTCTGATACCTCTTAACCTTTCAGACTTTATCTTGCAAAACCACAGGAAAAAGTACATAGAGCCTTTCATCAAAATGGGCTCAAAATGTGTTGTGCTTCATGTTGCCACCTGTTGACTGTATCCTGTTCAGGTGGTAGAATGTGTGAAAGAATGAAGAAAGTCAATCTCTTTCCAGTTTAGTGTTTAAAATAAGCCAGGTTTGAAGTTCACCATTAGAATAGTTCAAGTTGTGTGCAGACAGCTTCTGGTACATCTGTGGAGACAAAGACTTTTCTCTAGTACTTACATGCTGGGGGTGAGGGAACGTACCAAATCTTATCAATGGTATGTGTGAGCACAGCTGACATCTCCCGAGTCTGAACGTGTTTGTTTGCCAGTCCAGA
Organism: Lycocorax pyrrhopterus obiensis; assembly: GCA_014706295.1. Classification (NCBI taxonomy): domain Eukaryota; kingdom Metazoa; phylum Chordata; class Aves; order Passeriformes; family Paradisaeidae; genus Lycocorax; species Lycocorax pyrrhopterus. The sequence continues at coordinate 131,577,137 of JACSVZ010000002.1, read as the reverse complement.
GAACCAGAAAGCTGTTGACTTAGTCATAACCAGAATTGCAGGTGTGAAGTGTTGAAGCCTGATCTTTGAACGGCCAGCATATTAGTAAGAGTTGATATTCAGATTTAGTACAGCCTTTCAAAAAAAAAAAAGTGATTCCCATTAAATCTTTCTGAAAAGACTTACAAAAAGTGCTAGAAGCACTTGTACAAGCTGTTACAGGTTTGGGCTGAAAAGTACTGTAAAACGCTGCTGCATCTGCCTGGTTGATTACAATGGTATGGTTTGTTTCACAGCAGTTAGATTCTTGCTGTCAAATTAAAAGCCCTGACAATTACTGCTGTGTCCTTGGGGGTTTTCAAGGGCAGGGAGTGGTCGTTTAGTTTTGTTTGGGAAACTCTTCCTACCAGATGCTGATCAAGATGCTGTAATTAACTGTTCATGTATTAGCATATATGAAAACTGAATGGGAGTTTTGCGTGATAGCAGGAACATCATGAACAAGCATGAGACCTTAACCACATGTAATGTAGCTATAATACACATGGGCTGTATGGACTGCAGTTGTCAGGGCGTTGTGTGCATTGCAGTGGTGCAGATCACGCACACTCAGTAAATACAGATCACTTACTGATCCAGTCTTGGACTGGCTGCTACCACTTCAGTGGCTTGTATGGTGATCAGCTCTATACTGATAAACACTGCCCTATCAACTGGTAAAGGAGAGAGAAGGTGGGCATATATTGCTGGTGCTGCTGAAGCTTTGGACAAACAACCTATCAACAGGACTTAAATATCAAGATATTCTTCCTTGTGGAAAAAATTGTATCCTCCAGAGATGCTTTGCAGTTAAAGCTATTAAAAAAATCCACAAGATAAACAGTATTCCCCATAAGTTGATGTGTTGGCAAATAACAAATTGTTAGATTTGTTGTGCTTTTGATGCTATCTTCCGTAATTGAACTTTAATGGTTAGTAGTTCCATTGGTCTTACCTGTCTAGCTTTCTGTAGCCACACCACCTCCATGCAGGTTGTGCTTTCATAGCCACTCTCTAGGATAAATCAGTGTACTCTGAATCTTCAGGCTAACTTTAAAGGAGGGGTCTCTGTCTACTTATGCCAGTAAAAGAAAATAGATCCTGAAATAAATGGACTAATACAAACAGAAAAAACTGAATTTATAAGACTAAATAAATAATAGGGTAGAGGTCTCCTTTCAGTCATTTCACATGCTAGCTTTTAAATGTTCATCTGCTTGCAGGTTTTATTGTTGCTGTTTGTGAAGTATTTGGCATAAATAAAATTCTTCCAAAGATATGTGGCACACCAGTCCTACGTGTTGTTTGTATAGAATAGACTCTTTCATCCAAATATGAGTAAGCTCCCAGTGCAGTTTGAGTTGGAGTCTCTTTGCATTGGCTATATTGTATGAATAGCTGTTCAAAGGTATTTTCTCAGTTCATCAGTCTTTGAAATTTGACATGGCTGTAGAACTTTTTTCAGTACAAGATTTACAGTGTTCAGTTTCCTGTTGCCTTGCTAGTATTGGTCTGTTTAAGAAGCAAATTAGTAGTCTTTCCTACTATCTGTCTGCTGGTGCAGTTCACCCATTTAGTTTGCAAACAACTTCACCTCATTTGTGATCTAAATGAAGTTTAAATCTTGGAGCTTGGTCGCTGCTGTGGGAGTGAGTAGAGCTGTACATTTTAATCAGATGACCCACAATACAGATGAGGAATAATTTCTGTGTCTGGAATCACTGAAAATATTTTGGTCTTTCCAGTTAATGGAGGAGGCAGGAGGGCAGCTCGGTGCCAGAAGGGTGGGTGCAGACTGACACACCTGGCTTAATTGAAGTCTCACAGAGAAAAACTAATAAGGAGCATCATTCTCAGTAGCTGGTAACCTTCAGTTGTCCCTGGAGTTTCTTGACACTCATGAAAATGTTGTAGCTACAAACCTCGAAGCTCTCTAATGGTGAGGACAGAGAATGTAAGTAGTTACAGAGAGCTGAGGGGTATGACCCATAAACCTGCTGGCCTCCTGCTACATCCCAGCCTCACTGGGGCAGAGCTGGCTCTGAACCCTTCTCCTGGTGTGGTGGCATGCCCTCAGAAGGGTGCCTTTGGCATGAGGCAGCTCGGCAGCCCATTTGACTGTTTCCAAAGAAAATACTTCTGCTGCTGACTGGCTTGTGTTGAGTTCCTTCTGTTGCCAAAGAATTGTCTCTGCTGTCATTTAGATGGGAAGCAAGGACATGCGGTATTTTTCAGTGTCTCCCTGCGTGGTTATAAAATGAAGTTATATACCAAGCCCCATAGTACTGGACAGGCCTAATATTAAAGATGAACAAATAAATCCACTATGTTGAAGCTGCTAAAGAAAGTCCACTTACAGGGTTTTATCTCATTGTAGCATAGGCATAGCTGAACTTTGTCTGACTTTGGTTTCTGTCAGCCTGATTTCTTTATTATCTGTCTGGTGAGATAGAAATGAGGAGAGAGATGCTATGATGGGTCACTTCATTTTGAGGAGTTTCACACAAGTTTGAGTCTACCAATAAATATTCATTATTAGCATTAGTACTGAATTAGCAGTACTGTGATTAAAGAAAAAAGCAATCAAAACAAAAACCAAAACCAGATTTGCTCTTCTTGCTGTGAATTACAGTTTTCTGTAGCTTAAGAGTTGGCCTGTTAAGCAGAGCAAGTACCACAGGTGCCCATGTCACAGTGCAGTAGTTGCAGTGTACCATATCCAGGGTATGCCTATCCCAGGAGTATGTCCTGTGAGACATTCATTTAACCTTCTGGATGGCCTTGAGAGGAAAGTACTGTGAAGCAGCCATCATTCTCTAAGTTGGAACTAAATTAGTTTGTCCATTTCTGTGGTATCACTGGAAATACAAGCTAAAAAAGTGAAGCAAAACTGCAGTGTCAGTCATCTAATTTACAGGGGAAAAAAAGATGGCCAAAAATTTGTACTAAAACTTCTTTTAAAAAATTATTTTCTGCATAGCCTTCACAAAGTATATGTAACAGCCTCTGATTCAATTCTGACTATTCAGGCATGCTGTACCTTTTTTGACTTTTAAATAACTGGCTTTTCTTATAAAGTCTGACTTCAAGCACTCAACGTCACAAAGTTTGACAAGCTTGTACCTTAATTTGACTAAATGTGTTGGAGCTAGTGATTTTTTTTTCCTTTTTTCTTCTTTTTATCATAATAGAACTCTTGCTAAATTACATGACTGCCTCGGCTGGGAACTTGCTATGTTAACAAGCAGTTAGAATAATCTAGAAAAACCTGGTCTTAACTGTTAGCCCATGGGGAGGATTTGGTGGAGTGACTCCAGAGAGCTACCTTTGCTTTGGAAAACAGAGGAAACACCTGTTAGGGCAGCACATAAAGCCAAATAGAGGTGCTACAGAGCTGAATGTCAGATTGTTAGCTGTCTGAGAGTGCAAGAATCCAGGTTCACCTTGTGGTTTCTTGCTGGTGATGCCAGTAGAGCATTCAGGTTAATGAAACTGGGCTAAGGAGGCTTACTTATTGCCTGTGTTTGTGAAATAATTGGGTCTCTGATTTGGCAACTGATATATCGAATGCTTTTATTGTGTTTTGTTGATGGAGACTTTCTTCCATGGTATACCCTCTGCCCAGAGTCTTTGGACTGTCTTATTTTTGCCACAGTTCTGTATAATGGCTTGTAGAAAGCCATCCTTTGGTCATATAAAACTCATCTGCTAAATTGACACAGCCTCCTTCTCCCCATCAAGGCACACAATGCAGCATTCCTTTTATATCTAGAATCGGAATCCAGAACACGTTCTATAGCTGGCTACGTTATGTAGGATGTGAAGAAAATAAGCAAAAAGTGAAGCTGTCTTGAATTTGAAATAAATTGAAATATAATTGAATTGTTGGTTCAGCATGCTGTAAAAGTATGTATGTTCAAAACACTGTGTTCTTTGTTTCCCTTTTAGTCTCTGTTGGAAAAGTTCTTGATCCCTAATGCTTCGCAAGCAGAAAGTAAAGTTTTCTATTTGAAAATGAAAGGAGACTACTACCGTTACTTGGCTGAGGTTGCTGCTGGCGATGACAAGAAAGGTATTGTATGTCAGCTTGTGGATGAACATTGCCCAATTAGATTGCTTTTGGTGGGGCAGTGACACAACTCTAATTTTAGAGTAATTCTGATTTGGATGTAAATTTCTTTAGTAATAGGCTTCCTGTTTTCTGAAGGAAAATCATAGATTGTTGGCTATCAGATGAGTTCCAAAAATTTCCATGTACATGCCGATGGAAGTGCAAAACAGGCATTGAGTCACAAAATCTTGAAATACTCTCCAACTTCTGCATGCATGTACATGGTTTATCACTGAAGCACAGGTTTATGCATTTCTTGTCTGTCTGAATATTAGGGGTTTTACTTCCTTGTAGTCTTGTAGCTTTCTGAAGACTTATTCTTGCCATTTTCCCTGCATTTCTACAGAATATAAGAAGTCTGCATAGGTTCAGTGTGCAAACAGTCTAGAAACAACCTGGAGGTTGTTTCTCCTGGAGAAGAAAAGGTTTAATAAAATTAATCTTACTGTTAGGAAAATTTCTTCTGTAACTACGGTAGTTCAATGTCCAAATGTCTTCTATCTCCTCAAGTTTCTTGTAGTTTCATGTAAGCAGCTTGTCACAATTGCAGGTAAGTTGCCTTCACTTAAATTCAGTTAGAAAAGTTAATATGAGGTACTTAACATTTTGGGTTCCTTACCGGCTGTCGTTGGAGACACCCTAACAGCATTGCTGCCTCCATGCAGAGTCACCTTCAGTTCAGAGCAATACATTAGCTGAGATCCAGCTCGCTGCAGACAGTGCCAGGCTGTTTCCTGGAGCCACTTCAGGGCTGCTGGCAGCGTGCCCTGGGGAGCAGCACACTTCAGCACAGAGCCAGCCTGGTATGTCAGACTCACTTGGGCTGCCCTGAGCCTGCAGGAATTTGGGATGTGTGGGAGCATGCGGACGGTCTGAACCCATGGAGGTGGCACCCTCGGGGTGTGGGCACTGAGCTGTGCGGCCAGTGCTCAGCACCGCTCTGCCCTCGGCAGCGCCCGCTCGGCTCCTCGCAGAGCTCCTGAGCACCTGCAAGCCCCTGTGGCTCGTGCTGCTCTCAAGCTAATAAACCCCCCAGTGTGGCACAGAACGATGGTGGTGGGACTTCAGAGACCAGATTGAGTTTGGCACAGAGGTGAAACAGATGTGGAATAATTTCGAGGGGTAGATGCGTCTGCTTTAGTGGCATATGTGTTACATCCACATTAACACAGTGAAGCCCAGTTTCCCCAGCATGCTGGATAATAGAGAGTTACACAAAGATCCTAAGACTTAGTACGTAAGGCTCAATTTGATTTCTGATGTTTACTGCATGCAAACTGACCCAGTCTTGGTAACTGTAGAACTGTATGTGTTAGCAGTACTTTAGATCTGTTATAGAGAGTTACCATGTTTTCCTTTGGTAATTTTAGTGATCTCTGTTCACATGCATAGGAGGTAAAATATTTTGAATCCCAAAGTTTCTTTTTCTGTTGAGGATTAAGTTACAGGCTCTAAAATTAGACTGTGAAAATCTTTGTTTAAAGTTTATTTTTATTTCACCCAGTCTCCTGGCAGAGCAGTTTTTGGTGGGTTTCCATTTTTTCAATATATCCCCTACCTCCAGTGTTTCATGTCACAGGCTTTTCCTGTATGTTGTCTGTGACCTTGAAGAAGAGCAGTTGATAATTATTGTTTAGGAAAGAATGGCTGTTGAGTTGGACGCTAGTCTTCCAGCCTTTTGCAGTAAATACAGCAACAATATAAAGCTCTCAACTGTAGGAATTGGATTTTTATCTTCGTAATCCACATTGTTTATTTTATCAAGTAGGGCTTCCTTATGGCAGTCTAGTAGACAGGAATGTCAGGCAGGTACCTTACTCTTATTTTATCCTTGAACTTTGGAGCTGCACTTTCTGAAGAATTCAAGGTTAAAAACTTTTATACTGTGTGACTGATTTAAAAATTAACAGAATACATCAAATTATGCGTTAAGTGCTCCAAATCATTGCTCAAAAGGTAACTTTTCTCAAATAAGGAGAAAAAATACACTTTTTGTTTTGAAATTATGTTAAAGAAAAATTACTAAAAAATAAGACTCTCAGCTTCATTCCCTGAAGTTATTTATTTTTCATTCTGCTTGTTTTGACTTTCATAAACAACACCATTTTCTAAGGCTTTTCCATGATGAGAAGACTTAAACATTTCTCACAATTTCTAAATTTAACTTGCTGTAAACTTCGTTCTTCTAAACTGTAATGTAGTAACATCTGGTCATTTTCAAGGTATTAGGGCAGCTGTCTGATCTGAAGCATTCCATTATTAATGATGAGTGTAGAGAGGACAGTGTTGATGAACTGTGCACTGAGTGTCCTCACTCTTCCACGTGGAAGAGAACAATATGATGCTTTAATTTTTGTGAGTATCTAAAGGTGAACAAACAGTGATTGCACAGACATCCTGAGTATTGATATTCAGTTGTTTTCAGACTTGGAGTCTGAAAACTCCTTACTTAAATACTGCTGTATTTTCGAGCCCTTAACCTTAAAATTCCTTTCTTTGTGTTTGAATACATGTGACTGCACTCTTGCAGACATCATGCTGGATGCCTTTCTGGTTTGATCCAGAAATGGTAGGATTGAAGTCCTTTTGCATCTGAATTGAATGACTTTCTGCCCACCTTTTTCTCAGATGCTGGTGGGGAGCTGAGGAACAAGGGCCCCTTTGTGCTCAGCATCCAGCCCCTCCCTGGCCCCTGCAGCTTGTGGGCTGTGTTGGGCCGTGATCTCTGACTTGTGCAGGCAGAACCTGCTCTAAGTTCAGGTGCCTTCAGTGAGGAAAGAAACTGTTGAGCTCTTCAATCTTCATACACACATTGTAGTTGCTGCTTTTTGCCAAGTGTTTATAACTTGTACGACTGAAACAATTAAGGGTGACAAGAGATTCATCTCTAAAAGAAAGGAGCCAAATTATTAATTTTTATCCCTTCTAAGTTTATAGGTTCTAGAACTTTAGGTAAAAATGCTTTTCATATCTGCATTGGAAATAGAACTATGTTGGAAGCTTTTAAAAATAGATATTTAATTTGAGTTGAAGTATGCCACACTACCTTTGCCAAGCAGTTTGAATGGAGACTCATAGATGACTGTTACTGGAAGGGTTCAGCATGACAGGCAAAGGTCATCAGTGTTTCCTGTGACTAAAATATGGATCTCTAATGCATTGCAGTGTTTAAAGACATTGAAATTGTGGTACTGTGTCAAGTAGATGGTGGGTTTTATCTTCAGTGCTACAAAACTGCTGCAAACATTTGTAAATAAAAGTAGCCACAGGAAGAGAAGAGAGAGTCAGGAAAAGACTCAAACCTGCGATTTGGTCAGTAACAACTTCCCTCTTTTTTATTAAATTGAAAGTGTAATTTTTAATAAAATCTTCATTAAATAGTGACTTGTTAGGTAAAGTGCTCATTCACAGGCGCTCACTCCTGACATGGTTTCTTCATGCAAGCGTGAACACTCCTGATTGTATGTCTGGATACAGTGTGTGAATTACTTACTTGTTGTGGGTTTTGTTTGTGTTTGTTTTTTCCCCAAAGGGATAGTGGAGCAATCACAACAGGCATATCAAGAAGCTTTTGAAATCAGTAAAAAGGAGATGCAACCAACACATCCCATCAGATTAGGTCTGGCTCTGAACTTCTCCGTGTTTTATTATGAGATTCTCAATTCCCCGGAGAAAGCCTGTTCCCTTGCGAAAACGGTAAGTCAAAGAGGGGGAAATTCCATTTAAATTATTTGCATAACCTTTTGTCACATGGCTAATGGAGTTGTTTGTTTTTATAACACTAGGCTTTTGATGAAGCAATTGCTGAACTTGATACATTAAGTGAAGAGTCATACAAAGACAGCACGCTAATAATGCAGTTACTGAGAGACAACTTGACAGTGAGTATCATCAAAGTTTGCATATAGATAACAGGATTGGTCTTCCTGGCACTTTCAGTTGTCTTTTTTGTTCCTGGCCGTGGAGCTGTGTCTGTCACTTAAAAACAGGTCTACAGTACATAATTCTTCTGAACTAAATCTTTCTCCTGCCTAGTTTTTTTGGGTGGTTTTTTTTGTCTGCATGCTAATTAACATTTTCTGACAGATGACAAATGAACCACATTTTTCAGGTTATTTTATTCAAGGAATGTAGCATGTTTAAATGATGCAGTCTGGACTGTGACTAGCAAACCTACTACACGATGTTAAACAGCATTTGAGAATACAGTTGCATTTCCCTCTTTAAACCTTATGTCAAATTTCATATAGCTTATTCTGTGTGAATACATCTGCGAGCAAGAGATTCTGCATGAAAACTGGAAACAAAGCTAGCAAGTCCATTTAAGCACCTGTTGTTTGGAGGTTTTTTGTTTGGTTTTAGTTTGGGTAAAACTGAAGTGGAAATCAGTGCTAGCCAGGCTATTTCCATGGCAGTTGTAAAACAACTGTCTTAATTCCTTTTTTTTTTCCCCTTGGTCTCACAGCTGTCTTTGGTGTAAGTTGTCAGAATAATCAAAATCTTCGTCTTGTGTGCGGGATGTTTTTAACCTACTTTGAACTTTAAAACTGGCAAAGATAAACATCTAAAGCAAATGAAATTACATGTAAGCAAACATGCAATAGTGTAATTAATGGCTTAGTTCACTCCTTGGTCTGTGGGGAGAAGAGCTGCAAGCAAGAAATGAAAAATAAGAAGCACCTCTTGTTGCCACACGTAGCCCCTTGTTAACACTTTGTGCATCTGATATCAGAGACCTTTGCAAAATAAATGCACTGCTTTAAAAGTAACTGCAAGTAGAATTGTACAGTTGCATAAAATTGGAGTTGCCATACTTTTTGCTTTTGTGTCCAACATTTAATTTCTCTCTTTTGGAGCCTTTTCCACTGGAATGGCAACTTAACACTGCTGCAAAAACTACTTGTAATTTTTCCCTTTGTTGCTTACAAAACAAATTGAAGTGATTTCTCAACCTCTGTATTGGAGACAGATACAAGGTTGGCATCATTCTCAATGTCTGTGTGTGCTGTCCCCTTGAGTGGGATTGCTCAAGAGCTGCCCTCTGAATGAGTGGTTTTGAAACAGAGAAGAGAAGCTGACTTCAATTGCTGGCTTCCCAGTAAAAATAATGTAAAGCTTGTCATAGCAGTTGGAAAGCAAATTGTTTCACATGAGCAAAAGTTGGCCTGAGCTACCATAGTGTGTGAATTAGGGTAGTAGGCCTGATAATTGATGAGAGCTTTCCATTATAAGGCAGAAAGCTGTAAACAGATGCAAGATTCCATATTCTTGAATGAATGATGTGTCTTGCCTTAAATGCTTAGCGCGATCTGTACGAGTGCATTGATTCCATGTTTATCCACAACTTCTTGAGGTAGAAAATAACTTTTGATATGTGTGTGACTGACAAAAGACTACAGTGAATTTCATAAATGTAAAAAAGGTCTGTTTTGCCAGTTATGCAAGTTGTGCGGGCTGGTGCACAGCTGAGGTAGGTGGGCTTTAGACAGTGATTCAGAATGTTGATCAGTTCTGTGCAGGAGCACTTTCCTCAGTTGTTGGTTCTGTTTTACCTTGAATCTTGTATGGCTGAAGAAGTCTGTGTTCATTCTCAGTGGGGACTGAAGGCAGAGAAGTGTTCAGAGGGCTGTCTAACATACTATCAACATCTGTTTTACTGGAATTGCTACATTGTTTCTTTGCTGTTATGAAATTGCTTTGTTTTCTTTCATTAAATAAAAGGCATCCCTTCTTCTTAAGCAGTTCCCCCCCTCCCCCCAGCAGATTTGTTAAACTGATCTCAGTATCTCAATTGGTAAAATTGGTAATGCCCCTTTCATAGCACTCAGGCCTTTTATCTTAATGAATGTGTGTGTTTAGATTGGACATGAGGAAAACTTTCATCACTAAAAGGGTTGTCAAGCATTGGAACAGGCAGCCCAGGGAAGTGATCGAGTCACCACACCTGGAGGTATTTAGTTTGTGTAGATGTGGTATTTGGGGACAAGGTGGACTTGGCAGTGTTAATGGTTGGACTTGATGATCTTGAAGGTCTTTTCCATCCTAAATGACTCTCTGACTATTCTGGGGGTGATGATTTAGGAGAGAAACCTCTGATATAATTCTGATAAAACTGTTCTTACTAACTCTTCCTTACAAGAATAGGACTGAAATTGAGACTAATGTAGTAATACAATAATGTAGTAAAGATTGCAGTGCAGGTCTAGAAACAGACTACTGGTGTGCTGTTGTCTCCAGTAAAAATAACTTGTTGCTTAATGCCTTCAGCAAGGAAGATTGAGTGCAGATATCGTGTATTATGTTCAGAGCAAGAACAAGGCTACTGGTCTTGTGCAGGTTTCACTGTTGTCTTCTGCTCCTGAAAGGATGAAATGTTCCTGATGATGGATTTTAAAAATAAAGGCATTCTGTGAGAATTCGGTGGTATAGCACTGTAGGTGGAGAGAATTAGTTGGTTTTATGTTTTACCACCTTATACTACAGAGCGTGAATGATACGTTTAATGCTTCTCTAACTCCATAAAGTGAGAGATGACAAATCATACTGGACTGGTAATAGTTTGGAAGCAGCCAGCATGGAGATACTTGGTTCACAAAATAATTTCTTGGCCCTGGCTGTTGCTCTGGAACTGATGTTTAGTTTCCTTAGCTGGTACTTGATCTTGATATGTGGCTCCTTAGTATGATTTTATGGAGCTGAAAATAACATTTTGTGCATAGTGCACGCTTAGCCTGATTTTCTTCCCTCCTGGCCCTGCCTGCCAAGTTGGCAGCTTGGTGTTCTGAAAGTTGCTAAAGGGGAGCACAACTAACTGAACAGAGCCAAGGGATAGAGATTTTGGTGAAATATTTTGGGGTTTAAAAAACAGAAAAAACCTTCAGATGCCTGTTCTGAAGAAAAGGTAACATTTGCTGTAGCATTGGGTGTGGAGAGATACCTTTACTGGAGCTCTTCCTTCAGAAAGGCGTGTAAAACTCGCTTGAGGAGAAACAAATTGCTGTTAGTTCCTGATTCTCAATTATCTGTTCTGTAGATCTGACTCTTGCCTGCTTGTTAGTCGCATATTACTGAGCCTCGTGGGTAAGAAACTTGGGTGTTGACTGTTCAGAAACTTACTCATGAAATGCAGTGTAGGGTTGGGTCACCTGAAACTGAATTTCAATTTTGTCATAGCCAAGAAATAGATTCATGTTACTGTGTGCTTTTTCTTTCTCCACAGTGCTTAGTAGGACCTCTTAGAAGTTATTATTAAGACATAGGCCTTCTTTCTAAAAATTACTTACTAATTATTAGTAATAAATGTATAATAATGTACCTGTTACTCTGTTTTCTTTGCTAAACAGTTGTGGACATCGGATACCCAAGGAGATGAAGCCGAAGCAGGAGAAGGAGGGGAGAATTAACCAGCCTTCCAACTTCCGTCTGCCTCATTCTGAAATTTAAACAGTAGACCATTTGTCATCCATGCTGTCCCACAAATAGTTTTTGTTTACGATTTGACAGGTTTATGTTACTTCTATTTGGATTTCTATATTTCCCATGTGGTTTTGTTTAATATTAGGGGAATAGAGCCAGTTAACATTTGGGGAATTTATCTGTTTTCATCTGAGGTGGCCAATATAGGGTTGTGAAATTTTTATACAAGTTTTACATGTTTGGCATAGTACTTTTGGTACATTGTGGCTTCCCACAAGGCCAGTGTTAAAACAGCTTTCTATGTCAGGCAAAGATGACTGCTTGCATATTGGTCTGTCATGATGGAAAAAAGGGATAATCAATGTTGCAGCCACAGGTGTAGTTAGTATGAATATCCAAGCTGGAGCACACATGGCTGCGAATAAACTGATGTCCCATAGATATTGCATGTCAGGTGAACATGTGACATCTGTGGAATATTCCAATCAAGTGTACATCTTTGATTGCAGCTGAAGTGTTCCTTAAGACAGTTTGATAACCCAGTCAGCTTTCTCTAGAGAAGGACAGAGAAACGGTTCACATTCCATTATTTGTAAAGTTACCTGCTGTTGCTTTCATTATTTTTGCTACACATTTTATTTGTATTTAAATGGTTTAAGCAACCTAAGAACAAATGTACAAGTAAAGATGCAGTAAAAAATGAATTGCTTGATATTCATAATGACACTGTATATCGAGCACAGCAGTAAAACAAAAACCCATGTATTTAACTTTTTTAGGTTTTTTGCTTTTGTGATTTTTTTTTTGATACTTGCCTAACATGCATGTGCTGTAAAAATAGTTAACAGGGAAATAACTTGAGATGATGGCTAGCTTTGTTTAATGTCTTACGAAATTTTCATGAACAATCCAAGCATAACTGTTCAGAACATGTGTATTAAGTTGATGTAAGTGGAATAAAAGTTTTATGAATGGACTTTTCAACTACCTTCGGTGTAGATTTCATGTCATCTGTCTTCCCACACCTTTTAGAGTAATGGCAATATTATACAGAAATTCAGTATGAAAGTGCGTTTCTATTAAGGAAAATTTTAATACACATTTAGGCATTTAGTTCATTTCAGGGAAGTTGAGATTGAATACATCGTACCTGATTTTAAGATTGCTCTAATTAATTAGTTAACAACTTTCAGGTGCCAAAGCTTTCTGACTGCTCCTGATTGGAACTCTGGAGATACCTTAAAAATACAGATGGTCCCCAGACTTACAGCAAGAGGCATAAAAACTTCTTTAAGAGCTGACCTTTTGGAATAGTTCTATTTGTATGGAAACCCCTGGCTTGCTCCTGTTGGGTCTATAAAGGAGAACTGAGCAGGAGCCTCCATGTTGTCCAGGGGATTCAGACACTACAGCTCAGTTTGTGGAAAAGCCCAGAGTAATGAAGCCATGATGCTCTTCCATTCCCTTCCCCAGGGAGGTGTGCACCCACGGTATTCAGAGTAACTATGGCATTTGTGGATACTTGGTGTGAAACTGAAATAGTTACAAGGAGATTGATTTTCAGTGTCACTGTCACATACTTATCTTGGAAAGTAATTGAATTGTATTAAAATATTAATGTTATACTTACGTAGTCAACATCAGGGAAGCTTGAGTGGCTTTTTCTTGATTGAGCTGCACCTGTAAGTACAGTGTAAGTATTTTCTAGTTTTAGATACTGTTTATTAGGGTGAAAACTTACCAGGTTAATCTTGATACCTGGAGGAATGAGTTGAACCACCTCACTGAACATGAACTCAGTGGCCTTACCCATTTTCACATGGAATTGACTTAAGCAAGTTACAGATCTTACTTTGAGAAATTAAATATTCTTGTATTATACATCACTGCATTTGGATCAGGATGTTCCATTTCCAGAAGCATCTGAGCCCTTTATCCTGGTATTTAAGGGTCAAGATTGGTAGAAAAGGTGGTTAGGATAATCTTACACCTTTATAAAAACAGTTAGGGACATAGTCACCATTCCTAGAACTGGAAGGTGATAATCTGTTACAGTACATAAAAAAAATTGGAATCTGATTAAGAACAGGAAAAAGGGAAGAGTATGGAGGGCAGAGGTTAACGAGGCTTCCTAAGGAGAGCTTGGTACATCTCTCAGTCACCAGTGAAAAAGTAACTTCTGTAATACATGAAAGCACTTGTCAAAAGGAAAAAGCAGTAATCAAATACATTTACAAAACAAAGGGCTACATTCGAGTCTGGAATCGAGGCAAGTTGACAGACCATGGCTAAAAAACTTCCAATGGGGGTATTTGATCCACTTTTAAAAAGGAAGGACCACAGCTCTGCAGCAAATGTGAGTTCTGTCTCTTAAGAGAGGCTTTAATGAAGATGTTGGCTGCTTCCCTTGCTGAAAGCTTTTATGGTGGCTTTCAGCTTGCATGGTAAATATTTAAACTTAAACTAGATGAAACAATGTACCTTGGAAAATGCCTTTTTTTTTTAACCTTTATCCAACTGTTTAAGAAAGCTTTGAGTAATAGGGCTCTGTGAAGCTATTCCATGTACCTGGAGAAATCAAGATAGTCCTGAAAATTAAGAAGCACATATAATCAAGAGAGTGGAATACAGCAGAAGAAATATTTTACTCTTGTGCCTTTAAACACAAAATACGAAGGTATCTTTACATAGGTCACTGGATGGTGTGGTGGGTTTTGTTTAAGAAAGCCTTCTGATCTCAGCAGTTAGGCTGATCTTGTAAATACCACAGAAGGTTCACCTGGAGTCTTCATTTCCCCCATTCTTCCACTCAAGTGATCTACAATATGTGATGATGAAAAAATGTCCTGTATTGAGTGATCAGCCTTCTCTTACTACAAACGTTTCATGTACTTTACGTCTTTGTTCTGACGCTGAAGCCCCTCAAGTGTGGCAGTGCTGCCTCCTGCTTTGCTGAGCAGAAAATGCTGCTGGCGGCCTCACGTGCTCTGGGTGTTGAGTGCAGGACTGACACCACACACTGCACACATTCCTCTGGGATCTGCACAGGGCTACAAACGATGGATGGGCAGCACAGCTTCAACAGGCAAAACCAGGAGGGACTGGGGGTGTCTGTGTGGAACCCCACCATTGCACCGAGGGCAGCCTCGCCTCCCCAGCAGCCTTGTGCCCCTCTCAAGGGGAAACCTCCCAGGATGATGGCCTGGCCACGCAGAAGCTTTAAAGGTGCAGCTCAAGGCGCTGCAGAAGCAGCCCTGACAGCCTAGGTAGTGCCTGCTGCACTTGTGGGAAGGCAGCTCACTCAGCTGGCTGCACTTTTGCTGAGGCAGCTGTGCAGGAGGCAGCGTGTGATGGGGTGTGATTCCTTACTGCCACTAACTTACAGCTCAGCAAGGTCCTGGCAGGCTGGTATTCCCAGAGTCTGGACAGAGCATAGAAGGACAGACAGCCCTTTGGATAAGAAAATCTAGTCAAAGTCAAGATGTAGCCACTTTTCCCAGCTCTCTTGGGATTTTTTTTTTTAATGGTAAGTAGCTTTATCTTCTTCCAAGGCAGAGTTAAAATCTGTTGGAAGATAGGGAATTCCAGTCTTTCTGAAAATGGTTACTCAAAATACCCTTTAAACAGGGGAATTTGTTCGTTACTGGTGTGGTTTTAAGGTGCCTCAAAACTCACATGAGGAGAACTGTTCTAAGCAATCACTTTTACCTTTGAGCTGTATTCATAGACCTTGCATTAATCCTATGGATTTCACTGAAAATAATTTTTGCCTGCTCCACCCTTTGAAAAATTGGCATTGCCTGTTAGCTGTAGTAGTAGGAGCTGCTAGTTGTGATGAGTGAGACCTAAGCATGCTTTTCAACTCTTGGGGTTACGAATTCTACAGCAAAGATTGCTTTATATGTTTATTCTTCTGTAACAAAACCATTTGTCCTAAGGATTGTTATCCCTTTTTTTTTTTCTATCCTCTTGTAGCTGGATTTGAAATAACAACAAAGAACATTTTTAAACCTACCAAGTACTAAGTGCCATAACATCTACTTGATCTTTGAAAAATTCAGAAATATTCATGATAAGAGACAACTTCAATATTAATCCAGATAATTAAGCTCAATTCAATGTTCTTTACATTGTGCTCTGCTGTCTCCAAACTCTGTTTTTGAGAGATTAGTGACAGAGAAGTGCTCTGAAGACTTTGTGTCCTGTGTAATTCAGTTTCCAGCTGAGAGCAGAAAAGCTGAGGCAGCTCTCCTGGTTTAGTCTCAGGGCTGGTGTAATTTTCCTGGAGTCAGCACTTCACATTATCACCAGCTCTTTGAGTTGAGAGTCAAATTACCTTCTCTCCTCAGCGAGGCTGAGGTGTAGCTTCAATAGATGCAAAGCACTTTCATCTTTAACCGTGTGCTTGAAACAGAAGGAACTATTCTAGAGGTGTAGATCTGCTTTACAGATGAGCAGGGACACGAGGGGCGTGAGCCGTCCTGTCAGCACTGGCTGGTGTGGGAGGACTCCTGGATCCTGGGGTGAGGCTGTAACTGGGCATCCCTTATCTCCACCATTTGGATGAGGGATGCACCTGCTGGTTTTCCAGTGGGCTAGCATTTATTAGCAGTGAAATACAGGGTAGAGCCAAGTCAATCATGCCACATTGCCAAATTGCCTTTTCAGAACTCGGGAGAAAATTACAGCTTCAGATTCTGGTCCCAGGCAAAATACAGCAACAATTATGGCTTGGAAGTAGGAGTTCCTAAGGGCTTTGGAGGTTCACTCTGCAAGCCGTGCAGTTTTGCTTGGCCTCTCAGGAACCCACATTTCTGGAACATTCAAGGTTCCTGTAGCAAGCAGGGCAGTTTTAGATATCTTTGGAGAACTTTCTGGTAGAGCTGTTCTGCGGAATTTTTTTTTTGTCAGAAAATTATTTTTTTTCCAGAAACTTCTTAAGGTCACTGCTCAGATGGTTATTTTGCCCTATTTTGCCCTCCTGGCAAAGCCTCCAGATATTACCAGACTGTAGTGACTGAAAGTAGCCTTGAAAGAAGCTGAAAGGCAGGGTCCCCCTAACTCAGCTACTTGATGCAGATCTGGAATGCTGTAATTCATTGCAGACCCATTATTTCATGTGACTCCTGACTGGGAGGAAGAGGGCAAAAAGAAGAGGTTTCAAGGACAGAACTTCAAATATGTCACACCCTGGATTACATGTCTGGGGCTTGTCTTGGATTGGAAAACAGTTGAAGAAAACAAGCATTTTCAACC
This sequence comes from Lycocorax pyrrhopterus obiensis, assembly GCA_014706295.1. NCBI lineage: Eukaryota > Metazoa > Chordata > Aves > Passeriformes > Paradisaeidae > Lycocorax > Lycocorax pyrrhopterus. The sequence goes on along the minus strand of JACSVZ010000002.1, from coordinate 131,560,336 downwards.
ATAGACTCCCTTCCTTTTGTTTTGTTCTTTCTTAGGCTGAGTGTGTTTTATGGTGGTTTCTTTCTTACTACAGATGTGCATCTCTGAAGCAACTTAGCAAATTATTTTTGTTGACCAGACATTTCTCGCCTGGCAGGAAACATTGGTTTCAGTGGGAGAAATTACTCCTTTACTGTTTGTTTGCTTTGTGTTCTTTCTTCTCCTTGCTTTTAATCCTTGTCCCTTGTATAAACTCCACTGTAGTGCTTTAAAGTTGAAGCATTTCATCAGGAATCAACATGTTTTGGTGAGTAAAGTGGTATCTGTGCATTGGAAGCATCCACTGGCAGTGCCATTAGCTGTAGATGAGGGTGCCAGCCACGTAAAATGTAAATATCACAGACCTGAGCTGCCATCCCAGCAGACCGTCCCAGGCAGGCTGGCAGGGCCCCCAGGTGACCTGTAGGACAGACACAACAGCTTGGCAATGTGTAAGTTCGCAAAGCCAAGCTGTTGAATTTTTAGGTTCCTTAAAGAGGAAAGAGTTGCTTAAGTATAAATCTTTGTCAACGTAGAATTTCCTTATTCTTAGATTAATGTCAAATTTCATTCATTCATCAGGTTTTTTCTTTATATCTAAATTTGATAATTTTATTTCTTTACGTTTCAAAAGTAATACTTGAAAATGTTTTCCTCTGTATTAATGCTTTCTGCTGCTGTGTAGCCCCACAGGGAGGTGAGAGGAAGACTGATTCCCAACCTTGTGCCACGGAGCCAAGTGCTTGCCCATTGCACTGAGTGTTTTTTAAGAGGCTCATTGCAGTTTAACCTTCTGGGACAGGGTATTTAAGCTGTTTTGCTGCTAATGCTAAGCCATTTAGCATCAGCATGTCTAATTCCACTCCTACTGCCAAAAGAAACTGGAGAACCCTTCTAGGTCAGTGAGGTTGTCTCTGGGTTTCCAGCAAGTGGCATTTCGTGAATGAGAATTTTTCTGATCAAAGGATGTTCCTGGGGTGGCCAAAGGGGATACCAGTAAGCTTTGCAAAGAAAACACTGAACTTCAGCAAAGCATCTTTTTGTGTTTTGAGACCTGGCAGTTTTTGTTTATGTTGCTTCATAGTTCCATTCAAGGTAGAGGAAGGTTAACTCCTCGATGCTTACAGCTGAGCTTTCACCCCAGCTAAGTGATGGAAGGCATTGCAGTGTGAGTCCAGGCCGTTCACCTCCACGTGCTCATCGTGCCATGTGTTGAGGAGCAGTGACCATGGAGGGGTGGCAGGCTCCTGCACTAGAGCAGAACATTACTGAAGCAAGGTGCTTACCCTGTAATGGGGAAACAGAAGTGTAGGTCTGTTACCTAAGGCAGTGAACATCAGCAATGAGCAATTTCCTCCTCCAGGATTAAGCAGATTGATGGTCATTCTGCAATTCCATCATAGCTTGACGTGCCAAGGCATAAGCTTTCTGGCCAGCAAGTCGCTCAGGTTTTACTTCCTGCTGCCCATCAGTAGTATTAAAGAAGTCTAACATTTGCATAGCAAGTTTTGTAGACTATCCATCTTTTCCCAGTCTATTTTTGTCAGGCTTGAAATTCATTGTGTGCTAAAGCCTCAACTAAACAGCAGGTTGCACAGCTGGGCTATAGAAACAGTTTATGTTTAAGTGTTAGGGAAGATAAGTCTGTGGTGTTAAGTATTCTGGAAGATAAATAGTTATGTTCCAAAGAATGCAAACAGACACTTTGTTGAGGTGAGCAAAGAAAATGCTGATGGCAAGAGTAAAACAAAAGGAAGTAAGAAGACGTGCTGAGAGAGATAGGGAAGTGAGGCAGCAAAAATTCAACCTCAAAGCACATAGGAGATTACACAACCCAACTTCCAAGCCAGCCCTCTGCGCTGGGACCATTTGAGTGGCACATGCAGTGGGACCTTCCATGCTGTAGGACTGGGAGCTGTTTCACAAGCTGTCCACATGTGGACTTGACACATGAGAATTTTTAGACAGGATGCGACCTAGAAAAATGGTCTGGACTTAATGCGAAATGGGATCAGGTTCATTAAATGTGACCTTCAAAAGCACAGTTAGATTTGTATCTTTTTTCCCCACCTTTTTCTAAATTAAGAATCTATATGTTAAGCATGTATCAGGCCTGTGTTACTGACAAAACTGATGAGATGTTGACGAAAATCTGGTTTTGGTTGTACTGCTATCCACAGTAGAAATTTAGGTCACAATTAAGGTCCCAGGGGAACCAGTAAAATGATGTCATCATTGGAGTGAAGATACCAAATGCTGCACAGATAAGAGTTTTAAAGGGAGTGCCTAATTGATTTGGAGTTTTCTTAGCTAAAAAATCTGCCAGTGCCTGGTGAGTGCTGGAGCATGTCATCACAGGCTCAACAGTTTCTCCTTTTCCATTACTGCAGGAGCTCAAAATTATTATCCTGAGGGGTTGGTCAGCTAGGGGAGTTCTGCTTCAGTGGCTGTTTCAGTGATACAATACGTACCAGGAACAATTCTTCCCTACTCTGGCATCTGCCATATATACAAGGCCCAAGGTTTTGAATAGGCTTGCAAAGTAAAATGAAAATCAGACTTGACATTCCCAGTTGCAGCCTGCTCAAGCCAAGGACAATCTCCAGCCATCATGTGGAGCTACCTGCCTGCTGCCCACCCAGCTGCCTTCCCTGGCTCCTGCTGCCAGGAGCAACTGCCAGGGTAGACAGACTGCCTAAGGAAGCCCTGGGGCTTCTCAGCAGTGTTCAGCAGATTGGGAGAGAGGTGTGGGGTTAGGAAAGCAGAAGGTGATGGTTTTTCAAGAGGGGGAAGGAAATAGCTCTGATGGGGTGCAGTGGACAGTCTTCCTACAGTGGGATAAACATAATAATAGCAGGGAAAAAATCTCCAAAGAAGTCCCTTGTCAAATATTTTTGTAGTACCTCATGTTCCAAACCCATGGAAATGTAAAGGATGGATGCAGGATGGTTTCTAGTCAAACTGCACTTAATTAGGGAAACCCCTGGAAGTCAGATGAAAGGCTAAAATGGATGCCTAGATGGCCACTTGGCGGTGACAGAAAATGTATGTGTGGAGGGGGAGGGTGGCTTCCAATGATCACAGGGATGAAGTTTGTGATGAGTTTGCAGCCTCCCGAGACTGTGCCTCATACCTCTAAAGAGCCACTGATTCATGAGTCACCTTCTCCTTTATCCTACTAATACCTGGGGACTGATAGCAAAGGGAAGAGAAAAAGAAGTTGCTGGGCTGGTTTCAGCCAAGTAGTTGACTTAAAAAGAAACTTTATGCTAAAAACTTTAGACTAAAAAAGATCTGGATTTTCTATCTCTGAATTTCAATATTTTTTTCTCTTTTCTTTATCAAATGGATGAAACAAGGTGGCCAATTACTGAATTGCCTGTTCACTGGTAATTCTGTATATATGGTATTTTGTTACAAAAGGATAAGGAATCTTCTTCCCCAGAGAAGTTCAAGAGCTCATTCCCCTGGTTCTTTTCCTTAAGGCGTGCTGCTTCCCCATCTCCATGAGCACCTGGAGTGGGCGATGTGTGTGTTGAGCACCTGCTGCTGACCACAGGAGAGCTCCAAGGGCTGCACCCCCAGCTGCATCTCACTTCTCTGAAACACTGAGCAAATTCCAGCAAAGCCACGAAGTTCCCCTCCCATCAGGCAGGTACAGTGGATGCCTGAGGCATTTTTGCAGATTAGTCAGTTAATGCATTATGGTCATTAAAGTTTGGGATGTGAACATCCTGTCCGAGGCTGACAGTGTGAATGACAAGTCAGCCAGGGAATGGAGAGCCAGTCCTGAGCCGTCAGGACAGCATCAGTGTATGGCCATCATTGTCATCACTGATGCAGTATTCCAGACTGGTCCCCCAGGAATTCAGTTCCTTTGAGCCTGGAGTGACGATGTGACCATTCTCCTTCCTCTGTCTGTCATCTCCTCCTCCACCAGGGAAGGCACTGTGAGGGATAAACCCACAAGGAGCTGGATGGATTTCCTGCAGGCCTCCAGTGCAGACTGCAGGTGACACAGCTCACCCATGGAAGGCCAGCCGGAGAGAGGGGCCAGCTCTCTGTGCTGCAGTCACACCGACCCTCTCCAGTGCTCTCTATGTTTTGTGGGATGATAATAGGAAATTACATTTTCTTGGAATGATAATGAGGAAGCCTAAGTTCTTCTCTGCCCCTACATGCTGCCTCTACATGCTGTCCTTAAAGGTCACACCTGAGACATTGGCAGAGAAATTCAAGGTGGCTGTGATGCCATGATGATTTTTTGCCTTTTCTTTTATACCTATTTTTTACCTTATAACTTCTGTATTCTAAGTGGTTTTTAGCCTACATTCTTGGACTTGTTTGTCAAGCTAGGAGACTAAACATTTTAGAAGCTTCGTAGTTAGGGATCAGAAAGCCCCAGACACCAAGGTCCTCTCCAGAACACATTTTGTAAACTAAGATAGAACCATCCAGGGGAAGGTTCCTCGGGGAGGGGGGCTCACTCGAGCCTATCATTGGGGAATCTTTGATAGATATGCTAATTAGTAAGACCTATAATGTTATACCAGATCTATTGTGACTGTGCATTGCTGTGTGCATTGAGGTGCATTCGACCTGGACGTGGTGCACCTAAGGATCCTTAAAATAAATACAGAGGTAAAATCCCTTTTTCCTTCTAACCGTGTTTGAGTCTTGATTTTAAGACCAGGAAAAGGCATCAGCTGACTGCCTTGCTCCTGCTCCTGTTCCCTGGCTAAAGAATGGAATTCAGTCTGCAGGGCTGCCAGGTTTGACTTAAGTTCATATAAGAGATCTTTTAATTGAAATGTTTGATTAAAGCATTTATTATTCAAACAAGGAACTTCAAGATGTAATTAAAACCTTATACAAAATCACAGATATTTTTGAGGGAGTGTAAGCTGAATTTGGAACAGATTCCATATCATATATGGAGCAGAAGCTATATCACACTCTCCCTAACAAGGTTCCTGGAGCAAATTAAAAAATCAGTTAAGAATCCTTCATGATGAAATAAAATGTCCACGAGAGATGAGCCAGATGACCTTCTCTTGATTCAAGAAATGTTTGTTACACTCTGATGATACATTTTTCTTTTACTTGCAAGTCCTGCAGAATTGACTCATACTATTTTTTGTGACAAGATCCTCTACATTAATGTCTTTGATATCATGTGGCATGTGCTAAGGCTTCCAGTTGTGTCATAGACCAAAATGCCTTGTTATAAGACCATATGCATCAGACAATAAAACACAAAACCCACCGAAATAACAAATCAAGAATCTATCAGACACTCTAATGCAATTTCAGTGGTGTGTTACAGCAAGAAATAAAAGCTACCTTTCAAAAAACGAAAATGGTGCTTATGTTGTTGATGAAAAACCAAGTATTTTTGTAGTTACTTAAGAGCTACTGTTGAAACTATTTGACACCCACCTTCAGCTGCCTCTCTGAGGAGAGCCTGAGGATGCTATGCAGAAGTCTGACTATTCTGTAGCTGAGGAAGGAGCACTGAGAGAAGGGTGTGTTGTTTCTCAGAATTCTCAGAAGATACAGAATTATCTGAGAGAAGAGGAAAACTTCTCAAGAGATGTTTCTGCTGTTGATAATGGTAGCAAATTATGTGCTGGGCTCTACAGGGCATAGCAAACACATGCCCTGGGGGCTTATGCTCTCAGCTGTTGTTCAGTGCCCCTGCAGAATTCTTCTAGAGGCTGAACACAATGCTGAAGTTCATTTCTCTGTCCATAACTGCCTGGCAGCTCCATCTGCTATGTGTAACCTCAGTGGAGAAATGTCCAGAGACCTAAGTACTAAAGCCTTGGTGCTTGCACATGAGCACTGTTGGCCGTTCAAACTGAAACTTCATTTTCTGCATTAAATAATGAATTCTAGCTCTTGTGGTAGAGCAGCAACATGTTTTCTGTCCAGAATACCCAAAATCTTTCTTTTTGCCTTGATTATAGGACAGCATTATTATCTGTCTCATGACAGCAAGTGTCTGGTGTGGTAGGTCACGGACTAGAAAGATGTCAGGCTCCACATTTCAACACCACATCCAGCCCAACAGAGCAGTTTTGAGCCCAAAGACTGCTGGACAGTATTCCTCAGCATCAAACCATAGAAGAGGCCACGGTGCCAAACTGTAAAGCATCTAACTTTGGGACTTGGTACTGTAGACGGAGAAGGCAGAGTGAGAGTGTTCCCTCCACTTGTCTCCAGGAGCAGGCTTCAACATGCAGGGTAGCAGTAATCCCTGTGGCCCCCTCTAAAGCCAACAGAAAAGAATGGGTCCCTCTACATGGGTGACTAATGCTGTGTGTAACAGACACTGGGATCTCCTGGAGATGCCCTTCCCTCCTGTGAACCCACGTTTTTGATGGCTGAAGTCAGAGGAGCTGCCCCTCTGCATCTTACTCGTGCCTGCTCTGTTTTGTGTGTGCAGCCTTGTCCATCAGTGCCAGGCCCCGTGTGTTTAAAGGTCCCTGTCCCGGAGCAGGCAGCTGTGGCAGCGCTCCGGAGCTGGTGTGCATGAGGAGCTCCAGAAGGGCACCCTCTGCATGGCTGGAGACGACAATCCAAGGAGCAGGGAGATTCTTAACCCTCTTGTTTTTATAACAAATGCCCTCGCTGCCAAGCAGTGGGGAAAGCGACTCCTGCAAAACCCTCCAGGTTTCTCTCAATTCTGTGCTTATGTGGCTGAAGCAGGAGGGCAGCGGAGCCACCCCTTGACAGGGTTGGTGCCTGCAGTGACTCCTGTGCCTACAGACACCCCAGGGCCTCAAGAAGCTGTTTCTTGCCAAAATCGTAATCTCTGAATAAACAAAGGAGCTGTGCAGACAATAAACCTTTGATTCAACCTGTCATACATGCAAATCCAAATGCTTCTGAGAGTAAGTGTTCAAGCAGAAAAAGCATTTGGGAAACCTGCAAATGGGACCTGGACATGTTTTTCTTATTAATTCAAAGCTGTCTGCAGCATGTTGGTGCTGCCTGCATGGAGTGGTGCTCGCCAGGACACTGACCTCCTCTCCCCTGCAAAATGAAGGAAAGGAGCCCTGTTTCCCCACACAGCCCCCACACAGCCAGGGGGGATGGGTACAGGCCAGGTACGGAGGCTGGTCCTTGTGCTGTGCTGCGAGAAATCCCAGGCAGGCAATTGGCTGTTTCTGAAATCAGCACGGGCCTTGCTGTTGTCTTTCAGAGAAACTGTATTGGAAGCTCAACAAGGCAGAAAGCACGTGCTGCAAATGGAGAGCAAAAGCATCATGGCAAAAGTTGTAGTTTACACTGCAGGGAAAGATTTACAATCCTGCTATTTCTTTCCCAGGAGGACTGGGCTATCCAATGCATCTCTTCATGTGGTTTCACAATCGGAAAACTGATGCAGCTGAAAACCAAGCTGCATTTTCTGCTGGGTGAGGTCCCTGATCTCAAGGGCATGAGGCACAGCATCAGCACTGGGACTAGGGGACGACCCTTTGTGATCACAGCCCGTTAGGAAACACAGCCTGCATGCAGAGCTTGATTCTGCAAACTTGAAACAGCCACGTGCAGTACTCAGCTTCTCCATCCAGTGGAGCAAAGCCGTACTTTGTGTGAGCATTTATGATCTAAACCAGACTGATTCATCCATGAGCCACTCCTGTGTGAAGCAGAGGTCACTCACTGCTGCATACTGTCCTGCACACACTCTACTCCTGTGTAAGATAAAAATCGAGGCTAAAAATGTTTACAGTTTTTTCTATTCCTGAAAAGAAACTAGGTTAGGCAATAAAAAAGCACTTCGCTTCATCATTTTTTCCCAAAAGGAGAGAGGAAGGTGAACTTTCTGTTTATAGACAATACACATGAAGGCTTTTCTTAAGTGAGTTTATCTCATCCTCATGTTGTGTTGTTACTTAATGAAAACAACATGCTGGTGAGATCTCCTAACATTTGCTGCAGGATTATGATTTTGGGAGCATGCTGCAGTAACCAGGATGAGCTGGAGACAGAAGCCATGAAAGATTTGTAAGGAATCAACCCGTACATTGTATCAGACCAAGTTTAGATCGTAAATGTTGGGCACAGCATCTCTTGGTGCATTTTCACTTGATAATCTCTCCATGACACATAGGTAGGATCCTGGGTGAATACACTGAATTTTACAGTGTTTGCCATCTCCTACCAGCTCAGTTGGAGGAAAGGGGATGGGAAAGGGAGAGTGGAGGGTTAATTTGGTTTCCATTGCCCTGTGAAAATTTTTCTTAAAACACTTCACCCACCATGTGCCCAGACTCCAGCACCTCTTCCAGAAACAACACAGGATTGTTTCCACCTGCCCTCATCAAAAACCAAAACTCTGGCATTGCCTGCAAGTGAGGGGGTTGCTGTTTGTCAAGATGAACCATGGTAACTGAAAAGAAGGTAGTCTCTAGGGGTTCTTAATATTCCTAAATTCCTGAAGTACATGTGCAGTAAGATAAAAAAAGCCTAATTCGTTTTGCATTTGAATAAGTCCTTTGGTGAAGAACTCTCATTTCACGATCAAGAAGACTGGCAACAGCTGCTGAATCGATGTCAGTATGGCAAAAATTTAGTGGCACCTCTCACCTGAGATGAAGACAGTCCGAGAAATTGCCTTTGAAAACACACTGCTGGAGGCAAAGGTACAATCCAGACATTGTTTTTCATGCTTTATAAGCATGATGATATAGCAGCTTTATAAACATGATCATCAACAGCTGATGTTAGGATTGCAGCTGCTTGGCCAATGCCATGCTAAGCTGCTGTGACCTTGGGCAAGAACCACTCCAAGTAGGGCTGTCATGAATGGCACCTGTGGGAGGTGCGAGGCGGGGGCCACATCTCCTGCCCAGCTGTTGGCATGGCAGAAGTGAACGGCCCAGCTCCTGCAGCCCTTCCTCTCCCCTCACCAGCTGTCAGCCACCAGAGCCCCTGCGAGACACTGGTGGGTGCTGAGGCTGTGGCAGAGGCCCTGGGAGGCTGCCACAGAGCGCTCCTTCACTGGCAAGAGCAGCAGTTGTCTTCCCACGCTGAGATTTGCTGAAATGGACATGCTCATATTGGAATTAAATCCCAGCCTTTTGGGTGTTATCAATAATTTACACTGCTGAAAAGGAGACCGTGAGATCATCTGAAGTTGTCTTTTGTGCGAGCTTAAAACTACACTGTCTGGGATGTGATGAATACTGCTCACAAAGGCTCAGGCGACCACCCAGGAGTTAATATGATTAAGATCATTTATTCCTTTTGTAATTCTAAGAAAGCTTTCAGGTTCATGAAGTGAGTAGCTTCTGTTCCTTTTATTCTGAGATGGGTACACCTACTAGAGCTCACTGTGTGTCATTTTGACAAAACACATTTTCTGAGCCTTATTTACATGAAAAAAATCCAGATTATTATAAACATTTCTATTCACATCAAAAGCATTTTTATTTTGCAAGCATTTCTGTGTTATTTCCTTTGCTACTGAATCACAGCTGCTGAGAGGGATGCTGACATGTTGCTCAGCCTTCCCGCCCACCAGTGCTGAACCAGTGGGGTTTCCATTCCTGCACAGGGACGTCAAGTCCGCCACCAGTGGCCCAGGGACATGTGCACACTCAGAATAACCCCTGGACCATCCAAGCTGAAAGCTTCAGCCCCAGGAGAGTCAGGGAGAGATGCAGGATCCAACGTCCCAGCACTGTTCTGCCCAGGTTTTCCCATGCATGTGTGAGGTGACCATCCCTCCTGCCCCACCCTGAGCATTGATGACCAGAGGTGAGAGACAGACACCAAAGTCTCAGCAGAGAGCCAGGAGGAGGAGCAAGAGCTTCCAGCACCCAGCCCCTGCTGAACCGCAGCTCCTGCATCTGCTGGGCACCGATGCAGCTGGGCAGGGGCAGCAGGAGAGGCGCTGCTGGCGGGCGATGCCAGCCTGAGTGGGCCCTGGGAGACACAGCACCTCGGTGCTGAGCGCCGTGCCGCTGGGACGGGGCCTGGCCTGACGTCTGGAGAAACAGAGGACACCAGAAGCTCCTTTTCAAGGTAGGAACCAGCTCTGGTCAGCCCTGGGAAGAACGTGGTAACGTGGCTGCTGGGCCTCGCCTGCAGAGCTGAGCTGCAGTGAAACAGGACACGGCCACGGCACACAGGTACAGGCGCCACTGCACAGCAGCAGAGTGGCATCTGGCCTTGCAGTGTGATTCCACAGTTCACTCTGGGGTGTGTTCTGGGCCCCTTATTCTGCTGATAGTGTACTTGTTCGCAGTTGTCTCTCTGTGAAGACCCTGCAGCAGTCACACGAGATGTTACATAAATCAGTTACTAATTTCTTCACTGACTGAAATACCAGCCGGCCCCCGGAATGGCTCAGCTAAAGAAGCAAACCTGGCGGGGGTGAGAGGAGGGGACAAGAAACCCCCCGCAAGCTCAGCAGAGCGTGGGATGCAGGCAGCAGTGGCAGCTAAGCTGAGAACAGGGTTTGCACCTGCCCAGCAGAAGGAAAAATTAACCTGTCCAGCATGTTTTCAGCACAGCTGTGAACCTGCATGCACCATACAGCCAGGTCGATGCCAAGCTGCTCCCTGCACCAATGCACCGCTCTCCTCCCTCGTGCCCAGTGAAGCCTCTTTGGCTCTCACTGCATTGACCCATAAACTTCTCAGCCCTTCAAGCAGGCTGCAACCTGCCTGGGCAGAGGCGATGCCACCTCCTGCCCCTGGGGAGGAACAACCCCAGGCACCAGCACGAACTGGGGCCGGATGGCTGAGAAGCACAGGGCTGCTCACAGCAGCCTTCTGCACCCTTTCATTCTTTCTTTCTTAAGTAATTTGTTTTATAAACACGTTAGTTTCTCAGCCCATGCCCTCGACGGTTTGGATATTGCTGTGCACTGCAGTGCTAAGCAATGCCCTCTGGCAGGAGGCTGCTCCCAGTGAGCGCGGGATGTCAGTGTGCTGGGGCCTTGGAGCTGGAAATCCAGCCTGTGCCTGTGCAGGTGAAAGAAACCAGACTGGGGACACTGAGGATGCAGCATGGTGAGGCCTCAGCAGCACAGAGAAGCTGAGCTAAAGTCTTTTGGATGGCAATACCTCACTGCCAGAGGTCATCCCCTCATGCTTGGAGCCTCGTGCTGTCATTGTCCCTGCCAGATCTGTGCATGGTCTCAGTAGTAGGAGGGGGAAGTCTTGCCAGGGGTCCCATCCAACCTACATAGCCCTGTGACAGCCTGCCAAGGGTTCTCCTGGGTGTCTGCAGCGTCAGAGACTGGCTAATAACTGAGTAATCATACAAGCTAATTACAGGGTTGCTTTTGCCCTCTACAATAAAGTGCTACCTCATAATTAAAAATAAAGAGAGTGGCAATCCTAATTATTAGGCTTTCATTAGGCTGACAGGGGCACATATGGCACTGCAAGGACTGTTCTTGTGACCCGCTCTCAGTCTCCACCCACTCCTGCTCATGATACTCCTGGGGAAGCCGAGAGCAATTTCTCCCACTGAAAGCAGAGGGTGAGACATCCATCTTCATGTAGACCTCACCAAATGCCACATAGATTGGAGGATCAAGAGGAACCTGCCCTCAAGCATTCCTCAAACTTGGATGCCTGCTGCAATCCAACCTGCAGCCTGCTGCTGACGCTCAATCCTTGGCCACCTTAGCAGCTCATGCATTGCAGATTTAACATAACCATAAATTACACCATATTTCATGTGTTCACATCCACATGGAAAATAATCATAGCGTGGTGTATCTTTGTGCTTAAAATACTGTGGCAAATGCAATGTGTTGTTCTTCCCAGCCTTCCCGAGCAGCCTTGCCCCTGGCATGCTGGGGAAGGAGGAGCTGTGTGGGGCTATCAGGTTGCCTCTGCCAAAGTGCCAGGTACAGGCAACTTCTCCGGAGGTAGGAGGGCTTACAAGCCTAGCAGCTTAAGCACTGATAATGAAGTGACAAAATATTGTGTTAAGAAAAAGTAAGCACTTTGGCGCTGTTTGTAAGACGGTACAGAAGAGATACCAGGTTATTCCTATTCAGCAAATGCTGAACTCACATTCAGATGCCCCCATTACAGGAAAGACACTTTCACAAGGTCTGTCTCTGCCTTTCCCTTGCAAGATACAACTTTAGCCAAAGACTTCAAGGCCTCAGATGTAAGCTCTGTGCTGAGAGAGTGCTGCTGCAGTCAGAGCTCGGGGTGTGAAGGACAAAAATTCAGCTCTTGGAGGCTTCTTCTGGGCAGAGAGTGGATTTTCCCATATTCCTTAATGACCCTCTTCAGGTGTGCATAGAGGTCCCATTCACCCAAGCAGGCAGAACTTCCCACCAGCAATGCCTTCAATTTCAACTGGACAAAACACACCAGAGCTCCCTGCTGAAGAGAAGTGTATCCCAGCCCTTAGTCTACAACACAGTGGATCCCATACATCTCAACAGATGGAGCCAGACCTGCAGAGGCAACTCTGCTTTCTGGGAGCTGGGCTGAGAACCTGAGGTTAGAGGAGCCCCACGGTTTTGCACTGCAACCAAGCAGCTCTGGGGTCTGTTTGCCACATGGCACTGAAAACAACCAAGCAAGCCTGGGGCTGCTGCAGCACTTCGTTTGCCACTGTGCAGGTTGGAATGCAGAAAAAGAGGAATCAAAGTGATGAAGTGTAAATGTCTGAGAACCAGGGAGAACTGAGATAAGCTATATTCCCAAGGCAGCCCTGTAAGCCAGCACCCTGTGGGGTGACTGTGCCTCACTGACTCTGGCCCTTTGCACCTGGTCCCTATCCCTTCCTGCCCCAGGCCAACCCTGCCCAACCCTGATGTTTTTGTGCTTACTGTCTACTTGGAAGCAGCCAGGAACAGCTTACTCCTTGTGTCTGAGGCTGTGACTGAGGAGCACCCTGACCTGAACACCCTGTGCTCTGGTACTCAGAGCACACAGATATGTTACCTGAGCCAGCTTTCCTTTTCTTCCTGGTAATCAGTGCTAATTGATTGCTTTGGCCTCACTCCCCGCCCCCCCCGCGCCCCCCCATTTGGAAGAAGAAAGGCAGCATCACTCTTGATGGAGGACATGTATTTGCTTTCAGAAAGCCACCAGCATCCTTTTGAACATAGCCAGGTACATTCCCCAGCATAAAAAGAAATCATCATGTAAGAGAGATGGAGATTTGCCATGTGCCTGCCCATCACCCCAGCACCTCTGCCTGGAGAGGGACCAACAGTGACACACCCAAGTGCCACTCAGGTGTGATGCCCAAGTGTTGTCAGAAGCCCTGAAACCCTCCTCCCCTTGTGCCACACTGAGATCTCTCGGTGCATGTAGCACCTACCATCTGGACCAGCTTTTTCCCTTGTCCTTCATCTGGAGATGCAAGGGATCAGGACCACAAAAACGGTGTGGGGATTTGGTATTTCTACCAGGGGCTGGAGGTAGCACTGGGGAGATCAGCAGGCACCCAGCTACCCCGGGGAGCAGGACAGGGAGGGGCCGGAAGGGGTTGTGGAAGGAAGCAGTGGTTTTCATCAGCAGCAGGAGGGGAAATCCAGCAAGACAGCTGCTTCATCAGTGCTGGAGCCTCCCAGGGGCCACATCATCTTGCTGAAAAAGGAGCTCATGTGCTGGAACAGTAAAAAATTGACTCCAGGGTTATTTAGTCACTGGCCACAAGCTGGTGGTGGAGTTACGAGCATGAACACGGTGATCCCCCAGCATCCACAGCACAGTGCCTGGAGGACAGGCTGTCTTTGCTCCCACACACCTCATTCCCTCTCATCCCCAGCAGTGTGGTGGTACAGGGGACATGCAGTTGGTGGCCTCTGAAAGGCAGCTCCAGCCAGCCAGGAACCCTGCACTGAGCTTCCCTCGCCACAGCAGGGGTAATGCTGGCCTCTCCTCTGCCTGCATCCAGCCCAACTCCAGCCCAGGGGCATGGATGCCCTGCAAGCACTGGTAGCCTGCAGAGAGAGGGGCGGTGCTCTGGGGATATGCCTTGGGGACATGCCTGGGTAACATGTCTGAGGGGATGGACCATGGGCTAGCAGGAGCAGGCTGAGGCTCTTTGATTCAGTTATTCCTATCCAACTGGGAGCAATCTTGGACATTCCTTCAGGGCGCCACATGGTTTAGAGGAGAAGCTGTCCTCAAGATTAATCATTTTGCATATTTTAACATAGAAAGAAGAGCAGACCCCCACCCTGTGCCACAAGAAAGTGGATGGCAGGAGACCCAAGAGACGTAAGCTTCCCCTGGGCAGAGAGGCAGTGCTGCCAGGAAAAGTGAGTTTAAAAGCCTGGTGACATCCTTCCTTTCTCCATGAAGATTGCAGGACATGGCCATTTGGAGATCAGCAAAAGGAGATCAGCATTTCAGGACAACCTTCCCTTTTCTGCTGTTACCTTCTTTCTAAAACATCTGAAGGGTGTGAAGCAACAGGAAGGAAGCCAGAGGAGCAGTAAAGGCAGTGAGAGCTGTGTGCCTCACGGTGAGGTTGAGATTCGTTACTCACAGAACGGGGATGGCAATCAACTGTTAAAAAAGTGGAGGCTGAAGGAGAACTCAAGAAAGGAGAAATCAGCTTTTTCACAAGAAAATAAGCTCCTCTGGATTGCTATGGTCACCTGCATGTGAGACATCATAGGGCAACAAGTTAGGAGAGATGGCTTTCTTAAATTCACTTTTTTGTTACACACCCCAAATGTGGCTTTCCACCCCATGTTGTTTTGGGCTGACAAGCTGCCCAGGTTTGCAGGGAGGATTCTGCAGCCACTGGGAGAAAGGTCCTCTCAGGATACAGGCTTGTAACCATCAGCTTGAATTCAGACTGTCAAATAAACATAGGTTCGATTCAAGCTGGAGTAATAGTTGTACAGGTGAAATAAGAGAGGTGTCCAGACCCACACATCTTGAACTTCAGGGGAAGCAGAGCCCATCCTCACACATTCAGTCCTGAGATACAGTGAACTGGAAGCTAGCAGCAAATTTTGGACATGAATCAGATGTTTACAGAAACATACGCAATTTCTGAGATCCCAGCTTCTGGATCAAGCCTCTCTGTAAATTATAGTTCTGCTTTTCAAAAGACAAGGTAGGGAGTGTTAATTAGCCAAAAAGTTCTTGCACCAGCCTTTTGTAAATGGTGTTACAGGACTATAATTTTCCATTCAGCTCTCCAGGCAAGCTCTTGCAGACAGGATCTCATTCCCTTCTGGATTGTTACTGGATTTCAGAGAAATGTTTCAATCCTTGTTGCTGTCAGAGAAACTAGTGACTAGACAGCTCTACCTGGCAGGCTCTGTCATATAGCACACTGAGCACTCCAACCTTGGTCCAGCAACGGGACAAAAAAGCACATGAAGATTCCCACAGAAGTCAGTGTAAGGAGCCAGTAACCTCTGGATCAGGCCACCAACAATGCATGGAGGAGCCACCAAGTGGCTAATACTGTCATCTCTGGATATGGTTATCCAGAGTGATGAAGTGGTGAGTCAGGGTCAGTTCCCAGTCTGTACACCTCTGCTCTGTGACACTGGATTTCACTGCAAACATTTTAAGTTTCTCCAACATGTGCCCCACCCTCCTTGTTTACAGAAATTAGTGAGTCATTTAATTTAAAAAAAAAAAGCTTCCCATCAAAATAAGGAAACCATGACAAAGCAAGATACATCAGTGGTAAAAACAAATACAGCTTGCCTAGCAGAACAGCTATCCTATTATCTCATCCACATGGCACAGGCAGAGGAAATTATAAATAGCAGCAGCAGTAGTGCCTGGGAGTTGCATCTTGGCACCAGTGCCTCTGGCCACCTCCTTCAGGCTCCGAGTGGTTGACAGTGACGTAGAGGGCAGGGCACGGGTAGAAAATCCCCGTCAGCCCTCTGCCCCCTGCTCAGGCAGGGCAGGCCCCAAGCCGAGCACTCGTGGGGGATGCAGCAGGCAGGCTACCACCAACCTGATCCTAGTTGAAACAGCAGTGGAGAACAAGGCTCTTCTGTTAAGAAACACAGATTTTCCTGGTGCAATAGCTGAAAGGCACAGGGGAAGAGATGGAGAAGGCGACTGTTTTTAATTGGTTGACCTGACACTTGAGATAATGGTATATGATGTAGCCTTGGCTGTGATCATCCCTGTTCGCAGCAGGGAGAAAGCCTTTGTGCCACTACTTTGATAGTGGACTAAAGAACGGCAGGAAGAGAGCCAGTAGAGCCAGGAGAGCCTCTGTGGGCTGGCTCTCATACCAAAGCTGGGAACAGAGGGTACCAACTACTCATTTATTTTGGGATGGCTTTGTTAAGGGTGTAACTATGTTCATGGAGAATAGTGAAGGAAACAGCCTGAGCACCATTCTATTGCTTGCATATTTTTTCAAAGATATTGGGAGACATGGATGTACATGAGCACATAATTGCATGACCCTCATGATAAGGGACACACAGATCCAGACCCAGCCCAGTATTCCTGAGTGGGTCCCACTTTCTTTTGGGTTTCAGACTAGGACACTTCACTGGCAGCATGAAGAGCACATTAGTCACAATTGATGGTTCAGCTGATGGACTGTAATTTGGGAGCTCTGGTAATCTGAAATATGTTACCTTGTGTAGGGTCAAGCCAAGCTCAGCAGATGGGATGGAATTTAAGATATAATGAAGAAGTTTTTTGTGATGAGGGCGGTGAAACACTGCAACAGTTTTGCAGAGAAGTAATGGATGCCCTATCCCTGGAAACATTCAAGGTCAGCTTGGAGTTCTGAGAAACCTCATATACTTGAAGATGTCCCTGTCCGTGGCAGCAGGGCTGGACAAGATGACTATAAGAGGTTCCTTCTAACACAACCTATTCTAGGATTCTATTCTACAATTCTAACTTGCTAACTTGACTGCTTCAAATCCTGTGTCCCTAGCCTAAGATCTGTAGTCAAGATACTCACTCCTGGCTCCACAACCAAGGCAAACTTCATCTCCACCACCTATGTGAAGGTCAGAAGGAGGTAGGTGTGATACCTACTGGTTTTCAGTCTGGAAATCATCCCCACGTGCAGATTCAAGGCACAATCCAGCTCATGAGCAGCACATGGAGGCAGCATGTGCTCCAGCGCCTTAATGGGACATGGGACATTCTGCACCAAATAAGACCAAGCTGGGACCCCTCTGCTCCCAGTTTGTCTTTCAGGCTGATTTCCTTAGTGACTGAGAAAAAAATCTTGCAGAATCTCCACAATAACAATAGGAAATGCTTTAAAAGCAGGCTGTGGCTCAAAACAACCTGCCTGGTAGCTGCTTGCAGGAGAAGGGCTGGGACACGGGAAACTGTGCCAGGCTCTTGAGAGCTGGTGATTCATGTTCTGCAACCACAACCTGGCCACAAACTTCTGTGCCAGCAGAGAATGGGGCAGCAACCAAGGGGCTTCAAATGGTCCAAGCAAACAGCTAGGGATCTGTCAGGAGGCTGAGCAAGAAACAATACAATGATTTAAAAAAAACCCAAAACATAAGCCAGAGAACAGGAAACTCTTGGATGGAACTCTTGTTCTGAGCATCTTGCAAAGGGGGAAAAGGGGGATGAAGAGAAGCAATTTGCAGATGCGTGTGGTATGAGCAGTGCAATGGGGGAAAGGGGAGCTGCAGAGTGCCTCACCACCACCAGCAGCCCTGGCAGTGAGGCAAGCGAGGGGGTTCACCCACACAGGCAGCTGGGTTCAGCTGGGTTCACTTCTCCCCATAGCCCTCAAGTACAGAGCCCTGCAGGTTGCTCAGAGGTGCTTGGAGATGGCCCAAATCTGTGTCCTGCCTGTACAATGTACTGGCAGCCTGTTGTCTTAGCCAGGTCTCAGCATTTCCAGGACATCTCCTTCCCCATGTTTTCTTCCCCCATGGCAAAGCCAGGGGACAGCAGTGCAGAAGGAGCACAGGGTGCTGCTGGCTGCTGGGACTCACTCTGTGTAGGTAACGGCAAACTCTTTCCTTCAGGGAAAGGAGTTGCACAACCGGTTGTGTATTCCTGCCTGCCGCAGTTTCTCACCATACAACCCTGCTTTCTGATAAGCCAAGCAATACATGTCAGGGCTCCTGTTTGCTCCCTGGCAGGGGGAATTAGTGGTACATCCTGGCTATAAAAAATGCTGGCTTTCATGTGGACCCAGCAATAAGAATAAAGATGGAAAGGGGATAGGCAGGAAAATTGAAGAGCAGAGATGAGTGCCAGGTACAGGTAACTGGACATCAGGTAAAGCATGGAGGCAAATCCCTTTCCAAAGGAACAAAATGCAGAAAAGAAAGCCTTTCATTTTGGTGCTCCAGTCCCAGACAGCCACCATTTGGCTACAGTGGCAGAAGGCTTCATCTATGACAAAGAAGTGAAGGTGGGGTGAACATAAAATTATACAGAAAATCAGGAAAGCCAAAGGTAATTAGCAGCACAATTTCATGTGAAATGGTCTGGTTTGGGACACTCATGCCTTCCTGGGATTGATCCTTCTGGAGCAGAATACAGGATTGTTTCCACTCTCAAAATGACAGAATTACTCAGAAAGTGAGAACGAAGCACCATGGGAAGCCAGCCCTGTTTTTCACTTCCACATTCCTGTAGCCCAAGGGTAGTTGTGGATTCTTCACAGAATCACAGAATGGGTAAGGTTAGAAGGGACCACTGGAGATCATCTAGTTCCACCTCCCTGCATGAGCTGGGTCTCCAGAGCACATTACTCAGGACTGTGTCCAGGTAGCTTTTGAGTCATTCCAGAAGGAGACTCCACAGCCTCTCTGGGCAGCCTGTTCCAGTGCTTTGTCACCCTCACAGTAAAGAAGTTATTCCTCATGTTCAGACAGAACTTGCTGTGCACCAGTTTCTGCCTTTTGTCTCTTGTTCTATTGCTTGGCACCACCAAGAAGAGCCTGGCTACATCCTCTTGACACCCTCCCTTCAGATACTTACAGACATTGATGAGGGCCCCTCTCAGTCTTTCCTTCTCCAGGCTAAACAGG
Organism: Lycocorax pyrrhopterus obiensis; assembly: GCA_014706295.1. Lineage (NCBI taxonomy): Eukaryota > Metazoa > Chordata > Aves > Passeriformes > Paradisaeidae > Lycocorax > Lycocorax pyrrhopterus. The sequence continues at coordinate 131,541,354 of JACSVZ010000002.1, read as the reverse complement.
CCCAGCTCCTTCAGCCCTTCCTCATAACTGACGTGCTCCAAACCCCTAATCAATTGGACTAGACGATCTCCAGAGGCCACTTCCAACCCTAACCAACCCTGTGATTCTGTGAATGACCTCCATTACCCTCTGTTGGACCCTCTCCAGTATTTCCTTGTCTTTCTTGAACTGGAAATCTCAGACCTGGACACCGAACTCCAGGTGAGGCCTCACCAGGGCTGAGCAGAGGGACAGGATCACCTCCCTCGATCTCCTGGCACCCTATCCTAATGCACTCCAGGATAACTTCGGTCTTCTTGGCCACAAGGGCACTGCTGGCTCATGGACAGCTTGTTGTCCACCAGGACTCCCAGTGCAAAGACTTACTCCTGGATTTGGGAAATTTTTGGATAATAATCTGGCAACATCTTGGCTGTGCCCCGGGGAAGAAATCGAAGCTGTTAAGTCTGAGCTGCCCAGCCAGCTCTTATGAAGATGGAGGGGGAATTGCTTTTATGCAAAACAGCTGAACAAGTGACAACTTGTTTTTGAAGACCAGTAACCTGGCTGCAGTGGCACTGTTGCAGGAAGCAGAGGCTGTTGTTAACCTCCTTTTCACTCCAGGGAAGCTGTGCTGCTGCCATGTGAAGCTGGCTGCAACACTAGGGAGCACAGGGACTGCTGAACAACACCAAGCATGAGCCCCATGGGGCAGTGATGTCAGAAAAGACATGGAGGAGTTAGAACTCCCCCATCCCTCCCTGCTCAGCTATGCTAGCTGGCATCAGTGCCCTTGGGCTTTGTTCTTTGCCAACATGATATGGAAGATGATTTTGGATCACTGTGCTCACTGTTTGCTGCAGATCGCTTGGGAGTCTGCCAGTGTGCTGTACTGATACCTGCTTATTCATGCCCATGCAGTATGTACCACAGAGGCAGAGAGCACAAAAACATCAGCAGCAGAGCTGAAAGGTGCAGCTGGATGAAACAGACTTGTTCTTACAGAGAAAAATACCTGGAAAAAACCCCTAGCCAACTAGAAGAAACCAGTCTACATTCACGTGTAAGTCAGATACTTGTGACTATCAAAGACCTGTTGTTTGACTTTGCATTTCTGCCTCTCCAAATCCAAGTGCACGTTCACAAAGACTTTCACACTCAAGACCACTGAAGTACCTGAGCATCCCTGCTCTCAGCGCTGGGGCATCTGACCTGTTGAAGGCCCTCACACCTCACACACAACAGGCACAACCCAGGCTGAGAGCTGCAGAAGATGGCAGCAGCAGATTCCCACCAGCTGAAGATCTGCACTGGGATGCCCATCCCTATGCTGGCTGGACATCCCCTCTGGTGCTGCATGCCCAGCTCAGTGTCATGTTTGGTGAAAGTACTGGTTGCCTCTGTGCCACAAAGCGCATCACTCATCTCAGTCTCTGGCACCCTGCAACAGCCAGAGGCATTTGCTACTTTTCTGAGCTCTGGATTTATTTTCAGTCTGCATTTCACAAAGGCAAGAGACGTGTATAATCCCAAGGCCTGACAGCCTGTTTTTTTCCCCAGTATCCCTAGGTAACCTTGGTCAGCTTTGGCCAAGATGCCTCAGATACACTGGAGTTCTGATAAATTTACTGGAAATCGGTAGCTGGGCATAGAAGAAAGAGATAGCAGCAGTCCTTTTCATGGAAGGGAGGCTGAGCTCACCAGGCAGGAACTTGGTCTGGTGGCACATGATGTGCCACTCAGCATATGCCCCAGCCACCTCTCAGCACGTGGGCACAGCTGGGGCGGCCGTGCCCCCACCTGCCTCTGGCCCAGCAGCACCATCACTGGCAGTGAGATTTCATGGGCCAAGCAGCTCAGCGGAGCTGCGTTTTGGGAGCCTGGTTTTATTCATTCCACTGCTCAACAGCTTGTTTCCTGATGCTTTCAAAAACTGGCAGCTTGCAGTGTATGAAAAGACCATTCTTTTTTCTACATTTATATATTTCTTTGGGTTGCTTTTGCAATGACATTTTTAGTAGCTGTTTCTATTTCATTTTCCTTTCATTTTGGGTTTCACTATGCTCCTTCTACCGTAGTTAAGAATCACTGGCCATTTAATGGTTCATCTTCCATTTTAAGCAGGCATGTTTCAAGTAGTGCTTGTCCATAGGCCTTTGCCACATCCTCAGTGGATGATAGCTAACATCCTGTGCTTATTCAGAGGGTCCGGTCACTTGTACTGACAGAGCAAGTGCAGAGTCGGGGGGAAGGCTGCATGTGAGTGTAGTAGGAATCAGGATGGAAGAGTTTGCCTCAGAGCAACTCAGGATGCTCTCCAGACTATGCAGGCCAAGCAAAGAGAGTATCAGAGATGTTTCTGAAGCTCTTGTTTTGAGTGAAGTCTGTAGTGCTGGGCTAGATGTAATTCCCTCCATGCTCCCTTTCTTCCAGTCCCCTTTTGGATGGGTTACACACAGCCCTAGTGCCATGCTCTGCCCTCCCCTTCTCCTCCCAGCCATCAGCTCAGTGTGGAGCAGAGCTCGTGCTCCACCATACAACACCCGTGGCACCCAGTCCTGGCCAAGGCAGAGCGAGGCTGATGTTGCAATGAACTGCTGGTAACTCGCTTCTCTGGGCCCAGTCACCAGTGTCTGGCTCTCTTACGACATCCACCAGACACATCAGCCTGGGGGAGGAAGCCCTCACCAGGCATTCATCATGAGGCTTTCCAGGGAGCTTGCATAGGAACAACACACTATCACAACTAAGGGTTTGGGATTTCTCACTAGAACACCCTAAGTTCGGGACAGCAGGTGCATGCAACGTACGGATGGACACTGAGGTATGGATGCTTAGAGCAGGATGAACATTTCTAGAAGCAGAAAAGCACCAAAACATTCAGATGCCTCTAAGCCACCCACAAGCAGGCAGCATGTGCCACAGGCTCCAGCAGCCAGTGCTTTTGCTCTGCTCCTCTGCAGAGATGGCTGAGACTCAAGCAGTCCCAGTTCAACACATGCCTCAAAATAAGTCCAATTGCTTCAGCTCCCCAGTCAAAGGCAGCAAGTAGTCATCTTTCCTAGGAAGGGTGGGGAATTTGTATATTGTTACATCTTTTGCTAATTTTTGCTTTACCTGGCATTTTGTTACCTGCCTCTTGTGGTTGCAGGTAACTGGACAGGTTTGACTCCCTTGCACCAGGGGAAGCAGAGTCACTCTCAGCTGGGAGGAGAACAGCCCCAGCTGTTGAGGGGCCAAGGACCAAAGATGGGTCCTTTGGCTTTGTGGTTATCTTGGTTGGCTGGAGAGCACCTGCTCCACTTCCAGCCCAGTGCTCCTCTTCCTCTGCTCACTGACTTTCTTCCTTTCTTTGCAGACTCATATAAAGCCCAAGGGGAAAGGTGCAAACCTGGCAAGAGGGATGGAGGCAGTTCTAGGAGTCTAAATTGATGACCTTACACAACAAAAAAACCTAAGTGTGTTTTATCTAACACTGGTAAATGTGGCAGCAATGGGAGAGGAATTTGGGTCTTCAGAGAGACCAAGGTGCTTAGCCAGAGACACACCATCTATTTTCCACACCAGCTGGGCCCTGCCCTTCTGTGAGGACAAAGGGGACATGAGCCAAACATGTTAGACATTTAATCCTGCCCTAGACACCTCTTACAGTTCTTAGTGAAATCCCCCTTGCCCTGGACAGTCACTGAAATCCTCTTCCCATCCCCAGCCCCAGGACTTGAAGCCCCTCTTGATGTATCATCTCTCTCTTTCACCAATACTCAGGCCTTAAATCTCTCTCCTTCCCTTCTGTTCTCCCCCTTTTTTAGGTAAAACAGGGTGACCAAAAAATAGTGTTAATTATTCCTCCAGAATTGTGCTGCAAATGACATAATTCCACAGGAGGCCATTTAGCATTTTATCAGCACTGGAACAGTTTCCCTTTGTCTCTGGGCCACACACCCTGCTGCTATCTCGTGTCAGCTCTGGCTCCAGGAGCAGATCTAAATCACTAAAACATCCCAAATTAACTCAGTGCAAAAAATAAAACCCAATCCGACAACCAACCAGCCCTTAAGAGGGAAGTGGTCAGGACAGCCTGGACTGGAGAATGGGAGAAAGCCCTGAGGACAAGGGAAGAAGGGAGCAGGAAAGGGGAATGATCCTTCTCAGTGGCAACAAGCCCCTAGGTACGTTCAGCAGATGATGGAACCACAGTCAGTCAGTGCCCTCTAAAGGATGGCCAGGCAGGGCCACGTTCCCAGTCTATGAAAGCACCAGGTTTGGCCACAATGGGTCCCAACTGTAACCCAAAGTGCTTTGGAAGCCAGACACCACAAAACATAGCTCAACAGAGTTATCACGGTGTGTAACAACAGCAGCACCCTGCTCCCCACCTCACACAGGTAAGAGCTGTATTGCAGGGCAGTGGCTGCCGGCCAGTCTGATCCCTTTGAGCCGCAAGAAGAACTTTGCTGTGGTGTAGTAGTGGAGAGGGGAACAGGGTCAGCTTTGGCCACAAAGCCCATGACATGCTATGGGCAAGCGGTCTGCCTCCTTTCACAAGCAAGGCCCACAGTTCGGCAACACAATAAATTGAGCTGCAGTGTCCTAAAATTGGGTTAAAGGCAGAAGCATTTACTGAAATAAACTCCTCACAGTGGAACACATTTGTCCAAACAATTGTGTTTGTTTAATTTATATGAGATGGGGCTTTGTGCAGGTTCTGTCATCTGTGCCTGGGTCAGAGTTTCATGGCACTTCCTATAGAGTCTTAGAATATCTTGAGTTGGAAAAGACCCACAAGAATCAATGAGTACAACCCCTGGCCTTGCACAGGACCTTGGACGTTTTATCGTCTGTTCCTTTTTGTTCTCCATCTGCCCCTTTATCCTCCATGCCACCAGCTCCCTCCAATCACAGATCCTTCCAATCCTGTTTGCGCCTTCTCTCTGCTATGTGCCGGTCTCTTCCTGCCTCAGGTCTCAGGTCTTGTGTCCAACTCCAAAACATGCTTCCCCAGACCCTCCTGCCACGGATGCAAACTCACACTGGAAATGAAAGCACAGCATAGAAATTGTGCTGGCAGTGGGAGAAGGGAGCCTGGCAAACAGATACACAAATCCTTAGGTGAGTGCAGCATTGTGGAGCCAATACATATTGACTAACATGAGGAGTGAGAGTTCAATCAAGCTAGCAGAGAATCAACAAAATCTCATTCAATTATGTGTCTCCATGCCCTGTGCGCTCCTTCCTCAGCAAGCATCCTTCCCATACCACGCTGTCCCTGCAGACCCACCCCAGTGCTCAGCATCAGGCTGCAGGAGACACACAGTCTGCCACCCACTCTGCCTCTCCGCCCTCCCTCAGTTTCACACCGGCCTGTGAATCACATTCTACTTGAGTTTCATTTGGACTTTTCCTCTCTGTACTTGGTTTTCAGACAGTCCCTGCAGTTTTCTTTGGCTCACCATGTGAACTGCAACTGTGTTGCAGGGCTGCGCTAGAGGAGCTGCAACACAGCACTGGGTTAGGAGATTACAGGCTACTGATTCAAAGGTGGCAGGACCATGATAAAACGGTCAAAGAGCCTGGACTGAGACCTGTGAGAAAATTTCAGGGCAAAGCATTATCCATGGAACACAGAAATTTGTCCTGTATATGGGTAATCTCAAGTCACAGTGAACAGCTAAAGGACTTTGTCTGTTGAAACTGACCAAGGCATCCTTTGCTATTTGGTCCTTCTGGTTCTCCTGGCAATTGAATGAACTGCAGCTGGTCCAGTGAAAGTCCATGTTTTCTCTCAAGCAACACACTCTTATGGTACTACCATCAGCCTTTTGTAAAGGGAATATCCACACAAAATCCCCACAACACAAAAGGTCTGGCACTTCATCATGCACAAGGTGAGCACATAGCACAGCAATAGCAGCTTCCTCTGGAACAGGGAATCACAGGTTGGCACATGCTGGCACAAGAATCACTAGCCTGTACACACACTAATTCAGCAATGCCCATCTGAAACAGATTATCTGTTCATGCCAGAGTTCACTCTGAGAGACCCACTCCCTGAGCCAGCACCACAGACCAGAACACTTTCCAATGCACACCCTGGAAGAGCAGCATGGCTCTGTTAAAAAAGGACTTTAAAAAGAAAAGAAAAGGAAAAAAAAACCAAAAGAAAAGAAAAAAATATTCTGCACTTCCACTGGGGATAGAAGGAGAAGGAACTGCAAAAATGGAAACCTGGGTCAGACATTAGGAAAATAATTTCCAAGTTAAGGAGAGAAAGGCCCCACACCAGAATAGACTGCCTTAGAGAAGACTGAACTGCCATTCTTGGAGGACTTATATGAAAAAACTTGAGAAATCTCTGTTGGGATGATACAGTGTTCATACTTACCATGCTTTCTTCCTGTCTCTTCCCTACACCATTCCCCCCTGTCCCTCCCCAAAATTCTGCATCTTTAACAGTCCACAATCTAGGTGCTTGCATAGAAATATGGCAATAACTTTGCCCAAGTACACAACATTTAACAGTCACTGTGTGGCACTTCAAGGACACGCAGGAACAGCAGCACAATACTTAAATGTTTTTGATTAGAGTACTTCAGCTCTTTAGGAAGAAATACAGGAGCTACTGGTGAAGGGAGCAAGCCTCAGAGTTAACCAACTCCGACTGTAGCTAATAAAGGGCAGAGGGAAACACCAATCTGTTTTTCACAATACCTTGATTTGGTGGTTTCTTAGTGAGGGGGGTAGATTGTATCTGGCAGAGTGAAATGGAGCAGAGGATGTTGCTGAGAGAAGGTGGCTGTATTAGGGACAGGAATGGAGCAGCACGAAGCTCACTCTTGGGAAGGAAGAAGGGGTGAGAGAGAACTGTCAGAAGACCCAGAGCAGCTGAGCCTGTCCTCAGTGCAGTCAGTGACAGCCAGGCATGGACCTGCCCTGCTCCTGCGTCCCACTGTCCCTCTCCTCCAGACAGAGCCTCCCCAGATCAGCTCCTTGCCCAGCCCCAGCTCCAGTACCTCTTCCTCTGCCCATCCATCTTTCCAACCCTGATAGTATCTCCCAAGGCTTAATAATTAACCAATTCTTAGAGTGAGGAGGGGGAGACAAAGTATACTCGAGGCAATATTCCTGACCAAACTTGGTTCACTACATTCCTATTTCCTCAGCTGCACTTGGCATTAGGGAAAACAATCCCACTGCATAAGCCTGTTGCTTTGTTTGCTTCAGGCACACTACAAAGTAATTATTACCTTTCCCATGTCATGACTGCCTGAGAATGACACTTCATTCCCTGTTCTGTTGCCAAAATGATTTCTCCTTCACAAGTCCAGTAAACAGACAGACAGTTCTTTCTACAAATTAATAGTCCCAAAAACAAGAGAGCAAAAGTGCTTTTGCCCACATTCAAGAAGACTCAAGATACAGAGCTCTGAGGTCTTGACATACCTTTTTTCCTTTTCCTCCCCCTCCCATTTTTTATGAAACAAATTACTCAGAATTTGTGTTTGGCTGGGCTCAAAAGATTATCTAGCACTGAAAAGACTATCTGGACTAAGTAGGCTACCAAAAGCAAACAGTGTTATCAGTCAGGCACTTAGTTTAAAGAAACTGGCACTCCCCTTCAAAAGGTACATGTTCTTCCTTATCTCTTTAACACAGACCATCAAGGTTTTAGCTTTCACACTGCCATTTTAGCACATGGCAGTGCTCTGCATCTGAACAGAAAAGGAAAATGCTGAGATGTGAAAATGATCAAGCAGTTCCTGAACTCAGAAACTGTGGGTATTCTAAACAATAAAACCTTAACTATCAGCTGTGTTAATTAAAAAATCTTCAATATTGGCACTTTACAGATACTATTTTAAAATGCTTCCTGTGGCTAACTATAAAGCTGGGTAAACAATAAAACCTTTTAAACTATCCAGCTGTGTTAATTAAAAGAAAATCTCCAATATTGGCATTTTACAGATACTATTTAAAAATGCTTCCTGTTGCTAACTATAAAGCTGGGTTTGCATCATTTCCAACAGTTTAATGCTATCCATCTTGTATCAAAAAGTCATAATTCCTAGGCAAGAGAGAAAATTTATTGAAGTGTGAATGAATTTCAATGACTTCCCTATTTCCATGATAACCTACAATAAAAACGAATTGCATTCACAAATCATAATACCATTGGCACAAAAGAAAAATCTTGTATCTGCTTAGAGGTTTAAGTTACAAAGGATCTTTATTTAACTTTGGTAGAGCTTATGCTTAGAAATAATGTATCTGTGAACTCTGAAATATTTATCAATTGCTATCAGTGAAAAATATTGTGTACATTTTACTTTTTTCCCTGTTTGTTAGTTCTATGAACATTGAGCTGAAAGGAGGCAACATGTCCAGGTAACTTATCTGGATTGCAAAAATACTTCAAAGATTTATAATTAAAGAATTATTGCCCCTCATTCAATTCCTGTTTGACTGCAATTCCCTGAAGTAGAGTTATATATTCTAGGTAAATCTCAAACCAGGGGTTTCAAAGAAGTAGTTTCTGCTAAGAAGGCCAACTTCCAGGTCCAGCCACCCACGTGTAACACCTGCAAGGACAGGACACACACCAGGTCTGGGCAATAAGCCCAGCTGATGACACAGGCTCTCTACAGTGACTTTTATCAGACACCATGTAGAACTTGAGAGCAGCAGCAGAGCTAAAATGGATCTTGGAGAGACCCAGATGAGAATATCAGGTAATATTCAACAAGGGCTCTCCTGCCAGGAGTCCTCCCAGACCTCAAATTTCACTCAGGGCTCTGGACTGCAGTTCTGGTGGGCAGTCAGCAGAACCAAGCACACAAACGTCTAGGTCCTTTGCAAGGTTTAATCCTAAATCACTAGGAGAATTTTGCAGCATTAGAATCTAAAGTTTAATGCAAATTCTGTGCCTCAAGCATGAAAGCATTCTTTCCTGTTCCCTTAAAACACTTAGGCCACATCTTGAAAAGTCAGTTTGTTACAGAGGAGGACACGATACTGTTTTGGGCACCATCAGAGGGGCTATACCTACCTCCTACTGTGACAGGGCTTTTCTCTAAAGTCCTGCTTGCTGCTTTGAGGGGGGCAGTGGGGAGGGAATAGACAGTAAAACTTTTACTGAGTTACATGCTTGTTTCGGGTCAAAGCCAAGGGAGTGCAATCTATGAGGACAAGACTCAAGAACACGCTATTTTGCTGAAAGAACAAATACTAGACAAGTTTACTTAGAGAGCTACAGTGCTTTTAAGCAATAATTTGAACTCTTCTGGATATCCATATAAGGTTGAGAGTGCATTTTTACTGCCTTAATCACATTTAGTGTTAGAAAACTCTGAAGTCATACCTCATTAAGAGACAAGATCTCCAAGAAGTCCCTCTCTATGCTGAACTAAACTTGCAAATTTGATTCCTTAAATTGGGTAAAGGAGAAATGCCTTACCATGCTCTGGGCTCTATCTTGCCATTGTCCAGGAGCACCAAGGGTAGAAACAGAGCAACTTAACTCACAAGAAAGAGCAGGAACATGCCAAGGGAAGAAAAAACATGTAATAATATGACCAAGTGCCAATGACAGAAAAGTGTGAAAGAAGCAGCAGTATGAAAAAAGACAGTTTAGGGAAAGGAGACATGCTGAAGAACAGAACCATGCAAGGAAAGGAGAGACCAGAAACAGTACATAGTACATCCTAGGGAGGGCATTATAAACCAGTATTTAAACTAGAGAAATTTTATTTTTCTCAAAAAATCACAGTTTAAATTTTAACAAACACATCAAACCTCACTATAAGACACTGCTGATGCAGGCCATCTGCTGTACTCAGCTGACAGAAGCCACCTCTGCCACAGCAGGATGTGTTCATGGGTCGGCTGCTTCAGATTCAAGTCAGTACCTCAGTTTAAAGCCAGGGCAGGGTGGGGGCTGAACAAAGTCATCACACTTTGCCATGGCACGCACAGGGAGATGGCAGCTCTGCCGTGGGTTTGGTCACCTACAACAAGAGACAGTGAAACTGCAGCAGCTGCTGAGTGCAAGTGGAATCTTCACACTTGACAGCAAAATTCCACAAGTACTCCCCCCTATGGCTCTACTTAAACCCATAATGGCAAATGCTGGTCAAAGAAAAATAAAACATCATACAAAATACAAAACAAGACAACAAAACAAGATACAAAACTGCAGACCATTCTTTTTCTTTATGTTGAAATAGAAGAGCAGTTATCTCCAAGACTTCTGCAAATGCACAATCTGGCTTCCTGCCTTACACTTGCACTAATGTTTAGTACAAGTGTAAGTACTTGTTTAGCAGGAACAAAGCACGTTTTATCTAACTCTATTAGTTTACAAGAATCTGAAACACATTTAATTAGCTGGTAATAAAAAGCCCCATAGAATTCTAATGGATAGGAAAATATTTTCCTTTCTCACAAAACGAGTAATTTTTTTTTTTAGGACTAGAGAAGCCAGCAAAAATAAAGCAAGGTTTTCCAAACAGCACAGGATTGCTTTGGCGTTTAAGGAAGGACGAGATGCCGCACTTGGTATGATGGTGTAATTGACATGGTGGTGTTCAGTCAAAAGTTGGACTCCATGATCTCACAGGCCTTTTCCAACCTAATTTGTCCTGTGATTTTGTGTGTGCTCTTTCCCTGAAAAATTCTGTATATGGCACAAGTCACAACACTCAGCTGACAAGTTTCCACAGGCACATTTGCAATGTGGCCTCCCCAGACTGCCCGGGATAATGGTGGCCACCTCACCCACCCACAGAGCAGCAAAAAGATGCCCAGTCAACTCCCAACGCCTTTCAACCTACAGCTCGAACTTCTTTAGCACAAAACACAGCGACAAAACACGCTTAACTTAAGGAACGACCAGAGCAGAGCCTAAACGCTAAACTCGGTTTACTCCCGGCCTAGTGACACCATTCCTCCCAAAGCCGCAGCAGCTCCAAACTTCCCTCACCACTGCGCACGCGCCGAACGGGCCCCGCCCCTTTCCGGCCCCGAGCGCGCGACCTTCCCCCGCCCGCGCGCTCCCCCGCGCGGCCCGGCCAGCGGCGGGGTGGGGCGCGCGGAGCTCGCGAGCGAGCCGCTAACCCCCCGCCCCGCGCCAGCCGTTGGTCCGCTCGGCGCGCACGCGCCCTTCTACCCGCCCGCCCTCCCCCAACCGCGCACATGTGCGCTCCCTCCCGCGCGTGCGCGCTGCCGCCGAGCCGCCCCCACACACACACCGCCCCCCGTGACGCCGAGCGAGCGCACGCGCGCTCCCTGCGCGGCCGCCCCCCCCTCACCGCCCCGCCCTTGCGCATGCGCCGGAGCCGCCGCTCCGCGCCGGCTGCCGCGCGTGTCCCCACCCCTGCTCGCAGGTGCGCGTGCGCGGTGCGCGCGGCGCTCTGCGTGGCGCGCGGCGCGGCGGGGGCGGGGGGGCGGGGCGGGTATATATAGAGCGCGGCCGGGGCGGCGGCCGCCCCCTTGTCCCCCGGCCGCCGTCGGAGCTGTGTGCGCAGTGCGTGTGCTCCGGACCACCCGGACACGCCGGCCCGGCCCCGCAGCACCATTTATTACTAAAAAAATATTTAAAAAAGCCAAAAAAAATCCAAAAATCTTAAAAAAACCTTTTAAAAAAATAATCCTCTTTCCTCATCCAACCTTCCCGACAACCTTTCTGCAAACGGCCGGTTTGATATAAAATAACCCGGTGAAGCGAAGTCCCCGGACCCGGCGCAGCCGAGAGGAGACATACAGCGAGCCCGACTCCGCCGAGCGCAGCACCCACCGCCGCCTGCTCCACCCGGCCCGCACGGAGCGACCCGACCCCCGCCCGCCCCTCAGCCGCACCCGCCGCAGCCGTTGAGTCCGAGCGGCCCCGCGCCGCCTCCGCCGGCCCCGCTCGCACCGACCGCCGCGGCCTCCGCCTCGTCAGCGCCCCCCCCGCGCCGGGAGACGGCGGCAGGATGAACCCCAGCGCCCCCAGCTACCCCATGGCCTCGCTCTACGTGGGGGACCTGCATCCCGACGTGACCGAGGCCATGCTCTACGAGAAGTTTAGCCCCGCCGGGCCCATCCTCTCCATCCGCGTCTGCAGGGACATGATCACCCGTCGCTCGCTCGGATACGCCTATGTCAACTTCCAGCAGCCCGCCGACGGTGAGTGCCGGGCCGCGGGCGGCGGCGGAGCCATGTTTGTCCCCTGCCCCCCGCCCCGGCCGCCGCCCCGCATCCATTTTGCCGCTCGGGACGGGGCGGACCCGGCGGGGCGCGGGGGGAAGTTGGCGGCGGGGCCGCCGCTCACACGCGGCCCGGGCCGCCCGCGCCTCGTGGCGGCCGGAGAAGCGGGGGGGAGGCGCTTCCGCGGATCGAGAGCGGTCGCGGGGCCCCGGTGGTGGGCGGGGGGGCGCCCGGGGAGCCCCCGGGGCCCGGTGGGGCTGCCCCGCTGCTGGGGAGGGGGTTGTGGATGAGTGTGCGGGCGGCTGTTCACGTCCGTCCGAGATGAAGGGTAGCTTGAGGAAAACATCGCAGTCATTAGCACCTTTTAATAACCGCGCAGGAGCTCTGTGTGTGTGAGTGCGTGATTAAGAGGCCGGGAGAAGGAAGTAGGGCGTACCGGCGTGGCTGGGTAGTTTCACAGGCGTCCAGGCCGAAGCGTTTGTTAAAACACCATGGCAGGTCTGTCACGTGCAGGGAGGGCATGAAACTACTCGGGCCTCCTTGTGCTTCTTCCTCATGTAGCTGGAGCCTGAGGTGTGCTCTCATCCGTGTGACTTCGCACTAAACTCTGATATTGTTTCCCAACTCGTGTTTTTATGAAACTTGTTTTTTCACAAAGTGTTGCTGCTTTTCTGAAGTTACATCGGTAAAGAAACTTTCTCTGTAATTCTGGTCATGTTGGGAACACAGTGTGATCCATTTGGAGGGTGTTTTTACTAAAAGAACCGAATGTGACTGGTTTTAAGTTTTATAGAGTCCAATTAAAAAAAAATAGTAATTGGCCAACTAGAAAATACATGATTTCAAGTACAGTTAAGCAAATAGCTTTCTATTGTAATGGTTTTCTTTTCAAACGTTTGAAAGTGAGATACTTAATTTACAAACTTTTCAAGCAATTAAATTTAACTGGCTTTCAAAATTAGCTTTAGCATACAACCATTATCAGATCAGACTTTGGTGTACCGATGTTATCTGTATGTAAGTAGTAAAAGTTACTGCCTCATCTTAATAGGCAGATACTCCACCTGTTATCAGCTCTCTGAGTTCAGAGAGCTTTTGATTTATTCAGCCGTTCTTTAGGATGAGACAATTTGAATGCTTGTTTTGACATACTTTGCTTTCATTCAATAAAAGCGTATGGTACAGTTTCTCAGAAAAAAAAATAAGGGGTTAGCACAGGTCAGTACTGTGATACAATAATGTCAGGGCATAAGCTGAAGGTGATTAAAATGCTTCTTCTCCTTAGTACTGAGAGAGTTCCATAAGGGCTGACTTTATCATTAGTTGAGCAACCAGTACATTTTGTGACTTGGTTTGTAATTTGTCAAATGTGGAAACAAATACAGCTTTTTCACCTGAGCAGTGCTTAATTCAGAGTTTTTTAATATGCCTCTTAGAAAGGTGCTATTATTCCAAATGTTATAAGTATTTTTCAGACTTTGGGAGACACACATATTTTAGGCTATAACTAGTCTAGTTCAGCTGAAAGAATTTTTCATCTGTATCAAACCTGCATCTGGCACATATCTGGAAACAGTTGTTTAAAATACAGTTCAATGGTATTGCACAATTATACTTTTTCAAGATTTTCAGAATTTTATATTCTTGGCAAATACCTAGAAAGCATTTGCTGGGGGCTCTTTGTAGCTCATTATGTCCATTTACTGCAACCTTCAAATAGGAGTTTTGAGGATGAATGGTTATTCTTACAATAATACTGGTTTTATTTTGCTTCCAAACTAGATTCCTTTTATTGGTTTAGCCAAATTTTTGGCTACATCCCAGGCGATGCCTATTAAATAGCTAGTAACAACTACCTTGGGTTTTGCAAAACAGCTTTAAAGGTGTGCTTGACATTACCGGCTGTCTGTAAACGAGGGATCTCAAAGCTCTTCCAAAAACTAATTAGGCCTGATGACACATTTGTGAGGTATGCACACATTTCAGAGTTGTGACTTTTCTGAATTTGAGTCATAGTCTGGAGTAAAACTCGGGCAATCTTATTTAATCACTATCTAGAAATATTCTTGAGTAGTATGAAACTGCATTAGAATCCTTTGGATTTTTAGAATGGTTATGTTCCCAGAGCTTTTTTATTTCACAGCTATTGCTGTTTACCTTTAGCACAGGTTAGCATTAAGCGCATATTCTGTGTGATTTTGAAATTGGTAAAGTGGACTGTCCAGTCGACTAAAATGGGAGCTGGTGAGTCATTCAACGAGAGCTCCAGCAGAATCAGCAGAAGTACAGCCCGGGTAGGTGTGTCCATTGGTAACAAGTTCGCTGCTGAATGGAGCTGCCTCCTGCACCCGGCACAGCCTTTTACGACTGAAATGTAATGAAAGTGAGCCAGTTTCACTCGTTGGGAATTTTAATGACAGTAGCTTGTACCTGGTTGTAGATGGAGTTCTAGTAATGTTTTAAAAATCTACCGTGGAATGACAATGTGGTGTTGGTTAAGCAGAAGTATTTACGTTTCTTGTACTTCTGCTTCATAGGAGAGATGAGAAGAGCTATTGGAGTTTCCATGCTGTCCTTGTGGAGAAATTGCTCTGGTCTAAGACATGGGCTCACTATTTGTTAAGAGTGGTAATGCTTGCAAAGGACCCATGGACCCAACTTTGAGTCAGATGATTGGGAAATGTGTCTAGGAACATACATTTTTGAGGAGTGTCAGGATTATTCTAGAAGCAATTAGCACGAATTAGAAGAGCCTCTTTTCCAGTAAAGGAAGCCCTGTTACTACTTCTGGAAATAATGAACTGTTTGTTGCTGGCACATCTGTTGGTGCTGGCAGTAATAATTCTAATGACATCCAGGGCAGTAAGTGAAGTCTTACACGTTTCTGCTGTGGCCACTCTGATATCCACAGGTGGTTTTTTTCCCTTTTTTAAATTTTTTCTTTATTTTTTTTTCATCTCCCCACACCCCCCCATTTGTAGTGTAAAGCCTTCCAATTACTTTTATTTCTCATTAACAGTATTAGGTTGCCTTTTCTTTCCTGCTTAATTTATATTAAAGTTTTTGAAAGCTTTATTAACTCACTTAGAAGACTCGCATGTAGTTTTTGTGGCTTCAGTTTAAATCAGTTGCTGAGTTGCTACTGTCATGTGAATGTGGTAATAGTATCAATAATCTTTTTCCCCAAGAAAATGTTAGATGTCCATCTCTTTAATGCCTGCAGATGTCTTTCAGAGAATATAATCTTCAAATTTATTTCTAATCTGACAATGTCACAAGAAAGAATATAAAACATGATGTATCAGCTGAATCCCCGGCTCATTGCCAATTGTCTTTGGCCATGACATGCAACAACATAGCTCAAGATAAAAGCAGCATGTAAAGAACAAAAACATTAAATAAGGGTTTTCACAATGTGATTGGTCTTTGGTCCTCCCAAAGAAATATTAACTGATGTGGTTGCTGTTTTTAACTAATGCTAAGCTGATTTCAGTTGTGTTAACATGATGTTGTTCTGATATTTGCAAATTACAGTGAAGTGAGTTAATGCCAATGGGTGTGACTTCGGTATTTATTGGGACTTTTTTCAGTATTCTTCCAGACTTACAGGAACAGGGATGAAAAGGAACTGCTGTACTTGAGAACTATTGCTCTTTTGTGCTTAAATACATTGTTGACTTAGAACATCACAGACATGTCTTGTGGCTTTGAAGAGACATGTGAAAACTGAACAAGTCTTGATACTTCCTCATCTAAATAAGCAAGAGATTTTACATGCAGGATTTAAAAAGTTAGTTACGGAGTTCTACTGGAAAAACTACTCCATTGGAGTAACAAAACCTGGTTTACATTACCCTGGTTTGCTGTTTTAATTCTTGCTCCTTCATTGAGCTCGCATGTATTTCATTGTGAGCTTTTGAAATATATGTATAATTTCAGATTCTCAAAACTTAATAAGTGCTAGTTTTGAATCTCTTTGAACTGTCTCTTGCCCAGAATTTCATCACAGATCTTTTTGGTCACTGAGGAAGTTGTGTGAACAGCTGCCTGAGCGAGGTTTGAACATCCACCTAGCAAAGAAATTTTGTTGGTTTAGGGGTATCAGTATTATAGGTGTTCCTGTGTTGATGTTTGCAAAAGGCCTCGTATAGACACAAGCAGTACTCCTACAAGCATTTTTATTGACACAGTATACATCTTTATGATCTGGGAGAAGCTAGCTGGTTTTCACAAATGTTAAAACTTTGTAATGGCCACCACTTGCTGCCTTTTCTCCTGTCACCGTACCATCTTTTCATAGACCTAGTCCTATAAGCTAGTGAGATTTCTACAGCTTGCTCAGCTGACTTGTGCTCCTTCCTAAGTGCACCTTTAGCTGATGAGTTTTTGCCAGTTCTTCCTTGCATACAACAGACTACATTGGAGGTTTAGATTTGCATCTTGGTGATGGTGCTGGACTTGAAATAGTAAAACTATTATTAATTATTGTACTTCAGCTGGTATTTGTGTGCTTATTAAGATAACTAGCATTTTCTACTAATTCCATGATGTTTTTCCAGCTGAACGAGCTTTGGACACGATGAACTTTGATGTCATTAAAGGCAAACCAGTGCGCATCATGTGGTCTCAGCGCGATCCATCTCTACGCAAAAGCGGTGTTGGAAACATCTTCATCAAAAACTTGGACAAATCAATTGATAACAAAGCTTTGTATGACACATTTTCTGCTTTTGGGAACATCCTGTCTTGTAAGGTTAGTGGAAAATAAAATGTATTGACACAAAGACTCCTCCATTTATGCTGGAAACATTCCATGGGTATTACAACAAGGTTTTTCATTAATAGGTGGTGTGCGATGAAAATGGATCCAAGGGTTATGGATTTGTACATTTTGAGACACAAGAAGCTGCAGAAAGAGCTATTGAAAAAATGAATGGTATGCTGCTTAATGACCGCAAAGTGTAAGTACATAAATACGTATTTGGGGATCAGCAAACTGAAATTCATTTTACTGCAAAGATTTAAAAGCTTACTTAGGAAAGAAAGGTTCTAAAAATTCCTAATTTTAAGATGATGTAGATGCTAGGGATTTTAAGAATTGTGTTATCTGCCTGTTCTAAAGGCAGACTAAGTTCAAAAAGGCAAATAATGGACTCCAGAGAAAAAAATCATTATATTAATTGTCTTACAACCTAATACTGTAATGAGCATTTGGCATCTTCCCTGGTTTTCTGATCTTAGTGGTCTGAGATAAAATGCAGTCCGTTGAGTATTCTGAATAATACTTTCTTTATAAGAGTTGTGAGATAGGTGTGTTATCCGTATTTTGGAGTCAGCTGATACTTAGAGTTACAGTTACTTGGCACTAAAGAGTGGTCAGATCAGACTAATACTTTTGTATGAATGTCTGTTAATAGGCATATCTAGGGAGTAGAAAATAAAACTTAGAGAAGCATAATGTTTTAAACATTATCACTGTTCTACATTGTAGGAAAAAAGTTATTTGGCAACTTGTTTAATAATATTTAGGCTGGGGGAGTTAGTGTACCTCACAGCTATGCCTAGGGGATCATTATGGCGTTTGGTATAATTGCAAAAGAACAGCTTTCTAAATACTTAGGAGGGTTTGGAACAAAGATAACAGAAATCAGCATCAGGTTACCATCGTGGATTATTTTTATATTTAGGAATGGATAGATCAAGTCACATACAGGGAGGATATGCATTTTGAAATGCTAGTCTTCCTGCTTGTTCTGTTGTTGACTGCCATACTGTGGATGCTTTTATTCAGCATCCATGTTTATATAACCTTAAATTAGTAAAAATGGTCAGCATGCAGTCATAAAAGCACGTGGGTAAAATATATCATGAGAGTTGATTTTGCTTTGAATTTCTGTTCAGGCTAGTCTTTTAGAAGTCAATTAAAACACTTCACTCACTATCAAAATCTGCTGAACACACTGCACTTCCATTCATACTATACTTGATTGCTATAAATTGGGTGAAATTGTCAAAGTTTGAAAATTATTGAGTTACTGGATGCTACTGTATCACATCTGCCAGATTTGGAACTATGAAGTTAGACAGTACAATAAAATTTTAAAGGAGGAGTCTGCTGCAGTCAGAAATCAGTGTCAGCCATGTACGGTCTGTGCTAGGGCAGGTCCTTGGGCTGTAGAATGTTATGTTCAGGTTCTGTTCTTTTTCTGACAGTATGAGCTAACCATTGGTGTTCCCAGCCAATTTGCAATGGTATTTGACTCAAGAGCAAGTTGAACTATTTATTTCACTATGTCTTAAAAAAAAAGTCTTTGATACAGGCTGGAAAGGTATGTTAGGGAGTGGAGGCAGTTAGTTAAATATTGCTTGCTTAAAAACTGGATCTAAGAGCACTGACTGCTTTAAGGCTGCCAAGTTTTTAGTATGGCAGAGGGATTATGCTGTTATCTAGAATTTCTGTTTAGCCTCTTTACTTAGTACTCTTTCCATTGTCGAGCTCCTGTTGTCACAGGCTGTTTTGTAAGACTGAACAATCTCACCAATGGCTTGAAAGCATTTTCATGCCTCCTAACTGGGATAAACATGATGATGTAGCAAAGTATAGTGGAATTTTTTCTGATGGAGTTTTATCATAAATATTTTATCTAAAGAATTTCATACCTATAGTGAACAAGATTGATTAAGAATAAAATACAATGCCAGAGGATTAAAGTAAATTTTTAAACCTTGAGAGACTTGATTTAATCTGTATTACTCTGTTCTTCCTAAACTAGATTTGTTGGAAGGTTTAAATCCCGCAAGGAACGTGAGGCAGAGCTTGGGGCCAGAGCAAAAGAATTCACTAATGTTTACATCAAAAATTTTGGAGAAGACATGGATGATGAGAGACTTAAGGAACTCTTTGGCAAGTTTGGTAATGTCTTAATGTTTATATAAACACAAGTAAACTTCAACTTACTACTTGTATCTTATCTGTACAGTGCCTTGAAATACAAGGAATCAGGGCTGTCTGATGTTGATTTAAAAAGTAATAAAGGTTTCTGAAAAGTTGGTACTTAATTTCAGTTTCAAAAGTGCAGTAGTATCTAAATTTTAAATAGGCAGAATAGCATATATAATCCTGTCATCAGAACTGTTTTCAGTAATCTGAAAATAGTGTCTATGGGTTCCGCAGTTTTTTGAAAGTTGCAAATAGAAGTGTTCTCTGGTTTAGTACAGTTTGATGTTACAAATGCACCTACAGGATGTGTGACAAATGAGTTTACTGTTGCTTTCATTGACCTGCAGACTTACCTCTGTTATTCAGTTGCATTGTGGTGGTTGACCTAATACAAAATTATAAGGAACTATTCCAGCGCCAAGCTATGAGGTTCTGCCTTGATCCTCAGTTACACACAGGGCAAAATTATGGCGGACGTATGACCATGGTCTAGTAATGTATATGATGTGTCACCATCAAAATAGGAAATGGCAAATCCCTTAATGCAGTTACAGGTTCTTCACATTTTATTTTCAACCTCAGCTTTTTTAAAAAATTTTCTTCCCTGCATGCTTTTGCTGTTCTCCAGTGGATATTATGTAAAGCAAGGGAAAGCCTTGTACAAGAGATACCCTGTAGCAGCCTTAAGTATCATGTACAGGAAATTCCTTTCTGCTCTTCAAGTATCTGTGATTAAAACAGTAGCAAATTTAGCTGCTACAGCTAAATTAGCTACTTCCAATTGAGTCTGTGAACTCCCAATTTTTCAAAGGTTTGGAATTGCTGAACTAGGATGGCCTTTCACCAGGATAAATAGTAAAATGTATACCTAATTGCAAGGCCTCCCTCTGGCTTTTTCAGTACCTGTTTCAAAGGATGGAAGTGCTAATACTTTTTAAATGTCATAATTTTTAATGATAAAACATTTCATTCACTTTGAGGTGAAATTTTGGTTGAAAATACAGTAGAAAAAAAAAATCAGCGTGGCAGACTTCAGCCATAATGGCTGAAGTTCATCGGGGCAAATTAGTAATTTCGTATTAATGGGTGATACTATTATTGGTGCAGGAGTCCTTTGTAATACAAGTGAAATAAACTAAATATTATCTTCTAAAGAGGATGTTCAAAAGGTGAGAAGAATACACTGTATATGAAGCATAAGTATTTCATTCTCATTTTAGGTCCTGCTCTAAGTGTGAAAGTTATGACTGATGAGAGTGGAAAATCCAAAGGCTTTGGCTTCGTTAGTTTTGAAAGACATGAAGATGCCCAAAAAGTAAGCTTTTGGACTTAATTTTAGGAATTCTATAACTGAGACCCAAATAATATGTTTCATTGAGTGATTAAGTTTTTTTAATTGGTCAAGGACACTGCAAAAAGAAGGGCTCACTCCCTAAATTCCTTAACACAGTTTCTGTCATTTAGAATGCTTTCTTATGAGTAAATGTCAGTTGGTCTAAGGAGCCTGTTCAGTCAAGATACTGTGATACAGATGGAACTAGTGTAGAAATGGGGAATCTTGAATAAATTAAAAACCTGTTGTACTTGGGCTTAAAGGTCTCAAAGATATTTGGACTCTGTCATGCCAGCAATATACATTGTAGTAAATTACTTCATCTCTGAATCATTGGATCCAATTTGGTTGCACAAAATGTTTGTGCAAGGCAGAAGGAATTGTGTTTTCAAACTGTAGCTCTGCAAAGTCAGCAGGAAAGCTATTAGTTTTATAAAGCATGTTTGGCACAGCTGTAATAAAATAGTCATAGAGCCATGTGATGTTGCTTTTACTCTGAGGGGTAACTTTGGAAGAAGGGTCCTTTTTATTCATGTATATGTCTATAACATGCCAGTATGCTGTGTAACTTAATTCTTTTTCAATTGGTTGCTTTGATATGTCAGTTGACTGTGACAGTAGGGACATAGCATCAGGAAAAAAATGCAGTACAGAACAAATCATAGCAACAAATAAAGTTTGTTTTTCAAAAGGCATTTTGGTGATTTGTCAGTACTGCAAGTGTACAAGCGAGAGATTAGAACAAATCCTGTCTGTCTTAACATCTACATTTTTCAGTCTTGCATACATTAATTGATGAATAGTTTCTCTTACCATAGTCAGAATCATGTTGGGTGTTTTAAATAACACAAAATTCCAATATCTCTGTAAATATGTCTAAATTGATCATAAATACATACAATAAACTGGTGACTTCTGGTTTTAAATTAATTGAGCAAATATGTGTCAGGTTTCACATCTGAGGTGTTGTAACAGAGGTTCATATTTTCATACTTGTAAGTATTTCCTTAATGAAAGACTAAAAGTGAAAAATAAAAAAAAACCACTATACATGCTATCCATAGCTTAACAGATAGTATAGAAAGATCTGATAGGTACTGTGGTTTCAGATGTTACTTTTAAAGATAGCACTAGGTGAATTAAAGCTTTTCAACTGCATTTGCTTACTTTTCTCTGCCATTAGCAAGATAAGGCTGGAGAAATAGTTCTTGCAACTTGGGATTTTTCATCCAGCTTCATATAAAAAATATTTTGCATCCTTTGTGACTTGTCTTCAACAAGACAGAAGCATACTTGGAAAGTAATTTTCATGTTAGCATAAGTGGGGAAGTTTTGGGGTATTTTGTTTCAATTAGTGGTATTTTAAGATGGATTAGCTGTTTTTCTAGAATCCTCATGTAGCTTTTTATATTTGAATTGCTTTTTTTTTGTATGTCTTAAAAATGCTTGAGTACAAAGCACTGCTAACTTGTTGTTTTTTAATGAAGGCTGTAGATGAGATGAATGGGAAAGAGCTCAATGGAAAACAAATCTACGTTGGCCGGGCTCAGAAAAAGGTGGAAAGACAGACGGAGCTGAAGCGCAAGTTTGAACAAATGAAGCAGGACAGGATCACCAGATACCAGGTTCAGTTTTAAACCAAGAGGACTAACTCTATTATGTGGTATTTTGAGATTTACACAGAACACTTGCTTTTAAAAATAACTTGCCTGTTTTCTTAGGGTGTAAACCTTTATGTGAAAAATCTTGATGATGGGATTGATGATGAGCGTCTCCGAAAAGAGTTCTCCCCATTTGGTACAATCACTAGTGCAAAGGTAAAGTTCACCGATTGTGCTTATCTGTTCTCTGAAAATGAGCAGTGATCTGTCACCAAAGAAAAGTTTATTTCATTCAGTAACCGATGTGACCCACTATAAATGTGGGCATAAGCTTTCTTGATTATTGTACATGTCAGGTTAAATACCATATGATCATCCTTTCTTGAAATAAACTAAGTAGTGAGACTAATGTGAGAAAAATTACATCTTTCCAGTGCAATATTGTGCTCATTATTATTTCAATGAGATTTTCATCTCTATTCAGGTAATAGTTAGTTATTAATTACACAATAATACTCAATTTTATAAAAACCTCAGTAAAACATACTGTGGTCTCACTTCTAATAAGCTGAAACAAGAAACCCATGCAAGTTCAGTAGGTACGACCCAGGACATTTAGTTTTAAAACTAAATTTTGTACTGACAGGTGATGATGGAAGGTGGCCGCAGCAAAGGATTTGGATTTGTATGCTTTTCGTCACCAGAAGAAGCCACTAAAGCAGTCACGGAAATGAATGGTAGAATTGTGGCTACTAAACCATTATATGTAGCTCTAGCCCAGCGTAAAGAGGAGCGCCAAGCTCATCTCACCAACCAGTACATGCAGAGGATGGCAAGTGTAAGAGCAGTACCTAATCCTGTGATCAACCCCTACCAGCCAGCACCTCCTTCAGGATACTTCATGGCAGCTATTCCTCAGGTACGTGTAGAGATGAGTAACTGAATATTTTGTACTGTGTATAAAATCTGCTTAGATTTAACAGTAAATATAACTGTTAGCACGTGTCCGTGATTTCAGCATTTTAATTTCATAGTAGGAGGGTGATGGGCTGTTCAGTATGCCCTTCACAGACAACAAAGTTAAGTGATGTTGTTGTGTTTGGCAGACTCAGAACCGTGCTGCGTACTATCCTACTAATCAGCTTGCTCAACTTGCTAGACCTAGTCCTCGCTGGACTGCTCAGGGTGCCAGACCTCATCGTAAGTCACTTCTTTACCTTTTTCCAGTGATTGCTGTAAACTCTGTAGCATTTACCTTTGCACTTTCAAATACATTTTCATGGCATTGCAGTATCAGTCTTCTCTTTGTTGTGTTGTGTCACTACTCAGTGTTTCAACATGTAACAGTATATTTTTTCTAAACCATAGCATTCCAAAACATGCCTGGTGCTATCCGCCCAGCAGCACCCAGACCACCGTTCAGTACCATGAGACCAGCTTCTTCCCAAGTTCCACGAGTCATGTCAACGCAGCGTGTTGGTGAGTTTGATTTATGCAAACTTTAGGTATTAGACTTCTGTTCCAATTTTGCTGGTTCAGCATGATCTCGCAAAAGCATTTGGAAGTTTGTTATCACACGTGGTAACATGTCCTCCTTTTCTGGCTCTTCCTAATGAATAAGCTAGTATCACCTTCTAGTAATTGCTTTAAGTACTGTCCCAGCAAAGACTCCAGCTGTGATCCCATCTCTTTAGGATGAAGCACTTAATTCTTGTGTGTGCTTCAGTAATACTGTATGATGGCTTCCATAATTTCTAAACATAGTTGCAGCAATTGTAATAGTAGGTTGCATGCAGAAATATTGAGATGATACAATTTTAGCTCTTATTAATTTTTTTATATTTCATATATACATATTTTTTTATTGTGAGCCAATATCATGAATGCAAATTCTGCACATCACTGAATGAAACCAGAATTGACTGTAATCATAGAATGGTTTGGGTTGGAAGGAACCTTAAAGGTCATGTAGTTCAATCTCCCTGCCAGAGGCAGGGAACCCTCTACTAGACCAAGGTACTCAGAGCCCCATCCAGCCTGGTCTTAAATATCTCCAGGGATGGGGATTCCACAACCTCTCTGGAGGCATAATTCTCCCAGAATGTATTAGACAGCCATCTACTTCCTAAAAGTATCTTTTTTAGAATGACTGACATAATGTGCTCAGGAAATCAAATGTCCTTTAGGTTACAATGAAATTACATTAATACTCAAACAAAGTGGATTTTTTATCACAGATCTTTTTTCAGTAGTATGTGAAAAGGGTAATTCATGAGTGAAGTGACTGGATAGTAGCATCCACTAAATTTCAGGGTTTGAACCTTTGGATGTGACCAGTGGTGTGACAGTTGACAGCACTCCTAAGATGAATCTATAACACAATACCTAATTTAGGTATTTGATTCAAGTTGGTTTGTTGGGCAAAAAATAATTATAATAATAATTATTTGCATATGGAATTGTTACTATTTTTTCAGCTAATACATCAACACAAACAATGGGTCCACGTCCCGCAGCAGCAGCCACTGCTGCCACTCCTGCTGTGCGCACCGTACCACAGTACAAGTACGCTGCGGGCGTTCGCAATCCTCAGCAGCATCTCAATACGCAGCCGCAGGTTGCTATGCAGCAGGTATGTGATCTGGGGAACTGCTCTGTGCTTTTACTTATGTCCTTTGCACAGGAAGGTGGTGAGGGTGATGGGAGGGCAATTCAGGCTCTTCATCATGGCAGTACAGTAAAAGCACTAGGGAGTTGAATATATTTCAAGTTCACCTGGGACAGGATGTGATCCTGTGTTGCTTCATACTTTTCAGTTCCCTCATACCTTAGCCTAAACTCTTGTGTTTGCTCCTCAGTGGGGCAGTTTCTAATAATCTTCAGCATCATCACTCAGCTCTAACCAGTAGTATTTGATTAAATAGACATAGCTGTTAGTTTCTTTGATGTTTCTGACACTGTAGGCATTGTGTATGCTGAGTTGTGAAATATTGGCTATTTGAAGCTGCACCTAATTATGAAGTAGAATTTAATTTTCAAATGTTAAATTAATTTGCAGCCTGCTGTCCATGTGCAAGGTCAGGAACCCTTGACTGCTTCCATGTTGGCTTCTGCCCCTCCACAAGAACAAAAGCAGATGTTAGGTATGTACATGATACCTTTCTCTATGCATTGTAGCAGAAAGACAGTCAAAATACACTTTTATCAATCTTGAAATGCAAAGTAAATTGTTTTAGCAGTAGAACAAGGTGTTCGTTTCCCTTATCCCTTAAATTTAGGCTGGATTTGTCCCTGATTAACTTCTTTCTCTCTAGGTGAACGTCTATTCCCCCTTATTCAAAGCATGCACCCTACTCTGGCGGGTAAGATCACTGGTATGTTGTTGGAGATTGACAACTCTGAACTCCTCCACATGCTCGAGTCTCCTGAGTCTCTTCGTTCGAAGGTAGGTGGACTTTTGCCTTGCACTGGTTCCGTAGGTGGTTAAGTGTGCATGGATCTGACAGGTGTTAGTGCTGGCACAGTGGAGTAACAGCAATGCAGTGGTGGCTCAGGGCAAGAGTATCCTCTCTCAAAGGGTGACAGTGACTTACGTTGCATAAACTGGAATTGAAATGTTCTCCTTTTTCTTTTTAACAATGCAGGCATTGTTTATATATATGATTTCCACTGTATTATTAACTTAAATATAAACAAATTGCCATGCTTCCCTTAATTAATTTTTCTTTTTTACTTAACAGGTTGATGAAGCTGTAGCCGTACTACAAGCCCACCAAGCTAAAGAGGCTGCTCAAAAGGCAGTTAATAATCCCACTGGGGTTCCAAGTGTTTAATAAGTAAGTCTGACCACTGTAGTTCCATAGGTTGACTGGGGCAAGTCTTTGGTCCATGGCCTTGTAAGCAGCATGTGTCCAGGCTCTGTGTCATTTGCAGCCAGAGGAAGTAACAGCTATAGTAAAAAAACTTACGTGCTCACTTCGTTAGCAAAAGTTACTGACATGTCGTTGTTTTTAACAGCACATTTAGCTGGAATTTGTTCTAGGCGTGTGTGCAAAAACGGGCAGTTCTGTCAAATGCTACTATTCATACTGTTGTTTGAGAGCAACTTGTGGAATTGAAATAAGCTTAAAATGGTATTCCAACCCCCTTTTTCCTTAGTAATTAAAGAGCTTATTTACACTGTAATCAGAATATACTTACCAAATTCTAAAATTGTACAGTAAGTGAAAATTAAACTATGTATTGTCTCGACTTCACATTTGGGTGAATTTAATGTCAATTAAAATAGTGATTTTTCTTCATTGCCTTCTGTGGGGTTGGTATCTTAATTGTGCATGACAGAGGCAAATGGTGGTACCTTAACTATTTTGATAGGGAAAAAATGTGAACATAAAAAGGAATCTGTTATCTCTTCTGTCTAGTTAGGTTTTGCCTGTGAACTTGCTTACCATATTTGTAGCTATCATTTGAAGATGCCTGCTATAACATCTGATCACACAGAATTTTCTTGTTTTCTTGATATTTTAATTTCTGCAATTTACCTTTTGGAGGCAGAATTTGAGTCATGATTTTTACGCATTTTTTTTTGCTAGTGACACTTTCACAATGGAGATAAGTGCTGAATAGGTTGTCTCTCGTAAACTAAGATGCCCAGACTTTGAGACCATTACTCCGTCTGCTCCATGATGTTTTAATAATTGAAAATTGAAAATACTACTAGACTAGTTATTTGATGAGCCTCAGTATGCTGTCCTCAAGAGCAGATGTGACCTGCAGTCAATCAGAATAACATTGTGCTTAAAGTGGTGCTGTCTGAGGTACTGCCCAGTTGTAGAGTCAGTTTTGTCTTGCTTAGGATCACAGACTTTTGAATACTTTTGTGTCCCTAAAACGTGGGGGGACCTCTGATACTCTGCTTCTGAAGAACTTCGGTGTCATGGATACAGCAAAAGCCCAGAGTGCTGTATGGCATACAGCAGCAGAAAGCATATCAGAAAATGTGTAAGGTGCTGCTTTCATTTTAAAACATAACAGCATTGTTTTTCTTTGCAGAACTATCCGGGACTACAATCTAGAACTTCGCTTCACCGAAGAAAAAAAAGTCTAAACATGGAAAAACTATTAAATATTGAGAAAAACATTGCAAAATATAAAATAAATAAAAAAAGGAAAGGAAACTTTGAAGCTTACGTACAGAGCAACGCCGGGGCTAGCAAAACAAATGCTAGTCCTAGATTACTTATTGATTTAAAATTTAAAAAAAATAGTAAAATAAAAAATACAAATTAATGTTTTATAAACCCAGGGGAAAAGAATTTTCAGCACAGTACAAAAATTTAAAGCATTCCTTTCTTTAATTTTGTAATTCTTTACTGTGGAAAAGCTCAGAATATCACCACTGTTTTAGTTGACAGTGAGAATTGATAGCTGAGCAAAGAAACATAATTTGGATTATAAAATTCTTGGTTTAATAAAAATTCCTTAAACACTGACTTAGTTGTGATGGTTTCTTTTGTACAGTGTAATTTTCATAAGCTTGTCATCCAGAATGCCAAGTTAGAATCCCACTCTATAGTATGTTTTAGTGGATTGTAGAGAAGATTAGCCTACACCTGTAGACTGTCTTCTAAATAATAGAAGTGAAGGGAGGGGGAGAAGTGTTTGCATTTTTTTTAATAAATTGCTGCTTGATCTGAATCTGGTCTAGTGTACAATAGCACAGAAGTAATTCTGCCTTCACCCAGGGATGATGGGATCTTCAGGTCAGTTTGTGTCACTAGAAGGAGTTTGCAGTGAAATGGCCAATGGCACTAAAGCGGGAAGAGGTAGCACTGACACATGAGCTGTTTCATTTGCTGCAGGACCGTACTGAGGTTGGGAGTTCTGTGGGATTAACACTTAAATGCGTAATCAAGCTAAGTGTTAAATGCATAACCAAGAGAAAGTAAAAGGGCTTTTGTTGTAAAACAAACTTTCACTGTGTGAGTTAGCAGATACACTGAAGTTTGTCTGTCCACAGATGGATTATCCTACAGTTGCTGCCCTGTAACTGCTTTTCCCCCCCCTCCCCTTTTAGAGAGGGAGTACTTTCTGCAGACCTGTGGAATGGGAAAGGGGTATTTTCTGCCCTGTTTAGCCCATGATTGGCTCTATAAGTTGCTTTTTCAAAATTGATAATGCAAAGGGAGAAATGAAGCAGTGAAAATGGCATGTCCTGCTTTCACAGAGAAGAGGGTAAAACTTGGCATGCTGGGCTGGGGTGGGGAAAAGGCACAAAGATCTGTTAGTCATGGAGGAAGGCATGACCTTTAGCCACTGGAATCTTGGGTTTCAGTTGCTGTATGTAAAGAGTACAGGTTTTATGGAATTCACAAGAAGGGGGTAGTTTGTTCTGGAAGTCTCTGAAATCTGTGTTGTGTGGCGGGAATGCCAGTGTTCTCTGATCTGTTGTTGCAGTCAAAACCCTTTAGTATGCTTTCTGAAGTCCCCCAAAAGACAGTTCAAGAGCCCCCTTATTTTTCCTGTCTTGCAAAGATCTTCATGTTTTCTGTTACGGAATTGAGAAATAAGCTTAGCATAATGAGGTGAAATTGGTCTGGTGTAAATGGATTCTAATTAAAATCCTTTGCTGTAAAAGCATTAGGTTAAACTTGTGTAATTCTTACACTCAGTCCTGTCCTGATGGTGACAGACTGGAATAGCCTTTCAGTTGCAGTCTTGCTGAGGTGTATGACTAGAATTAAGAATTTTTGAAATTGGATGATAAATCTTACAAAAGAGGTAGTTCAAGGAAGATATGTACATGTTAAGAGGCTGAATGTATAACCTTGATTTTATGTAATGTCAACTATAAAAACATTTAAACTTCAGAGACAGTTTTAATGACCTAAAAATATTTAGCGCCATAATGGGAATGCTGAAGTATCTGATGATATTAAAGGTTTAATGGAAGGCCTAAAGGATAATACAAAAATCTTCAGGATTCTCAGGGCACTAGCAGGAAAGAAAGAGTGCACCTCATTTCTGCTTGTTTTCCTAGGTAAGTTGTGTGTTCTGTGAGTCTGCTGGAGTTAACCAAACTAATTTTTGTTTTGTAAGAATGAGCAAATTATTTAACATTTTGCTGATGGGGAAACTGAAAAAGGAGGAGAACAGGAAGTCTTTCAGTTTGTACAAGACTTCTGTAGGTGTGTCATGCACTAGCATCTGTACCAGCATGAAATACTGGGTAACTTCTGTGATGGAAGGAAACAGTGAGGCAATTCTGCTGAGGTGATCATAACAGCTTAAGAAAACAAAGGTGTGGGTTGATTTGGTTTATTTCTTCATCACAGTCTTGATTACAAGGTAATTCCCTGCTATATACCACAGATGCCTATTTTATTAAATGTCTTCTATTTTGTTTCTAAATCTTAAAGATACCAAACAAGGCATTTGTTAGTGCCTTTACCAGTGTGTCTTTGGAATACTACTGTAAAACAATGCAGCATGCAGAAAAATCAATTTTTTCAATGGCAGTAGAGAACTGTTCCCTTGGATTAAGAGGCAGGCTGACTCGTAAGCACTTCCTACTGCCACACGTTCCTTGGAGTATGTGTCAGAGGCTTACGCTGATCCTCTGCACCCTGCAGCCAGCCAGTGCTAAGCTGATTTTGCTGGATCCTCTGGCATTTCATTCCTTCAGTCCTTTCGTGTCTTCCGTCCTAACCACAGCACACACTTCAGAGTTTAGCAGCAGCCAAAAGCCTGCTCCTGAAATGAGTGGCGATTTGAATGAATATGCAGTGTTATATTTGCCATCTGCTTTCCCAAGCAAAATGCGGCTTTATGAGCAACTAAATCAAAGGTTTGGTGAAGAGGTAATCTGGATCGTGCGCATTGTCTTTGCTGCTCTGCTGAAGTCTAGGGAATTCAGCGTTCACTGGGTCCATGGGATGAGGGGGGCAAGGTGGTGGAAATTAAGATGTTCTAGAGTCTGGCAATGTCTTATTGCCGGTTTGTGCTAACTAGGTGTCTACCCTTGAATAAACGTGTCTTCAGTCCTTGCATCTTGAGTTTCCTTCTTGGTAACATTCTTAATGATTGCTATGGACATACAACTGGATGTTCAAAGGTAGCCACTTAACATTTTGAGTTAGGAGTCTTGGAAAAAAGATTTCTTGAAATCTACATCTAGTAGAATATTTCTGCTTGGGATAACTGAAAAAAAATCCAAAACCTCCCCCGAAACAACAAGGATTTGTAATCATTTTCAATAGGTCTAGGAATTGTGGTCCAAACTAATATGCTAGGGAGAGCCACAGTGCTTGGGGCTGCAATTCTCACTAGACTTTCGTAGTTACGTGTGAGTCCATGTGGTGTGACTACCTCGCTGAAGGAAAACTTTTAGTCTCGCTTTTCTTCTACAGGACATGGTCAATGAGAAAGAGTGGCTGTGTGGAAGTGAAAATGCAGCTGGCAGGGTTACAAATCCTTAGGATGTTGCATTTGAAGTGAATACAAATTTAAAACAAATGTTTTAAGCTACACTAAGACCACAAGGTGCACATGTAGTTCCAACTTGGGCAACAAGAAAAAAGGAAGAATATTTTCAAAAAAAATAATTTGAAACTTAGATCTCTCACTTGTATTGGGATGGAATGTAATCATTAAGAAAAGAAAGAATTGACAAGCTAGGCCAACATAATGGCCCTTTTGTACATTAAGTA
Organism: Lycocorax pyrrhopterus obiensis; assembly: GCA_014706295.1. Taxonomy (NCBI): domain Eukaryota; kingdom Metazoa; phylum Chordata; class Aves; order Passeriformes; family Paradisaeidae; genus Lycocorax; species Lycocorax pyrrhopterus. Next base: position 131,510,613 of record JACSVZ010000002.1, on the reverse strand, counting down.
CTAAGAGCAGAACATCTGCCAAATTGTCTCCTATTTCCCATGTCACCTGCTATGGAAACATCCCTAATCCTGTAGTGTCCCAACTGGCTATAGCTGGCAAGACATCTGTACTTTTTTATAGCTCTGAGCACGTTTTAAAGTATACCACGTGGTATCTGAGCATTCAAAAACTAAAAATGATGCCCTGGGCAGGCTGTGTCACATTTCAGTAACTGGGACCTTTGGTTACATGTGTTCTAGGTTAACCCTGAAGTCACTAGATGACATAAAACAGAGGTTACGCTTCAAAAAGTGGGCCCCAGGCATATTATGTTGTCACATCTAGAAGCAGAAGCTTACTTAATCCTGTCTCTTACCACTGTTAGAGATTTGCCACCTGTGGCAAATCTTTAACACCAAAGATTTAACTAAATAAGCCACCTACTTCGCCCCTGCCCCTTCAGTGGGGCCCAAGAGTGGGACAAAGGCAGAGACTATGGGTTGGGATAACAATTTACTGAAAGCAACAAGCAATGGAGTAAGAAACGCACAGTAACAGCAGCAATATTAGTAACAAGAGTATACAAAAAGAGAAGGTGCTTTACCCACAAAAAGGTGTTTACCACCTTGACTTAGTTCCACGTGGTCCCGGAACAAAGCCAAGATGGTGGCTGTTACCACGCTGCCAGCTCCCTCCTGTCCCTGGGCCTGCGACAACAGAAAACAACAATGGACAAACTCCCAAAAGCGAGATCGTCCGTGTTGTGCTGGGGCTCGGGGAGCACTGCGGGTTTGACTCCACACCGCTGCTTTGGATGCTGCTGCCGCCGGCACCACCGATTTTGATTGCTCTGCCCCACTCCACCCAACTCTGCTCAGCTCCTTTCAGCTCAGCTTGGCTGGGCTTGGCTCAGCTTCCACTGGCTCGGCTGGATTGGGGCTTGCCCCCACTTCCTCCATTCCCGGGCACCACATGGATTCTGTGTTTCAGTGCTTTTTCTTCAGCACCACATCCTGTAGCCATGTCTTGGAGAAAACAGGAGGGGATGGATGGCAATGGCACAGGACAGGGTCCGCAGGGCTGATGCTGACAGCCTTCCCACTGGGGAGAGGGAGGCAAAAATAGTGCACTTTGGGGTGCACTTGTTGGAAATGATACAGCTTTTAAATTTTTTGATGTAACTTTAGTCAGGGGATTGTTGACTTTTGCCCCAGGGGGAGGGGAATTGAAGTTTCTCTTCCAAAGACTCTGTTCACCAATGCTGGGTGAGGCCTGATGAGCTTAACATCTACAGATTTGGAGTAGCCACAAGACAGACAGAAGAAAACCAAATATTAACAAACATCACCCCCTGGTGCAGTCAGAGACACCTGGTCTGGGAAAAGATTGATAAGAGAACCATAGAATGAGGACCAAATTAGCATCAAAGGCAAAGGGATCAATAACCAATAGGAGATTGAACGCTAAGAATTGTGTAATTTAGAACCAATGAATGAGAATTTCTTTGGGGTTTTTATGCATAAATATGTGAAAAGTTTGGTATAGAACTATGTGTGATGGAATGATTTTCACTGCACAACCCGGATATGTGTGGATGAAATGATTTCTATTGCACATCCAGGCCAAAAGAACATCCTGGCCAGAATAATGTAATGCTAATTCTCTAACACTGAAAAGATGTTGTTGGAGAGTTTCTGTTTTTCCTGCAGTTTCGGTGACACACTCACCTTTGCTTCCCCCTAAAAATATATCCCCAGCAGTGACTTGTGGGTGGTATAGAACAGCAACAGAGCCACGCCACACCACGACCTGCAACCAGCTCACCACCAAAATTAGCTCGGTTTCCCCTCCTGTAGTTTTCAGGAACCAGATTTAGGCAGATCAGAAGAGACCAGCAACCTAGAATGATAACAGTAGAAAATTCCTGTGACCTGGAGTGTAGCTCTTTCCTCTGTCTTCCTATACCTCACATTTTTCCATTAAACTCATTCTGCAGGTGCTTAACCACCCAGGTTACAGAAGTGGAGATATGGATTTGCAAAGTGGCTTGAGATACAAACAAGGATGCACACAGCAGCCTTGCTCAGGAGTGGAAGAAAAGCTCTTCCAGAGCTCCCTAGGATGTGGGGAGACTCGTCTCCCAGGTACACCAGAGCAACTGTGACACCAAGGCTATAAAGCTGGCTAAGAGGTGATTGTGGGGGTGCTCCTGAAGTCACCAGACTGGTTACATTTGGCTGCACAGGTGAAAAATAAAAACAAATCAAGTTATCAAACTCATTATACAATTTTATTTTACTTACTCTTCTCCATTTCATCCACAATACTCACAGTTAATCCTGTTTCTTGAAAAATATGTATAAGCCTTGTTTTACTGGGAAGGGGTTTTCCCCAGGTCATCCAGTCAATCACAGCCTTGGCAAAGCAATTTTCTTCCTCTGAAAAAGGGCCTGTTGGTGAGGCTAGCATAACTTGCTTGCATCAGGCCCTCTGCTGCAGTGGCATCATTTGCATGTTAATGAACTCATTCCACATCTCCAGCAGTGCTGCTTGTGTAAGTCTACAAGGACTTTCACATGAGAAGACCCAGTCCTGCAGTGCCTTTCCCTCAAGGGTACCAGAAACACGGGAAAGGAAGCTGTGAAAAACAGCAAGAATAAATCACCCTTATTGTCTGGGAATTAGCTATAAACAGACGTCCCAAGCCAGAGACAGACGTGCCATTTTAACTACACTTAACCTCCAGTGAGGCACTTTGTGAAAAAAGGATTTAGTTTTCTTACAAACCTGCTGCGTACCCCTTCCATCAGATGGTTGCTAGTTCATCTTCCTTGAGAAATAGCAAATTACCATCAATTCGTAATGAATTACCACTTCGTAGGCTCCTTCCCCGAGCTATTCTGAACTTCTTCCCTGCCTGGCCCCTGCGCTTCAGTGCCTGGGTCCCCGCCGCAGGCACGGTGGGGATAGGCGCGGTGTGAGGGCACAGTGTGAGGGCACAGTGTGAGGGCACGGCGGGGCCAGGCACGGTGTGAGGGCGCGGTGTGAGGGCGCTGTGTGAGGGCATGGTGTGAGGGCACGGTGTGAGAGCATGGTGTGAGGGCGCGGTGTGAGGGCATGGTGCTGCTGCGGGGCCCGGTGCTGCTGCTGGGTCCCGCCAGGCCCGGTGTGTGCGGAGGGGCTCCTGCTCCGCAGGGTGCGACACAGCCACAGCTCTGAGCCGGTGAGGGTGCACCTGGTGCCACACTGAGCCCTCCCCTCCCACCTGGCCCTCACACCTGCCTGGTTCTGATGCTGCCCTGTCGGAGGGCAGAGTGCTGCTTGTGGAGCACATACATTTGCAGGGTGAAATCCAGCAGTGTCTGAGAGGCAAATCCAAAAGAAAGCCAAGAGTTGTGGCAGAAGGGTATGGTAAGCCAGCTTAATGGGAAACACTGGCCAAGCAACAGCAGCTGTTGGCTCCAAGTGCCTCTTTTCCTTGGCCTCTGGGAGAGAGGTGCAGCTGCTTAATTTGGGTCATTAATCCCATGAACAACTCTAGAAAGCGTATGGAGGTCAGTCCAGGCAAATTACACAGTTGATTGCAGGATTTTTTTTTTGACAAGCCAGGGATTAACCAAGTGTTGGATCTTGAATTGCCTAAATCGATACCTCAGGAGTGACCCTTTCCACAGAGACAGTTACAAAACAGCTGGAATACAGGTTTGAAGTATTCCAAGGAATAGTGAGCTTCAGAGAATAATGTACGGCCCCAGGCAACAGAAGTGGATGATTTCAAGGTGAATCTGCCAGTTTATCTCTACTTTTGTAATAAATACTGTCCCTGCCTGGCTCCATGAATGCACAGGCAGGTTCAGTATTAAGTCAGTAGCAAAGAGGCGGGAAGGGAATTTGCTTTTCCTTCATTCCGAGAGTTTATTACATCTTCACCCTCGAAGGGCAAGGAAGCAAATACAGAGAACAATGGCTCGCTCAGGGCTTTTCCCAGGGCTAGGGGAAAGGCGGAATTAGGGAACGGGGACCAATGGGAGAGCCCTGGGGGAGTGACGAGGCTGAATGCCAACCGGGGAATTCAAACCAGGACAGATCATACCAAAGGGCAATGAATCCCGAGGGGAGCCCACTCCGGTCACCAACACAAAGGCATGTTCACTGGCTGCCACACTTTTGCTTTATTCCTTGTTGAGTTGCCTCTGTCATTTTCCCCTGTATCCTTCCTCTGGATTTCTTAGGAAGGTAAAGGGGAGCATGTGATGCTGAGCTTTTCTGTGAAAGCAGAGTGGCTGACAGCCTTCTCTTTGCTAGCCTCCTCTTTACTCTCTGGCTGGCCTTTGCCAGTCCTTGGCTCCAAGCAAAATCTCTTCAAGCTTTTCCATAAGTCTGGGTGCACACCGTTATCCTTTCTGAGCAGCATAGTTTTACCTCCACAGCCCTATTTTAGGGCCCTTTTTGATGAACACTTATGCTGGTGGGTTAGGTGGGTGCTTCTCTTGGCAACTTCCTTGCTGTGCTCTCAGTTGCAGTGATAGGACCACTCTGAAGCAGTTTTTAAGCCGATAAATCTGGATGGGTATCAATCTGTCTCTCCCAGCTCTGTATGACTGCACAAACAGTAGGAGTAGCACAGCTAAAAGGCAGTTGAGTCACAGCAGGGCTGCCATGAGAAGCAATGTTTGCCGAGGTGTGCCCTTGGAGTCGCAGCTCTGCAATTCTGTTCCCTGTGGGACATCTCACAGTAGTATTTTGCTTTGGTAAATGGAACATTTTGGATAACCTATCCGAACTAATAAATCAGCTTATGCATTTGCTTCCATTTTTAAAAGGCCTACTGTTTTTTGCTCAACAGGTTTTAACATCATTAGTGCTCTCAGCAAAATCGTTCCCTTCTCTGCATCCCTGATAACTGAGAGTTTGCCTCGTGCTGGGCTTTAGAACTTGTTAGTTGGTTTTTATTCTCAATTCCTTCATTCCTGCTGTTGGTAGCTCCCACACTTGGTCTTGAAGTTTACAACTACACTGTTGTCTCTTAACTGCCTTCCCTATTCTTCTGAGAGGTTGCTTGTCTATAATTATTATATCCTGTTCTGCTTCTTTTGCTTGAAATACTCTGTTAATGCAGAAAAAATGCACATGTATGAGAAGCCTTAAACTCCAGGATAGAGTAATTTTCACCACACATGACCAGATCACATGTCATGACCACAGTGTCCCACAGATAAACAATTCTGTGATGTGAAGGATGTAAATTACAAATAAACTTCCCTCATGGACGGATTTTGGCATTGCTATACTTGAGGGTATTTCTTGAGTACTACTCTGGAGGGTCTGTCTCTGGCATCTGTTGGATAAGCTGCTGAACTAATTGTGCCCCTTTCAGGGTAGAAATTTTCAAAGCTCTCCTATTCCACCTCTACAAGCTCCTCTCCTAACTTGTGATGCAAAGGACACATAATTCTTGTTTGTGATGCTGTGCCTTATCTGCCCCTTTTCTTTTTCTGTGCATTTTCCTGCTTCCCATCACTTTTTAGTCTGAGAGTGCTCCTGTTGTTTGCCACTCCCAAAGTCTGTTTCTTCACTGTCTCCCAGAGCAGTTGTTCTCTTAAAAAGGACAGTCTGAAGGGAGCAGCTGTTCAGAGTCACTGTGTGGTGATGGAGCATATGATGTTTTGGACACATTGTTGAATGGGGAGGTGCAGATGTACTGACTGTGAGCAACTTACCCCTCGGTGCCTCATCTCCTGAGGGGTTTCTCGGCCTTAAGCTGACGACCCAAGCAAAATCATAAAGTGGGAAGTGTGATCAACCAATAATGATCTATTAAAAGAGATCTTGCTTAAAATGAGTTGCTTAGGCAGGGCTGGCAGAAATGCTGAGGAGACTGGTGCAACTTTAGCCCTTGTCCTCTTGCATAGGCACTTGGCTGTGAATTGACAGAAGGTGCCTGTGTTGGTATGAGGATTTACAGGCTCGACCTTCCTCTGGGAGATGGGGCTTTGTATTGGCTCTAAGAGTCCAGAGGTGGCTTTGTGTTCTCCCCTTTTGCCTCTTCTTTTAGGAGCTAGAGCATTTGACTGCTCTAGCAATCCAGTTTTCATTTCCTCTTTTGTCTTGATATTTTATTAAGTATTAGCAGTAGGAAGGAGAGCTGAAGGACCAGTCTCCCTTTGCTTGGGATGAATTCCACACATATTGGGCTGTTTTCACTTGCTGAACTGAGATTTGTGCAGCCATTCTCTGCAAATGACTGGGAACACCTTCAGCTGGAGTGTTGATGGACATGGCAGATGGACATGCATTTGAAGGATCTAAGCTTTGGCCTAGGTTTACCCAAGGACAGCCAGGCAGTACTCTGTGCTGTAGTCATGCTCTCTCCTGAGAGTTCTCTGAGGATTGCACACTGACCAGAGCACCCCTAATAGAGCTCTGGGGATTTATTCTGCTTATGGAGAGGTCAGGCTCTCTTGCAAGACTAAGTTACAGAAGCTTCTAGAGTGGGATCGAGATCACCTGGACAATGGTTTGTGCTTTAAAAATGTCACTGGATTTCCAGGCCCTTCCTGGTTTCTGCCTTTGTGATGTTGTGATGGTTGCATTTGGCTTTTCAGTGTGGCAGCTGCGTAACTGTTAGGGTCACTGAGGCCAGCTGGTGGAAAAAACTCAGGCATTTGAAAAATACCTTTTATCCCTGGAAAGGAAAAGCCTCTCCCACAAGTCCTTGTGGTTGGAATGTAACCTTACCCCCCGGACTCTGTATAAGGAAAACTCCCTCTCCCAGCAGCCTTTGCGGCTGCTCCCTTACCTGGTCCCCTGCCCTGCCCCTCCCCCTGCTCATTGGCTCCCTTCCCTGGCCCCGCCTCTGTACCGCCCCCGTGCCCTCAGATGAGACTGTGTAAAGAGGGACTTGGTGGTCCCTCGTCCTTTTTGCCTGCCCACCTCTTCGGATGATTAAAGCTGTTCGTGGAACACGGGCTAGCGGAGGGCCCTCCTTGGCTCCTTGTCTCTGGTATATTTGAGCTATCCGGCTTAGGTGTGGGGTGCGTGCCACCAGCGCCTCAGCAGCGCGGGGCAGAAAGGATGGTCTGCTAGCGGCCCAGTCCGCACCTGAATTGTCTCTCTCTAAGAGACAATTTGGGGTACACAGCAGCTATCTCTGACCGCCCTATAACCCCCACAACCTTTGAATTTTATACTTAACGGGTCCCTCTCTAAAGAAATACCATAATCATTAACCTACTAAAGAATTATAGTCATTAACCTACTTCTGTTGTAGGACTGAAAAGAAAAAATTATTTCTTGCAGTTGTTGGAGTATTCACTGGGTTACTTCAAGGCAGGGAGTAAATAGGAAGTGTCTTCTGTACGGTTAAGAGTGAAATGCAACATTGGTGGATTCTGGTCATGATGCCACCCTTGACTGAGTCACTTAGCATCTGTGATACCTATAAATGACTGTTGGGGAAATAGTTCTAAAAAAATCTGTTAGTCATGGTAAAGCAATTGGTAAAAAGTAATTAAATATAGAAAATGTCTTTTTAAGTTTCATTTAGTCAGTCATGTACCAGAATGGCTTCATACCTTTGATTGTTTGACAGTTTCTGCACACATAAATTTTTATATTCACATGAAACATGCTTAGGCATTTTTACCTTAGAATGGTGTCTCCTCCTTTTTTTACTATTTAATCAAATGACTGAGAAGGAGATGCCCATAGGCCTGTTCCTTCTGTATATAATCCATACATAATAGCTGTATAGTTTTGATGCTGCTCTATTTTTTCTGTTTACCACTTTTGTTTCTGTTATTCTGTCTGACTTTGAGATCTGCACGTTTCCAGCATGGCCCTGGGTGAAACAGCTGATCTAGACAGCATAGGCAGGACTAACACCAAAAGCCAAACCTATGGGATTAGACTAAGTAGGAGATAATTAATTTTGGTCAACTACACTTTGAAACTGAAGATGTCTCCTGCTGAGGAGGGGAATATTCATTGCAGAAAGATGAAAAAGAAACAGCACCAACTATGGCCTGTGTCTTTACTCCTCGTTTTGAAGATAATAGTTCTTAGAGCTTAAAATTGTCATAGTTAGGGAAGCTGCTCTATCTATTTTAGGTGGAAGTCTTGGATGAAGACTAAGTACCTCTTCCACCAGGTTGGAACACCCTATCTGAGTTTTCAGCACCATACACAAATACACACTTAAAGTTTATGGGCATTTTCCTTTAATTCTTTGGGACATGAAAAAATGTAATTGGTTGCAAGAAGTTTCTCTTCTCTGTAGCCCAGATCCTTAGGACGCACGATTGCATCCTCAGCAGCCAGCACCGAGATGAATTCATTATTTTTTTAAGGAGGCCAGAGTCTCAGTTTGTGTGATGATAACAGACGGCACCACTTGTGTAGGTGAGGCATGGTCTGAACACAGAGGGAAGAAAGAGGACCACCTGGTTGCCAGACTCCTGGAAAATTTTCTTGCTCTGTTTCCTCAGTTTGCCTGCCTGTAGAGCAGAGATAAGTTTTCCCTGGAGGAAAATCGTGTATGTGAAGGTCTTTGAAGATAAAAACCACTCTACGCTCGCTATTGCAGTTAGCTTTACATTAAACCAAAGCATGTACTGTTATCTAACTTTTATGCTGTGCATCTCTGAGTGATTCACACATCATATCTAAAAGTCAAGACCTTGGAAATGGTAGTGTGTTGTCAGTGTAGAGAAAGTGGAGTTGTGAGAATACGCTTCACTCCTGGTTTTAGCCAAGAAAAAGAAAAGGCATTGCTAATTGTTGCAGTAACAAACTTTTTTCCTTCATACATCAGTTGCTGGAGTCATGTGAAAGACTTAGGCAGCAAGGGCCAGAGGGGAATATGTCATCTTTCACATGATTTAATGACACTAATTGCTGAGTTGAATACTGGTGCATAAATTTAATTAGTAGTAATGTCTCAGCATACTGTAGGGAGTCTCATTTTACTGATCAGATGACACATTGTTTTGATTTAGGTTAAAGAATGTTTCCAGGCAAACTTGCTGTATTTTGCTGTGTTTAGTAATGTGCATTTTGAGAAAGTAAACATAGTTTATCCTTCTCTTGAGAGTGTTTGCCCATAGTAGAGAATTTTTATATTTTCAAGTGACCAAATACTGTCCAAACCTATTGGAGCCATCTTATGTCAATTGTAAAGAAGTGTAATTGTGGTTTTCTAATACTTCCAGATCTGTTTATAGATGATGTAGGGTTTGCACAGAGATGTTATGCCCATATTAGCCAGATGTAATAGCTGGAGGAAGAATCAAACTTTCTGATAACTTTTGTTCATTGAAGATTTTTGGGTTTTGTTGTTTTTTTTTTTTTTTTGTTTAGGGTCTTTTTGGGTTTGTTGTTGTGGGTTTTTTTGGTTGGTTGGGTTTTGTGTCTTTTTTTCCCTTGTCAATATTAGATGATCTGATAACTTTTATCGCCTCTCACAGACAAAAGAGTAAAAGCCTCTGAAGTAGCACAAGGACAGAAGTTACCAGCTCATAAAAAATAGCTATGTGGGTACAGAACAAAGAAATCCTGTATGGCCATACTGGAAAGAGAAGACATCTGTAACCAGACCTTATTTGTGTATAAAACCTAGCTGCTAAAGTTAATATAATACTAACTTTTGTGGCTTGGAGCAGGAAGTCAGAAGTGGTAAGATTCTAAAAATGGGGACCTCACACAAAAAGAGGTTTCTCACTTGGGCTGTCTTCTGGTAGTTGCCCTGATAAAGGCAGTGCCCTTGCTGTGGGCCCTGAGTTCCATCAAGGAAGTTCTGGGTCGGTGCGCTGTGCCTTTTGCAGGACATCATGTCTTGCTGTCAAAACAAGAGAACACTGAAAGCTCCTTGGAAACTATGGATACTTCCTCATTTTTGTTTAGCTTTCCTTTGTCTGTTTTGCAGCTGAGGCAGCTTTTTGGGAGCACTGTGCCTGCTTTCCCATCCAAAGTTTTACCTGACAATGGCCAAACCAATGGCAGATGAGAGAGAGGCAGTTGCAGCTGGAGCAGTATCTTCAGAATGGTAAGCTTGGCTGTAACAACCTGATTAGCTTTCATATGTGGGCTTAAACCTTCAAGGATGTGTCTACACCACTGCAGGGTGGTCTACCTTCTATACTGAGCTGAGTTTGGGTGTATTTAAAAGGCTGGGGCTAAATATTGCAGCCCTGTCCTGGCTGTTGGTTCACCAGGTTTAGAACATCAGGGTATCATATTTCTCTTATTTCTGAAGCAGCTGCCTTTCAGCAGGTTTCCCAAAATGTAAGAGTGCAGTTTCACACTGAACGGCCTGTAGTCTGTCCATTCTCTGTCTCTCTGGATCAGTGCGTGGAGCCACCCATCCCTGCTGCTCCACAGCTGCCAGAGCTGGTGTGGGACCCAGTGTGTAAAAGATAGAGGCAAAAAAAGACAGGCACTTGGGCAAGTAGAAGTGTAACACGGACCTCCTCCCTTCAAGGGTTTCCAAGAAGACTTTATGAGAATTATAGGAAGAGTTTGTAGAAAAATTAAATCTCAGTGCAATGTGCTGTGTCATAGGGATCTGCAGGATCCCTAGAATGGGTCTTGTGAATTTCATGTAAGCCAAGAAAAAAGAAAAATCCATTTCAACTACACAAAAAGAAGGGTGTGCAGGGGGACGAGCTTCAAGAGGTTTTATAGCCTCTGGCCTCAGATATTTTGTGCCAAGACTTACAAAACAGAAGCTCAGGGTTAGTCTTCAATGTTTTACTTAGTGATTATTCTATCTTTTTTCACTTGAGTATTCATTTCTTTTAAAGTTACTGTCTATGAGTGACCACAGAGTTACATGGCCAAGAACATTACTGAGGTCTTGCCTTGGGAGAAGAGCAGCATTCCATGTATTTTGCCCTGCTCATAGCTTCAGTGATTTAACAGACTGATAAAGGCAGTTGGGCAGAAACCAAAGGATGAGTAAAGTAACACTGACTACTTAGTCAACAGTCATGTTTTGAGACACTGGCCATGTTTTTCATCTGTTGGCTACATTTGGTTTCCTCCCTCCCCATTTTCCTCTTGTTTTTCAGTTACTTTGGATTCAAATATTACAAATAGTGATGTCTCCATAGATTCTTTTTGAAAGCTACAGCAGGTAAGTTTTGAATTTTTCAGCCGAACAGTTTGTTAGATGAAAGAGTTGAAATATTATCCTACCTCCCAAGTTCAAGAATTCCTTTGCTATCTTCCTTTCCTTGTATTCTTAGCGTATCACTCTGCCTTGTAAAACAGTGAGTTCCAATGACAGAGTGCTCTCTGTGAAGCCTGGGTGGCAATAATAATAGTATTGCTATTGTTTTTTTCTCCATGTACAAACTTGTTTCTCACATGGAAAGAACTGCTTCCTTTGTTTTTATATTCTGTGGCATATCTGATGAATCTTTTGCCTCTAAACAGTTCACAGGAAAGTCTTTGTGAGAGCTCAATAGAAGGATTACACACATTCTTGGATTTTGCAATTGTAAATGCTTTTTGATAGTGTCAGTGGTTTGCACTGATGAGTGTATTGATGACTGCTGGGAAAATGTCGTGTTCTCTTATCTTGCAATTGTAGCGATGGGCAGAATCTGGCATATATTTAGGTTGTTGTAGCCTAGATGACTTTTCAAATCCATTTTAATGTGGCCCATGGCATGTGTGATCTTTCTTTGGCAGGCTTGGAGCTTTGATAACTTTTGCTTGTGTCTGACTATTGCAAGTTGCCATACGTTCCTCCTTTCCTGTTGCTGTGGTTCTAAGGAGAATAGTAGTGTTTTGGAGCAGGAGGGTGTAGTATGATTCCACAGCATTTTTAGGGAGAGGATGTTGTTTTTGTTTTCTGGGAAGTGCTTGGTGTGCGTGGTAACTTTGCTTGAAGTGAACTGTTCTGGGAAGTGGGCAAGTTTTGAAGGACCAAGTACGAGGTTTGTGTCTCAAGAACACTTCACTTGCTATGTGTGACTAAGGTATGTAAGGGGAGTTCAGGAGGGCTACAGAAAATTGTGTGAATAAGTATTCCTAACAAATTCTAGAAAGGTTTTTCCTACATACTTTGTAAATAAAAAGATACTGTTTATTTACACTCTCTTAAATTCAGACCTACTGGAGTGCTAAAGACAGTGAATGATTTCTGATTTCTGTTGTGAGAAGCAGTCTCTTTAGTTCTGATCCAATGCCTGCTATAGCCCTACATATGACTCCCAGTAATTACTGCTGAGTCTTAATTAGTCTTGATGAGACTGATAACAGGGCTGCTAAAGAAAGTTAAATCCATCAGGAATGCCTGCAATATGTCATCAAACACTGCCAACTGACTTTTCTTCTACAAAGTTCTGGCAAGAAATAATTCTTCAAAATATCAGTCTCCAGGGTTTAAAGATGTCTTTTGACATGACAACATTGTGGATTTCTCTTAAGGCACCAGCAGAAATAATGTATATTAGTTTTTTTCTCTACACCAGGCCCTTTTGGTGAGGAGGGGTGATTTGGTAGGTACATGTGCAGTACTAATTTTACAGGTTATGTACACGTGTCTATGCTTATAAAGGCACGTGACGACTGTGCTACCAAAAGCAGTCAGTTATTTTGTAGAGGTCAAGATCGGCAAAGAATTATTCCTTAAATGGTACAAAGTCAGTACATTCTCAAGACATAAAATGAACCCAAATTTCTGTTCCACAATACAATGGATTTTAACAAGCTATGTTTAGGCTTCCTGGTTCGTAAAGACAGTAGTTCTACAGCTTTACTTGCTTACAATTAAAACTTAAAATGGTTGTGCTTACATAAATGCTGCTTCATAATACAAGTAGCAGTAGCGCTTTGTGTGTTCTTTTATTATGGCAAAGAACAATCTCCAAATAGAGATCAAATAACTCTGTGAAAGACAAGAGTGCATTCATTGTCATCACCTGTGCACAGTGCCTTTTATTGGTGTGACGAAGAGTTGAATAAGTATTCATTTTGGCTGTTAAAGAATCTCACCCAGCAAACTGGCCTTGTGGTGCATGTTCTAGTACTTATTAGCATACTGTGACTTGAGAGATGTTTTATGTCAGAGTGACAAATTTTCTCTTGCAGCACTGAAAGACACAGAGTGACGTTCATTCTTAAAGCACCTCTGTGCTGTTCCTATCTTCCCCGTTGTTGAAGATGTGTAGGCAGCACATAGTGTCCTACATGTTTCTTGGGAGGGAAAACATAGCAAATGTTTCTGTGTTACTGATACTTAGTGTTAAAACCAGGCATTACCCCAAACTCGCTCATGTCATGTTGCAAGAGGGATGATTAGTGAATAAAAAAATCATTAAAAATATGAAAAAGTATGTTCCTTTACTGGCAATGGCATGGACTGGCCTTGAGTAGTCAGTCTTGGCAACCTGAAACAAGTTAGCACACACCTGTGCAAGCAACCTGGCAGCTGATATGGGAGAAGTGGCAGAGGGACTGCACTGCAGGTAGTGATGAATGGGAAGCAGTCACTTTTCTGCCACCACAGCAATTTGTTGAGCACAGATATGTCTGCAGGTCAAACCAGTACAGCTTTTATAATCTTTTATAATAGAAATCTTTGTTTTTAATAGAATGAAAAGATGGGAAACTAAAGGTGAATGAGCTGCTAGGGTATGGATATTTTTTCCCTAAAAGTTCTATTGCTGACCTTTTTCACCTTCACTTCTAGCTTTTACTATGAGAGAGAATAGGGCTATTCTCTCAGAAAATCTGTTAGTACTTACTTAATTTTCTTGATTTGCCTTAAACAGCAGTATTTAAGCTTCTACCTGAAGGGATTTGTATGTGTCACTGACTAAAATACAATATGCAAAGGGAAAAATCAGACTGCATTTAAGACTTTTTTGGTCCTTGTCCTGTCTTTCTTCTGAATGGGGTTGTGAAGTGTATGCTGGAGTGGGAGTGCTGTGCAAGGACCATGGCTTTACTGCAGCTACTCGACAGTATTGAACATGACTCATCTGTGTCTGCACTCAGCATCACACCAACCAGCTGTTTCCCCCAACCATATCTAACAGGGCCAACTTTCCAAGTTTGGAACAAGCCCATGCAAGCTAACCCTGTTTTCCAGGCGCCTGTTTTTGCCTGGCACCACCTTTTCCTGCTGCAGAGGTTACAGCAGGCATACTCTGGCTGTTGCCCCAGTAACTTATCTCATGGGAGGAGTTGTCAGGGGACAGCAGAATACCCAACACAACAGGAGACAGCTTGACAGAATGGATGTTTTGCTGAAAACAAGCATTGCTGAAGTATTTACCAGCACTATCGTGTAGTAGAGTTGAACATAGAGTTGAATGACCTAACCCCTAACATCCCTGCCCTTCCACTCTTTCTAACTCTGCAAACTTGACCAATCTGGAAAGACTGATTCAGTATATCCCTTACTACCTCCAGCTCCTAAAGACAAATGCTGTGTTTCTTGCAAGAAGCCACTAACAAGAGGAGACCTTGTGACTATGTTGTGTCTTCTCCTTTTTCATCAGGAGAAAGACAGTATGAGCAGGTACATACATTCCTATCTATGGATGCTGAAAAAGCTTCAGCAGAGAATTTCTTCAGCTCTCTGCAGCATTTTTGTGGGAGTTCTGTCTTTCCCATGCAAGTAACTCAAAACAATGTTACAGTTTTGTAAACTTTTTGCAGCTGCAGGTTGTTTTGCAGAATTGTTATGGTTCTAACTAGAAAAACATTCAGAGATGGGTGTCTTAGAACTTGACCAATCCCCTTAAGTGGTGGATGGCAAAAAACCAATTACCTTATGCCATTTAATACACTTTTGCGAACTAACACATAAAAGCCTTCTGAGAGCTCATTAAAGCACTTCCATTTATCCCTGAGCCTGGACTTCATGTCGTTTCTCTACTCGTCCGTGGGGAAAACAGTGACACCTATCAGTCTCATTTCCATGCAACTCATCGATATCCTTTAATGTAACCTGAAATTATGGTCTGTGTTGGGCATCCATGGAATAATGTGGTGTATTCAAGATGCAGCTGTGAGGACAGCCAGTCATTATGCACTTATGAATAGAATTGAGACATGTTTCCTTGAAGCAGCAGAGGTTTGGAGTTGGCAATCCAGGAGGCTGACCTTTTCCACTCTGTGTTGAACACCAGCCTCTAACACAAGAAAAAGGATTCAGGTGCTGATGAAAGGCCAGATGAAAAGTTGAGTACTTGAGCAAATATAACAGAGCAGAGCCTGATAACAAGCAAAAAGTAGCGTTCTTATGTGGTTCTTCACCAAAGGACTCTGTTATAAGGTGGTTTTCTTTCTGAAAAGCAAGCATGAGGCCAAGGATTGAATACCGTAAGAGAGTTGTGGTGTGTACGGTGTTGGAAATGTAGGTAAAATGTGACCCACAAATCTGAAGGTGTTACCTGGAATCAAAGCTGGTCTGATCACAGGCTGCATTTTCTTGGCTAGAGCCCCTGTTTCTGACCATGCAACCTCTGCTCTCCTGACCTTGTAACACACCATTTGTGCAAGCAATGGAGGAATGCACTTTTGGAACATTCCTCTCTTCTCACTCAGTAACTCACAAATGTGTTTGGATGTATATGTACACAAACAGGAGACTAAGTATCTAAGATTTCAGTACTGCTCTAAAAATGTTATTTGTTCATATCAAATTAGGTTGTGTTTCTTATTTATTTAACTTCTATTTCAAAAGTGCAGCTGGACATAGAACTGAATTTCATCTGAATTTCATATGGGAAGTTCCTATACTTTCAGACTGGTATTGTGTGCTGGCCAAGGGGGAAGGTTTCTGGCATAGAAAGCTTTGAAGAATTTTAATTCAAAGATGTCTGTTTTATTTTTGTTTCAATGTTAAGATACAGTTCAGTCTCCTGACCTGCTGTTCTTTTCAAATATGTTGTAATAAGGACCTCATTCTCATCCTTTCTCCTTTTATGGTCCATGCTTCTTAGCTGAGCAACAGACCCACTGAGAGCTTGCTGAGGATTCAGGTTTGACTCCTGTTAAAACAAAATCACTTAACTTTAAGTTCTCTAAAGGAAAAATGGGAGGAATAAAAAGATACCTAGATATCATTCTTGCTATATAACATACATATTTTTTGAGGTCTTTGTTTGTTTTCATTTTTGTTGGTTTATTGTTTGTTTCTGTTTTTCTTTCTTTATGAAAACTTTTATTTTTTTCATCAAAACCCAAAGAAAATGCCTTACCAGCTCTGTATTATTCTGTATTCCTATGTTAATAGTTGAGCTGTGCTTTAAGCTACTGGGATAGACTAGTGGGTTGTAGACAGCAGTTCTAGATGTTTCAGGAGATTTTACTACAGGTAATAGTAACACTGTTACGGGGATACTCAAACAATATTAAGGGATACAAGAAGGTGTCCAATTCAAGTTACATGGCGTGTTTCCTGAATTTCAGGAGAAAAAGTGTAGGAAACATGAATAGTTCTACTGAACATCTACCATTGCCAAAACACAAGGTTTCTTTATGTTGGTGCCTGTTTTGAGTAGATAAAACTCTAGTGCTCTTTCCAAAACTAAAATAGTTGCTTGGGACAAAATCTGAGCTTTTGCTGAAAATTTATTTAAAAAGAAATTTCCATCAATTTTGGAAGTGATTAGGATTGCCACGTGCAATTACTGAATGGATCGTTGCTAACAGTGGTAAATGTTTTTTCTGTTGTATTTGTATTAAACTTATGCTGGATTCTATTGTGTTATTTTTGGGACATGTCTGTATTTGTATTTCTTCACTTAACACTGTCTTCTCCTGCCTTACAGACTGCACTGTTTCCTCCTTTTGTTTTATGTAAGTAATTTTCTTTGGTCTCAACAATACTTCACTGATAAGAGGCTAAACACAAATATTTGTAACACTGAACAATGTGTGGAGTTTCTGGCATGGACAGTTCTGCCTTCTGGGTTAAAAGCAGGTGATTAAAGGAAGGGGGGAGGGGAATCCCCAAACGCAACAGTTTAAGATTATTCTTATTTTTGGTTTGCTGTGTCATAACCTTACTAAGGGAATCACAGAATTATAGAATGGTTTGGGTTGGAAGGGACCTTAAAGATTATCTGGTCGAAACCCCCCTGCCATGGGCGGGGACACCTTCCACTAGACCAAATTGCTGAGAGCCCTGCCCACCCTGTTCTTAAACACTTCCAGGAATGAGGCATCCACAATTTCTCTGTGCAATCTGTTCCAGTGTCTCAACAGCCTCACAGTAAAGATTTTCAGCCTAATATCTAATCTAAACCCAATCTCAGTTTAAGTCCATTCTCCCTTGTTCTATTACTACATGCCCCTTTAAAAAGAACAGTAATCAAAAGTTGGAGATAAGTAGTGAATTTGTCCCCAATGTCATGATGTGAAGCTGTGCTTGCAGTTCAGTAGAATTAAATAAGATAAAATAATGCCAAAAAAGACAGCTGTGGAAACCGCTGGTTTAAGTATTAAACAGTGATACTTAATGTGACTGTTCTAGATGAGACAGATTTTATTTCCTCTAACACGTCCTTTCTTGAAGATCCTCAAATTCATCTGCCTATTAATATGTTGCACAGTGTTCTTGGATAACTGAAACTGCTTGGAAGTAGCTTGAAACTTTGAATCATGCTTGTCTTTTTTCCCATGATTGCTGAGTAGAGAGGTGGCAACTAGGCTAGTGTGCTGTGAGATGGGACTCCCTTGGAGTGCGGGAAAGGGTAATTTGTGACCCCTGTGTTCCCAGCCCTGGACAGCCACAGCGGATGAGGTGCCCTGTATCCAGGTTGTAAAAGCTGCAGGAGTGGCAGTGAGGATGTAGGAGAAGTAGATGCATGAAGTCCTCCATGTCCTTTCCCTGTGGAGGCTTCATCATGAACGGCACACACCCAGAAGCACTTACTGTATGCGTTTGTTCCACACTTCACATACATTTTTATCACGTGCGAAGTGTTTCATACCAAAATATGTGTGCCAAAGGTATTTGTGAGGAAGTGTCTTCTCCTTCCCATGTGAGGAAAACAGTAAAGTAGTCAAGAAAGCATGGCAGATGATCCTCTATGTAAGAGACAGTGGGGCTTTTGTATCTTCACAGAAGCAAAGTAGTGCTTATTTTAATTAAGAGGAACAACTAGAGCTATCTCCTGGATAAGAAAGAAATAGATTTGGGGAGAAAGATTAAATCCCTAGGAGGACTCAGTGCCTTGAGAAGAGGTTCTTTTATTCCTTAATACATGTAAACAGGTGTGTGAGTATGCAGATAGGTGAAATACTGGATGTCAGGAAAATCTGTGAGAAGTCTGTTTAAATAAGAAAGATTGTTTTGGCTTGGCTTTCCTCAGCTTTCCCCCACATATTTTACAAACTTTTATAACAGGTTCTTAATTTTCAGTTCTTTTTGGGAAAACCCCCAAACCAACACTTGTTGTTTGTACTTGAAACAATTCTTAATTGAGTCAGATTTACTGGAAAGTATAGTCTTTCTGACTGAAAAAAAATAAGTTACCAATCTGAACTGAGTCAGTTAATTGGAGTCATGCATCCTAGGATGGTCTCCAGGCTACCCAAAGAGGGGTAATAGAGCACACAGCATAAATGTCAGCTTTGCCACCCTGCTCTTGCTAACCTTGCAGGAGCTGGGAGATTCTCCTATATACAGACACCATGAAGACTCTGCAAAAAGATGCCAAGAGTATTTGAAACCTAAGGGTTCCCAGGAACCCTCCCATATTTTCTGTCAAGCTAGCAAAGGTGTATATAAGGAACTAAAATTTAATGTTTCATGCAGTTGTGTACAATTCCAGCATTTTCCTCTGCTATGATTGTCAAGGGAAGTATCTCTTCTCAATTAACAAAAATGCCAGAAGGACCACTGCTGTCTTCTGATACAGGGCAGTCAACAGGAGGAGGAGCTGCAGTGATGAGTTTCTGCCACCTAATCCAGATGGAATCCCAAGGATGTTCTCAAACTAGTTCCCATCTTCCTGAAATGAGTAACAGACTTCTCATGCAGAGCAAGGCATGGCACTTTCTAAATATGAGCTCAGGAAAGTCTTTCAGGGACATATAAAGTCTTGATATAAAACCAGTAGAGAATAACCCATTTCTGTGCACTACCTCACTGTTAGAAGTGTGAGCTTTGCCTCTAGTCTGACTCTGTGTATCATCAGCTGACAGCCAATGGATCTAGCTTCTGTGCTTTAGTTTTCCAGATTGCAAATCACCCCTTTATTATGTCTACACAAAGGACAGTTCTCTGAGGTCACTTATTTGAGACCTGTTTTCTTATGACCTAATTGCTTTCAGGTTTCTTCTTTATACCCCTCTCACTGTGCAGCGGTTTGTACCTTGGGCACTGGCACTGCACAGTATTCCTGTAGCAGTGGCTCGGTCTATTCAGATACTGTAGGCTCATTATCCTCACCAGATGCTTTCCTAGGTGCAGGTACAGGGATGCACTTTTTCCTTTTGGCAAGATTAAGGCTTTGAATATTCACCTGCATTTGTGTATCCAGCTCCTCTTTTTGGAGTCTCTACTTCCTAGGAAGCAACTGCATCATGCCTACAAACACTGAGACACCAGGTAGCCTGTGTCACTTAATGCCAAAAAGACCCTCCTCTAATTCTTCGGTATCTTCCCATTTGCTGTTCTGCATATTTATTTTTTGTCATCTGCAAGCTTTAATAGTAATTTTAATAACTTTATATGCACTAAATGGTAATCTCAATTGTTTATTTTACTTGGGTAAATAGGGAATGGAGCATCAGCATCTTCAAAAGGATTTCGGCAATATGGAAAGCAATAAAACAGTGTTGCATTTCTACCCGACAGGATACGTTTAAGATCCAAACCCAGAGAGCCTTTTTGGACATTTACCTCACTGATGGCAGCAATATTAGACTTTATATCCAGACATCAGACACTGCAGGAAGAATATTATAGGTAATGGCTTTCTAGAATTGTGTTTAAAGTTTCCATTTGTGAGAAGTGGACAAAAGTTAGTATAAACCTCTCTATTTGAAGATATACCAGAGTATTTTCTGTGGGCTTTGAGGAGTTTATTGTACCAGAGGGCTGGGGGGCATTGCTGGTTTTGCAGACGAGATTTTTAGGTTCTTAGAATTGTCCACAATTAACTTCTTAATGTTACATGTCTTCTGCTTCTATGGCATTTAGCTGTCAAGTTCAGGTTTCCTTCACATATGATAGAATCAGAAAATATATAGAGACACATTCATAATTAAGCTGCCTTTGGTTTGGCATACTGTGGGTGAAAGTTCTTGAACGCTGAAGTCAGAAATGATCTAGTCTTCACTTATGTCTTGGCTGGCAACTGCTGTTAAAACTGAGTGCACGACTGATGCATCTTTTTTTCTGCGTGCTTCTCTTTACTTGTTTTGTGTCCCTTGGTGCTTTCTGTGGAACTGTGTGTTTGCAGTGTTGGTGCAGTTCTAGCACTGGCTCTGGGATGTCTGTAACAGCTGTTGGAATACACACAGTAAACAATTGCTAGTTACAATTTGAAACCAGTAGCAACCAAATATTGTTTACACAACTGGCTGGTTTGTGTTTGAAACTTTCAGCTGGAGTTCCCTCCTTATGCCAGGAGAGGAGGAAGCAGCAATGGCTCTGCCTATTTTGTGTATTTGCACATGTGTGCGTGAGCAAGGCATCTTTGGTTGCCCTAATTTCCTAATCCTAACAGCAATAACAAAGCACACATCTGTCAGATGGGTGCTGCTCTTTGTCATGGGATTCTGAAATTTCCTCTCACCGTACAGAAAAGTGTGCACCCTGTTTCTGCTGTGCCTTTGCAATCAGAGTTTGTGAAGGTAGTTCTCAACTAGCCATAGGTATAAAGGAGCTGACCACGTATTTGCTGTGCTCTGTTGAGCTGACGGGTGTTAGTCCAGCCTCAGAACTTACACTCTCTGTGCACAGGAACCATAAACTGGATAACACAAGGTGACCGCTTGCTGGCTTTGTTCTGTCATGGGGTTTGCACCACCTTAGGCAATGCTGGGACTGGTTCTTCCAGGGAAACATAAGTGTCAGAGTCGGCCTTAGACCGTGCAACAGGAGACTCTTGAGGTGGGAGATGCCAAAGGCAAAAAGCGTTGGGCGTGGTAGGGAGATAGGAATGCTATTTGAGGAGAGAGAAGTAAGTGCTAATAGGATGGAAGAAGTAAGGAGACACAAGAAACGTGTATAGGGGCCTTGAGTAAGGAAAGGATTTTTTAATAATTTGTGCTTGATAAACTTGTCAGTTTGCCGTGGGTCACGGTAATTTCCAGGCCAGTCAGTTGTGTTGTATGTTGCTTTTATATATGTTTAATGTTTATGTGCTACTGTAAAGAAACAATAACATTTAAAATACTGCAGATACCATTTCTTCTCTTGTGGTCTTAAAGATGAAAGAGGACTTTTGGGAATTATTTAGCTTTTGTCACTGTAAATTGCTACTACATTCACTGTTATTTTGTGGTGGAGGTAGGTTTTACAACCATCACTCCCTAATATTCTGGTGCTCAGGCAGCATATACCAGTTTGTGCTTTGATCCAAGAAATGAAACCAGTCAAAATCATACTAAATCTGAGATCTGTGTTTGCCATTCCTCGGAAATGCCATCTGGTATGCTTAGTATTACACTACCAAAGGATAACACATTAGTCTGTGGCTAGTTTTTGAAGTAATTTGTGACAACAGCACAGTGGCAGAAGAATAAAAGATGATAGTCACTTTTTTGTCTTTTGTGTTTGGACTTACGAAACTTTATTCTCATCATGTCTGGTGTCTGAATTGACTGTGAGACAAGTGATTTTAATGGTCTGCTGCCCTCTCTGGTAACAGCCTTGATATTAACAGGGATAAGGAAAACCTCACTAATGTATTTCTTAATTTTAACTGCGAACAATTCTTTCCGACCTATATTTAGTTTGACATCTACTTTTTTCTATGCACAAAAACATGTCTGCTTTTTAAACCAGCTGATACAGCTGGAGAAAACCCTTCTGAACTGTGAAGATGAATTTACAATGCTGTCACTGTGAAACAGAGTTTGAAGTGTTTTGGAAGAAGAAAAACCTGACACTCCCACTTTATGCTCAGACAAACAAAGTCCATCCTCTCTGACCAAAGCATGAGGTTGCATGATCTGCCACAATAGCTATGACAGTAGTATTCTCAGGACTGAAGAGATTTCTTGTAATTGCCATACCACTTTTCCTGAGCAAACTTAGGAGATTATGGTCACTGTGGAATTTAGGAATGCTTCAATGGTACTGTATTCTTTTAGGTTATGGCTGTTTAAACTCAGGCTTTGATTTTTCAGAACCTAAACCAGAATAAGACAACTGTCGCAATCAGATTCAGTGGTTAGTGGTCTCACCTCTGCCTGATTTTTCTGTCCCCACTATCCCATTGTGCAGCTGGTCCTGCAAATATTGTCTGCATTTTCTGTTGGTGCTACTTCTGCCCTTTTTCAGAGAAGATGTAGAGAGGCCACAGCAAATTAAAAGCAACCCAAATGTCAAGCCAGATAGTGTTTCTCCTCCTTATGCACTATTGATAATGAAAGCTCAACAGAGCTCAATTCTGCTCTTGTCAGAAGCCTTGACAGAGAACTCTACAAGACTGGTGTTTTCACTAAAGGGACAGGACATGTAGATATTTCCTAGAAAAACAAGAGAACTTTATCAGCCTGGAAAATACACAAATCCTGTAAAAATACATATTTATGATGCTCATGAGTAATGTTGTTAACTCAGAGCACATAGTGCTCACTGTAAAACAGGATTTGAGGATTTAGTAGTGAAGATCTTGAAACACATGGCAGATGCCTTGCATTAGAGAATAAATTCATGACAGTACTAAACACAGTCTATTTTATTACATTTTTACATTGCTTTGAAAGTTATGGAACTCATCACAAATTCACATGCTGGAATATGGGAGTGGTTATATTTTCTTTTAAATGAGCAGTTAAATGGGACATAAGGGAAAATTTAAAAACAGTTAAGTTACATTAATAGGTATTGAACACTTCTTCCTTATTCATGCTAGTGTATAGTGAAGCTTCTGACCTTTGTTTTTGAAGGTTACATTGTGTGAGGCAGGTCTGTCGAGAGAATTTATAAAATATTTTAGCCTGTTTTTCTTTCAAGATTGTGAGGATAAAGCTCTCTCTGGTAAGTTTTACAAGGTGCTTAACTTAGCCGTCCCTTGGATTTTTTTTGCTGTTGTTGTCGTTGGCTGCAGTGACTGAACCTGAAATCTGAACAAGGCTTGCATGATCCTGCTCAGGTTAAAAGACCCATCTGGTCTGATAAATTCCTTCAAGCTCTCTCTCCCTACATCCTGGAAAGTCTGGTAGTGAGGAACAAAGTATGGCAAGAGAGAGTGTGGTGTAGGGATAAGACTTTCACATATGAATGTCATCCCTTTGAGTTTGTAAGTCACATAGCAACTTTACCACATGGGAACTATTGGGTGTGTATTCTAGGTAGGCATTTAATCAGATGGCCATACTTACATAAAACAGTTCTTAATTTACAGATCACATGCTGAGTTTAACAATAGGACAGGAAGCTCTCTTGTTATATTTATAAACAATGTCTCTAGCTTACTTTCCTTTATATCATTACATGTTTCTTTTCTTAACTGCCAGTAACTGAAGTTTGACCACAGTGTTATTAAGCAAGCTGTAAATCAGGGTTGTGAGTGTGTGAAGAGGCTTTTGCATCCTCATTGGTCTGCTGATGTCCTGTTTCCCATGTGGATGGGTATGTGGATGAGGCGGAATCCAGGCCTGTGTGACTGGGATAGGCTCAGGCCACATCAGGACGGTGAATATTCTTAGCTGTTGACTGGAGTTAAGTTAGGCATTGCAGTCATTTAGCTTTTTTCAGTCTTTTCATTGGCATAGAGATGTTAGTGCTCTTCTGAATGTTTTAAAATGAACATCCAGTTACTACTGGACTTACTAAGGAACTCAGGCTTACTTAGTGAGGTAAGAACTTTACAGTCTGTGTCTATTTTATTTATTATTCCCTTGCCCATTTCATTCTGCTGTGAAAGATATCCTGAGTACACAGTTGGCAGTTACTATGTCTCAAATGTATCTTCCACTGCAGTTCCAGATGAAATTATTTTTGCCTTGTATTGTGATATGATCAGATACACAAGAGAAGAGAAAAGTTTTTCATTTAATTACATTTCTATGCATCTTTGATAATCCTCACAAATACATCAAGTCCAAATGTAACCCACATTCCACTGCCAAAAAATGTTTAGATGCTCACAGGCTTGAAAAGGTATGTTTAAGTGTTCTCCTGAATCATGCTTAGAATTAAATGTTTACAGGTTTGGGCCTTTAGACTTATAATTTTTGAAAAAGTAAGCAGAAAAGTAGTGATCTCTGAAGAGTGACATGCTTTTCTTGCTGTACATTGACATTTTATACATCTTGTCTGGTGATCTGTTCCAGAAAAGCACAAGTCCTGGAAGTTTGCACCCATGTATCATGTAACATCTATCATGCTTAGCTGTGTTTTGAGTGAAGGCTATCTTATAAGACCATAGTCTCAGGAAGTAGAGATGTTCTGTGAGTAATAGAGCTTACACTGTTCTGTAAGCTTAGAGAAGTGAGGAAGATAACTAGCTTGTCACCTTACTTTACCCCAGAATTTGTATTGTTTTTCTTCTCTAAAAGCACATTTCTAGCCAGCAATAACTGATACATGAAAGTAGTTGAGCTATTTCACTAGATTTCACCAAATGTCTCTGTGTTTTTTCTTCTTTTCCCAGTGGTGAAAAAAGTGGCAGAACTTGAACTTCCTTATGTGAGTCTTCAGAGCATGAAGGAGCTGCACTGTAAGCTTGGGATCAGAAAGTGGTGAGCAAGAAGCTTAAGTAAAACTACTAAGATGCATGACAACTACTACAAGCAGAGAAAGAAATCCCTTGAATAACTTCGTTACAAAGCCTTCAAGCTTCAGCAGCTTGACTGCTGTTTTTTTTCTCTGAAGCCAATTTTTAATTGGAATCGACTGGTTTCTGTGACACTGCATGTTTTAAATTTTAGCACTGCAGTATTTCTGAAGGGTCCTTTACTGTAGCTAGCTATTTATTCCCTCTTTCTTTCAGAATCTATAGGGAGGTGTTTTGTGGCTCCTTGCCTCCTAATATTTATATTTGCACAATGCAGTGACCACAAATAATAATATACCTGTAAACAATATAGAAGAGAACTTTGATTTCTGAGTTGCAGGCTGCCCCTCTGGGCAGAGATGGATTACTTTTTATCTGAAGTGCTCATTTCTATACACTAATATACATAATACCTGAGGCCACAGCTTGAGCATTTCTTTTGGTAAATGGCCTGGCTTAAACAGCAGAGCACTCTTCCCCTTTCATTTGCTTGTTCCTTGGGCTACTCCTCCGTTATGCTGGTGGAATTGCGTGGGCAGACAGTGGTGAACTGGACTGGTGAGCTAACCTGGTCTAAAAATACTGGCTCTTTATTTTTTATTTGGTTTTGATGGCCTATTTTTGGCCTGAGTCAGTCCCCTGGTTCTGTTTGCTGTGCAGCAAATGGTAATGCTGACTTGTGGGTGAGGATAAACCCTGGGGACAGGGAGCCTGGTGCCAAGGTCCCATTTGTCAGAGTGCCCGGAGGAGGCAGTTAGGCAGTATAGCAGGACCAGTCTAATGGCTCCCTGCTGCAGTTGTGCTCTGGTCTACTTCTCCTTACAATGAAAAAGAAAAAAAAAAGAAATCTATTTTTGCTTGCTTAGTGAGTTGTATTGACTGCACCAGATGAGTGAATGGAGAGGAAGAGGAAGAACAGACCATGTCTTTTGGTGGCAGCAAGGAAAGTTGCTTGGCTTGAAGGTACACAAGAACCTGTTGTTTGATGGCACTAACTTGTCTGGTTTAAATCTACTGCATTAGAGCTTGGCCTCTACAAATCCTTCTCTGTTTCCCTATACGTGCCTTTATGAACTGCAGAACTAGCAGTCCAGTGAAATAACTGCGTGCTTCTCAGCTATGGCAAACTGTCTGTCTGAGTAGATACTTCTCCATCTAGCACTGCTCCAAGCCCAGAGGTAGGAAAAGGGGCTGTCTGGGCCACAGGACCCAGAGAAGTGTGAGTGATACGTCCATACTGGCTGTGGAGCCTGTGCTGCTCCAGTTATACGGTTGTGGAGATTTACCCAGACTGCTTTAAATTAAAGGGCTCAGGCCAGCTGTGCCCCCGGCACGTGGATAACTGAGTGTTCAATTTGCTCTGCTGCTGCACTGATCTCAGCCTGCCGCAGCTCCACAGTGGTTGGTGCTGCAGGTAGCTGGCTTCAGGCTAGGTCTTTGATGCCAGCACTGCAGCATGGCAGTGGCTGCTCTAGGAGCCTTACCAACTACTGTGTAGAGAAACCCAGAGTTGTTTGAGAAAAGGAGGGAAAAATGTTAGCTCTATATTGTAACTTCTATGTTTGGTACGACCAAAATCAAAGTGGAGAGATGGGATAACTTGACTCTAGTTTATTTCCATTCTGCTATAATGTATAAAGAATTAGTACAGTACACACTTCAAGATCACATCTGTTGTTTGGTTGGGTGGTTTTTAATCTGGTAAGTAACGACACCTTTCTGGATTTGTCGCGGTGATATTGGATGGTAAAATGCCACGGCCTTCCCAAAAGTGCCTCTAAGGAAGCCTCGCAGTGCAGCCAGCACGCTTGCACACACACGTACACACACACACCCACACACCGGATAACTAGCAAAACAGTCTGATGATGAATGAGCAAGAAGGGTCTTCACATGGGGTTCTACAGGAGAGATTTTAATGCCTCCACACTTGCACAAGGTTCCAGAGAAGTCCCTGGGGAGAACAATGGGGGGTCCAGGGTAAGGGAACTAACCGAGAAACTCTGAGGGTGTATCAGGTAACAAGGAGTGTAGCGGCCAATGGAGCCAACCAGGGGAGCAGAATTGGGGTATATTAACATAACAGCACAGAGCATTCTGGGGGAAGCTTTTTCAGTCACCATAAGCTGGAAAGGAACCTAGGACTTATCCCACCATAGGACTCCTTTTGTTCCTTGTCCAGCAGGCCCACCGGCCTCCACATTGATTGTGCTCCCATTTTATTTAGCTGAAAAATTCAAACCACCATTCAACAGAAGCATTTCTTCACGTTTTATGACTTTTTTTCCCTTGGCTTGGAAACCTTCTCTCGATACACTGCTGATGGATTGCAGAACTTCACTGAACTTGCTACATATGCAGGCAAAACCGAAAAGACTTTGTAAACTTAAAGGTTACCTTTCCCACAGTAAATTAATCATTTATACAAATTCTTGACGTATTTATAAATGGTTCCTTTGTGGCACTTTTCTAAGTGTTGGATATAGCTGTTGTTGATAGTGTGCTTGCTGATGTTTTGGGTTTTTTTCTCGTTCAAACCCTTGTATTAGAGATTCTAACTCACCTATGTCTTATGCATGGGAAAAATATTACACAAAAAGGACACATGTAGGTATCTATCCACTGTATTTTCAAGGTGATATATGTATCCTAATGTTCCTAATATGTAGGCACTCTGCCATGATATGAGAGCATGTAAGTGAACTGCAGGTGTGTTGAGTTGTACACCTACACTCAACTTTGGAAACTACTAATTCATGAGGAAAGACCAGTGTAGAGTGAATTGTCCTAAAATCAAAGGCTTTGTTTAAAAAGCTTGTTTAAAAACCAAAATAAACCGCAAGCTTTCTATTTCTATGTATTTCTGAATGTTTATGTAAAAGGAAATATGTTTTTGCTGACTTTTGCTGCTATTTTAAAAAATTCTTTTAAGGCAATCCAGGAAGTTAAGAGGAATTGGGTTAAATCAACAGACGAGCAGATGTAGGAACTTGAATTTCACAAAAAATGTAAACAAAGCAAAGGTAAAACAGTATTAAAAAAAATCAATTTATACAGATCAAAGGAATGGGGTTTTTTTTAAGAAATGATACTAGGGGCTGTGATTTCAAAAACAGAGCATGGTTTTGTGGAGTCATTTGAACTAGAGACCCAGGTCTCCCATCTCCTGGTCAGATACTGAACGACCAAATAGAAAAGGAGATTCCTATCTCTGTTAATATTTTTAAAAAATCCCAACAGAACGAGCTGGATCCCAAGGACTGGCAAGAAGTTTTCAACTGAATGCTATTCTTCTCTGCAAAACTCAGGTGCAAAAGTTTGTCATTCAGCTTAGGCAACTAGATGAAAATTCAGACTGCTGGGTCTGTTGTTCACAGTATTTCTTACTTGTTATTTTTATCTCTTACTATCATCATATCTGATAATCATCCAAAAGACCCATCTCATCATATCCTGTTAAAAAAAAAAAAAAAAAAAACAAGCTTCTAACTCTGGACTATGAGCACTATTCTCTGAATCAAGCACTGACCTATTGTGGTGAATCTGTGTCCTTCCAGAAGAAAGAGTATTAGGAATTTTAAACATTTGTCTTACAGCCCTTTTTCTTTTCTTTTTTCCTTTTTTTTTTCTGTCCAAATCACTAGACCTACTTGCCTTTACAGCAAATTGCATTAGTTCTGTCTTTTTGGTGCAGTTCCCAATGCAGATTTGAGAAATGCAGTTCTGTGGTACGTACAGCTTGATGTTTGATCCTTTTATTTGTGACTATCCAGAAAAAAGCTGCTCAGCTGACATCCATGTTGGCAATGATGAGATCAGCTGCTGCATAATACCGCCTACTAACCAAATCAAAGAGGTCAGCTTTAAAATCAACAGGTTAAGAATTTGGCAGGTTACTTTTCTTATAAGTACTTCACTGACTTTGTATCTACATTCACTTCCTCTTCATGAAAAATAAGGTTGAAAGGTCTGGGGAGAAGGGGGTGATGTGTTTTAAATATCTTCCACTTGCCCATATTTTCCTCCAAACATCTTCTGAAACATATTCCCTTGGCAGCCTTTACAGCAGTGAAATATCTCGCTTTACTCTGCCATTTTCTTCCTTTCCTAGCATTCCATGTCATGCTTTACCTGCCCCTTTCCTTTCCTTTTGGAGGTAGAGTTGTCAGATTTTTGTGTGGGAGCAAAATAACTGCTTTAGCCAGCTTTATGCTCTCAAAGACTCCCCCTTCCTACCTCCCACTTGCTCCTTCCCACAGGGATAGTGTTCTGGTAGAGATTTCAGCTGTTTTATTTGTATACTGTATAAAATGAACCTAATTGACTGATTCTGATTTAAGGCTGAACATTAATGCTGTTTTTAGCTGCTCCTTCTGTTCATTGGCTGGAGGGTTTTTGTTTGGTTTTTCTGTTGGTTTGTTTTTCCAGGGTGCTGCAAAGGATGGCAAAGAAGACACACTGGAGCTCCGATTTGAGTACTATGACTCAGGCACATGAAACTGGATAATTTCGTACACAAAGCAGGTTATTTCTCAATCCTTTTAGGAAAGGATCAGAGTAAAATGTAGTGTTACAGGGTTAGTCATGCTGAGGCTGGGCCATAAGGAACTGCAGCTCGTTTGTTGCACTATAAGGATGTTAAGAAGAGAGTAAAATTAAGTGAGTCAGGAAAATGATAGTTCAGTAGTTAGGGACTGTAATTTTCTCCTGGAGAAGGAATGGAAGAGTGAAGTATGTAATTTTGAAGAAATCAGAAAATCCTCTGGTCTTTAGACCTTCGTGTTCAGTAGCTGCTTGAAGAAAATGGTATCAGAACAGATGATGAAGGCAGCCAAAGGCCAAGAAATGGTGAGCATGTGTGTTGGTATAGGAATTTGTATTTAATATGAGATAAGGCTTCTACTCTATCACTCTTACAACTGTGCTGAGAGAAGTACCATTGAGGAAAAGTATCTTGCACATTCCAAAATTTCAGTCCAGGATTAATTGACTAAAAAGCACATCTTTTCTCAGTTTTACTGAAATAATATTCTGAATGTTAGAAGGTTTATCGTCACAGCTTTAATAATATGTTTTACATTCTCTCTCCTTGACTTTGCCTTTTTCTGAGTATGATAAAGGATATAGATGGTATAATTTTTTGTATGTTCTGCACTACCCTGTTATATCCATTTCTGGCTTTCAGTTTTTCCCCACTTCACTTGCTTGCTCCATCTGCTGCAATGTTAGACCAAATTGAGATCTGTGACATTCATACTGAGAAAATTTTTGATTTTAAATAGAAGTGTTAATAAACTAAAAATCTGATTTGTAGCTAAAGTACTTCTATGTTTTGTGTGGGCCTTTCAAGATGGAAGTATATTTAGATATTGATATTTTAAAAAAATATTTCCAGCATTAGTAATGTCTTTGTTTAACCTTGTGATATCTAAAGGCTTTGTCTGCCAACTGAAAATGTCTGAAGAGGAAAAAAGAAAAGACCACGTGTGATCTTCTAGGTCCATGCTGATTAGAGTGAGCAGTGAGGCAATGAACAGCATGTTATTTCATAGCTTTAAACTATAACTGATTCAGAAGAAAAGACCAGTTTTAATCTTGGGAAAGATTGGATCTCATAGAAGTAAACTTTTAATTATTAAAATTAGCATTCATAATGTAACTAATCAGCTGTTAATAGTAGCTTGTACTAAAACAGAGAATTATGAGAGAAGGGCCACTATGCCAGTTCATTTCCTACAGTGTTGCTGCTGGGTGTAACTGACTGCTGATTTGCTCAGCATATTTTGTTACAGTACTTAGAAGAGCATTTCAGCTTATTCTAAATTTACATTTGTCAATCTGTTCCAGAGATCAAGATGCCTGAATAGATGAATAATAGTAAGGAATCCAGCATCCAACAAAAACAGGTTAGTGAGTGAGAAATTGTCTCCAAAATGTAAAAACAGCGTGTTCTTGCTTGTGTTGTTTAGCACAACCTCTGTTTTTCTGGTTAGGTAAACTTCTAAAAAAATTAGTAAGAACTTCTTTGGATAGGAAAAGGAGGAAAACTTGAATTTTGGGAGGAAGAAGAGGGCAAAAAGCATGTCTGAATAAAAAATTTTATTTTAGCTTGATGGGTTCAACAACTTGCTTCATTTTATTTGCTTATTGCAAGTGTTTCTGAATGACGCATTTGAAATTTACAGAAAGACAATATATTCGAAGATCAGGTATGTATATCCATATGCACCTGCTGATATATTTTACAGACTTGTACTTAGATTCCACACTAGGATTGTTTATGCATTTTTTTCCCCTCTAGTTGGGAATCATACCCATTTGGAAACCATGACATGTTACATATCCATACACAAATATTCCCATCACAGAAAAAATGCAATTCCAAGTTCATTTGCAGGAATCCGTATCCATTGCTGATCGTTCCTGAACAGCTAAATGACTAAAAGATGTTGTTCTTTCAAGTAATTTGTTGAATGAAGGGGAATAATATAAAGTGAATTAAAATAAATAAATACCTCTATTACAGTGTGTGATTGGCTGAAGAAAAATATTTCTAAAAGAAAAATATTTCTAAAACTCAATCTGAATTTTAAAAAAAAGTGATGCTGCTGTACCTTCAGAAACCATAAAACCAATCACTAACTGCTCTTCAATAAGCAAATCGATTAAACTGTGTGGTGGGTTCTCCTGCCCCTTTCTTTGAAGTGCTCTGTACTTGTTACCACTGGAGATGAGATTCCAGGTTAGGTGTGGCCTTCAGCATTCACAAATAACTTGCCAATAATATTAAGAGAGACCACATTGACAACATTTTCTGACTAGAATTGCAGCTGTGCTGGAGACTGAAGGATGTGGTTTAGTGGCTTTGCTGTGGCAAAGCTTTAGCAAGGACTAAGTTCTGTGGCACTCTGGGCTTGAGGCCATTGCTCTGACCTGAACATATTTAAAATATTTTTTTTTGTGAGAAGAACAGCCTTGGACAGGGCAACAGAAAACCACTGAGCTTATCGGCTGTGTCTGGCTGCTGATACAAAACTCAGTGAGCTAAGAAAATTAAGGCTGATAATTAGAATAGAGCTGTTAAAGCCAGTCAAGGTATGCTCTCGCATTAAACAGTGGTAGTATGGAATGGTATATGCCATTTTATACAGCAAATTTGAAGTGGTTTAGGTCTTCATACACCAACCTGTGTTTTTAAAGAATTAATATAAAATCTTAAACCATTC
The DNA here is from genome assembly GCA_014706295.1 of Lycocorax pyrrhopterus obiensis. Taxonomy (NCBI): domain Eukaryota; kingdom Metazoa; phylum Chordata; class Aves; order Passeriformes; family Paradisaeidae; genus Lycocorax; species Lycocorax pyrrhopterus. The sequence continues at coordinate 131,478,484 of JACSVZ010000002.1, read as the reverse complement.
TTAGCTAGCTTCTAAATGCTGTGATTGCAATGTTAGGGTTCTTAAGGATTTCCTCTGCTATTTCTGTATTTTTCTTTCAAGCAAGATGCTTGAAAAATGTATTAAAAGTTTATCTTTTCTACATTCTCATTTGAAAAAGTGTTGAGCTGGGTCTTTATAATTTTGGCATTAGCATCCCCAAGAGTCTTACAAATCTTTGCTCTGAGTTGGAGAAAAGTTTAACTGATGCTGTTGAAAGACTCTGGAAATTTATACCAAATATTTCCTGCTGACTCATGAGAAGAAAAATGTAACTTTTATTTTGTTTCTTATCCTGTAGAGAGTACATGATACTACTAGATGAGCATAACAGCCTAAAAATTCTTGTCTGAATACACAATCTAATGCAGCAGTAAGATTTAGCAGGAGAATGAAGAAGCATAGATGGACTTTGCACATACTGAGGCTGTGATGTAGAAGTGCCTGCACCTAGGCAATTCTGCTGTTATGTCTTTTAGAAATCTTGAAACAGGCATGAAATAATTTCTACAGAGATAATGTATGCAAAACCTGGTTCCAGCTTCCTAATGCCTTGATGTTAGTTACTGCAGCATGGTTACCATAGCTCCATGATAGACACTTTTATTAGATTTTCAGGACATTTACTTTACAAACATATATCAAGAAGAAAAATCAGTGCCATAGATTTTCTTAATACAACAGAAAACTGCAGATACAGGCAACAGAATAGTATAATTTGCCTGCTTATACCTGCCAGGTGATATGGTATTCAGAATCTTCAGATAGTACCTGGTAGCCTTTAGGAAAAGTAGTGTTGAAAGGTAACATTTATGCAGTTGTTATGGTTAAAGAATGTGTGATTAACAGAAGTCAATCTAATTCAGAAGGCCTATTAGGCAGTTAAAGCACCTGCATATACGTCCTTGTGGTCACTATAATGCCAAATAACATCGATGCTGGCACATTTGGAACTGTTCAATCCACACATACAGTACATTGTAATAAGCCTTAGAGCAGAAACAACTGTTCTTGTGTTCTATTCCAGCAGAAAAAAAAAAATTCTGTTCTCTCTGAAATATCTCAAAGAGATCAACCTGAACAGTATTATGTGAGATTTTTCTAGCTTGTGTTTGTATCTACCTATGATTATTGAAATGCATATGCCCTTCTAACTGTTTATTTGTTCCACTGCATGCAGTTAATTTGGGTTCTATCTCAAGGAAAAGATTTTTAGTTAGGTCAAACGAAGATGACTGTGTATTTGAGAAAATAAGAGAAGAGGATCTTAATAATTTATTTTAGATACTGTCTTTCAAAATGAATTGTCTGAAAATAATAAACCCATTGTTGAAGTCCTGAATTACAAAGCAAAAAAACCCCAAAAACCTTCAGTGTGATTCCTTGACTGTGCACTGTTCTTCAGCATTTTTACAACTCTAGTTACTAATGAGAATGGGTGCTGAGACTCTGCTTTTTTGTTTTGTTTTGGTTTTCCTCAGACACTGTTCAAAGAGAAAGGGGAGGGTTGATGGGAAAAGGTGCTACTCTATTAGCAGGGAAAAAGTATTTACGTGTCAGTTTATAATGTTTCTGTGAGTGTCTGTAATTGGTGTGATGGTTGAGCAGGCTATTGCCTCCTAGGCATTGTCTGGGAAAGGCACGCATTTCCTCTGATCCTTCTAAGCAGACCAGACTGTTGTGGTTCACTTATTGACCTGCTGAAGTATCATCCATCCAAAAAAACGCTACACTAATATTTTGGGTGAAGTCAAATAACTTCAGCCCCCACCCTTTCTCCCCTCTCACCCCCGCCCCCATTCACTTTTACTGAGAACCTTGGTGCTGAAGTGAGGTGGGAACAGAGGCACTGTACTTCTGCCTGAATTTTTAGCTTGCTGATTTTTGTGGTGTTGTAGGGATAGCACACACAGCAGATTCAAAATTGCAGAATTAGAGAATCAGTTAGGTTGGAAAAGACCTCTGAGGTCGAGTCCAACCTCTGCCGGAACACCACCCTATCACCCACACCATGGTCCAGTCTTTAAGTCCTTAAACACCTCCAGGGCTGGAGACTCTCCCACCTCCCCGGAGAGTGTTTAATCGCCCTTTCTGTGAAGAAATTCCTCCTAATGTCCAACCCCAACTACCCCTGGCACAGCTTGGGGCGATGTTTTTCGTCCTGTCACTTGTTACGTGGGAGAAGAGCCCGACCCCCACCTGGCTACAGCCTCCTTTCAGAGAATTATAGAGAGCAATATGATCACCCCCGAGCCTCCTTTGCTCCAGGCTAAACACCCGCAGCTCCCTCAGCTGCTCCTCACAGGACTCGTGCTCCAGACCCTTCACCAGCTCCATTGCCTTTCTCTGGACTCACTCCAGCACCTCAATGTCCTTCCTGAATTGAGGGGCCCACAACTGAGCCCAGTACTTGAGGTGTGGCCTCATCGGAGCCGAGTACGGGGGGACAATCACTGCCCTGGTGCTGCTGGCCACGCTATTCCCGATTTCCTGCCTCTCGGCAGGCCGGCAGCGCACCGCGGGTCTGTCCCGTCCCTCTGTCCCGGCCAAAGGGCGCCGTGAGCGGGCGGACGGTCACGGATCGCGCGCGGCGGCGGCCTCCGCCCAGGAGGGGGCGCGCGCGCCCGCCCCGCCGCTCGGCCGCTCGCTCCGCCCGGCCACGCGCGCCCCCCGAGAGCCCCGCGCAGGTACGGCGGGAGCGGGGCCGGGGCGGGAGCGGGGCCGGGGCGGCAGCGGGAGGCCGAGGACGGCACGGCAGGGCAGGGCAGGGCGCTGTCACCCCCGCTAGGGCTGTGCCAGGCCCGGGTAGGGACCGGGGACGGGCCCTGGGCAGAGCCCGGCCCGGGAGCCGGAGAGGTGGAGCGCTGTGATGCCGTTTGGTGGGGGAGCAGCGGGAGCAGTGCCAGCCTTCACGAGGGGGGAGGGAAACGGGGACGGGGATGGGAACGCCGCCGCTCTGCTGACAGGGCGTTGGTAAGTGTGCGGCTTTGAACGTGCTTTCCAGGAGAAAACAAGATAAGTGAAACTGATATACGTATTTTTAACCTGCTCTCATAACTGTCTTTGATGAAGCGATTACTAATTTCAAGGGAAATTGAGTAGTTCCGTTTTTTATTTTCTAGACCACACTAAAGCTGGTGCACGTTGTTATTGTGGTGAAAAGGTAGGGATAACACCTGAATTGTTGACAGGATAGGGAAGTAACTAGAGACAAACTGTGGTGAGTAATATTGAATCGAAAATAGGTCACATCTGAGTATCAGAGGGTACAAAATTAGTTCTTTGAAGATCAGTCTTGAGACCAGTCTTATTAAATATTTAATAGAGGTCCTGATGTAGTATTTTAAACTTTGCTGTCTTAATTTGGTAGTGATGAAGAGCTGGGAGGCATTGGCAATATAGAAGAGGGTTATAGTACTATACAGAAAGAATTGGGTGATCCTGAGAACTCGGGTATGAAGTAAGTACAATTACAATTTAAAGAATGAGGGTTTACAGTTGTAACCTTGCAAGCAAAACATTTGTGGAAGAAATTCTTACCAGTTGAAAGCAACATAAAACCAAAGAATGTTAGGTAGTTACAAGATACTGAATTGTGGAAAAAGTAAATGCTGACTACAGTGATCCAGTTAAAGGAGTTACTATTATCCATGAACAGAACTCTATAATTCTTTGTATAATGTTAATAATTTTCAGTTAAAAAGTGGAACAGAAACAGGAAGATATGCTGAAGTCAAGCAGGGAAATTAAGAGTCTCTTGAAAGAGGCGTTTGGCTTTTTTTAATTTTGCAGAATAATTTAAATTTTGCTTTTTATTTAACTATCAAGGTAAACACCATGAAGTGAATAAATTGAGCTAAAGGATTATTTTAATACATGAATACTTTAACATAGATTTTAGGATTAATAATATATGAAAATTTCTAACCATCAGAGAGCACTGATATTTAGGACCAGCCTTCCAAAAGGTCAAGGAAGAGCAAAAACCGAACACTTACTAGATGGAATGTGACTGGTTGTAAAAATAATATTTTTGTTTGCTGCAGCAGAGTCCTGAGCTTAGTGTTACCTGTATACTATAGATCAGTTTTTCTTTTTTGTTCATTTATGAAATAGATTGTTAGCAAGAACTTGTTAAATTGTTTTTTAGAAGAAAAATATTTATAGTAATGTTTGCAGTCTGAATAGTAGGGTTGGTGACAATCAGGAAATTACAAAGGCTAATTGCTGTCCTTTTTGTGTTGAAGAAAAGGTGTGAAGAGTAAGCCAAGATGAGTTGAAGGTTGAAGTGTAGTATGTGCATCTGCTGTCTTCTTACCAGAGCAGTGCTGAGTTTGCAAGAGGGTACTCTAAAATTCAGTTCTGATCTGTAATCAGTGACATATTTCCTCTCAGCAGGTTTTGGTATCCTTTAGTTAAAGTTGTCTCATCAGCAAGAGCTAGGGATTTGAAGCAGTGCTTTAAGTTGACTGTATTATCTCACCTCACATTCTTTTGAACTTAATGTTTGAGCACATGTGGCCTTGAAGTCCTCATCTGCAGCTCAGGACCTGAGATACTTGGTTGTCCAAGGAGTGAACTACTACTAGAGGCTCTTGTAGGGATTTGGGTATGCTGGAATTTTGAGGGCTGCCACTCTTTTCTTTTGATCAGTCTGTCAGCTAATATCTTCCCACATGATCTCAAATTGTGGATGTTCCGCTTCCAGATAGATCAGTTAATAAGCACATAAGATATTTTATAAGGCATTGGTTTATACATGTTATGTGAAATACATGATCCCTGAAGCACTGAGCTTTCTGGAGAGACCATCCATAGAATGCTGTTAGAGTAGGTGACAGGCCTGTCTTGAGTGCATGGGCTTGTTCCACCAAATTTCCATTGTGAGTGTTTTATTGTGTTTCTAAGTCAAGAGCACAAATACTGAAATGGTCAGTTTTGTTGTGGTTTGCTTTGCTATTTAAAGATGATACTTAGTAAATATGTGGGAAAAAAGGTTTTATCTTGTGCCCTCACTGCAGCCTTGTCTGTACTTACAGGACTTAGATTCTGGCTTTCATTCATGTATCAACACCAGTTTTCCAAGAGGCATTTGTTCTTTTACTTTATCAATAAAATTTCAGTTGGCTGAGTGGAACAGAGCTGCTTAAACACCAGTTTTGTCAGTCAGCAAATTTCTGACATCCAGGTAATGCAGCTACATCAGCTGAATTTTATAATATAAACTCAAAGGCATAAATCCTGTAATGCTCAGTGAGGATATTCTTTCAGCATGCTCAAGACCTCTTGGAGTGTCTGACCAGCAATAGCGGATGGTGACAGAAAAATGGCAAGAGTACATTTCAGGAAAGGCTTCTGGTGTATGAGCTTCCCATGGATGGTGTAAAGTGCTTGTCTGTCTTCTTCACCTCGGTGGTTTTTATCCACGGAAGAATATGCCTGTCCGTGTTACATGTTAGGGGCTGAGATTGGGTACATCTTCAGAGAGCTTGCTGCATCCAAGGCTCATCAGCTTTTACTCAGCGTTACTGAGTAGATTTGTAGATACAGGTGATGCGGATCTTCAGGAAGCATTAAAATAAAGTACCATACCAGAGGCTTTTGAGGAGACTGGATGCTTATAGCATCAAAGAAATTTCTTACATGCAGAAGTGGTTGGATTGAAAAATTATAAAGAAGGCAAAAAGAAATTTGCCAAAAAAAGGAAGGAGGCAGAAAGGTGGCACATGAGCTTCAGTGTGCATAAAGTAAGAAGACGTCTTGCGTAGAATAATCTAAACGATGCTCACATGGTTGTGAACTCACAACTGGCAGCCACCAATCAAGAGAAAGTGTGTGGAGTTACCATTGAATGTTCCCTGGAAACCTAAGCTCAGTGCACTGTGGCAGCCAGAGAGCCAGGAAAATGGTGACTGTCCTCAGAGAGGTAGTGAGAAGAAGGGAGAGGGTACCATTTTTCTGCTGCAGCTGGTGCACCCACATCTGGGGTAGTGTGTGTGGTTCTGGTCTTTGCATTGGAAGAGGGATACAGAGGGATAGGGAAGGGCAACCAAAAGGGACAAAGGGATCAGCTTCCTTAAGAGGAAAGACTGGAAAGTCAGGATTGTTCACAGAGGAGATTGCTGGGGCATGACCAAGACTTACACAATGAAGGCAGTGAATAAAGTGAGAGTTATTCATCCAGTCTTGAGGTTGCTTGCTGGGGCTGTTGGGAAGGTGGTTTCAGATGGATACAGGGAAGGATGACAGGGCCACTGTGACGGCAATGTGAGCAGGTTTAGGAAGGGATTAGAAAGTGGACAAGAAGTCTGTTGAGGGGCTGCTAAAAGAGCTGCTCAGGGAGGTCCCCGATGTACTGTAGTGGCTGCTGGGGTGTGTGTGGAGAATGGACTGCAGGAAGCAGTGAGGCTCATGTGCTCTCCCAAAGGGGAATCTCTGATGGCTGCTTTTGAAAGCAGAGCCCTGGGTGAGTGGGATCAGTCTGATCCAGGACACCAGTTTTAGTGAACTTATAATCAGTAGGACTGGAATAATTATAGTTCTGGCTTCTGAACTGTTAGAATTTGCATGTCAAGCCTAGAAAAGGCAGTGAGCAACAAGGTGATAGTGTTTGCAAGGACATGGGTAGTAAAGATAGGGTCAGCTATGAAAAGCTGCAGAAGAATCCTATAAAACTGAGTAACTGGATAATGCAACGTACTGGCATGAGTTCAGTGTAGGTAGAGGGATTCAGATACCATAAAGAGAATCCTAAATTCCCATATGAAATACTGGGCTCTCAGTAATGAACAGTATTTTGTATTTAAGATTAGCGGTTCAATGAAAATATAACAACAGTGTTAAGCAGCAGTGAAAAAGATAAAACGAACAGTAAATATTACGGAGAAACAAGTAAAGAACAAAGAATACTGTCATACCACTGTGTTAATCCATGGTTCACCCTGAACATCCTGATTGAGTCACTCCTGCTCTGTCTCTCAGCTCAGAAAACAGAGTAAAAATGAGTGAGATTTAGAGAAGCAAAACAAAAATGGTCATAGACACAGACCCCCTTCCAAATGAGGAATGACCAAGAAAGCTGGACTTCAAAATTCGTCCTGGAAAGGGATGTCTGAGGAGGCTGATGAAGGCCTGTAGAATCACAAGAGGCAGGAAAAGAATGGGCAGAGATGCACTCTCTGTTCTTCCCACGGCAGAGCTGGGGTTCCACAAAGGAAGCTACCAAGCCCCTGATTCAGCAAGGTCAAAAGATGTTGTTCTTCACAGGTAGCTGAGTTGGAGAACTTACCAGAGTATGTTGTGGGTATTAGAAGTATTTGTGTTGAAGAGGAGAAAGAGCAGATTCAGATGTGGAGGCAGTGCCAAATATGTAGAAACCCCGTCCATTTTGAATAGAAGAAGCAATATTGTGTATGCTTGCACTATTCTATGTTCTTTCTGGCCTTTGCTTTTGGCCACCATTTGAAAAATTATACTAGGCCTAAATGGATCTTTGTTGTGATCTGCTGTGGCTACTTTTGTGTTGGGTTCTTATTCACAAAAGTAATAATTGACATGGACTTACTTTTACAGTTTCTCTTCATCCTTTCTTGAATAGAACTTGTCAGACCTCTTTAAAGAAACATGGGTGTTTCTGTTCATTGACTAGACACCAGGTTTCATGTTGAATATTGAGTCTTTTACAGACGAGTTACTGGTATTTACTAAGTTATCTAAAGGCAGAAGTTTCCCCTGTATATGTGATGTCTTTTGTTTCCAGGCTCAGCAGGATAAACTGATGCAATTGGTAAACATCAGTTGAGCTACTTCACTCTCAGGTTCTTTTCAATCATCTTTCATTGCATTTTTGGTCAATTCCAGCCCCTGTGCAGATCAGGAGCTTGAGGCTGGCCTCCCTGATTCTCCTCACACTTGCCTGTTGTCCTGGGAATGCTTAGGCTGCTGGTTTACTCCTTTCAGTCCGTTAAGACAGTGTTGGGCAGACACTAGTACTACATGTTTGCCTACATGGAGGATTTTTTTGAGCCTAAGCATGGTGAAGTAACTGTTTATGCAAAACTAGTATCACTATGTATATATTAATTAGAAATACAACCTTCATCTTACTATGTCACATAACATGGTCCACCATGATACAATTAAGTTTTTAGTCATGCTGTGTTGATAGATATTTAGAATATTTGAAAGAGTAAATGTATCACTTTACTATTTGTCTTTGGTAAACTGGTTTAATGATTTACTGTGTGAACATGAAAATTCTGAGCAGAAATATGTGTATCCAGCAATTGTAGTAAGAGTTGCATGCTTGACAGTGTTAGTTGTCTTACCATCGGTATATTGATACAAATACATCGCTGGTATAAAATAATGAACTTCAATGAACAGGCAGAGCAATGTATTTTTTCGAAGGTAAACTCAAGCATATAGTTATATATAAATGACTTACAAATTTAGGAGACATCTGCTTTCAAAAGTGACCTGCTTCTGTTCACTAGCCACTAAACCAGATTTGATGTTGCATACTAAGGCCATGTCATCAAGGTTATGTATGACTAAGAGCATAGAAGCTATTATATATATTATAAGGAAAAAAAGGAAGAAAATATGAACTAAATAAGTCATTTGGTGACAGGTTCTTAGTTTTCTTTATTGCTCTTACTGACTTCTGATTTCTGATGATTCCTGCTGGACACAGAACATTTTCCCCCATTTTAGTAAATATGTCATCTCAGACTTACTGTTTGTCTAGGTAGGGACTGGGCTTTTGGGGGGGGGGGAAGGTGTTTTGGGTTGGTTTTGGGTATTTTTTAAGAAACAGGCGTAAATACATACTTTTAAAAATTAAATACCTTTGGTTTCAGAACTCAAGCAACATACCAAAGTCCTCATTTCACTAATATAGGAGCAAAGCTTAAGTGTGAATGCTGTTAATACTGCAAAGAAGTAGCAGTTTGGATTTCAGAATCCTTTAATAAAGTTTCATAAAACCTTATTTTCAGGCCGTTCATAATTTCCTTCCCAGGAAAATAGAAAACACCACAAATGTAGAAAAAGTGGTCTGTGTGGGTCCAGGCTTGCACACCATACCAGTACCTAAAGGGAACCTACAAGAAAGCTGGAGAGGGGCTTTTTACAAGGGCATGAATGATAGTACAAGTGGGAATGGCTTTAAACTGACAGAGGGCAGGTTTAGATTGGATGTAAGGATGAAATTCTTTCCTGTGAGGGTGAAGAAAAACTGGAACAAATTGCCCAGAGAAGCCATGGATGCCCCATCCCTGGAAGTGTTCAAGGCCAGGCTGGATGGGGCTTTGAGCAGCTTGGTTTAGTGCTGTCTAAGGTGTCCCTGTCCATGGCAAGGAGGTTGGACTAGATGACCTTTTAAGGACCCCCCCAACTCAAACCATTCTATGATTCTGTGCGTCCCTCCAGTCGGACAGGAATTCGTCAGTCCACGTGGTGGCAGTGTCCATCCAGACTCCAGTGCTGTTCCTGCCTGGGCAGTCTGCAGCCAGCCGGAGCTATCCCTTGTTCCTCTGTCAGTGTTGTCTTCTTTTTCAGAAGACTGCTCCTAGTCTGCAGCAAATTGAAACACAAACACTTAATTAGGGCTGGGACAAATTCTCTCTACTCTGTTAAAAACCAGACAAATAAACCAGCAACAAAACAATATATAGCAAACTTTAATTCTTGACCAGCCTACAGCCTACATGTTCCCAGCAGAGTAGAGTAGAGTAGAGGAATTAGAGTAGAAGAATTAGAGTAGAGGTTTGTGAAGAGGTTGATAATTATGACTGATTATGATTCAATAACTTTATATAAAAACAGGTGTATTCAAACGGGCCACAAAGATCAGAGAAGTACTGCAGTTATATACTGGTTTAATTGAGCCATTTGTGGGGAATTAAAGTTACAGAGTATTTGAAGAAATCTGTAAATTGCCTTTTTTCCTAAATAGTTCCTCTGCAGAAGATGAAAGACGAGCAATGTTCAAAAATACTTAGGTGTATATTTAATAGAAGTTAAATGTGCTGGAACATGTAATGCAACTGAATTAACAGTTAAGTTTAGCAAGGATAAAATGTTTGTGAATCTGCTTGTTGATAAAGGTGTTTTGAAAGAATGATCTCTTTCTTATTGTTCCCTTGTTTTGTGTACATCAATACACAAAGCTTGTACTGTTTTATCTGGGGAAGTGTTCTGCAACTCTGGATTGGCATTTGAGGTCTTGTCTATTTTTTATCTTGTAATGTTGATGTACTGGGCAATAACGAGCAAAGCTCCCCGTTTCCCAGTGCCATCATCTGCTGATCCCTAAGAGCAGTAATAGTTGTTTTCATAAAGCACTTTGTAGCCTGTACTTGTAAAGTAATGCATACTTTGTATATGCATTGCACCAGAGTTTCTACTCACAGGATGGTCCTGACATAAAGAGAACATTACCTGCATGTCTCATGTCTGCATAAGGGAATGGGAATGATTGAAAACAAATGGCATAAATAATGTTTTTCTATTATCAGCTACTGATGTGGCTGACTAGGGACATGAGAGGGGATGGAGGAGTTACAAACCTGCTGTGATACCTCAAATCCAGGAACTGTTGAAAGAATAGCTAAAGTTAGAAAGGGAAAATGCTGCGAAATACAGTGGTGTGTAAAATAGGCATCATGCTGTACTTAATCTGAGGTGCTGCTTTTAGCAGCAGTTCCATATTAGTGGAGCCATAAAACTCTGTTCCAGTTGTACTGAAAAGATAAAGGTTTCTAATAGAAAATACAGAACCTAAGGGGATTTTGATACTGGGGTTCTTTCCTAAATGGAAATGAGTTGATCACATTATTTTTTAACTAAATATAGTATTTATTCAGTTAAATGACTTCTCAGTAACTTACACATAAAGCTCACATAAATACACGTGCATGAAAACTTAGCAAGGAATTTCTCCCTCAGCATTTTAAGCAAAGTACTGGAATGTTTTTCATTCACTTAAATAATGAAGAGGAAGAGCTCTGCAAGCCACTGCCACTGAAGTGCTCTCAAAGTGCATTACAGAAAGAGGATGCTGTTTACCACAAGGGAGTTGACAAATGCAAATTTGTCAAGTAATGCATATCGTGTGTTTGCTGGCATAGGAGGTTACTATTTCTTAGTTGTGGCAGTTTCTCTATTGGTGATCTTATTGATGCCTGGGTTCTGAATGTCGAAGTGTGTATTAATACTGAGAAGTCTCAAGGATTGAGCAATCTGATATTGTTCTGTTATACTGATGTGTTGTTTTACAATAGGGACAATTAGTTCCGTTTTTCTGAATGTGCTGGGAAATACTGTAGTTCTGCAGAACTAGTATGTCCTATGGAGCAGTGACTGGATGATTAATCCCAATTTGGCAGGTTCATTAATACTTTTGTAGTGGAGGGATGGGTCCCATGGGTGATTCTGTCTCTCATGTGGAGCCGTTCTCTCCTGTTCCTGGGGCTATTTGGTAGCTGTTGAACCTAATGAGAAAGCAGAGACAACAGCATATATTTACTGTGAAATAAAACTCTGCAGAGTTAACACAAATTTTAGGACTAGTTTAGGGAGTGACAGAACTTGCATTTAGCTCTGTGATTTGAATTTTTCAAGATCACTGCTGCCTTCTGCAGGCGAGAACGTGTCCTGCAACAGATCAGTGTGTGACACTGAGTTACCATTGCACCCAGTATAGTGAGAGATAACTGACTCCTATTAAATGAATTATTTTTACAGAATGAATTAGTATAAGCATTCCTTTTGAAAACAAAACAGCTTGATTGAATTTTCTTATCCTGTACTAGCCCACATGTGTCATTGAAGAGGCTTACAGTATAATTTCTAAAATTATTAATTAAGAAGTACGCTGTTGAGGCTATATAAATGTATAAATATAGGGAAAATGTATTCTTTTATTATTCCTTTCTAATGGGAATCCTTCTAGCTTGGGAGAAAGTATTTGAATTTACTTTTTTTTCCAAAAAACTAGTTTTCTGTCAAAGTACCAAGTTATTAAAAGCAAACCTTTTTTTTCAAACAAAAATACTATTTAACGGATACATTTTCAGTAGATAGTGATGCATTTTTACAAGCAGTCATTTAATTCATTCTTTAAAAATTAGATTTATTTAAGCGGTAGTAGTAATTTTTACGTATGTTCAGGATGGTCATTTTTCAATATTTTGTGTCTTGTTACTAATGCAAGTCCATTTGTCCTAATTGGTGCCTGGGAAATCAGTCCTTACTGGTAGTGTACCAGCTTATGGACAGGTTCAGAGTTGTTACCTGATTCACCTTTCAGAAGCAATTTAAAGGGAATGGCCAATGCCATTTTGTTTCTAAATTTTGGTCCTAAATCTGTTGTATTAGAGAATCATTAAAGCAATAAGCTTTTTGATACTGTGGGCAGAAATGTAACCACCATTGGTTTAAACAAAAAAAGCTAATTACGTTGACTTGCAATTTTTTTATGAGTTTTGTTACACAGGAAGTTTTGCTAAGTTGGGTTAATTTTGAGGCAAGAACATGTCGTTTGGGGGCTGACATTTTAAAGATGGTGCATAGTTCAGCTTTGTATGCAGCTTGTATTTGGCATAGGTTAGCTAGCCATATGTGAAATAGTGGAAAAAATCTTTTTAATCACAAAGATAAATCAAACCAGATGGTCGAGATTTTTTTTTTTGTGAATGCATTTGCTTAGTCCACAATCTTCAAGTATTGGGAAGAAGGATTTGCTTCATCTTTGTCTTTCTTATTGTGAAATACTAAGGTTTTACTTTAGTCTTCTACACATCAGTGATCAGTTCTAGAAGATTCTAGTGATAATAAATTCTGAATCAGAATTACTTCCAGTTACACTTTCTGTTAACTGCTAGTCTTTGCGCATCCTTTTCTGAGAAGATAAGGAGGTGCCTTTTTTTTCTTGGTATTATTAGCTAATGTTTCACTAAATTTGGGGAATTCTGTAGGGCTTTACCAGACATATATGTCTGGTGTGAAAATACAAACATTAGCTTACCTTTAACAGAGCGTGCCATGCTGTTTCTCAAAAAGCGTAAGTCTCTTCCATATAATATTCTCATGTTGATTTATGTTAGGCCTTGTTTTATTAAGCAGGTTTAAACACTCGAGTATTATTTTACAAGTGAATCACAATCTTTTTGTCAAGTGCAAGTAGGGGTTTGTGGTATTGATATGCTGCTACTATGGCTGATAATTGGAGGTTTTAAAATTATTTATGATCTTGCTTTAGGGAAGATTTAGTGCAGAACATAAAGGTCACAAACACATCACAGAGAAACTGGCCCGTTTTTTTTCTCAGTGAAGACTGGGCGAGCAGAGTGAAAGAAGAATTCTCGTATCATTATGATTTGGGTGGAAAATGGGCAAGAAAATTGCAGTTGCTGTCATCTGGGAATCCTAGCTTTGTAGCATCCAGGGGGTTGTAACATATTCATTGAAAATGCAAGTAATTGCATTGTCCTTTCTTGCTGTATAGGGTTATAAGGAAGTTGTTAGTGCCCTACATGACACCAGTCTCGTGCAAAGTTTTGCGGTGTATCAGTGAACTGGCCACTTGTTCTTGGAGACGGTTGTGGAAAAGGGTTCTTGAGCCAGTGGTGTGTTATCCCGTGCTTAAAAACATACTTGCAGCCTAGAGGAATGCACTCTGCTTAAAATCACTCCTTGTACAGATACCAAGACATAAAATTTATTTCTATCTCTTTCTCTTCAGCATTCAATAAAGAAAAAAAAGTTGTGCATTCCTGCACTAGAAAACTAGACAGTGTTGATATATGTAGCAGAATTTGTCCAGATAGGGAACACAGCCTAGTGAAGTTTAAATATGATTTATTAATCTCAACAGCCCCCCAGTGCTAGAGCTGTTATTCATACCAGTGTGTAAATATTTTGAAATTACTTCTGTAGGTACTTTGATCTTGAATTTGATCTAAAACATAGGGGAAGAGCTATAAAATACAGACATGGACTCTCAAAAAAGGAGAGGTTTTAAATTGAATTCTTTGGCTACTGGCCATGTTTCCATTCTCCTGGGTGAATGAGTGCACTGGTGTGGAAGGATACCTTATATAGATGAGACAATTTAAATCTGTGTATAGCAGTTTTAATAAGAGGTTCAGATAGTTAATTAGAACACTGCTACACCATGAGCCCAGAATAGAAAGCCTGGGCAAGTGAAAAATACTGTTTCAAGTGATGTTTCAGTTCACTCTCTATTCAAAGCTTATCTAGTAAAATCACTTTTCCCTCCTGTCACTTGAACTTTGTCTTGTCTCTATTGAGATTTCTTCTAGAGGATTTTTACTTGTTTATATGATTTTTTTTCTTTTTTACCTCCTCTCTGAGGCAATGCAAAAAGAGGACTGTTGTCCAGTCTTCTAGATGTTTTCATTGCTTCTTAAAATTGCTTCATGAACATTTTACCATTCTCTTGCTAAATCATTCTTTTTCTGTATTGTTTTCAAGTAATCTTTTCTGTGTCCTGTAAGCACACAGTCTCATAATACCCTCATTATTTGACTCATCCTTAAAATATTCTTCTGCAAAACTGAAATCATAGTTCATCACATATTCTATACCAAGTAATCCATGGTGAAACATTTATCTTCCTCTTTCATGCCCTGATACAGAAAAGGACTTAATCCTTTATTTAACATTAAGCCGAGGAAACTACATTTCAGAGTTGGCCTGTAAGCTAGTTTGCATTCTTGTTTGGGAACCTGAGCAGTCTACTGAATATTAGCATTGTGTTTATTTGCCTGGTTTCACCATCATTTCTTCAGTCTTTTCCTTGCAGGTTGGTCACCTCCTCCTGAGAGAATCAGAGCAATGTCCTACGTTTTTGTGAACGACTCCTCCCAGACAAATGTGCCGCTGCTGCAGGCTTGTATTGATGGAGATTTTAACTATTCCAAACGACTGTTAGAGAGTGGTTTCGACCCAAATATTCGTGACAGTCGAGGCCGAACTGGCCTTCACCTGGCTGCAGCCAGAGGAAATGTAGACATCTGTCAGCTCTTGCATAAATTTGGTGCTGACCTGCTAGCCACTGATTACCAGGGTAACACAGCCCTTCACCTGTGTGGGCATGTCGATACCATCCAGTTCCTAGTTTCTAATGGACTTAAAATTGATATTTGGTAAGTCACTTTTTACAGTACATATTTTATAATATATTAGTCTTCTGTCACCAGAGCCTTGCATATACGTCTGCTGTTGCTGAAATGCTGTATTTGGTGCAATTCTACTTTACAAAGATACCATTTAATTAAAAAAAACCAAAATAAAAAGGCAGGAAAATGGTAAGAGGCCATTTCTACTAGTCTGTGCAACAAGCAAAGCAAATGAAAATAGCTGGTGTGGGCTACTGTATCTAATTCTGCATCATTGATGACATTGCTGCCCTGGTTTGGCCAGACAGCCAGGTGTGGGTGGTCGGCACCAAAGAAAAAATCACATTGACTGCTTTAAAAGAATTTCCTCCACCCCAGTTTCTATTGTTGTACTATATAAGACAAAGAAAATACAGTATATGTATGTGTCAGTTCATTCCCGTACTCGTCTGGTAACAATGCTTCCTTTCAGTGTTTTTGCCCTCCCTCAAAGTCTATGACTCAGAATATTGTATATTCTTTCCTTCTGGCTTCCAGCAGCTGTCAGATGCCAGTGCTCAGATGGAAGCTCTCAAGCTGCAAAATAGCTAGCTGTTTCATTCCTGTACTGAATCACTTTGTTTGTGGAACTTTCTGGATATTCACAATGTGTGCAAAACCAGGAGTAAATCAAAACCTTTGAGTTTTTAAATCTGTCCCTTTTTCACCTGTCCCTCATTAATGTTTTCAACTCAGCAAAACTAGTTGGTAAACCTGATTATTTATGGGTTGTGGGATGGGATTTTTTTCCCCCTCATTTCAAACAGCTCTGGTGGAAATTCCTGGTCTAAAGGCAGCCCTGGACCTATTCAGTATTATTTTAATAGCAGCAGAGGGACCATCTGTATTTTATTTCATTTTTGCCTCATGTCCTAATACCCTCATGGAAAAGGAACTATTAGGAGCCAGATTGCACAATTCTTGAAATTAAGGTTAAACTTGAACATTGCCATAAATCTATTGGTTTGGTTTTTTGTTTTTTTTTTTTTTGCTATAACACCCGGAGATTCCAATTATACTAGAGTCCTAGGAATTTCAATTTTATTAGAGGGGGGAAAAGAGTTGTGCAACTTCAAACCTAAATATACTGATTTTCTTCTATGGCCAATTGTGCTGTAACTTGGACAGATTGGAATTTATTACTGTCTGATAAAGCAGAAAATAGTTCTCAGGGCTTATTAAATTCTAATATGTTATGCTGAATTGACTTGTTACAAAATTTCTATGTTAAAATTTTCTTACGTCTTTTTATGGGCTTGTTTTAGCAACCACCAAGGTGCAACACCACTTGTTCTTGCCAAACGAAGGGGTGTGAATAAAGATGTGATTAGACTGCTGGAATCTTTAGAGGAGCAAGAGGTGAAAGGATTTAACAGAGGAGCTCACTCAAAGCTGGAGACAATGCAAACAGCTGAAAGCGAAAGGTATTTACCAAACAAAAATAATTACTAGGAGAAATAATGTTTATGGCTTTTAGATTTTTGTGATTGACTTGATTGTTTATTCCTCAAAACAGATAATATCAAATTTGGCCTGATACTATCAGAGAAAATCAAAATTGAGTGTTAAATTTTGGAAAAATCTCTTTAAACAGATCAAATGTACGGAAAAAAAGAACTTCTTCCATTAAGATTTTGATTTTATGACAGAAATTTAAAAAAATAATTACTCATTTTCCATTACAGAGTCCCAAACATAAACATTCTACCACCTGCCAAAAAGCCAAGCGGGAAATAGTGTGAAATGCAAAAAGCCAGTATCAGAGGCTAACCTGACATCCTTTTGATGATTGTCTATGCAAAGAAGGGGTAGCAGACTTTTCATCCATCTGAACTTGAATAAAAGATTTGTATGGTGCCGTGTATAAAATTTCTATCGTTTGTAGTCCTGGAAAAGATGGAGAATAAGAATTTCATGGTGGCTAAAGAGACAGTTAATGCAGAACTGAAGGTTTCGAGAAAATTGCTGACCATTTCAGGCAAAGTATTGGGTTAGAGGGAAGTTACTATTGAATTCCTAAAGGTCTGGTTCTGGGACTGTGCTTACTTAGAAAAAGCATGAGAAGTAGAAGCATGTTAGTGATACCAAGAAGTGAGGTACAGGCAACCTTGAGGAAAATTGGGATGGCGTTGACAAAAACCTGGGGTTACAAGGAAAAGGAAACGAGTAGGAATAAATTGTGATTTTGTAGCACAAAATGCAACTCTTAATTACTGAAAGCTGTATGCCGTAAAATAGAAGTTTCTCAGTGGAAAACAAACGTATAGGAGAGCAGGCTTGGTGCATTAGTCAGTTCCAGGAGTTAATGCTGTCCTGAAAAACGCAATGAAGTCCTACAAAGCACAAAACATGGATTTCACTACATAAGGAAAACTTTCCGTCCTGTTGTATAAAGCAATGGTGACTTCTGCTCTGTCGTATGTCTTATTATGCTGTTTACCCCCATTCAGAAAGGTTTGGCTTTTTTTATATTGTCTAATGATGATCATGAACTATGACTACTGGAACAATATATCACAAAAGACAGAGAGTTTTGTCATGTAACTGTTGCTCGGTTTATGTGAAAATGTAGACAGGCTGTACTGTGAACAGAAAAGAGGCTGTATAGATGGAGTTAGATCTTAGCTGAGTAAACAGAAAAGGTGAAACTAACAAAACTGCAGAAATAATGCCCAATACTCCCAGTGAGCAGACATGAAGTTCTTATACATCAGGTGACCCCACCTCTTAGAGAGACTGTTTTAAGCCCTGAAACAGAAAATTAATTTTATTTTCAAAATTACATGGTTATACATTATAAGAATTAGTGCATATTACCTTTCTGACTTCACTAACTTTTATTGAAAGTTTCTTGATGCACAGAAGTACACTTAGGCTGGTTTTGTTTAAACATACAGACCAGCAGCTCAGGCCCATTTAAATTTTGATTTTTGATTCGATGGTGTCCCTTTAACGAACATAGCTTCCTTTCTGTTATTTGACCTTCATGAATGTTATATTGTTTGCTTTGGCCAGGAAGTCAGCAACTCTCCTTGGGGACAGGCACAGAGACATAAACAGTGCACTACCCAGCTTGTTTGGGAACGTGTTTAAAATGTCTGAAATACATTATTTTTAAAGTAACAAATAGCAGATGCCTACAGGAGCCAAAGCAAATGAGCTGGTGTGCTGTTTGCTTTGTAAATAAATAATGTCTTTTTACCAGTTGGCTTTTCAGACCTCCAGAGTTTCACTTCTCCGTCTTTGTATTATTTTCACATTTTAGAGACATTTAGATTAATGTCTTCTGTCCTCTGCCCTCTGAACTCTTACATTATGTATGAACCTATGGAGAAATAACACTCTTTCTAAAAACAGTCTCTGACTTCAGTTTTCTGCTCCTTGTTACATGCAGTTGCTGCTGCTCTGGAAGCAGAGGCCAGAGTTCTGTTCCCAAGTCAAATTTGGTTTTGCTTGCTTTGCCCTCCTGTGGGTGAGGAGCAGTCCTGCTGCCAGGAGGCAGAGCTCCCTCTGTCCCTCTCTCACACAGACATCTGTCCTTCTGCACAGCCCAGCAGGAACTGCGGCTGTGCCACAAGCGTGTCCAAATGTGAACTCCCACCTGCTGTTGGACACAGGAGAACATCTGTCTGTGCTGTGTGGCACAAACTCCTCTGAGGACGTGTTGCTGCATTACCAGTTCTTATGCAGCTGTAATTTGTAATAAGAAAAAATACCTTGAATAACATTGATTTTAATTGGCTCATAATATAAAATAGCAAAAACATTTTCTATGTACCCTTTTTAATGAGCAGGCATGTGATCTTTTCACTTAAATTGTATTGCACCTTTATTTAACCTCTCTGTGGTTACGTATTAACTAGTTAGTACTTACTAAGAATTTCTGTTCTACACAAAGGGCTGTCTTTTATTAAACCCTTTGTTTTGCTTGGGAAATCATAATAAGCAAGGAAGATGACTAAATCCTGCAGCTATGGGCAAGCTAAAATAGCTTTACAGCCTGGTAAATATTTAAAAAACAAAAGTACAGGCTTTTAATAGGCAATTCCTGAAATCTTGTGCATGGGATGCTGCAATACTTGAGCAAGCTGTGGGAGTTCAGACTAATTGTTCTTCAGTGGTTGTACTTCCTGAGAAAAAATACCATATGAATAGTGTGAAGTTTTCCCATGGTGTAATCTTAGAAGAGAGATTCATGAATGAGACTTTTTTCTGATAACCATCATTTTTCAATTTATTTCTGTCATGAAGAACAGCAATATTTCTACAATTAGTTTTGACTTGGAAATTACTTTTCCCTGATTTTTTTAAAAATTTTTATTATTAGCCCTATAAGAAATATCTAGAAATATGGTAACTGAAAGCAGTTAAAAGGGAGGAAAAAAAATACGGTTTTTTTTCTCTGCTTACATTCTGCTATTGACATCGTTGAGTATGTGGTTGATTCCACCATTTCCTTTCTGTGGTTGTCAGGGCCTGATCCTGTAAACACCCATGCATGTGATTTCACTCAAGTGAGAAGTAATAAGACTGCAGATGGCCAAAATTTTAAGTAAAATCCAGTTATGAGGAAGCTTCCCTATTCTTCATGAGATTTTTCGTAAGCAACAGATAGTTTCCTCTTATAATTGTCAAACCAGCAAAACTGGGAGAATTACACAAGAAGCCATGCAATATTTTGAGACAACATACATCTTTTCTAAAGGCGATCCATTGTCAAGAAGACTGCCTCACTCCGATTTTATATTTGTTTTTCATTTAAAAGTGAGAATTCCAGTCCCTAATTTATAGTATGACAATTTAAGGGGGGCTGATGGATTGGTAGTGGAATGCTAAAACATCAAAGCAATCACTGAACACCATATGGCAGAAAACACAGCAATGCCAACTAGTTCAGAAAGTTTCTGAACTTCTTGTTATCCAAATTTATTGTTTTCTGTGATTTTTTTTATGCTAGAGAAGAGGCATGTAACAAAGACATCCAGGAGAGTAGTAATGGTTACTGCAGAATTCAGCATCTAAATTAATATTGGTTAAAGTTTCCATTTTATTCATCAGAGTTTATTTTTAGTCATGATTTGTTTTAACAACAAATAATGTGTGCCCCTTGAGGTCTTAACTTATGCCTCATTATATTTTACTAAGCTATATTTAGTAGGAATTAGGGGGACTGACCTTTGAAGGCTTCTGGGTAGCAGGCCTGCAAATTCAGTGCAGTTGTACATAAACAAATGTCATTCTCTTTGCACAGGTTAATAAAATGTCCTTTCAGCTAAAATAAGTTTAGAATAGGAGTGTTTTCCTGATCTGATTTGTCTTGATTTAGCAGAAGCAATGCTATAAATCAGTAGGGGGGTTTAATTTTTAATTTAGAATGTTTCAGTTGCCCTTAGTAGGATCACTGTCATACTTGCAGGTGCATTCTTTTGCTCTGATGTATTTTTAACTTTAATCCTTTGTAGTGCAATGGAAAGCCATTCCCTTCTTAATCCAAACCTACAGCAAGGTGAAGGAGTTCTTTCCAGTTTCCGCACAACATGGCAAGAGTTTGTGGAAGACCTGGGCTTCTGGAGGGTGCTGCTCCTCATCATTGTCATCGCTCTTTTGTCCCTTGGAATAGCATATTATGTTAGTGGGGTGCTTCCTTTTGTAGAAAACCAGCCTGAACTGGTGCACTGAAGCAAATGCAAAGAAGTACAGTGTCCTTTTCCCTGTTCTAATCTAATCTTATTTTGAGCTTCTTGGAATTATTCTCTTCGTGCAGACAGTGGCAGCTGTATATACTGTTTGCCTTTTGTACTTATTATTAACTCCTTTGAAAGAGGGATTAATTAATTTCAAGTAAAACACTAAATTCTAAAGCATTCCTAAGCTACCTCTGACTTACGTTGACTTGCAAGCAAGATGTGAAGATAGTCCTCTCTGATAAAATATTGTGATTAGAAAAGGCCTTTCATTATGAACATTAAATTCCGGCATATGAAAAATATATCCTAGTACAGAACCAAATTTGGTTTATTTTTCCTATGAAGAGAGGTAAATCTATTGTTGGATTTTTTTGTATGTGCTTCAGTTGAAAGAAAAATACTCTTAAAAGTCCTCTACAAGAAATCTAAATAATGTAATAACACGTTCTGATACATAGAGTGATAAGCTGCGACTCCATAGTTATTTTAATGCCTCTCCATAGTTTCGTATCTGCTAGTTTATAAAAACAATGAGAAATAGTTCAAGTTTTACTATGTCTCTGATGTACAGATCACTCCTTTATTTATTAGGTTATTAGGTGTAGTGTGTCTTCTCCAGATGAATTTAATGTTGTTAATACCTGCCTGAAGAAAATTTTGTATAATAAAACTGTTTATTGTGCTTTGGAAGAAGCCTTGGGCTGAAAATTTTGCATTTTTGTTGAAATGTTGCTAAGCAAACCTTTCTTTGTAAGGGTAATTAAAGAGTGATTTAGGTGTTCTGCCATGTATATAATAATTCTGTAAGGTCATTGTAAAAAATGTCATGAAGGGTAACTTTTTCTTCCTCCCATAGGGATCAGACTGAACCATATAATTGTGTTTTCATGTTTGTGGACAGAACTCGATTGAATAGAATTCCTTTCTAGAATTGTTTTCCATTTCAGTTGCTTTCAGACAGAACCTGCAGGCTTATGAATTATTTTCTGAGTATGCAGAATAAAAGTATTTAAAATACTAATATTTAGGAGCATGAAATTAAATCTTGATCCATTCTGTACTTTGAAACCCTTCGTTGTAAATAATCTAGGGATACAAATCCATTAGATATTCCTTTATGAAGGCTAGAAAGGTATTGCATAGTAAGTTGGAGGTTTTTGAAGTGGATTCTTTCTCCCCATGCTCATTAGACATCTAATTTTCTTTGTTGCCATTGCCTTGAAAATCCCAAACAAAATGGATTCTGTGAGCGTAAGGAATCAATTTTTATTTTTTTAATTAGCCACTCCTCAGTTGTTGCTAAATAATATGAAACATTTATTGTACGTTTAAATGTAACCTACATTGTTCTGTTCTGGTACCATGTATATTTTTCTTTCTTGTTTATTGGTTTGAATGAAGGAGGTTGTTGTCTTTGTTTTGATGTGTGACATGGGTTTTGCTGGAGCTGGGCCCCATTCTGAATTGCATCTGAATAAATCTTGTTCTCAATTCTTAAGTTAGAGTTTAATGATGCAATACATTTTTAGCAGCACAATGCTGCAGAAAAGAAAACATCTTAAAAAAACCCCAAATTAGAGCATATTCCTCTTCTGAGTATTTCAGTTATGGTACCATTGTTCACGAACAGATACATATAAACTCATCATATACCTAAATTACATTTACTTGTCTAAATAAGTACATTTCTGTTAATAATACCATGCACCTTGATTAATGACATTGTATTTCAGTATGTATTATCTGCATAATTTGTAATTGTATTCTCAGTATGGGTGAATGCCACAAATAAATACATGTAGTCAATATGTTTTGGTTTATTATTACATTAGTGCAGCAGTGACAATGCTACCCCATTTTACTGAGTTTGATGTGCATTGATAATGAGTATTTCAGAAGTGGGGAGGTTCTTCCCTACACGAGAAATGGCAACCATGCAGTTGCTGTAAATGGGGTTTTAGAGCACAGTTTCTTTAGATTTGCCTGTTTTATTTTCAGTATTGTTGCTGAATTAAAATTGCTGTCTGTCTGTCTCTCTTCTCTGAGACTTCAGTTCTTGAACATGTGGTCTAGAGGCCTCTCAAAATTTCAGATTACCTATGAGGGGGTACGAAACATAATGAAGAAAACCAAGCTGTAGCCTTTCCTATTTCGCTGCGTGCATAAGCACACATACAGCAACTACACATTGAAAAGGTTTGAAAAATTTTATTTCAAATTAAGATATTTCACATTTTAAACCAGAAAGAAACCCAAAGCACTGTTTGAACTTCACTGTGTAATGAGTGTTGCTCATTGAAATAAGGACATGATAAATGTCTGATAAAAGTGAAGTTTGTTCTGTATATACCTCTGTTATTGAAAAAGGCCTGCTGTGCCTTTCAGTATCTCTGCAAACACTAATGTCCTCCTTTCCAAGGGCTTCTTCTAAAGAATGAATTACCTCCTGTGACTTTAGCTTACTTGTCATTGGGGGTTTTACAATTTCAGTATAAAGACTCTTTTAGATCTTGGGTTGTCTGTAAATAAGATTTCTTTTATTTATTATTGCAGTGGTGTCTTGGTACCTTGATCCAGGTACTTGCTTTTGTGCCAGGCAACACAAAATTCAGCTGAAGTGCTTAAATATGATTAAGATTACAGGTGCATCATACTATCCTGCAAGTGCAGGATATTATCCCTGCTGTCACCAGAAATTAATTTCATAATGTTAATACAGATTCAAGATTAGTCACTCTTCAAATCCAAGACAGATTGTTGTCTCAAGCTGTTCTTAGATTAATGAGCTGAAATGGAATAAGGAATTGAGAGAGAAAACAAACATGGAGGTCTGAAGTGATTTCTTTTTCCAGTGACGTGAAACAACTTGGTGGACAAGATGGCACAAGGTAAACTGGAGTGTAAAAAAGATAGACACAGGCTCCTCTGCAGTGGGCTGTCCTGGTGCTCACATTTATCCCATGGCAAGATCTCACCTATCTTACCTCATAGTAACTTGTTCATGTACCATATCTCTTTATCTTCAAGGGCTCTGTTTTCACTCATATTGGTAATTTGCATTGTAGAAGGGGATGTTCTGTTGGGTGACTGTCATGAGTAGATATTGTTTCTGGCTGCCACAGTACAACAGGTATTTAATTACTGGACGTGATCTGGCACTGTGAGGCTTTTCATCATGAAAAGCTCCTATGAGAGAAAGAACATGGTTTCACTTTGAAATACTGAAACATAAGATCTAGGTAGTTTCTGGGTCTGCAGCTAATGGGGAGTTTGATTTTACCATGAGTCAATGAATATCCAAGGCTGTTTTTAATAACTTAAATAAGTAAAAATTATCAGCTCTGGCTAGTTAGCTAAGCAGCTCTTTTTCTAGTCAAAATATGTTTGGTCATAATTACTTAGAGAAATGAAAATTAAGTAATTTATTCAGAAGTACAAATTGCAAGTGATGACTTCTCTGAAAACTCAAAAAAAGGGTAATATTGTCTGGTGTCATATTCAGGATTTATAAAAATGTCTAGCATATATTTAAATGTTACCCAAAGTTGATGTTTAACTGAACAGATAGTTTCCTCAGCTGACACACAAATTAACTGGTTTCTGAAGTTCCTGTTTCTGAAGTCAGCTCTTTATTAAATTCATACTGGAATTGGTGGTTAAAATAAGTGTTCAGTGATGTGAGAATTAGGTCAGAATGCTTTTCCTTCATTTATTGTTCTCTTTTTTTTTACATTTTGACATTAATCGTTGCAGATTGGTTACTTGCAATACACTTTGTAAAATTTCCTCAGTGATCCAAAGTGTTACAGAAAACGTTGCCAGTCATTCCTGCACTTTTCATCTGTGGTGTTGGAGCTTTCTAGAAGAATTCAAATGTCATTGCACAGTTTCATAACCTGCAGTTCTCTGTGAACTCTCTAACTGCTGAAATACTGTTGAATCATGAATCCTGAATCTGTATTAATATTATTAAATTCATTTCTGGTGACAACAGAGATAATTCTGGACATGCGCTCACAGAGTATTATGATGTGCCTGTTATCTTAATCATATTTAAGTACTTCAGCTGAATTTTGTGTTGCCTGGCACTTTTTGTACTGCTCTAACAAATGCTTCAAGGGGAGAACACTTTTAAAACATACAGTGTTAGGAAACAAATGCAACTAATTGGTAGTTCTTTGCTATTTATTACTGGGAAGTGAAGTGTTCCCAGAGTCATGCTGCCAGAGAAATCACATGAACACTAGAAGTCCCCGACTGACAGTGATGTGGTGTGTCTGTGCTCTTACGCAAAGCAGGACGGGTGCTCTGGTGTTGCAGCTGAGCAGTCTGCGTGTGCAGAACCCTGAAAAATGTGTCTCTGCTGTAAGCATTTACAGTTTGTAATTCACTCCTGTAACTAAGCATTGTGCAACTAGTATTTCCTAATGACTATGATGAGACAAAACTGTTGTTCTTCATAAATGCCAAGGGAACAGGGAATCTACTGGAAATTGCCATAACTAAAAAGCAACAAATTGGAGTATCTTATGAAGTCAAAGTGTGAACAAGTCACAACCATGGCTTCAAGTAACACATCCTTTCCATTTGTGGTTTTAACTACCTTCTGGATAAGGAAAAAATGGGGAGAGAGGCATTTGGAACAGAATTTGTTGTGTGCTATGTATGGTTTGCAGAAACTAGGAGGGAAGTGACTGCAGTGAGCCAAGACAGCAGCACAGCAGGCAGAGCAGTGTGATACCTTCATGAATCACTGCTTAAAGGCCAATCCAACGCTTGTAAGCAGTGCGAGGAGTGACCAGTAATAGCTTCCTAGCAGGAGAAGGATTTCACTGGCTTGTGATTACACCATCTCACAGGGGTGGCCATGCAGCCCTGCAACCTGAGCTGGCCCTTCTTGACTTTCAATGTCTAGAGCGCTGCTATTTCAGACAACTGCGTGTTTGAATGTGTGCCTACATTAACAGCTGCTCATGTGGAAGCCGAACTGGTTCTTCTTAAACAAGGATCCCTCTGCACATAGGTTAGCAAAAGAAGTTTTACCAAATGTGAACAGAAGCTCTTCGTAAAACATTAAATATTTCTGGTGTATTAAGTCATGTTTATCTAAATATCAGAAGGCAGGAATCCAGATGAAGGATCAAGTATATGCAATAATATCTCATTTTCCTTTGCCAAAGGAAAAAGAACAGATAACATTCTCTTAATGCAAAGCAAGAAGAAAATCACAGTAAATTTGTTTTGATCTGTAGAATATGAATTCCTTAATGAGCCAACTTCCTTAGTATGAGGAGTTTTTCAAAGAAATACTCTGGCAGGTAAGTTTTCTAAAAGAAAAGCTGACATAGCCTTGCAGGGGTGTGAAGGCAGTAATATTTAAAGGCTGTCTGGCTTAATGAAGTGTGCATACTGAAAACTAGGTAATAGAGTGGATTTTTGCTAGGATGTAAGAACTGAAATGCCATATGTTCATCCTCATATTGTTGTTGTCTCATTGCAGGCTGAACATATGGCTTGGTTTGTTTGGCTACAGATATTTTCAGACAAAAATGAAGTGTGTGGATATCAATAGGTTTCAGCTGGCAAGACCAGTTTCTGTAGAGGACATGAAGAATAATGAAGTATCCTATTGAGAGTCATGACAGCTTCTATGTGGACTGCACAATCCTGCCAGATGTTTTCCTTACAGAACTGGTGGTTTTCCCATTTATGGTACTGATTTGAACCCTTGTGTCAGTCAGTGAACACCAGTGGTGAACACAGGGCTTGAACTGAAGGCCGTTTTCAAAGTTTTTAATTATAATAGAAGTCAAAGCTTTATTCTTTATTTCAAAGTTCAAGGAACTTTTTATTTTTTCAATCTAATGTTTACTAGAACTACAGCCTGCAAATGTGCACAGATAATGAGCATGTGGGTGTCCTTACTCTGCGCACTCCTATGCCAAAAGGGTATTTAGGAATAGCAAACAAGGCCTCCAGTGAGATCAGTTTGAAATAAGTCTGATTTAAGGAATTCTGGTGTTTGTCATTTGTTATCAGATTGGTATTTAAAATACCACCAGTTCTGTTTTTATTTGTTGTGCTGACTTAGTGACATATTTTCTTGATCCTGATAATAACATTAATTACCTCTCAGAGTTGTGCTTCCCTACCCGAGCACCATTACTTTGATAGTAAGTGAATTTGTCAGTTTAAAAATGTCAATTCTCTTTGGCTTTTAGAGTTATGCTGTCTGTTTTGCAAAGTGAGAAACTCATTTGCTAGTGTAGTACAGTTTGTTTAGTTAAACACTTCGTTGATTTATCCCATTTGTCACATGAAAGTCAACACTGGTTAGAGGAACTATTGGCCTTGGCCTAACTTTGTCCTCCAGAACAACCAAGGAGATGGAGGTGGAACAAACACTTGGGAGAATTAAAAGATGGTCTGCAATGGTCTGGCAAAAAGCTGGAAAGGTGTCTATTCACGGCATTTTCAGGCTTTCCAGGACCCTGGGGATTTCGTATTGGCCATTCTGAGTCATTCTACCCAAAGGACAACAATTTTGCAGAAACTTTAGGCCATTATGTATGTTCTGAAATTCAAAGGTGTATTTTGAAAACTTGGGTCTTCCTCCAAGAAACAAACTATGCTCCAGTTGAGCAATTAGGAATACTTCATATGCATTTTTAAGTCAAGAAAGTAATCTTAACTTCAAGTCAGTTTTTAAATCTTAACTAACTTAAGGATACAAGGCCACAGACTTCACCTCCTGCCAGCTCCCAGGCACTTGCTACTTTAATCCCAATGTGCTTCCTTGCCCCTGCCCTGGCTCTAGCACTTGCATGCCTCTGACCCCAAGGGCCTGAACTGGGAAGCTGTGTCAGGTAGCCGTAACAGAAATTTACTTTCACTCCCACTGCATTCTTCCTAATTCTGCCCCTTCTTGTCATTTTATCTTCTGTCCTCCACTCCATGCCTCTGTTATGCTTCACTTTGGCTTGAGATTTACCCCATTTCATATGCACTGAGGATTCTGCTCATAAAACACACTTCTTCCCTGTAACTTCTTTCCATTTTTTCACCTTTATTGCTTATAGCACACTATCCCCCATCTTACTTGAGCCATTGTCATTTCCAAGGTATCTTTATTTGCTGAGCTTTGTCTAGAGTGAAAGCCCTTTATGGAATAGAAGAGACCATATTTGAAGACAGGGTTAACAGTTGGCACTAGTTCACTGCTGTCAGTAGTAATCATCTTTTTAATTTAGACTTTCCTGTAATAAAGATACAAGAAGCTAACCTTGTTGTGTGAGTGTTGTTTTCAGTTTTACTTCCCTTCTTTAATGCTGTAGTTAATTCTTTTGTTACTTTTATTAAATCAAACTGAGTGTGTGGATTACTTCACCTGTCAACAGAAAATGTCCAAAATGTAACCTGTGGACAAGCTGAACTTGGTTTAGGTCAGAGTGGATGTAAGGAGTCTGTGCACTACTTGTGAGATTGGATAGTGGGACTGGATGGATCCCACTCTCTGCTCCATGGAACAGGGTGTTTGTTGTAGTCTCTGGGCATTTGTAGTGTACAGCAGCAGCACAGATCAGCATACAGGGGTGGCCCAGGTTTACCACCAGTCTTTTGGCTATGGCTTCATAATAGACAAATGGAGGATGCTGAAATAGCTTCTGGAGTGGACACACAGCGCTGCAGATGCTCCCCTTCTGCTGCAAGTGGTGTAGGACACAGCCTGTCAAGGCCAAACCAGATGTTAAGAGGTGAGACCACTGTGGTTCCCAGTCACCACCCAGTGTCTGTGAGCTGGCAGAACCAGCTGCATGCCTACCCTGCTTTGTGAACATAGCATGGCATTTGTGGCTGTGCCCTGTCACTTCACAGATGAGACAAGGATGTGCACCCCGTGTCACGGTGGGGAGGAGAGGAAGTGGAGTCAGTGCTGTGTAGTCTGCTCTCTCTGCATGGCCAGCTTGGAGGCCACACACCATGTGTGAGAGCCACTGGTGCACAGCACAGAACATATTTTCTTCATAAAAATATTTCATTTAAGTAACTTCCCCTGGTTTGGGTAGGTACGTATTAGGATCTGAGTTTCAGTGTGACTTTTTGGCATATGAAGGAAGAATGCTCAAAGTAATGGATCAAAAAGAGTAAGGAGAAAGACTCAGAGAGAGATTAGCAACTTGCTTAGAAACTGCAGATGTTTCTGAGGAAAACTGGGCAGACACAGACACGCTCCAATGCTCCTGGC
Organism: Lycocorax pyrrhopterus obiensis; assembly: GCA_014706295.1. Lineage (NCBI taxonomy): Eukaryota > Metazoa > Chordata > Aves > Passeriformes > Paradisaeidae > Lycocorax > Lycocorax pyrrhopterus. Next base: position 131,449,349 of record JACSVZ010000002.1, on the reverse strand, counting down.
AAAAAGAAGAGTTTGGGGGAAATCTTTTCCTTCTTCCAGTTACAGATACCTAAGTGTAATTTTACCAGAGCTCTCAAAGTGAGCAAAATATTCCTAGTTTTGTAACAAGAAATATTAGCAGAATTTGAGTTTTTTCTCTTGACTAAAACTAGTAAGATTCTTAATGTGAATTTTATTTGCAACATTATTTAAGATGTTTCTATATACCGGGTCTCAGAAGTCAGTTTCTGAAACGGTAATGCATAGTAGGAGTAGTGTCTGGTTCTGACTTAACTACCCACAGAGTAAGTTTAGAATGTCAGGTTCTAAATTAAGTATCAGAATATGTGATTTCTCCATCTATTTTTTACATGTGAGTATGGGATCAGGAGCTTTTCCAGCTGCTTGACTTTAACCAAAGTCAAGTTCAAACAGGGCCATTCACTTCTTTAATCTCTGAGGGGTTTTTTGTTGAGACTTTGTCACTTGACTCTCAGTACCTACCTCTCTTTCAGTACACGAGAAAGATTGTTGCAGGTACTTAATTTTAATCTGCCAGCAATAGGTTGGGATTTGTCCCATGTCATAAAGTGTGTAAACATAAATGAGGTGCAGTCAGAAAAGGGTACGGGGAGAAGGCAGTTTGCAGCTTGAACCGCTGTGTGCATTAACGCCTCTGCAAGTCCTGTCTGATTATTCAGGGAGCTGTGTCAGGTTGAGCAACTCCCTTTTGTTTACCTATAAAAGGAAATTAACTTTTTATGGATGGAGACTCTTGATGGAATGGAAATGAATTCTTTATTCCTGCTCCAGAGTCAGATTCCAGATGGTCTGGTTATAGTATTGTCATGTAATCAGCACTTCCTTTCACACTTGTCTTGGTTAATGTCTGACAAAAGGTCTTTGAAACTTCAGGGTCAGTTCCATTTAATTTTCTCAACTTTCTGAAAATGGTTCATCTTTAAAACAAGTGAATTAGTATTTAAATTCTTAATTTGCTTAAAACAGGTTTGGGTTTTTATAAGTATTCCAGTACGTGCAGATAGGTCCAACTCTGAGGAGCAGACTTATATAATATAGAGCAGTAGCATAGAAATAGTCTTCAAGAAGCTGAAATAACAGTATCACTGCTTGTTTCTTACAGTCTCCTGGCTGCCAAGATCTGCATGGAAGGGAACAGTTCTGGCTTCTCTGAACTCTTCAGCTACATTGGGATAAACCTCCATAAACTACATTTGAAATCTCAGACACATATTAGATTTCCTTTGTATTGGAAATCTTGTGACATAAAGCTGTTGTGTCTATTTCAGTTTTGTTAAAAATGCTGTCAGGACAATTTCCTTCATGTTCTTCTAGTGCTCCTGTTCCTGGCTAACGCACTGGTGAGGTATGACAACTTAAACAGAAGTTGACTTGTGTTTTTTGAATGGTGGAAAACATTTTTTTTTTAGAATTAATGCTTACTTTATTTGTACCTTTTGTTCCTTCTGATTCCTCTTGTCCCTTAAGAGTTCGTTGGAAATATGCATTCCACAGTTAGTCAGCATGACCTGCTGGACTGAGCAGAAGGCAGATTTGGGAGTTATAAATCCAAAGACTTACTTGCTGTGTGGCCTTAAAAGACTTACTTAACCTCTGCTTCCCTGCCAGTAAAATCAGACTAGCTTACAATATTTGAGCGATGTTGTCATTAACATGCATAAAAAGTCTTTAAAATTTATACTGGTACTGATAGCCTGTAGGGTTTTTTACTCAACATAATTATATTCACTTTACCCAATATATTCATGACAAAGGAATATAAATTCCTTGATATGTCAATTAATAATCTCATTGTTAACCATTATTTCTTTAGCACTCTTAGGCATGCATGAATTGCAGACAAAAGCTCTGATCTTACATCATCACTCTCCAGCTGAGACTTCTGCATCAGTGTGTGAAGTCCCATTGATTTCAGTGGCTGTGGGCAAAAGTAATTGGTGTCCAGAGAAAATTTAGATCCAGTATCATGGCCAAGGATGGAAGACCTGCCTGTTTTCAGCCAGACATAATGGAAATGAAACAAGATTAAAACAGGGAAGCCAAGCCAGGTGTTTGCCATTTCTTACAGTTTCTAAGAAATTCATTCCCTGTGTCACTGCCTCTGGCTGAGGTTCAGTGTAAGCAGAGTAGGAAGGATTGTGAACAAGACACTTCCCTTTCTTCTTTCTGGTGGATGTAGGGGGTCTCACATTTCCCTGTTGAGCAGGAGATCAGTTTTCATTCTGGAAACAAGTTTGGCAGCAAGAGGATGTATGAGCTATGGAATCAGAGCTTTGGAAGGTCTTCAGTGACATTTCTCCATTCTTAGCACATCATTTAATGACAGCACTTGATGGCCAGATCCTAAATCTAGCATTCAGTGTCAGAAGTCAGGCCAGACACTGCATGTTTGAATGCAAGAAGCTGGGGAGTACTCTCCAGCCGTGTCTTGGATTAGCTGCTCAGTCTGCTCCAGTCCCACAGGGTGAAGTTGAGTTTGTAAAAAGGAGCTGTTTTATTTCCTGTAGCATTTCCAAGTCTCATCCATTCTGCTCACTGGGTTTCCAGTCCAAGCAGTCACACAGGATCATATCTTAAAGGTCTTACTCAGTTCTCCTGCAGCCCTTGGCAGCACCTGGTCCTGTGCAATAGAGGTCAGGGCCAAAACTCCTCACAGCATTAGAGGAAGCAAGCAGACTGTTCTCAGAGCTGGAGCCCAACTTGCCTTCTGGTATCCAGAAGGAAGAAGTTTGGGAAATTTCAAGGGAAAAAGAAAAGTAAATGCAATCAAGAATCCACTGAGAGACAGGAGGGAGGAAGAGTAAAGGGAACTCAAGGTACTGATAGCAGGCTCGTGAGGCTTTGTTTTGACTGTGAAACTCATTGTTTTCACCACCCCTGTGCACCGTGTTGGACTGTGGGAACAAAACACCAGTGTTTAGGGTGCTGCATTGTGAAAAGCTGCCTTGAAGTGTCACCCTAACTTTGGTGAGGCTCTTGGTGCAACATCATACACTTGTCTGGTATGAAAACAGCAAAACTAAAAAATGCTCTTTGTGCTGCAAGATGTATGAGTTAAGCAGTCTTAGACCTCATGCATAATCTGTGTTGTTTCTATTTTCTGTTGTGTTGTACTTGAGAAAATGTCCTTTACCTTTTATTTTATTGCACTAGGCTGAGGCAAGATCAAGTGTGAACCTCTCTCCTTAGATATTCATGTTGAAGCCTGTGTTGGCCACATTGACCACTAAGAGATCTGTTGCTTACAGCGATTGTCAAATTTAAAAATAATAGCAATTCTGATTCTCCCTCTGCAATCTAAGGTCTATCTTCCTTTGGAGCAGCTGAATCCTTTGCATTCTCTTATTTGGCTGTTTGTTCATCTCCCATGAGGATAAACACAGAGTTTAAGGGAATTTCCCATGTGGAAACTCCCTGTTCTTTATGAGAACACTGGGTGCAGCATTAATTGTGTGCAGCAGCCACTTCACTTTATTTTTGGTCTAGTTTCATTTTCATCATTCATTGTCTTTCTTGGGGAGGAGAAAAAAGGTGAAAAAAGGATTTACTGACCCATTATTAGTTGTCCAGATTCCAATCTGACTTTCTGCACTGTAAATCCAGAGTAACTCCACTGAAGCAATGGTATTGCTCCAGCTTTCCACTGTGGAATTGCCCATCTTATTGTCTTGAAGCTCATTGTACATAGAGATATCCAGTAGAGATTGACAAAGTTGTCTAAAAAACAATAATGTCTCTTTCCAGCTGTGAGAATTGCAGGCAAGTTTCCAACCATTCAAAGCCCAGAAAAAAAATTTTGGATATGGGCAGCTCCTCTGTTCACAGAGATACTGGTATGCCTCAGCAGGGCAGCTAACTTAGGACAAGCAGCTATGCAGTGGACTTTGTCTTAGCAGTTCAGTGTTATGTAAATACCTGATTATAGTTTATGATAGAAACACAAAAGGGTGGGAATATTGATTGACAGTTACTCTGGGAATGGGGGAAGAGATAGGTAAACCAAGTGACATTGCTTGAATGCTGCAACTGACAGACTCCTAGCATCATTAAAACCCTGTGCAAAGTGTAGATTCCTCTTCTAGAGACAAGATTAACTTCTAAAGACAAGATGAACTGTTTTATATTGCCAAATACTCTTCAAGGAGCTGTTACAATGTGTAAACAAACAAATATCTTAGCTATTACAAACCACCAGGCTGGGCAGATTTTAGTCTCTATCCCCAAGTCACCCTGCTGTACTCTCCAGGTGAAGGCACACTCCTTTTATTCTGCCACAGCTGGGTTGTTGTTTCATTGGGTTTTTTTAATGAACGAGCTCTAAGATGAGATGCTTGCCTGCTTTTGTGAGTGTAGATGACAGAGTCAATCACTGTGCAGAAAGCTGAGGCTTTCTGAAAGCTCTTTCAGTTTAGGTCCATCCAGCTCTCTGTGACATCAAAATAAGCTTAAGCTTGGAAGAGGTAGTTTTACAGCCAAGTTATCTTAATCCTTTCCTAAGGAATATTAAGATAAATAGCTATAATAAATACAAAGTGTGAGCTTCTAACTTGTTCTCTCAGTCTTTGCAGCAATGCTTGTATTGGTAAAGATTGCTTGTAAAACCAAGAGGTGCAATTATTAATGCATGGAACTTGGCTACTCAGAATTAAGTAGCAAATCTAGCTAAATTAAATATTGATTAAGATGCTTAGTCTCTGCTTGCACCATCTTTAGCTTTAAACTCTGAATGCTTTTTCTTTGTATTGGGAAAAATAATAATAATAATGATGATGAAAATAGATAACTTGGAGTTTTAATAATGAGGTGTTTTGAAGACCAAGTCCTGAAAGGAGGAAAATTATTCTGAATAGCATATTGGAAAGCAAATTAAGGTAAAACCAGCTCTCCATAGGGAAGGGAGAGTTGGTTAGACATCTCAGCCAAGTAGAAAACAGAAAGGCTAAATGAATGAGACTAGAATTGTCTTTCTGTGTAGAGAGTGACTTACACCAAATAAAAGGCTGTGTGATTCAGGCAAGGAAAACTACTCTCTCTGGGAATAATGAGGTATAATTCTTTTTAAAATAAAATTAGGATTCAGTTCTGTAGTTCACTCACTGCATTGAAATGGCACCCTGCCTCATGAGTTTTCAGTGGCTTTGTCTTTACTTGCCATGTTTATTCATCATTTATATTACACTGAAGGCCTTTTTGTGAGAAAGCAATATTATCTTGCCGTGACTGCTTCCTGGGTATTAAAAATGGAAATAATAAATTCTATGGGTTTTTTTTTTTTTTAATTATGTATCCAGTATCTTTTTTTCCTGCGCTAACGATGAAGGACAGAGCCCAGCACAGCACAGCCTTTGTAAGTCATAGGCAGTGTAGTTCTAAAAAGGCTGGTGTGTATAAGATTACCATTGTGAAAGATTTCCAGAGTCCTTGCAGGTACTGGATCCCTGAGAGGAACTGGCATTTATCAAAAAGACTATTGATGACTTGAAGGGCAATAGATTCAGCCCACTGGCTATGAGTGGCGTCAGAAACCACACCAAGGCACCCCAATTCTTTGTGTCATTTGTTTGAAATGGCATCCCTCTTTTTTTTTTTTTTTTTTTTTTGGACCATCATCGTTGCTTTGGGAGCAAAGATGTCACAGGTGGGCATGAAGCTTTATAATGTTCATAACTGTGTTATGTTCAAGTAAAACAGGGCAAGTAGAAGAAGAGTGTGAACATGGGTGTGAACAGAACAGACTAAACCAGTGGAAGCCTGGTAGTTGGTGCTGAGAAAGGATGCAAAAAAGAAAGCAGTGAAAAAAAGAAAAAGAAAGTGCAGCAAGGAAAATCAGGGACCAATTTCACCAAACTAATTAAGCAAATATGAAGTAAGTAGATTCTGTCTTGATGGAGTTCCTCAGGTAAATACATGTTTACCTGAAAGCTGTATCCGGCCTTAAGCGCTGACTTCGTGCTTCTCCACAGTCTTCTAGTTCTTGCCCTGAAATAAACTCTTTCTGTCAATATAACATGATTCACCATTTTGCCAAGAGTACCCATGTTCTTTATCATGTCTAACCTTGTGTTCTGCAACTCAGAGCCAGACCAGTTTGTGTTAGGCATGGCACAAGCATCGTGTTCCTCCACAGCATGCAAACCCTGTTCAGACATTCCCCAAGTATTAATCACCACTGTACCCTTAAGCTGAGACTGCTGATGGCAAAGCTTGGTAATAATAATGGGCTTTTTATATCTACAAGGCTACTTCAAGAAATAAATTACTTCTGGGGAGATACCACCTGACATTACAAGAGTTTGAGCCATAGTCTGCAGAAGTAAGCAAAACATTTTCTGTAGACAGCAGTGCTCCTGAGCAGAGTTGTCACTTTTCATGCTAAACAGAATGAAAAACACAGACCATTTGAGCTGACCTTAGTATTCCTGATACTCTGACAAGCTTGAGCATACATCATTATGCTACATGGAGGAAAATTGTCATTTTCTTCCCTAAAAGTTACTTTGTTCTGTTTTGTGCCTATGGCATTAATTTGCAATCAACTTCGGGATTTCTTCTAAAGCATACCATTACTTTTTAATTTATATTTTTAAAATATCACCAAAATATTTGTATTAGCATTAAATAGTAACCATCACTCATGCTGTCCAGCCATCAGATACATGGCTTGCTTTGAGGATAGTCCTCACAGAGTAAGAACATGGTAAGCCATTGCTCTCCTGGGTCTGTGTGTCCCAATGTATGCTGAAAACTCAATGAAAAAAGCAAAAAACAATTTTCCACCCTGAGATACAGCCATTTGAACTTACAGCAATGCCAAATTTTACAAAGCTTTTATTCTACATCGGCTCTTATGACTAGCCACATCCCCATCATCTCTGAGTGCATTCCAGTACTGCCTTGAGCACTGTGCCCAGCATGTGTCCAGTGGGGTTTGTTCTCTCACTGTTGCCTTGTGTTCGTGCTTTCCAATTGAACTTTTCAACAAGAAAGCATCAGTCTCTCTAGGCTCTGCTTCCTGCTATTTTTGGTCAAGCTTCGCTTCCTCAGATAACACCCATCTTCATCCAGATATCCAGAGCAACTTAGCAGGCCAATGAATAGCTTCAGCTGTTGCAGTTGCTGTGGGAAGACAGACTTTTTTTCTCAAAATAGCTTTTTTGTGAACTTGTGTGTTATTTCCTTTCCCCGCTTTCTAAGACCTTGAATAGTTCCTTAATTTTGGTTGTTGGAAAGCTGTCACTTAGCTCTTCTCATTGTCTAACCAGATGCAAACCAGAAATTTCAGGGAGATGACCATCTCCCAGCCAGTGCCTGCTGTAAGCACACGATTCTAGGATGGCTCCTTTGATGGTGAGACCCGGTCCTGGCAGGCAGTGACAGTGCTCAAGCTGTACCCACCCCACTGTGTGACCCATTCAGCAAGTAAGCTTTTTTATGTGTGTCTGTTGTGACATGCAGGGCTTTCCACCATCCAAACCTGCCAAAAGTGCCCACAGCTGGTCCACTAGCACAAAAACCTCTCCTTCAGAAGTGGATGTTTTATCTGTGGAAGACAACTAATGTTGCCTCCAAAAGCCCTGTCTGCCTTTTTGGTGCAGTTAAGAGTCCTAAGCTTTCTTAATAAGTTTTCTTCAGTTTCTTTGCAAAAAAACCTTCCCTTCTCAAATGCAATCTTTCCATCCCCCCCACTGTCCCATTTAGTGTTGGTTATGAAGTAAATTCGGCATCTATTCAAATGGAGTTCAAAGTTTCTCAGCACTGTAAGTGAAACTAATTTTTTGCTGTTGCAAGGATGGCCTGGTCTTATGTGAGAAGGGAGGGGACAGAGGGAAAGATTGGGGTGGTCCTGAAGTCAGATGTACTTCTGCCATTGCCAGTGCCATGGGAAGGTAGTGACTGCTGCAGCTGGGAGGGCTGTCTTCATGAACCACAGGTAGTACAGAGAGGAACAACAGGCAGACGGAGAGAAACCTGAATAACCACATAATCCATTACTGTAGGCAGAAGATTTGTGGAAAAGTAGAACATTAATTGTATTGGTCACTGTAGTTGCAGTGAGTGAGATTTGTCAGGAAAAATCACTCAGCTGTTCCCACTGCATCTTTCACCCACAGGATTTCAAAGCATCTATCAGAAAAAAAATACCAAAACAAAAACAAAACAAAAAGCAACACATTAGCATACCCACATGCACATCCCCCAACATTTAAAAGGGTTTGAGACCCATATTAACACTTTCCACTTGTTATAAATATAAATAAAAGTGTATAAACAAAAACTCAGTTAATTTGCAATGTCAAGCACTCAGAAAATGAAACAAATATATTTTAATCCGAATTTATTGTGGTTTTCTTTTCACACATGGGCTGCAGCTCTCAAAACATCTTACAGACACCCAAAAATCTTCACTATGCCTCTGTAAGGTCAGATATGGAGTGTATAAGTGACAATAAGGTGGACAGAAAATTGACTGAACTGCCTGACTCAAAAGTTTGGGATCAGCAGTACAAAATCCATCTGGTGGCAGGTTACAACTGGTGGTGTTCCCTTGGGACTGGTACTGGGGCCAACAGTTTTTAATGTGTGTATTAACAACTGAAACCTGTGGATAATACCAAATTGCAGGGATGTGGTTGATATTCTCGAGGGCAAGGCTGCTATTTACAGGGACCTTGACAGTGGGAGGAATGGACTGACAGGAGCCTCATGACAATCAGCAAAGGCAAATGCCAATTCCTGTTCATGGGATGGAATAACTTTGTGCAACATCTCAGTCTGGCCAATTGTCTAGGAAGCAGCTTCATAGAAAGAGGCCTGGGTGTCCTTGTGTGCCTCAAGCCGGGTGTGAGATTAGCTCAGTTGGTCAGAGCATGGTGCTAATAACATCAAGGTTGTGGGTTCAATCCCTGTATGGGTGCTGTAGTTTGAAGCTGGCTAAGTGCCAGACATCCATGAAAAACTATTCACTTATTTTCCTCTGCTATAGCTGAGCAGAGGAGGGGGAATTGAAAACTTCATTTTCATGAGTTGAGATAAGGATTATTGAGAAAAAAAACACTTTAAGGCAAAACAGGTTCAAAACTTTAACAGTATAAAGAAGATTTATTATTAACAGAATTAAAAGTAAAAAGGGTAATGAGAACCAAAGCAAATCTTCAGAACACCTTTTCTTCCCAGTCCCTCCCTCTTTCCACCGACCGCGCAAGGAAACAAAACATGGGGTTTTGGTCAGTATTTCACTTCTTAAAAGTCTTTCTTCAGTATGCTTAAGGAAAAGAGTTTCTTCTGCTGTGCTGTGGGATCCTTCCCGTGGGAGATAGTTCTCTGTGAACTCTTCTAGCGTGGTTTTAACTTCCACAAGCGGCAGTCCCGCCCGAACCTGCTGCAATGTGAGTCCCTCCCATGGGCCAAGCAGTCTTCCCACAACTGCCTAGCGTGGGTCATTTTAGTTCATGGGGTTTAGTCTTTTAAGGATGAGCTGTTCTAGTTTGGAAGCGAAGGCTCTCTTCCTCTATCTCTAAAAGCAAGGGTCATCTCTCTCTGTTTGAGTTACTCACTAGATTACAGCTTTTCAGCATCCACATGCTCCGGTGTGAGGACTCTTCTTCATGGGCTGTGCGTGGATCTCTGCAGCCCCCACGCACCTCATGAGTTATGGGGAAACAGTTTGTGGTATTATAGTCCTCACCATGGCTTGCAGGAGAATCTCAGCTCCGGCGCTTGGAGCACCTCCTCCCTCTCCTTTTTTCACTGACCTCGGTGCCGCCATGTTGGTTCTCCTCACGTGTCTTCCCTTTTCCCTTGTCTCTGACTTGGGAGAGAATTGGTGTCCTCAAGTTTCGTTTGGTCTCAAGTTCTATCAATTGAAAAGTTTTTATAGAGTTCTACAATGCTGAAAGGTTGATCCTCTCCGGGCTCTGTATTGGGGAATTGCTCGCCATGCCCCTCACTGCTGGTCATGTGGTCTCCTCTGGCACCACGTGGGCCATGCCGGCCGCTGGCTCCACTCAGCGCCTCTCTTCATGCGGGGCGCTGAAAAAGGAAAACTTGCTGCTGCCCCTGCCCTTCTGTCCGCAGCATGGGTGGTTAAAAGCAGCTAAGCAAGTAAAGTTCATTGTGAGCCATGCTGAGATGGTAGTGGCCGCGTCACCCCGGCCACATGGGCGTTCCCGGTGCTGGTCCTGGCCGCATGGTCTTGGCCGCGTGGCTGCTCGCAGCGCTGGGATGGCCCCCCCCAGTGGCATGGCCCTGGCCACCGAGCCAGGAAGGGCCCGGCGGCCCTCTCCAGGAAGGGGCCTGGGGGCTCCCTCACCACCCCTTGGAGGGGAGCAAGAAAGAGAGCTTCCCACAGTTTTTCCTTTCTTAAATATGTCATCAGAGAGGTGTTAACCAATTTGTCTAATTGGGCTGGTAACCTGCCCATTGTCACAGCCTTCAGCAATTGGCTCTGTGCTGGACATAGAGGTTCCAAGCAGCTCTTCCTGCCCGCTAAAAACTTGACTGTTTTTAAACTAGCATAATGGGCCATTCATTTAAGAGCTGGACTTGATGATCCCTCTGGGTCCCTTCCAACTCAGAACATTCTGTGATCTGTAATATGTTGGCAAAGACCAGCCATATGTTGGGCTGTGTTAGCAGGAATACGGCCAGCAGGTCAAGAGTAGTCATTCGTCTCCGGTATTCCACACTTGTGAATTCCACAGCTGGGGTACTATGTCTGCTCTGGAGTTCCCCAGTTCAAGAAGTTCACTGACAAACTGGAGCAAGACCAGCAGAGAGTCACCAGGACAGTGAGGGGGCAGGAGCACATGGTGTTTGAAGAGAAGCAGTCAGAGCTGGTTTTGTCCAGTCCCATGAAGAGAAGGCCAAGGGAGATGGTTTTGCTCTCCCCAGCTCAGTAAGGTGAGTCAGACTCTTCTGTGTCGTGCACACTGATAGGATAAAAGGCAATGGGCAGCAACTGCAGCATGGGAAATTCATTCAGCTGTTAGGGAGATCATTTTCACCGTGAAGGGACTTCCTTCCAGAACAGGCTGCTCAGAGAAGCTGTGTCATTTCCAGACATTCAAAACTTGACTTACAAGGTATTGGGCCATCTGATCTTGCTGGACTAATGTTTAACGGGAGAAGGGACAAGGTGATTTCTAAGATCTCTTCCAAACTAAATGACCCCAATTCTAAAGGGAAGGGTTGCTGAGGGGAAGTTCAATCCCACTAAAAGATATTGCTTCTGTTATGAAACTTACTGGTTGAGGGGGATATGAAATGAAAAGCTCGTGCCATCCCACAAGAACAGATTAGATTTTAGGATTTTCAAATTATTTTAGTAGGTCAACACCAAGGCCTTTTAAAAGTTTTGTTTTGTTTTTTGTTTCTCTAGAAGGACATGAGAAAAGATTAGATGTTTTTCTGGTAATCAAATAGTAACTAAGTCTGGAGCTCTTTCATCCAGAAAGGGTGCCCTGACCTTCAGGGCAGAAAGTGTTAGCCTCCCTCCTCTTTCCCTGGCACAGCATATATTCTATCTGGAAAAGTAGCTCTGAAAGGGTAAGTGAGGCATTTTTACAGGGAAAATAATTCAGTTCGAATTTTTTGATCAGGTCTACATGGCCCCCTCAGTGCAGGACCACCCAGCAACTTTAAATCAAAAAGTAAAGAAAGAACTTCCTCACACTGCAACCACTGTAATTTCTGAAATAGAAGGATGTTGTGAAGACAAAGAAGTTGGCCAGTATTTTGAGATTAACACCTCTGAAATGCAAAGTATGTCCCAAAACAGATTATAATCATAAATTATAAAGCTCTGCTTTTGTGTCTCCCACAGTAATGATGCATTTGATCTAAACAGGGACTTCCCACAGGAAAAAAAAGCAAGAATGAGACTTCAGACTTTGAGCTCATGTGGTTGTCAGTGTCTTGTGACTGTGATGCTTTTGTGTGTGGCAAGAGGGGCAGTGGTAATCAGTTTTGGAGCAGACTTCACGATCAGCTACAAGATCAAAATGCTTTCAGTGATAGTGGCCTTTATCTTCTTTGCATCATTCAGACAGTACAAAGAGGTGTAAATCTGTCCTAAGTATCACATAAAATCTTTGCTGCCTGCTTCTTCATCACCTCTTTTGCCAGAGATGGTTAATTATGGATGGAAAATGCTCTCATCTGCCTGGCAGTGTCCTAGACATCATTCTGTCAGCCAAGTCTGAAGAGGTGATCGTGGGGAAAAAACGGGCCCTGATCATTCTCCTTCAGATAATTCCAGGCTGCATTCAAATGAACATTCAATATTTCATCTTTCCATTTTCATCTTCCATTGCAGTCTTGAGTTCTTCCAAGTGGGCATTGCCTCTGCCTGGGTAACCAGTGCCTACCACAGTAAGGTCCTGGCCCCTGCTCACTACTGGAATAGAATAATACTTATCTCCAGCCATCCAGATGTGGGCATGCTCATACTGTGGATAATGGTGATAGCAAAATGAGAAGCAGGAGGAATTTATTTTTATGCTGTTGGTAGCTACAGGGCATTTGGAGAGAGCATGTGGAGCAGCAAAAGCCATGCTGCCATCTGTGTGTTAGCTATCAGTGTTAAACTACGTTGTCTTGAATGTTGCGAAGACTCTTTTATATCCAGTTCCCAAATTGGTTGGTGAATACAGGGAAGATTGCTTCATGGATTTGATGGTCAAAAATTGACCATCCTGACTTGTAACTGGCTTGTACTTGGGTGAGGCCCAAGGATGCTTAAAGCTGCCTTTGGACACCACAGGCACATTTGGGAGTTCCCAAGGAACCTAAGAGGACTTGGCTTCCCACAGACACCCTGGGAATTCCAGGGAGTCTTTTGTTACAACATATTTGCTGGCTTGATTCTGGTTCTGCTCAAATACTGATCCTTGCTTTGATCCCTGTATCCCACCCCCCTTCCTGGTTCTTCATTTCCTGCCCAGCCATTTGCACTGGCCCAGTACCACCCCCACCCGCCCTTTTTGGGGGTGTGGAAGGGGAGGATGTCCCTGCTAGACTGCTAACAAAGTTTTTTTCAAAAAATGCTTTACCACATCCTAGCCAGGATGTATCTCCAGAGAAAAATGTCACTTTCTTCAACGGGGCCACTGTGTTCAAATCAGGCAAGCAAAGTTTTTAAATAGCTTTCGTAGAGTCTGTCTACCAAACATGTGAACTCTCAGGCCATGAGAGGAAGCTTTTAAAATGCTCTTCATGTACAGGAAAGCCTTTTGTCTTCAAGAGTTCAACACAGGCCCCTGTCCCAGCCGCACAGTCCCGCTTCCCAGCGGGCTCCCATCCTTTACCCCTCTGCTCTCCACTGCTTGCTGGAAGTGAAAGATGCCACAGCAGGCAGTGCTGTGGCCCTCCAGGTCTGGAGAGGTTCTTATCTTGTGTTTATACTCTCAGAGTACAGTTCATGGTCACAAAAGAAGCCTGCCCAGATCTGCCTGCTATGGCTGGCGGTAGAAAATGTGCTGCCTGACGCATTCAGAGGGGTGATTGAGTCAAAGGGGTTTCAGGTTTTTTCCATCACCCTGATATTTTCACGTTTTCATTTTCTGTTAATAAATCTTCAGGTTTAGAAAGACATTGTGTGTGAGAGGTTATGCACAAATTGGCAGGGGGGTGTTAGCTGTTAGACTATTAGCCTTAATAAATAGTTATATGTCATGGTAATAAGACCAGTATTTCTGATAGCTTGTGACAACAGACCTAAGAAGCCTGATCCCTAAGAAGAATTAAGTAAAGGAGTTTTTTACAGCTCAGAGACAGGGGAAAGGGTCAGGCACCCAGCTGCCATGGCACCTTACATTTCCACTGTCAGCTCTGCCACTGTGGTAACTGTCATCAGGAGCTGATGTCACACAGTTGTCCCCCATGGCCTCTTTTCACATCTCTGTTATCCTGAGGTCTTCATAGGAGGAAAAAAATCAGTGTGATACAATGAGGAGTAAGGCAGAGTTCAAGATATTTGGGGTTCTTAATTGTGGTTTTAGATTATCCAGTCAGCATTGGAGAAGATGGTTTATTAAAGGTGTTTAACTTTGGAAGTTTCACACTTGCAAAACACCCTATTATATTCTTACACATTTTGTACCTGTAAGTAGATATACCTATATAACAATTCGAGACCCAGATGGATGGTTTATTTTTCTAGAGCTTTTGGATGGAAATAATCTTGAACTTTTAAAAATACTTGCACTTTTAAATATAAAAATGAGTAGATTATAACATTTTGATATGTGGTTTTGCTTTTGGAAGATGAGTTGGAATGTTTTCAAGTTTGTAATTTTCCTTACTGTGCAGTCTCCCTAGAAGAGATGGTAGATTTAATCTTTCCAAGAGGAACTCTCAGGCTCATATCTGCCACAGGCTGTATCCTCTCTTTAACAGTGTGTTGGAACATTTATGAACAAAGTTATCAAAGCTCAAATATCTGATCAGTTCCAATATAGACAGTCTGTGCTCAGGGACTCCAGCATCCATCCAGTGCAACTTAGTTTTCCTTCCTCTGGATCAATAACACCTAATAGGGATGAAGGTAACACATCAAACTCCTTCAGTGTTACTATTGATGTTTTTTGACAAGCTGTTGATTGAAGGGAGGGACCCCACAAGCACTTTTTGTTAAGAAGAAAAACATACAGTGAACGTTTTTTCAATGCAATCCCTTTCATTTACAAAGCATGTGCAGAAGTCTGCTTCTTTTAGAGCAGAAGAAATCAAATAGGAGTGACAGCATCTTGGAGCTGGGAACAAAGACATTATCTTTCAGCCAGAAGTCTCTACGAGGGTGGGGGATTTTTCCTGCTATGAAGACTTCTATGTTTGTCCGCATATAGTTGCTAAATTTTTTTTTCTCTGCTGTGTCTGCATGTCTTTAACATTCACACAAACCACCAGCGATAGCAAAGGAGCCACTCTGCCTTTGTTTTGAGTTTAAATCTTTGTTGTTTGAGTGATTTGGTTCCGTAAGGGAGCCTAAGCCTTCCTGTAATAATGGGAAGTCCCTGTGTCCAGTCCCTGACATTACATATCATCATAATAGCTCTGAAGGTCTAAGGACACAAATGAGGACAGGACTGTGGGTTTAATTTTACAGGAGACCAACCTATCTATGCACTCAAAAACTATACATAAAACTTTGGGAATCTGAGCTTGTATTATAGGTCTGAGACAAGCAGCAATTTTCATGGTACTGGTTAGGAATAATTGCTTTGAGATCAGTTTATTTTTCATGCAATAATTTTAATAGACTAAGGTAAGACACCCATGGACCACAGAGGGTGTGGTAAGGGGAGAGGTGGTATACAGCAAGGTAGGAAGTACTGAGACTGTGAGGGATTAGCAAGTGAAGGATGTGTGAAACATTGCAGGATGACATGAAGCAAAAGTCTCTGCTGATCTGCTGATTTTTAGTAGCTAGTAGAGGTGAATACTAGTCCCTGGGCTTATTTTTGGTAGGTCTTTCTTGGAAACTGCTGAGTAGAGAATGGGTTAGTTGTTTTACGAAAAACGTTCTCTCAGGGATAGCTGGTTTAAAGGTGGCCTGGGCATTGGTCCTGGGCTTGCTTGCTCAGAGACCACTGCACGTGCTAGCTAGAGTCTTCCTCAGATTCTGAAATGGGCAAAGTAGTAATAAGAAGTCCAAAATACAGTCATGTGAATTTTCTTATGATTTAATACTTTTTTCTTGTCATCTTGTCTGATAAACTTGCCCAGCCATCCCCAAGTCATTTTGAGTATCTCTTCTGATGCAGGAAAAACCACACAACCGATTCCCTTCAGATTAGTTGAGCTATGAGAGGGCGTGCGTGTGGTTGTGGAGGGTGTGGTGCATGCTCATCAAAATCAGATAATGCAGGGAAACTAATTACAACTCTTAACTGTTTTTGCAATCTCTTCTGTGGAAGAGAAGTTTTCACATGAATATTTCTTGCATTAGAGGTGAAATCAGATCCTCATCCCGCACTTGCTGTGTTTGGAGTGCTGCCAAAAAGCTCTTTTAAAAAAGGCATTCCTACTGGAATATGTCATGGACTGTTCTCTGCTCCCAGCTCATATGGGGAACTGGAATGCAGACCTCCCAGTCACACACTAGTGGTGGCATTCAGGAGGCTCACGTTGCAATCTAGAGAAAATAAGCATCAAGGCAGAGGCAATACCACATGAAAATGACAGGGAGAAACAAGCAAAAGCCACTTGCTGTCTGTAGGGAGCTCAGCAAATCCGCAGCCCTACAAACCTGTGTTTAACACGGGCCGGAGCTTAAGTCAGCCTAACAACTAGCTGGGATTTACATACATGTACGTTTACTAAAAAGTTATTTATTGCTTTTATAGGCAGTATCTCCACAAGAGAATGAGCTGCCTAAAGAGTAGAGTGAAAAGCAAGAGGAGAAGGAAGCATCTGAGCTGAAAACGTGAGAGTCAGATCATGGAAAACTCTTTAAAGAAGAGCACTAGATGCAGAGTCCTCCTCATTAATCTTGTGGTTAGCCTGTCTCCCTTAGAAGGGACTACCCTTCTGTAAGGAGAAAGAAGTGCAAAAAAATATAGTCTGAGCTAGAGTTAATTTCATTTTAGATTCTCTATTTCCCAGGTTTATTTTTTAACAAGCAGACACATTCCGCACCCTCCCCTCCACCCTCCAGTATATATTTCCTACTTTTTTTGGTGTCATGTCAGATTAAAACTGGAATATCTTTCAGAGACCATGTGAAAATGGTTCTGTTTTTGCTGGGTAACTGTCATGAATATCAATATACTAAATAGAACAGACTGTGACAATAAAAATGTTGATCTCTGTGGCTGCCGAAAGAGTGATGTTAAGTGACTCTCACTGATATTTACTTTGCAAATTGAATTGCACCTATTGAGGGAGGGGAAAAGCAGCAACGCTTGTGTTGATGAGAAATTCTGCATTTGAAAACGCTCCTTGTTAATGATTCAAAACATTCAGTTCCTAGGAGCTGTAAACAAGTTCAGTATTCTGCACACTAATCCATAACCATTATCATATGTAGAGAACAAGAAGTTACTCATAAACAGATGTTCCCTTTGCCAAACCCATTCATTTAATACACATTTTACTTTCGAAGTCCTAGTTAGCAACTTTCTGTGGTGGGTGGATTACATGAAAGTATGGAAAAGCAGGGATAAGTTTGCCTGCAAAGGAGCAATGTTTTCATGACTGTTCTGGGTCTTTTCCATCTTGCCTTGTAGTGGAAGAGTTATTAATCTTGGACTTGCCCTCACTGCCCTGGAGGGCACTCAGCTTTATGCTTCCAAGCACTGTGAGGCAGTGGGAGATGCCAAACACATTCTGTTACCAGAGAGCTGCGTCATTAACCGTGCTCTCTGCTCTGACTGGGAATGAAGCCTGGCATTCACAAATGCTTATACCCAGAGAAGGCAATTATCTTGCCATAAGTTATAGGTGAGCTTTAAGGAAAAGGTATGCCAAAAACAAGGGTGGAGGAAGAATTACTGCTCAAAGCATAACTAATTTCTAAGTTACTTCATGTTTCTCAGGGCCTAGTTCAGCCAGGTGTAGAGTGTCTTTAAGTACAGAGATCCCACCACCTTTCTGAGCAACCTGTTCCTCTGGTTAAGTACTCCCATGAAATTTTTTCCCATATGTCCAGCTGGAATTTCTCTCCTATTGCTATGCACATCCAAGAAGCACGTAACTCAGTCTTTCCTGCAACTCCCCGTAAGGAAGATGTATGCAGCACAAAGACCTTCCCTCAACCTTCTCTTCTCCAGGTTAAACAAATCCAGTTTTCTCAGTCCCTGCTCCCACAGTAAGTCCTGCATCACCACTACTATCTTGGTGACCCTATACTGGACTCTCTCCAGTTTGTCAGTGTTCTACTAGGAGCCCCAAACTGGACACAGTAGTCCAAATGCAGTCCCATGAGTACTAAACAGAGGGGATGTTTACATGGATCCTAACAAAGAAAAGGACCATCATGAATTAAAAACCTGGCCAGGCCGTGCTGAGATCTCTCAGAACCCTGTCACTGCAATTACTTAAAGGGGGTTTCTCAAAGATATTTAAAGAAAGGGTGAGAGACAATGGGCAGAAACCGAAATACAGGAAATTCCATTTAAATGTAAGAAAAATATCTCTCACTGTGAACATGGTCTAACAGTGGAACAGTTTGCTAGAGGGGTTGTGAAACCTCCATCCTTAGAGATACCCAAAAGACAACTGAACACAGCCCTGAGCAACCTGCTATGCCTGATCCTCCTCTGAGCAGAGGTGGGTTGATGAGGTATCTTCCAACCTCAACTAAGTTTGATTCTGTGAACTGTTAAGTGAGATTAAAGCTACATGTGTAAGACAGGTTCTAGGATGATCCACATTTGAATCTTTATCAACATGAGATGCACAGACACAAATAAAAGATTGTTTAAAAAAGAAAACAAACCAAACCTAGCCATAGAACCCACAAAAAGATGTTATTCTGGAGTTGGTGTTGGGTGGCACACAGAACCTACTTCAGAGAACCTACTGGGAGAGCAATTCTGTGTCAGTAATCACAGTACAGTTAGGGCAGTGTTGTGGGAGAGAACAACCCAAGCAGATTCAGCATATGGATATTCATTTTCAAGAGAGGTATATAAAAATGAGATTTAAAAAAACAAAAAAGAAAATAAAAAGAAAAAAAAAGAAAGAAAGGAAGCAAGTCTTAAACAGAGAGGTCCAAAAGCCAGAAGGGAACAGGCAGCCTGGATGCTTTTAAAAAAATACTGTATTAAAATCTCAGGTGAAAATTTTGACACAATTTGAAAAGAAAACAATGTGACTCAAAAAGGCCATTTCAAAGCTCAAGAGGTACATTAAGGATGCTATCACAAGCAGTAAGTTAATGTTTAAAAAATGGGAAGCTTACCCAAATTAGGAGAACAGGAAAGCCCGTAAAATAAGGCAAGTCAACCATATACCAGAAATTAAAAGGGCTACAAAATAATGTGAGTTGAGCCTTGCAAAGACTGATAGTAAATAGTTCTTTATATAGCAAAGGCAGGAAGCCAACTAGTTTGAGGACAAATATGTAAAAGGCCACTTGGGGAAGACAAGAAGACAGCAGAAATGCTCACTGGGTTTAATGTTCCAGTCTTTTCTGGTGAAGATATGAGAGAGAGCCCCAAACCCAGCATATTCTTGATAGCAATTCTTCAGAGGAGTTTGTGCAACCTGAATTGAATTCCCAGGAAATAAAAGACCAAACAGATAAGCTGGAGGTCAGTAAACCAGTAGGACCAGGCACTGCTGACAGAATAGTTCACGTGTGAAGCTGCAGAACTGGTGGCCCAAGGTGTGTAAACTGTCATTACAAGTGGCCTCTGTGGGGGAGAAGGAGGAGGGCAGAGCTGCCACTGTAGCCCCCCAGCTAGAGGGGTCTTGGGAAACAACGGGCCAGGGAGTTTGACTTCCATCCATCCTACAACAGCAGAGCCAAAAGACCACGTACACACAGGGAAGTGTGATGTCAAGGGAAGCAGTCAACATGATTTCTGTGAGGGACAACCTTGCAACCAGTCTGCTGGAAGTTCAAAGGGGTGGTAACAAGAATGTAGAGATACTGGACATACTGTATTTAGATTTTCAGGTAGCTTTTGGCAGTTTGTCAACAAAGGCTGTGAAGATACTAAGTCATCATGGACTGAATGAAAGGTCCTTTTGCGCTTCGAAAATGGAAAAGAAAGGTAAGGGCTCAACTGTGACTTTTTTTAGGATGGAGAAGCAGCAGCAACAGCAGCCCTAGAAGTCACTCTGGTATTACTCAACATCCTCACCAGCAGCGTGGAGTATGGGGGTGTATGTGGTTTGCAGTCAATGGCAAGCTCAGTTGTCTGGTGAAGTGCTGAGCTGTAGGTGAAGAACCCCAGAAGTACTTAACAAAGCCAAGGGAGGGGGCAGAAGGGTGGCACATGAGCTTCAGCATTCACCAAGGTGATGTCCTGGGTAGAATAATCTGTAGAATAATCTGAATCATGTTTACATGGTTCTGAACTCACAACTGGCAGCCACCCCTCAAATGCTGTTGGACTCACCATGGACTATTTTCTTAAAAACTTAGCTCAGTGTGCCGTGGCAGCCAGAAAGCCAGGAAAATGGTGAACATCTTCAGGGAGGCTCTTCCACCGTGGTGCACCCACATCTGGGGTAGTGTGTGTGGTTCTGGTCTCTGCATTGCAAGAATACAGCGGGTTAGAGAAGGGCAAGCAAAAAGGACAAAGGGATCAGCTTCCTCAAGAGGAAAGCCTGGAAAGCCAGGATTGCTCACATTAGAGAGGAGATGGGTGTGGCGTGATCACAACCTTTTAATGAGCTTATCTTTCACAGAATAGAGGTGGGTGTGAAATCTGGTCACCTGGAAGTGAGGGAGAAACTTGCCTAAAAGAAAAGCATTTGTTTCCAGGAAACCAAAGGCTTTGTTGAAGATTTTGGTAGTACCCCAAAGCAACTTGTCACAAGGACCAGGATTGTTCCTCTGATCTCCTCACACCATGTGCCCAGAAGGCTCTCCAGATGGCCAGGCAATGTCCTGTGTTCTACGGAAGTCAAATTTTTGCTCTGTCACTCATGAGACAATGGCTGATCCAATCCGTGGGTGTGCAGTGCTGCTGGAGCTTTTACTTGAGAAGAAGCAGAGGACCTGAGATCAGCAACAGGGCTGAGGTATTTCCATACGAGCCACGCATTTGCTCCTTTCTTCTAGCCAACTTGTTTTGAGTGTCTTTTTCCATTATGTGGTTTGCAGTTGTGTCCCAAAGGAGAAGAAACGATATGTGTGCCCTTTATGCTCTTTATAGGGGGAAAACTCTCTGTTTTGAGTTTCCTTCCAAACAGGATTGTTTGGTTGTCTTTGGAATTTTTTTTGCCTTAATTTGTTTCACTGGGTAATGTCATCATTCATCTTTCCTGTTTTTGCTGTAGAACTACTTCGATGGTTCACAGATGTGCACTGGAAATGAAAAGGTAGCATGCTGAATCCTGAACACAAATAATCTTCATTTGTAACTTGAGCTGTTATTGCTCACAAAAGAAGACAGAAAAGAGATTCCACTTGATCTTGCTGCTTTGGTTTCTCTTTTCCCTGGAATTTTAAAAACTGCCTCCCAAGACTTGCGCAAGAACCAAAATAGTTTTTTTTACAATAACATCACAGCTCAATTGGCAACCTTCCCCAAAACAAGTCTTTCCTCATCCCATAGTTCCTTCAGGCCTTTGCAAAATGTAATGAAACTTTCTAATCAACAAGATTAGTGTTTTTTCTTTTCCTTCATCTCTTCCCTCTTAAAGCAGCTTGTTGTCCTGGTCAAGTATCTATTTATATTGTTTACTGCAAAAAGCCAGGCTGATCTGTAGACACATTTCTCTGCTTCTCCCTATCAGCTGTTTTTTTCAAGATCCCCTTTATAGCTATTTTCCCACTCAAACATGTACTTGAGCTCATAGACGTGACCCCCTCTCAGCTTTCCAGGTCTAAACAGAGAAGTTTCTGACTCATCTGCTCCACATGCTGAACATCTTTGGAGATGGACCCTTCCTAATTTTGCATCTTTCTGTTTCAGATAGGACATCCTCTTCTTAGAGGAAAGACATGACTCTCGAGGTGCACAGTGACAGCTCTATACCATCTGGCCCTGTAAAATATTATTCCCAGCTATTTCAAGTGTGTGTAACATCGTATTTTCTTCATAACGTGGTAAAAAATACTTGGTTGGAATGTGAACTATTCAATGGAGATGGTGGCAAACATCCCCACGCCTGGGGATGTTCCAACAGTGGCAAGAATGTTAGAGTTGATCGTGTTCCTGCAGAGAAGCTGTGTGACAATTCAGCAGAGAAAGGTGGCTGAGCATTAAGCATACCAGGCATCTCTGGAAATTGTGTCATGTTGTTTTCATTAGTTTCCGATCTTGGTAAGCTGGGATTGACTAAATGCTCTAAGGGAGTTCAAAATGAGAATGGCTGAATCACAGCAGACTCACTGGAGTGATCGAAGGCAACAGCAAGCAGAAATCTGCATGAGTCATCCTAAAGAAGAGGCCAGAGAAAAGGGTGGGTGTGCTTTGTACTAAAGTACATAGCTCTTCTGGGAACATGGACTTCTCAGGAGCTTCTGCTTTCCTATTCTGGTGTAAATCCAAAGGGAATCTACTATTTTCTATGAATTGCTCTAAATAAGGATGGGTTCTGCTGGAAACAAGAGGTACAGCCCAAATTTTTACACCCATTCTATCCTTCAATCCAGCTGTTTTTCACCTGCTGCTGAGCAGAGACAAAAATGTACCCGGAGACATTACAGGACCATTGCCTTAGCTTCTTCCACTGTAATATTCCAAAAGTGTAAAGAAAAGGATCTACTCATTTTGGGCAGAGGCTGGGAGCACAGTGCCTCCCACAACAGGGCCATTCCTTGCCCTCACATTGCTACCATGCACAGCCTTCTTTCCTGTCTGACCCTGTCTGACCACGCATGGTGGCGTTCACCCTACTACACCTCCCACAGCTGCCAGTGCTGGCAGGAAAGGGGACTAGCAAGAGCTAGTTGCCTTGATAGGTGGATGCATGGATTTTTTTCTGCTTTTTCCTTGTGTGGATTGGCAATTGGCAATGCCACAAAGGGTCTTGGTCTGAATCCCACAAAGCAGTGTCTCAGCACCTTCACATTTCGACAGTAGCCCCACAGCCTTTGTAAAACTGTGTTGTTTACTTCACAGTAAATATCTGTCTGCTAAATACAGCCACCACCAAGCCTTTACTTGAAATCCTTGAAGGAAACTAGTTGCCCTGTTCTCTGCATATCCCATGATTGTTTCTAGAAGGGTGTATGTGGTACCCTGCTATTCTCAAACCAAATAATAGTTCCTGCTGCTCATCTCTGGTGGAGACAGCTGTCCCTTCAGCATGTTGGTGACACTGCTCCCAAATATCCTTCTGTTGGAATCAGCTGGGTGAAATGACTCACTTTAAATAATCTGTCATTTTGATAATTTGGGTCCTTTTAACCGCAGAAGATTTGGGATGGCCCAAATGAGTACCTGCCCTGGCAGTCTGCCAGCGCACCGGGGCTGAGCCACTGAACACTCACTCACACACTCCCTGCTGCTGAACACCAGGCAGCATGTTTGAGGGACTCCTTCAGTGACTCCAAAGGCTTCCTCTGGCCAGGCTCCTCCCGAATTTTCCACTCAGGGCACTGTTATCTACAAGGACTCATGCTTCCACAGCATGGTCCAAGCAAGGATCTCAAAGCTCTGTATAGATGGAAATTAGTGCCATCTCAACAGTGACCTTCCCAGCCCCAGCCTGGAGCCACAGTACACTCAGCTGCTCCCATAGCTCACCTCCCCTCTGCCTGGCTTCATCTTCCTATGTTTATTGCTTTTGGTGTTCTGTGTGCCAGAGGAAGAGTGCCAGCATGACCATAAACTCTGTGTTCCCCTGTGGCGAGGCACCTCCACATTCAAAGGAACTAAGTTGTGCTAATGTTTACAAGAAATATTCTAATTCCAGTGTGTGAAACCATCCTCTTGACATCTTTCTGTGGCTAAGCATTAAAATGTTTATTCAGACTGGACCAAGATCTATTTCAAGCCAAAACCCCACAGTCAGACATTCCTGCATTCTACAACAGCATTCCCTAAAGCTGACTGCGACAGGGCAAAGCTGGCTGTTGCTGTCTGGGGGACAGAAAGATTCTCTCCTGCTCATGCGTTGTCCCCTTGTTTCTGTGAAGTGCTGCACAGTCACAGTAAGTGATGGCTCACTAGCTAGGAAGCACAGCTGCTCTGCATGTGAATGAGTGCCCAGCACTTTCAAGAAACTATGACATGGACAGTTCCCCTTTTCAATGCTCTTTGATGTCCAATAAAAATATATATGTCAAAATATGTGCACCAATTGCCTTCAGTTAAGCATTGGATTTACCTGCATATTCCCACCAATCTTCAACTGCAGCTAATTATCTCATGAAAGTTTTCTTCATTTCTAGTTTTGCTTTCTTAATGTGAAAAATCTAGTGTCTAATGACGTACGAGCTGGTTTTTCTGAGGTTTGGTTTGTTGGGTTTTTTTTAAAATCACATTATTAGATTTCTCCCAGAAAGTTTCTCCTTGTGATCTTATGGTATGGATAATCTTCGGGGTATTATGCATGTATCATCCCAGATGAGTGTAGGAAATGTAATCAGGTGAACAAACAGAAGTATAATTACATTTTCCTCGACCTTCTATATATGTAAGCATTTGATATGTGTGTAAAAATACAAGGCTTGCATTGATAAATGTGATTTTCTGCAGAGAGACACAGTGACAACAAATGTGTGTCTGTCTACCTGTGTATATCGTGCCTTCCTTTTCCAGAGTGTGGTATTACTAACTTGGAAAACCAAAAAATAAGAAGAAATTATCACACTTCCTTAAAAATAATGAGATTTTAAAACATCAATATATAGTGAATCCTCTGTCTTTCAGTCTTCAGTCTTCAGGTTCTGCTCTAAGAGATACTTCCAAGCTTAAAAGAAAAGCATTGTTGAGATTCCTATGTAATCAAACCAGGGCTTGAAAAGACACCATTTGTCATGAGCCACACACTGAATCTGTGAGAGCTGGCAGCAGTGACAGTATTACAATTAAGAATAACATTTTTTCCAGATAGGATAAACACCATTTGTCACTTCATAAGCTTTTGGATGTGAAAATGGAACTATGACTATTTTCTTTTCTCATCCAGATGTAGATGATGTTGCTTCATCTTCTGACAATGTATTATTAGACAGCACTACATGAAATTTAAAACCTCCTCTCTTTCAGCTCCCCTCCTTATTCCCCAATTTTGACACTGTTTTCTTGATCACTGATACAGAAGCCATCCAAGTGCTTTATTACTGATTGGCTGTATCACTTCATACTCAAAATGTGCTATACCAGAAAAGGAAGATCCAAAAAGGATGACAAAGAAGCATGTGGGAATATGTGAAGTTGTTAATATCCATACTGTAAAAATCTGGTATTGGTTATGGCAGTACATTTCAGAATTGCAGGTCTAGGGTCAGTATGACAGAGGTAAATTTGTAGCTAAATTGGATGCCTGGGTATCTTTTTGTCATGACAGTTGCACCCTTTACAGAAATGTCAATAAAGCTGTTAGCTATCCATTCCATATGTCAACAAACAGGAGAGGGATGTGTGTGACCACATCCAGGGGTGCAGTTGGGAATGCTTACTGCAGCACTGCAGAGCAGAGGAAACTAGAAAGGATCCTGGCCAGGATTTCCAGATATTCCAAATGTAATATTCTGGCGCACATCATCCAGGAAATCTGTGTGAGTGCTGGGTGTATAACAATTTTGAACGCCTCTGAAAATCCTTCAGCCAAAAGAAGCATGCCACCAAGTGAAGCACAACTGCAGGGTGCTGGACAGACCATTGTTTTTCTCAACTATCTTGGGGTGACTCTATGATGTGTATCTCCTACCATGGCTCTATGCCAAAAAAAATTAATTTTGTACCTTTTCTGTGCCTTTAAACTGAGCTTGAGAGGGGAGGAAAAAAAAAACCCAAACGAACTTTTCAAAGCAGTTTCTCAAGGACACAGAGATACACTCCTCTGCGTTCTCCAGCTGTGGTAGCACGGAGGAAGCACCCTTCTTGCTTCTTCAGCCAGCTTTTTTCAGGTTTTTTTTTCTCCGGCATGAGATGGAGAGCTGAACTTTGTTTCCTGGGACTTTGGTTTTTCCCTTCTTCTCTTCTGGACTGTTTCAACAACATCAGAACACATCGGGAGAATTTTTCCTCAAGGCCCGGGAGTGGGCCCTCGCTGACCCAGCTCCAAGGAGGAGAAAGACCACACCTACAGAAGGACTCTGAAATCTTCCCAGGTTTCTCTCCACAGCGAGAGTTTTATTATTTAGCATTATTATCCTTTTCCTGTGTGTTTGTTAAATAAATAGTTTTTATCTCTTTCAGTTTCCTTCAAGGAAAATTTCCTTTTTTCCCCAACCTGGTGGGGGAGAGAGTGGTTGTAACCTGTTTTTCTCTCAGAGGATATATTGCTAGATTTTGGCCAAACCGGCACATCAACAAAGTTAAAAAGGGATTTTTAATGACCACAGATAAATAGCATCCAGGTAATGCCTCTTGCTGCTGAGATGTTGTCTCGGTTTGAGATAAATTAGGAGGAAACATCCCTCTAATAGAAGGCAGGTTTCAGCAGCCCTTTCCCCACCAGGTTCAGAAAGAAATTTCTTGGAGGAAAGTGAAAAAAGCTGTTTATTTAACAAGCAGGGTGCACGCAGGCACAAGAGAATGAATAATGCTAAATAATGAAACCTCTCGCTGTGGAGAAGACCTGGCAGATTCAGAGTCCTTTCTGTAGGTGTGGCTCTGCTCTCTCCGGAGCTGGGTGCGGCGTGGGCCCCTCCAGGCCGCGGTGTGGGGCCTCCCGGCCGTGGGGTTCCAGACCGGAGCAAACCTGAACAGTTCCAGGAGAAGAAGAAGAAGCCACAGTCCCAGGAAAATTCCTTGCTTCAGCTAACAGGCTAGCTAAAAACCAAAGAATTTTAACTCTCCGTGTCTCTCTCCTGAGAAACAGAGCTGAAAGCTGGCTAAAAGCAGGAAGGTGCTCCCTTGGCTCTGCAGCGGTGAGAGCACAGGGGAGTCTGTGAGTTCTTGAACACAAACCACGCTGAAGAATTCGCTCGGCTTCCCCGCCTCTTTCTCTCGGACCCAGCTTAAAGGTACAGAAACTCATGTCTGGACAATAAGTAGATGATAGGGAATACAGTGTCATACAGTCACCCCAGGACAAATGTCATAACAAGGTGCCTCCTAAGGGATACAGAGGAAAATCAGCCAAAAAATGGCCAGCAGCACATCTTGTAGTTCTTTCGTATTTCTTTCTGAAATCTCTCTCTTGCTCTCATATGCCCAGCTGTGAGCCACAGGGGTATCTCCTTGAGGGATTCTGCCTCCTTGAATGACTATCAGAGTTCTGCTTGCTGGTGTGCTCTGCTCCTGCCTGGGTTTTGGACACTGACAACTCATAATCTTTCCAACTGTTTTTCTTTTATTGTTCTAGATTTTGATTTTTTTTTCCCCCAGACAATACCCTCCAAAGTGTTGAGAGGCAGCCTGGATGCAGATGTTCAGGCCGGAAGCGTCTCTCCCTCACAAAGCCAAAGAAAATTTAGATTCCTTTGCAGACTCATCACAAGAGACACACAGGTCCCCTCTGTCCACCCCTGTCTTCACCTTGGCAAGTAGTGGTGCCCATGTTTAGGGGAGAGAAGCGTGGCTGGGCTGTTCCCTCTGCCCTCCATTGAGGAGAATGTCCTTCCTGGGTCCTGAGCTGATGCTTGTGTTAGTCTGCACTCAATACTCCAGCAAAGAGCAGCACAAAAATGAGCACCAACGATTCACCTCGTTCACCAAAAGCGACTCACCAGAAAGGAATGGTAACTTAAAGAAAGACACTGTATTTACAGTTCTTGAGAGACAACACCCTACAGCTACCACTAGGAACAAAGCAATGACTTAAATAAAGTCACCACTTTTCATGGTGTTTGGCGCCTAACCAGCATCAAACCACGACATGGGGGACAAAAGTTCCACATACAAGAAGATGAGATGAAGCTTGTTAGAAACTGCAAAGTGACATAACCTAAAAAACTCAAGTAAGTGATGAACAGCCTCAGCTTAACTCTGTGTATCGCAATAGTCTCCCCACATTGTTGTACATGATGCCTTCACCAAGGCCGGGTACGCTGTGATGGGCCATGAATGACACAGGTGCTGTGCCCAAGCTTCACCCCATTGTTCAAGGCCTGGTTTCCTGCCCAATGGGCAGCCCCAGCCTTGCCCTCTGCTCCCACATGAGAAGCAGTGCACTGAGGCAAAGCCCCCTGCTTTGTCCCCCATATGGCATCCCAGTTCTAGGGAGAATGAGGACCAGCCAGAAGGATGGGCCCTCCACCCTCCTCTGTTCCTAAAATACCTTGTTTATAACCTTAAACAGCCTGGACACGTTACATCTCCACTGTCTTTGATCATCTGACATCTACTCTGTCTGCCTGCAGTTTCCAGCCTGGGAAGGATGGAAATTTCATGAGAGTCCCCCTCCATTTAAGCACGTGCCTGCCTTAGGGTTGAGTCATCCCTGCCGAGATGATTTGCAAAGTGACGTTGTCCCAGCCTGAGCTCACTGTGCTCTGGGTGCTGCCTTGCCTGTCCTCCCGGGGCTGTGAAAAGAACACTCTCAGGCATCAGCTGGTTCACAATGCACAAGCTCAGAAGCATCAGAAAAAGTGTTTGACCTTTGTGTGTCAGGTGTGCTAGAAACGGATCAGCATGAGGCAGTGAGAGGCACAGGTGCCTTTTGAGCAGGAGAAAAAAGGAACTTGGCAAGCCTTTTGATGTGTCTCAGTGAGCAAACAGCAACATCAACAAAGACAGGAAAAGATTTAGAAAAGCATACTTGTAATAGCTGAACACAAAACTGTCCAAAAGTGACAATTTTGATAGCTTCAGAGACAATTTGCCTTGTGTTGAGCCTGATTTGCTGTCATTTCACATAATACAAAAACTTGAAAATAAGACACAGTCAAAATGTTCTGGAGAGGTAATGGCTGCTTCGTTTCCTAGGCTAACATCCTCAGGTGAACTTTCTCCATTCTACAGCCAAAGGTGGAAAGTGTCCATAGGCCTCAAATGGAGATGATTTAGGCTGTATTATTTAGAGCTACTCTAAGTGAGGGGAGAGACAAGGAGTTGAAAACAATCCTCCCCTTTTACCTTTCTGCTTGCCCTCCTACAGTGAAAAATCTCCGCTTCCCATGGGCTTTGCTATAACCCTGGTCTGGGAAGTTCAGGTGTTTAACCAACAAAGTCCAGCAAAGCAGAACCTGAAACAAGGACTGTGACTAATTAAGATGCTATCTTGTGAGCACATTCAGATGAAAGTTCCTGGGAAGAGAATACAAAAATCGTAAGTAGCTGTAAACTGGTTCTTTTCACCAACCTTAAAGCAGGGTACCACATAACAAATCACAGCTGTGCATATCTGATCCCCATCTAGCATCAGTTCATGCATTATTTACATCCTTATTACTGGCAGGGGAGTTGAACAGAAATGATGGGAATATCTGTTACACCTGATGGGAGACAAGCATTTTGCATAGCTCACACTTGTGGCTGAGCATGGCCCAGAAAGGCAGGGGCAGAGGAAGTAGGAAAGCAACTGAGCTCAGAGAAACTGGAACTCCTTAGAAATCAGATAAATGGAAGAGAAAGCATGTTTTGGAGTGCGAGCAGACACTCAGTGGATGGGAGAAAGAAAGAAAACTTGCTCACTTTGCCTCTATCCAGAGCTGCAGCAAAGAGCAGCTGAAGTGAGGAGAGGCATGAACAGAAAGAATTAGCAATGCATGAAGCACCAGCATGCTTCAGAGAGTGAGCTGAAGTCCTTGTTACCTTTGATTGACACTTGATGGCCAGTGCTAAAGGTAAGGGGTTTCTTGGCTACTAACCCAGGCAGGGAGCTGCTTCCTGGCTCGGAGATGTCTAATAATGCACAAAGGGCCTTGACACTCCCCTAAAAGAGATGGTGAGGCACACCACACCCTGTGGTGATCAGGCAGTCTCCTGAATCCCAGGACTGCTGTCATGTAGCCCGGTTGTGGAGGTGACTGCCCATGGGGAAATGGATGGACACCACCAATTACACTTCCGCAGAGCACTCAGTTTTCAGCTGGTGGCAGCTGAAAACTTTGCCTCCTTTCCAGTGAGGTCTAGAACAAAACCATGAAAAGCTGTGTTTTCTATACCTGAAAACCATTTTGGCTCCTTTCTGCTGTCTCATAGGCAACCTGGAACAGATTACTTCTGCTGTCTTTACATAAATGCTCCAAACTCCTAGCTGGACAGAAGGGACAACCTTCCAGACAGGCTGCCAGGCAGAATGGTTTGGCTCTACTGCTGCCTCATTGCTATTAACAGAAGTGTATTCCAGGACCACATCCAGCTGCAGGCAGAAGCAGGCAGGAAGCTAGCACACAACCTGCCATACACCATCTGCTTTAAAAACTGGAATCCAACCCCAGTCCAGCCCTTCAGGCAGTAACATGACTGTACCCAGGTCAGCTGAAACCAAACTCTCCATTTGAATAAGCAGACCTCCAAGTATGACTTCTCTGATGCACACTGTAGCACCATGCTGGATCATCACACATAAGATGAAATTAGCCTTTTTCCTGTCCTGAACTCCAAGTCAGAGCCAATTTTTCACAACTGGTCCACGTGGGTCACAAAACAGTAGCACAAGATTGCAAAATCCCTGTGTGCTGGCCTGGCTGCAGAGGAGGAACGTGAGGAAGAAGTCAGCAGCATGAGGCTCACATCTGGTCAAGTTCCTGTATACACGAAGGGTTTAAACTCAAGCATGTTACCAGCTGCAGCCACCATGGCAGCCAAGGCTCAACGACAAGCAAAACCTCTGTGTATGGAGGTCACAAGAAGAAAAAAGGTCCAGAGCTGTACGAAAGGGCATGGTCCATTTGGAGGACCTCTGAGCAGTGGCCCCCAGGGGAGGCATAGCTGCCAG
The DNA here is from genome assembly GCA_014706295.1 of Lycocorax pyrrhopterus obiensis. Classification (NCBI taxonomy): domain Eukaryota; kingdom Metazoa; phylum Chordata; class Aves; order Passeriformes; family Paradisaeidae; genus Lycocorax; species Lycocorax pyrrhopterus. Next base: position 131,418,707 of record JACSVZ010000002.1, on the reverse strand, counting down.
TGTGCATAATTGCCAAGAGGTTTACAGGGAAAACCCACAGCACAGCAGGACTCTTAATGTTGTCCAGATCAAAGCAGCTTTGTGGTTTAGAAAATGTGTCATCAGAGGGAGGGAAAAAAATTAATGGCAACCTCTTCCAGGACAGCCTTGTAGTGCCTACTTGGTACAAACACCTTGTGTGAGGTTTGTATAACCCTCACAGACATCCAGAAAACTGCCAATGGGCATGAGAAAAGAGGGTACAGCAGCCCCAGCAGCCCCAGACCAAAGACAAGCTCATGTGCACGGGCTAGGTTTGTAGGCTACACCACATTGCGGCCAGTTCAGCCTGCTTTCCCCTTCCAGGGCACCTGGACAATTTTGACTGGTCTTGCATCTTCTCTAGTGTTTCATGGTGATTCGGGAAAATGTAAGGAGTCATAGCTTCAGCTTTCCAGAAGCTTCCCTTGCAAGGCAGCCTTGCACAGGACAGCTACAGAAAAACTCCTTATATTCCAGCCCTCCCTCCCTTCCCAAGTTCTTCTATGCAGGGGTGAGGTGCAGATGCACCTCAGCATTTGCTGTTTGGAGACAATCCTACACTTGAGACCTTTATCTGACTCACCTGATTTGCCCTTACTCCAGGGTAAGGGCAAATCACTCCATGTGACTGATGTAAGCAAGCAGGAGGACAAGCCTGGTGTGGGGGAATATGTTTGTTAGCACATTCCATCCATCCAGTTATCCACAGAGGCCTAACGAGACCCAGGAAGGCAGCCACACGCCAGGCAGCTCAGACTTCATCTGTAATTGCTACTTGTGCAACAAGTTGCAATCATATGAGAGCTACAAACATTAAGACTATTGCCCCACCAGGAACATAAGCAGGAGGAGAGACCTCTGTGACACAATTTTAATTCAGATCATCACAGGGACCCTGTGTGCTATGAGGATCACAATTCATGGGCTAAATCCTGAAGGCCTTGCTCAGTATTTTTCTGGAACTGAAAAGCGTTTATGGAGGCTGTGCAGAAGCCTTACCCGGCTAAACGCTATGAGACCAGGAGCCCTGCTTTCCCTGAGCAGATATCTAGCACCACAAAAGCCTGGTTTACCTTACAAAGCACAGAAAAGGGATTCTCTGCTGTGAGGAATCCACCGTATAGGAGATGTCAATATGAGGATGGGCAGTCTCTTAGTCTTGTAGTGGATTAGTCTCCATTAATCTTTAGGTCTTCTAGATTTTGCCATATTTGAAACAAACAAACAAACAAACAAACAATTCCAATGTTGTTGTGAATCCCTTTAGAAACCAAAGGTAGCACACCACTCTTGCATGTTTTCCCATGAGACTTGACAAGAGCAGTGGCTGGGAAGCTTCAGAAGAATTCTTGCTTGTTCATAGTGTTATGGCAGGTGCTGACTGGGGGTACATTTCTCAGCCCTACCAGGAAAATGGAGAGAGAGCTGGGAAAGAACAGGCATCTGAGTCCTTGTATTGAAACAGGTGCTTAAGTTCTACTCTGTGTAGCACTGTGTATGTTCTGGTAATGCCTGCTGAACCCAGTGAAGGCAAGGGGTCCTGTGGCATTGGGTATAGATACTCAGATACTCAGACTATAGTAGGCTGGGGGCATTGTTTCTTACAGAACACAGCAAGAGGTCACACAGAAAGATGCCTCTCCTCTTCAGTATTTATCATTAGAGCTGAGGCTCTTTCAAGGATTCCCTGCTCTCTGATCTCTGACAGAGGTCAAATGAGAACACAAATCTCACTGATAAGGTTGTAAAATATGCCAGTTGAATGTCAGATACAATTAAAAAGGAAGATATTAGTGATGTGATAGCTCATGGGGAAGAGACTGCTGAATCAGTTGTGAAAATGGGCAATATGTTAAAGGAAGCAGCAGAGCCCAAGCAGAGTGAAAAGGTTTTACACCGCATAGCAAAAGTAAAATCTGGGTGATAGTGCAGGAAGCTTTACTATGAGCACACCAGTCACTGTGGGAGGGTTTGGAATATCTTCAGGGAAGTCACCCTCTTATGACATCCAAATGGTTTTGGGATAACTTCCAGAGATATCTGTGATTTCACTACATTAATGTGTTGCATTAGATTTCCTGGTACACTGATTTTCAGCCTGGACATCTTTCTAGCTGAACTGTCTCTAGGTGTTGGAGGTGTGTGCCCTTAAAGAAATTAGTTCTTTAACACTGTCTGTGCAGCACCAGGGATATAGCAAGGAGAGGAAATCCCCATGCACACCCCATTATCAGGATCACAAGGACAACTTCCCTATTCCTTATTTGCATCAGCTGCTGTGGTATATATGCTCCAGGTCACGCAGGAATGGCCGTACAACTCCTGCCACTCAGACTACAACCCTACGCATATTTGCACAAGAAAAGGCTGGAGACTGAGGTGGAGGAGGAAGGAAAAGGCTGGGTAGAGTACTGCACTGCTCTAGCAATGAGAGTTGGTGAAGGGCAGGACAGGTGTCACAGGGCCCTTTCAGCCACCCCAAAGCACCTAAGTGGAACTGAGAGATGATGTGGTACAGGCGAAGAGGACCTTGCCTGTACCTCAGAAGAAAGCAAGGGAAGAGCTCTTACTTCCCTGGCTCATGGTTTCTTGTTTATGCTGTTTCTGAGATAGTGACCCCACATGAAGCTTCAGGCACAGAAAACAGGCCACTTCACCCTAATCTCAGCCTCATTTATTGCCTTGTGTTCCAGTTTATTATTACGGAAAAGTTGGAGCAGGCAGGCCCTGGCAGCTCAGCCTGGCACACCCCTGGGCCCCTTGGATACTGTGGCCGTCCAGAGGCACACCATGCCCTGGGCACCCTCTTGGAGTGCTCTGCCTTTCCCTTCCCAGCCACACAGGCACCCTCCTTATTCCCAGCATACCTCTGGGTCTCCACTGAGCCAGAGCTCCCACCTTGGCCGAGCTTAAGGAAAAGCAGCAGAGAAAGCAAGTGCTCCGCACCCGTGAGAGGGTGTTTCTGTGTAAACTGTCAGTGTACCGAGTAGTACTGGCACACACACACAGCCCTGGCACAAATGCACCCAGCTGTAACTTTCACACAACAAAACTCCAGTCAAGCCTAAGATGATGGTGGGAGCTGAGGCAAGGGAGCAGGTTTCTGGCCACCAACAGCAGAAATTTGGGTTAATCTTTCATATCAACAAATCTTCCCTTTACATTTAAAACTCCTTCTTGTCTTTCTGCCTTCATACTCTACACCAAACATGCTTTACCTACTGGTCACTTATCGCTAGTAAACCAGATGAAATAACCATTTTTCTTGCACTATCACAAAGCCCCATTTTGGGGTAACTGCATGTGTGGAATTTTCCAGGTGGTTGTGATAAGCAGCCCATGTGAACAGAAAAATAAACAGTAGGGCTTTTAGATGCTACTCAAATTGCCCTGGATTGTTTCCGCAACACCTGCACAGGCCCTTAACCAAAGCCTCTGGCTGCCTCCAAGTGAAACGGGGCATTTGATGCTATCACGACAACCAGATGCCGAGCAGAGAATTTAGAAAGTGTCAGCAAACAATACTGGAGTTGTTGGGATATTTAAAAGTGTCTTGAGCAGCTGTAGCCGGCTAGAGTACATAAAAGGGAATAGCAATTAATTCACAGTGGTCCACACCATTGATCTAACACACAAATGGGAGGAGCAGGTGACTAAATGTCGTGCTTCTGGCTTGTACCTGAAACCCAGGTAACAGATTTCCACTTCCTTACCAGACACAGTAGAAAAAAATGTGTAGTGATGTACTGCAGTGGCTGTGGAGTCAGATAACTCCAATAAGAGGGGTTGTTTTCTCTAAACCATAGACAAATGAAAAGTGTAGAAGAAAAGTCCAGTTTCAAGTCAGTTGCTTCCCTCCTATTGTTTTATTGAATATATTTTAATTTTCACATTTAGCTGAATTATTTCTAATTGGTGGTATGTTATATAAATCCCTCTTACCTGAAATCAGATTTTTACAGATTCTTCCATCCACTCCTGCTCTTCTTAAAGCCAACAGAATTTTTGTTGATAGTCAGGAGAACTAGCTCCAGTGCAGATCCTGGTCATGAGAACCAGTGTGTAGGCATCAGGAAGGTGAGGCATGTACATGGGATAACCATGTATCTCCCTCCACACATGTGCTTTAGCAAAAGGCACAGAAAGGGCAAATTTAGAGGGCAGTCCCATGTCTGGGCTTGGCAGGGATGCTGTGCTTGCTGTATGAAGCAAATGCCCTCAGATGATGCATTGTACAGCAATACATATGCCCAGGCTAGAGAAAAAGGGCTAGAAAGGGCTCCTGGGATGATCAAGCTGAGCTCTTGACTGCCACAAACACTGAATCTTAATTCCCAGTATGAATTTTCAGACAGGACCAGAGGGGATATTCTCACCTTCTCCTTGCACCCCAGCCCCATGACACTGTATACCACATGGTGGCCAGGCTGTCCAGTCCCCCTGCTTGTGTGTGTGAGCTGGTTTCTCACTGTGCAACTGCTTCTCAGAGCCCCTGTGTCCCTGAAAAGCCTTTGAATGGCCTGGCAGTCTTGTTCCTGGTCTTAAGCATTGAGCTATATGAGGGAAGGCGGCCATACACCTTATTGCTCCTTCAGCTATACCTGTCGGTCTTGATCTGCCCCTTGACCCCTTCCAAAACTTCTCAATTGCCATTTTCCTAGAGTGGACCCCCCCACTTCACATCTTTCACAGCCTGCCCCATGCCAAGGACTCCATCCTCCCTCATCTCCTCTCTGCCACACGTCCGAGCTTTTCGGTCCTTCGCATCCCTGTTGCTCACATGGTCACCTGCACACTCCTTCCCCAGAAATCTTCTGCACTTTCAGACTTCTGCCTTCCCCATCCCTAGTGAGCATTTGGCTGCAGCACCAGCTCCGTGGCCCACAGGTGATCCAAAAGAGGCAAAAAGAGAGCAAGACGTGTGACACTGATACCTACATCTCCCTCTCTTTGCTTGTATTGTCATACGGGACTGAAAGGTACCAGAAAGGTGCAGGCATGGGATATCATCCAGATACAGCTTACATCTATTCTGTGAATTACAAGCAGGAAAACTTATGGGGTGGTTGTGGGCAGCTCCCAAAAACAGCCTCAGTGTTTTTCTTCAGCCGGCGCTGCACCTCAGGTAGTCCTTCAAGGCTGGAGCTGAGGCAGCACGCAGCAGCTTGGGGACTGCTCTGTGCGTGGACATGAATTCAAAGGTCACAAGAAATGCAGAGGCTCTTGGAGTCATGCACAAAGTCTGGCTGTGCCTGATGAGCCGGGAACACCATGTACAGAGCAGACACTAGAGCCACATAGCCCATGGAAAAAAAATCAGCCCAAAGGCTTGAAAGGAGACAAATTTCTTACAAACCATACTTTTCCTGCAATACCAAGAAATTGTGCTCAAGAAATCTACCTCTTCTTTTAGAAAAATTCACCTGACATGCTCCTTCTCTTGAGAAATGTTTCCAAGCCCAAAGTGAGTGCAAACAGATGCAAGTATGTCAGAGGCTGTGAAAAGCTGGAGAATCTTTATGGGAAATGGCAGCCCCAAAGAAATACACCCAAGATTGACTTTGAAACTTAATGATGGTAAGGAATGGTGTCAAAGGGGATGACTTTCATGAAATATCCAGACAGATCACCTGTTCTGCAGCTCTCAGTGCTTCTGGTACCTTCCCAAAGGCCGATGCTCCTGATTCTCCCTGCCTGGCTACCAAAACCTCCACTGCTTGTCTCAGGATATAGCCTGGGATTTTTTTTTAACCATCCTGTAGTGTAATGACAATGTAATATTTAAGAGGAGTATGAAATTAAATGTGGTCTCAAACTAGGTCTCTTTGTGAGTGCTGAACAAGGTGCATTATTCATTTTCATATTTAATTCATTCCAAAACTCCATTTGTGGATCCTGTTGATGTGTGCTGACCCGAAGCAGCACAGAATCAGTTTCTCACCACAGAATATATGGGGACCCACACCACATCTTGGAGAGCTCTCTTCTACTTCTTGGGTATCTTGAACATAACCACAGAAGTTCATATCTGGATTCAGATGGCTCAGTGGCTTGGGCTGTGATTTGCAGTTAAAGGTGGCTTGGTGCTCTCTGGGCTCATTTTTCAGAACTGCTGAGCATCAAACTCAGCTTCAGGACCTAGGCTTTGAAATTATAAGTATTATTTGGTGATGGATACTGTGAAAAAATAGGTATATCTCAAATCACATGCCCCAAGTTTTTAAATTTTTCACTTTAATCTATCTCAATTTTGCCCAGTCAAAACTACCTTGCTTTAGTCTAGCTCAGTTTGCCATTAGCTATGGACATCACCCCTACAGTAGAGTGGAAACAACCATTTCTTTCCAGTAGCAGTGTTTGAACAGCATGCAGCAACTAGGATGTAAATTCACCTGTGGAACAGTCAGGGGAAAACCAATTTTACCTCACTGCTCAATCAGTTAGAACCGCACATTTCAAACACTGAATGAGGTGATGAAAAAGCTAAAAACAGAACATATGATCAGGTAATTAGCAGTATGCAAAGGGACTGAATTAAAGTGGCAAAGGACTCCGTGGTCCGGGTCTTTCCAATCTCTGTCTGCTTGACTTTGCAGCCTTAATGTTCTCTGAACACAGATTTTGAGTTATAAATTAATATTTTTGTGTGATTCTGTGATTTATATTACAGGATTACCTTCATTTCCCCCTCAAGACAAGATGCACTAGTCCAGGCATAGCATCTGATCCACAAAGCTTACAATCTAAGGAGACTAGTATAGGAGGAAGGGAATAAAGGAGAAATAAAGCTTAAACACATATGGTTGTGTATATATATATATATATGCACACACACATACACAAGAGTGCATCTCTGTATTTAAGTTACATATGTACTGATTTAAATACTCAGCATTTTTAATATATGTATATGCATAGAGTATTTGCATAACTATAGATGTGTATGTATATATATGTGCAAATATATATATATATTTATATATGTCTTGAGTATGTAAGAGAGCACTGCCTTTCCCAGCTGCCTTGCAGCCTAGATAACATACAGTGGCTGGTTTTCCTGCTGGTGTCACAGCATCAGCAAGCTGTGAGAGGCATATCAGCGACAAGGCCTTCCAGGTTTCTTCAGGGACATGCCCCATGCATAACGTGCAATGGTAGTGCAAAAATGTTTGTGAAAGGAATGGGAAAAATTTTGAAAGCTTCTAGGAAATTGCCTTTCTAATTAGATTTGGCTGAAAGAAGAAGCATTCTTATGGGAAATTATTTTTCAATTTCTCCTATTTACTTGTCTTTTGCAGACATTGCCCATTTTGCTTACTCAGTTTGAAGGAGAGAGAGCAAAACCTGATATTTTTACTTTCCAAAACTATTTTTATGTGCATCACATGAAAATTGAGATTTAATGAATGAGTTTTAACATAAGAAAACACTTTTTCACTGTGAGGGTGACTGAGCACTGGTGCAGGTTGATCAGGGAGGTTGTAGAATCCCCATCCTTGGAGACATTCAAGTGCTAAATATGTGAATCTGATTATTTAGATTTTTCATTTATATAATGTCATTTACTGTCATCTATCTGCAAATGGCAAAAGTGGTACTCAGTAGTTTTCAGTTATTTTTGAGTCATTAAGCACGAAATGTTTTCCAGTAGAAATACAGATTTATCTCCAGTAAAATGAAACCTAATCACTGGGAGTTTAATCTTCTTACTCACGGTTTACTGAGTCTCCTGGTCCTGGGTCAGAGAATCCCAGCAGGGCTCCAAAGACTCCAGCAATCTAATTGTTGTCATTAATAACTATTTATTTTCTTGGAAGGACTTTGAGCTCTATAAGGCACATTCAAATACCTACCAGTGAGTAATAGTAATCATACAGGAGTATTGAGACACATGGCACTGCTCCCATCCTTCAGGTACTAATAGAGATGCCTTGTAAACATCTGCGGGCTGTTCTTGGGACACAGGTAAAGGAAATACCTGTCAGTCTCACACACAGCAACCCTGGCTTCTAACCCTTAGTAGGGTTTATTTCTGGAGTTCCATTGATTCATTTTTGAAGCAGGCAATTGCCTATTTTAACCAACCTTACCAAAACCAACACACCTCTTACAAGAGCACCGAACATCCCATGAAATCCATGTAAACACTCTTTTGCCTTCTTGAAAGCCTGCTTGTGCTGTGTACAGACTAACAAATCAAAGTGCCTGCAGTGGTGACTAATGCCTCCCTTGAAGAAAAAGACTGGTTTCTGTGATCTGCTGTGCTTAGCAAACCTGCCTTTCTTCATTCTCACCAGTGTAAATAAAGGCTAATTTAACTGAAATCAGTGGTTATACCAGTGGCAAACTGGGTGTAGTAGGATTTGATTCAAGCCCATGGTGGTGAGTACACAGTTGTTGACAAGTGTGCATATCACAGGCCAATTACTCAGCTCTCAAAAGGACTGGGAAGCCTTGACATTGTGTATTACATCTGTACCAGCTAAAGTCTGTTCTTTGGAATGACCCATCTCATCCTGGCCCAAAAGGTAAAGGAAGAGAAAAAGAAAAATTCCCTTGTTCTCCTTATTCTGTTATTAGTTAGCATTTTTCTACATATTAATAGCACTCCAAGTGCCCACCCTTCCTTCAGGGCCTGCTATGAAGGGCTGAGTGTAAGAGGAATGACTTTTCAGTGGAGGAAATGAATGGACCAATGAATCAAGGAGACAACACCTTCCAAAACATGGGGAAAGACAAGAAGGAATGGCTGAGAGGAGGCAATCACTCACATGCCACATGCCTCTTAGAGTCTTTGTGAGTCTTTTTTTTCATTCAAGCTTATTTCACAATGGCATTCAGTTGCTCCAACCTTTGCACAGACTGACATGAGTGAAATTGTCCATCGGTGTTACAAATGGTCTAGTTCTTACTCTACAGTTGTCTGCTGTCACACAGATTTTATATTAATCCTGGCTGCCTGGAACACATGGCTCAGAGAACCATCTTGAGAACCTTGCCTTAAGTCTGAAGTTAAAAGCGGGGGGTTCTTTTCCTATTTCTGATATAATATACTTGAAACACATGTACTGAACTCAGGAAATTTCTGCTACTTTATATTCCTTGATGAAGGCTCTTCCAAAAAAAGCTCCTGTATATGTTGCAGTGTTTGCTAGAGGCACAGTGGTAAATGGATACTCTGTGTCCTTTTGGTTGGCATTAAGATAGTAATGAATCATTGATAAAGCTAATTATGTACTCAGTTTAATCTAATATTACAGCACAGTAGCTGCACCCAGTGCTTACAGCACAGGAATATACAAAAGTAATTAATTTTACACTACTGCTGCTAACTGCAGTTGAACCTCTCCAGGTCATGAAAGTTTGCTAAAGCAAGTGAAGAAAATTATCACTGTAGAGTGGGCAGGGGCTCCGTTTTAATGATCTGTGCCAGACTCAGTGGCACTTCAACAAAAGAGGATAATTATATCTGATATACATCTGATGTATCCCAAGCAGCCCATAAAAGAGCTATTGACAGCTACATATGAAACTGGGCTACATGGGAGCTCACTTCAGATAGGAATCGTTGCTTCCCAAGTCTTTCATGGAGCATGATGGATGTTTACTTCACAAGCAGACTCATTTCATTTGCAAAGTAAGAGTAGATAATATGGGCCCAAAGTAATCGTAGCCCTGAAGCCAGCCCCTTTGTTGGTATGTACCATAATAGCTCCTTGATGGGAGTCATGCAGTCATGGGCCAGGTGAAGCTCTGATCCACTCCCTGAAATTACAAACTAAGCATTGTCTTTTAAATTAACATTTTTTTAAAGCTTAGGTCAGAGTATTATATTCCAGCTTACTATACATTCAAGTAGTGTCCACAGACAGACAATTCTCATCTGGTATCATGTCCTACCGAGGCGGAAAAATTTAGTTGAACTCACTCCTCTGACAGCAAAAGCCAGAACCAAATTAAGCCCAAATTTATGCTGGTCTGTGGATCATCACAGCCCAAGACATTCACAAGGGAAGTGACTGCTTCCTCACTAGCAACAATGCTGCATTTTCTGCCTCTTCAGAAACTGCACTGTTAGCTACAGCATAAGAAGCAGGGTAGGATAGGAAAGGAGAGGATGCGACAGGACAAGGATACATTACTGGCTTGAGCTTGTGATGCCATCAGACTCAGTCTTCTGCTACATGTAATTCTTTTGGAAATGTTTCCGTCTCAGAGACTACCATCATGCTACCCATCTGCCAGGCTCAAGCTCCAGAATGATCAAGGAAACATCAGCTCAAGCCTCCAGCCAGCCTCTGAGGGAAACCATCCTCTTCCTACCCAAATGCCCAGCATGTCCTGTCTTCAAAGGAAAATCAAACAGATGGACTTGACTAAACAGGAATTTATTGGGCAGGAGAGTTGAAGAGCAGAAAAAGCTCCCCAAAGACAAGCAGTCATTCCACAGCCCCAGATGAACAAGAGCTTGTCTCTTGGTGGAGGCCTGTTTGGCCAGATAGCCACTGCCCCCCACTGCTCAGGGCAGGCTAACCAGAGATGCCCTCCTCCTCAGCCCCTGCAAACTGCTCTGCTTTGGCTGATGCCTTTCTGCACCAACTCAGCAATGAGCAGGGAGAGCAGCAAGTCCCCTGCCTGGTCCCCTCCCTTGTCCATAATTTCTTTACCTCAAGATGACAAAAGCAGGTAGTGTTGCTACTCACCTTACTCATGTGGGGTTGGTTTGCCCTCTGGTATCATAACAGATGGGTGCATTTCACATCAGGTTATGACATGGCTACTCTTCCTCCTCACACTACTAGGACCAGGACAAGTCAGACATGGTGAGACAGAGCTGGGGATCAGGTCCTAGCAAAGTCAACAGTCTTCAAAAGGTTAGGCACCTGCGTCATGTTTAGCAGCAGTGCTAATGAAGCAGAAGAGCCCAGTGGAAAAAAAGTCCAAAGATAGATATAAACATTAACAGAGATGGAACAACACAAGGAAACGAGTACTACAGCCAACTGAAATAACACTGAACATTGGAAAACTGCTATCAATCTAGGAGATAGCCTGTCAGAGCTGAAAAACAGGGCTTTGGCACAGTCACCCATGGGTTTGCCACCTCTTGATTTGAGCTTTAGAGCTAATCTATTTCATTGTACTTGTTTTACAAACCTTGTCCAGCTGGATGGATATTTATAGAGAAAGTTCACTGTGTTGATCAACATTGAGGTGAGTTTTGTCAAAAACACAACTCTTCTGGCAGTATGTTGAGTTTTATGGTGATAGTCATTTTAAGAGTCTTATTTTGAACATTCTGCTGGGAAGTCTTTATCACCAGGACCATTTGGTTAAACAGAGAAGATTCTTACAACTATTCAATGTTGCTTTTTAACAGCAAAAGTTTCTACAGAGTCACTATTTTATTTCTAAATTTGCCATAAATTTCCATCAGCTACTTTCCTCTTTGACTAGAGATCTGTGATGATAACAACAATAATAGGTCATAAACAATTATGAAAGGTCCTAGCAAACTCATTTCTATTCAGAAAGATAGGACCTCCTTTGACTATTGTCCCTGCTATTCACAAATCCCTTCATCAGTTGAAGTTTCTTCATGTGCTCATTTTCTTGCCATTTGTCCTGGCTTTCTTCAACTGCCCTTTAGTTTTGCATAGTGGAGATTAAAAGGCAAAAAAAGAATAATGAAGAAAAAAGACCCAATTGCTTGAGATGATTTTTCTTCTTGGTGGGAATGTCTGTCTCTTCAAGGAGACCAATTAACATTCTCATCATCTCTCTGGACCTAATCTAAATATGAATAAAATATCAAACCCTTCCTAAAATTGTTCTTTGTTCTTCTTACCATACTGAAATTAACTTTTTGACAAGATGCCTGGCAGAGCTTCTATAGAAAAGGCACAATTCCTCCTCTTCCATATTTGCATAATGTAATGCAGTTGCATGTATCACTGGGCAGTGCTACTGTAACAACGGACACCCGTCTTTCCCAAAAAATCCCAGCCTTCAGGGAACAATTCAGAACTGTCCCAAAGTTTGGGGGGTTTGGACATCCAGATTATGACACATCATTTATGAACATATGGCACCACACCTTTTTGCTTAAAGAAAAGAGATTGTACTGAGCACTGAACATTTCATAGAAAGATGAAAATCTTGTATATGGGAACATTTGCAAGGTTCTTGCTCGCTTCTGGCTAATTATGGTCATTTCCACAAGTAATTACCCAAATTGCTCTTGCAATCAATGTAATTGTGCTAAGTTGTTTAAAAATCAGCTTCATTAGATTTTGCCTGGTAAAATGTACTGTTTTTCGAAACCGAAATTTTGATCTTGTATTAGTTGTCAACAGGACTTTAAAAGTAAATAGGTTTTCTTTTGGCTTCCTTCTCCCTTTCTTGCATGCTGGTGTGAGATTTTTTACACTCATTACAGATTAACTGTAGTCAGAAAATTGACTATAACCTCTTGTAAAAAGCTATTATGTGCATCTGCAAGTTATTGTATGGTTCTCTTTCATTTTGAAAACCATAAGATCTCTAGTCTATGGTTCAGGAATTAAAAGAATATTTCAAAATGTGAATATTGAGTGTTTAGGTAATTCTACCCTGAGTCTGTGGTGGGCTGAAATAACAAATAGTCACACAATAAGCAGAGCTGTTCCCTTACTCCTGCTGCACCCACACAGCCACGCTTTGGAGGAAGAGAGTGATGTTCCAGAAGCATGCTCCCTCCCAGCAGTTTCAATTGCATTCTGTCTAGGATATAATACACCACCATCTCTCCCTCTCTGACCCCACATCTCTCCCTGGCAATCTGCCTGCTGCTTTCATTTCCTTTCCAAATGGTTCCTCTCTACTCAGCCATTTACAAGGGGAAGTTGTAACTGCAGTAAGGTGCCCTCCGTGTCCTTCACTGCAGCTAGGGCTGTTTCATAGGACCTGCTCATGCTGTTAGCAAGCATTTGGACTGGCATCATAAGCATCTGCTGCTCAGGAACAGTGAGAAGTCGGGCTTGTGCTCTGGAGAGAGAATGGTGCTGGGGTGAGAGGGAAGAGCAGCCCTGAGAGGAGGCTGAGGCTGCCCACAGCTCTGCTCCAGTGATGCATCAGAAGGACGTAGCCCCTTCAGTGGTATATTTAACCTCACTGGTATCCTCTGTGGTGGGAAAGCCAGCTCTGTATCAGCTTAGCAGCCCTGGGTTACGCCGGAGGTGGTAATTGTCAAAATGGTACAGTAAATGCCATGCTGAGTGTGAACATCCACTGGTACGCCTCCGCAATCCTCTGTCTGAAGCATACTTTTTCACAGCATGTTTTCTTTTGGAATAAAAGCTGCTTGCTTATCAGTAGTAGGTACTTGAGTCTCTCTTTTATTTTAGCTAAAATAAATCTCTTGTAACCCTAAAGACATACCGGGGTCACTATTTGTTCCAGAGAAGGAAGACAGATATGGAGAGAATTTCATTAAATAGGACTTTGAATTTGCTATGGGACACCAGCTGAGTAGCGTGAAATGGGTTGTAGCATGAAAGGGGCTCTCCCTGGCTTCAGTGCTCGGAGATAAGTGGGGTATCAGGAGGCAGAGCCCCAGGCAGGAGCCCCCAGGGGGCTCTGTGTGGAGGCAGGCTGAACCTCTCAGCTCTCCAGCCTGCAGCCCAGTCACTTGGTTGCTAAGGCAGGATTGACCAAAGTCTTCTTCTGAGAAAAGTAAATGACAAGCACTAAGCACAGTTTCAATAGATTTTTCTCTTACCTGAAGATCTCTTACTTTCCATGCCTCCCTTTCATCGTAAAAAGTCATCTGTAACAGCTGCACTGTAAAATACCTCAGTCACGTGGCTTTAAACAACCCAGAGGGAAAAAAAATCCCAGTTCTTTAAATAAAGATACATGTATTCTTGTGACATTTCCATACAATTGCAATTTTCAAGGGAACCGAACACTCATTACTACACAGTTCTTCAGAGGCCAAACCTGACCTTTAGTCAGAACAAATTCCCGTTTGGCTAGGCTTATTCATACAGCCTACAGTTCTGTTTGAATTCTACATTGACTGAGAAAATTTCAAACTGGACTGGAGAAGTAATTAGATTAAGAGTAGGACTATTAAAAAAGCCTGCATTGGCAGAGTAATGGGATAAGATCCTTATCCTCAGGAGCTAAGGTTCTCATCCTACATGTACATTCCAGGGATCTAGATTTGGAGGAGAAGTACTTTAGAATAGTGTATTTTAACTGTAGGGAGGAAGATGAGGGTAAAGAATGACTACAAAGAGGTTTATCAAACCAGGATTTAAAAGCCCACTCAAATGTCCAACTTTTCCATGTGGTAGATCACAGGTCAGACAGACAGTCTTGCAAATTCTGTCTCCCCTGCTTCCAGGGTTGTGGAAATCATGTTTTCTCTGGTACACATTCACATAATGCCCCTGGGGCAGCTGTCTTCATTACTTCTGTGGAATACCATTTCCCCCCTGCTTTCACTAGAAGCTAGCAGCTGGAAAAGATGAGGAGCCAGCAACACGTGGTCAGACAAGTCTGTGGGGACCCCTAGGCAGCTCTCCATAGGTCACAGTAAGAAATTTCTAGACAGTTTGAAAAGAATTGGTCTCACTATTGCTCTGTGCACTGACACTGAGACATCATCTTTAGTTTCGGCAGGAAAAATATTTAGTAGAGTATTATATATGTTAAGTTATGGCGTTTTTTTTCTGCGTTTTCCTATTAATAGTTTAAAGGCAGGTACAAACAAGAGGCAAATGAAAGTCCACAGCACGCAGTATTTCCAAAGCTGTACTGAAGTCTTGGCCTTTTGGATAAGATATTAGAAAGCATGATTACTCCACTGAAAAACAAGAAGGGACAGGAAAAACCTGCAAAACACCAAGGGAAAAAAATCTCCTTAAATTGGAAGGCACATAAGAGCTGGGGAAGTGAGCAAGCTGCAGAGAACTAGGAGTGTGTGGCAGGGTTCTGCTCCAGCAAACTCTGGCCAAGCCAGTTGGAAAAGCTCCCCAAATTTCCCAAAGGAAAGTGAAAGTCATCAACACTCTCCTCCAAGCCTATCTGTGCGTATGAAAGAAGGGAAAGAAAGAGTTTTCTTCCATGTAACTATTTTTAAACTGCCTTTCATTTACCTGGGTCTAGAGAATGGCACTAGGATTAGATATATACCAATGACGAGTTTTATTTATTGAACAAAAAAATTGCCAATTGAAACATTATAATGTGAAGATATCCATAGGCAGTAGGGATGAGGCAAAAGGAACTTTGAAATGGAAAATGCCCAGAAGATACATCTAGGTGCTTTTCTTTAGCAACACAAGCACTAGTCAGTTTGGACGCCCAAAGATTTTCCTAACTCCTGTTAAAACATTACACATGGTTTTCTTGTTGCCCTGCTACTTAATTCTATATATGAACTATTGAGACTATTTCTTTGACATCGGTATATAAGTATCTTATATTCTGCCAGTATCCATTTCACTTTCAGGAACTTAATATTTAGATATAATTGATAATTTTTCTTGCAATTAAACTAGCTCAACAAGTTTAATTGCTCAACTTGATTAAGCTCAACTTCATTTGTGGCATAGAACTTCTCTCTTTTCTCCAACACAGAGCATACTTTAGTGAAGTTCCACTAGCCCCGAACTTCCCTTTTCTATAGATAACAATCTATTTTCTCTAAGCATTCTGCTTAAACTGATTTCTCAGCTGAATGCAGTGTTTTGTCATCTTCTTCAGAATTCTCCAACACTGTTGAGATGGCCAGAACTGACAGCCTCATTGCTCTTGTTATGTGTGTGTGCCTATGTGTAAAACAGAACACTAGATCTTGCAACAAAAATATATATTCAAATTACAGATTCACTGGCATCATGTCTTCATACAGTGCTAAAATAATCTCCTGTAGTCTATATTCAGTGTTTCTATTTATGCAACTTGTATTTTGCTTAGCAGTTAGACAAAAAGAAAGCAGGCCATCATGGGCACAACACTGAGAGTATGTTAACTCCCTCCTCTCTGGACGCTTCCTAATCTATCAGTATTGAGGGTGATTCTATGAAAAGCCTGAAAATGACAGTTCAGTATGCTGCAAAGACCTATGATCTTGTACTTTCTCATTCTACTTATTCTAACCCTTCCTTAGTCCTGACATACTTTAAGCCCACATGGAGCACTCTCAATGGCTGAGGGACCTGGCTGTACAAGTCCTGTGGCTTGACCCTTACACATCTCTGGTACTGCAGAAGCATTAAATCAAGGTTTCACATGGAATAAAGAGGAATAAAAACTACCAACCAGCTAGCTGACATCTCTGCACAGAAAAAAAAAAATCCTTGCAAAGAGGTTCCCTCACTGCTTCCCTCCAGTTGCCTGTTGTGATTTGGCTGACAGAATCCTCCAGCTGTGGAAATGGGATAAGAGTCTATTTGCAAATTAAACTATGTAACCTATCATCATAGACTACTCATAGCACTTTGCTTTTAAGTATGAACATTTATTATATCAAATAATTCTTCAAGGATCACTACCTAGATTTTTAGTAATTCTGTGGAGGAACGAAAAAAGGAATATTTGATATCTTTTCTGATATTTGGCTAATTTGAGGACAGAATTCCTCTTACCTAACCTTAACTATTCAAATGGTAAGGCTGAACCTAAGATCATAATCTGTGCTTTCTCTACACTGAAAGAAGAAAGGCAGATGAAGCCAGAAGGTGATTCATACAGCTTCTTCAGAGACTAGCTCACATGAGGCTACAGTATGTCACACAAAAGTGACCTGCCTAAAATCTTTACACTAACCTATGTCTTCAGGGTCAGAATATAAACTGTTAAAGTATCTCCAGTCTTCAGAACACTATGGTTCATCCTTCATGTCCTAATTGCAGGTGGTCAGGCTCCAAGTTTTGTCTTGCCATGGTAAGTAAAAAAAATTTTAAAAATTAGTTTTCACACATACTTATAACAGATTATATGAACCCAATTTGTGAGATTTTTTCCTTTTTTGTCAGCAAAACTAAAATAAGCAGCATCCCTCCAAACCTTTGATAACTACATTAAACTCACTTTTGGGATGGGGACGTGTTTCACTCCTGTCAATGGCAACCTAGAAAAATCTTAATGGTGACACTAGCTTCTAAATTCTAGCAGTACATAGAAAGAAATTGCAAATAGGAAAGCAATCACATCAGAGCAGTGGAAAATTGCAAGCAGTGAAAAGATTGTCCCACTAAATGTAGAATCCTGCAAAAAGGAAAATAAAAAAAATACAGAAAGCAAATAGGAGATGGTAAAGAATCCAAAGATTTCACAAAAATAAATTTCTTGTCATTTTGTCTTCCCCGTAGGCAGTGATATTGTTTTCATGTAACCAAGCAATACAGTTGTCACGCAGGTGTGGAATCAGAAGGAGTGTGTCATGAGATTGCTGCTGTCAAGCTGTAATTCAGCACCATGAAAAGGATTTCCACTGATGTCATCTGTCGTCATGACTAAAGTAATTACTCCACTGAGCCCTGTCTCCAGAAGCAGGCAACATCTGAGGCTTCAGAGGAACCCTCTCCTATGAAGACTGAATACATGTGTGGAGGTGCATATTCTTCCCTGGTCAGTGGTTAGTAAATTGCATCATTTGCTTGTTGTCTTCTTCAGCTCTGTAGTACATGAATTCCTTTTTGATCATAAACTTAACCAACCTTTTGTATGTGTCAGCTAAGTATCTGGGTGTAATAATGAATTCCAGTCACCAATAACTTCAGCTTCTATATTTTATGGCCCAGACCTGACAGATAAATAGGTGGTGAACTGGGATGACCTAAAGCTTAAAACACACAGCCCTGGCACTGCAGAGAGACCTCCACATAAGCAGAGATGTGTGTTGCCAGTTACTGTTGCAGGGAATAATTCTGTACCAAATCTCATAATCTCAGTATTCCCTAGGGAAGTGAAGGCCAAAAAAAAGAAAACTCAAGCAGCAGTGGAAAGACTAGGATCACAAGATCTTGACCAACTCAGTGTCAGCACTAATGCTGCAACAACACAGAGCACTTCACAGCCTGGAAAGCTGTTGAGCTGTTGTTCTTCACTGAGCTCTGTGCTTGCACAGCCAGCTGAACCCAAGTAGAACTGGTTCAAATGCATAGATAAGCCCCCCAACAACATCAGAGAGCCTGCCCAGTGAGCAGTATGGCTGCCCTTTTGTTGTTTAAAGCAGAAGTCTGGACTACCTCAGTGGTTAAACTTTATCAAAACTTGAAACAAACAAACAAAATTAAACAAGTTTCAGTGCCAAATGTCAATTCTAACCCTTTAGGGATAAATGTGGTGCAGAAACACCTTCCATAAAGCAACGAATAGAACTGCAGTCTCCAGGGAGGACTCACTTCTGCAGGTCTTGTAGTAGAATGCATCTGCAGTGAGTGTAGGATTAGGAATGGTATCTGAAGGAGAAAATGATCTCCCATAAGGCAGGTGAAATCCTAACCCTTCCTTCTAATCATCCAGACTTTGTGACTCATTACCCTTGGGTGAGAGGAAATCTTTGTCCGTATATCTTGGCCAGAACTGAGTGCAGGGGGTGGAGCAGGGGGCACAGCGAGTGTAGTCCTAGGTGTCATGTGTTGATCTAATGCAAAAATAGAAAGGAATCAAGGGGAAAAACCCTGTGAAAACAATCCAAGGAAAAAGAAAAGGGAAAAAAAGAAGCAACACCAATACACACAGTACCTTCTGTAGAACTTGAGGCAGACACAGTCCTCAGAGAAGCCAAATTCTCTGATTCCTGACTTGATTACTTTGGGACAGTAGGCAAATTCTAGAATGAAAATAAAAAGGCTAGTTCTGGTTCCAGAAATTAACAAGTATGGCCTCAAACATATGTTACATATATTTTAAATGAATTCTGTTTTCTTTTTGAGAAGGAGAGGCACAGTCAGCACATCATCCAAAATCTGTAGCACTCTCCTTGTAGCACAGCAGAGATGAAGCCGGATGGAGTACCAGCTCCTGGGGACCTTGTTGGACAGCAGGGAGAAGAAAACACATCACAGCATCTTCCTCACTTTGACATCAATGCAAATGCACATAAGTCCCCCACGCAGGGCCTTGAGGGGAAGCTGTATGAGGAGTGGCTGAGGTGACTCGGTCTGTTCAGCCTGGAGAAGAGGAGACTGAGGGAAGACCTCATTGCAGTTACAACTTCCTCATGAGGGGAAGAGGACGGGCAGGTACCAATCTCTTCTCTGTGGACCCAGTGACAGGACCCAAGGGAATGGCCTGAAGCTGTGTCAGGGGAGGTTTAGGCTGGATATTAGAAAAAGGTTCTTCACCCAGAGGCTGGTTGGGCACTGGAGCAGGCTCCCCAGGGAAGTGGCCATAACACCAAGCCTGACAAGAAGTGTTTGCACAATGCTCTTGAGCACATGGTGTGACTCTTCTTCAGCTGCTGCAGGTACTTCTCTTGCATGAGGAAAGGACATTTGAGACCAGCAGTTCTCTTCCAGTCACATAGCATCATGGTCAATGTAGGCACGTCCTGGTATGCTGCCTATTGTGAATCAAAAACAGTATTTAGAGCTCTCTGTCAAAAATTTAATTATGTACCATTCCTGGGTAAACTCACAGCACTGCAGTCACTGCCCTCTTTATGTGACACAAAAGAGGCTTGAAGTCTTGGAAACTGTTGGAGAGAGTATTGGAATTGGGTACTCCTGACCACAGGAAATTGCTGTTACTAACTTATGTCTGGAGTCAGCTTCATGCAAGGAAGCAAGAGTTTCACACTTCTCGAAGGCCTGGTTCTGGCTAGCCTGAGGAAGGAGAGACAACAGAGGAGACTTCTGGGCAAGAGATAAAGGCCAGAATTGCTGCTTTATGCAGGTCATGCTGAGAGCAATCACAGTAAACAGCCAACTTGCCAGTGATGTTGGCAGGAAGGCAGGCACGGTCACGATGCTCATGGCGAAATGGCCACCCCAGTGCCAGCCTCAGTGCATAGAGGAGAGCACTGTAGTTGTAGGATTCACCTACCAGTGCTGGGGAGAACCAAGCTGCGTCAGAGTGCTCTGCTCATGTCCTCTGCCCTTGGCAGTGGCTGGGGCTGCAGAATGTTTTACCATAAGGGGCAATTGCCAGACAATTGCGCAGAGATGTGTTTGCAGCTCCCCACGTAGAGCAAGTGACTCTCTCTTATGGCTTGTCTGCCCTGGTGAGGCCAGGAGGGATGACACACTTCTGAAAAGCTCACTGTGCACAGAGGTCCTGTGTCCTACTGCTGCTTGCCGTTGGCTCTCACCGCTGTAGTACGAGAAAATGTGTTCCCTAAGCATGGGCTAAAGGCAACTGCTCCTCACCACCTCTGTCCTTTTCATCCACCAATCCAACTGCACACAGCAATGCTCCTGGACGGAGCTCTGCTTCTGTGAGCGCTTCTTGAAGTCAGCCAGAAGAAAAGCCATATGGAGTCTCTCCATAAGGATGTGTTGGGACTCTGAGGTGCCTGCCCATGGCCCAGGACCCCATGGAGCCACCAGCCCTTGCCTCGATGATGGGTCTTAATGAGCTAGGCACACCTGTGGGTTCATGTCCCAACCTGGCCTCAGCCTGCCCCCGGGGAGGTGCCCAATACCCAGGGCTGGGGCTGCCCCAGGGCCTCCAGCTGCCTGGCTTAGGGCTGGAATGGTGGGACAGGCCCTGGCAGCCAGGTCCTGCCCTGCCACCATGGGGAGTCCCTGGCCTGTGCTGCTCCCTGACAAGATGGTTTTGTGGCCACAGGAGGGTCAGAGGTTGTACACTCCCCGTCCAGCCGAGAAGGACACCTTGCTTACTGTCTTTGTCCAATGTGTGCTCACGCGGGACATGTAACACCCAGCACGATCACACGTGACAGCATGTGACTATGGGGTGTGTCATGTCATGCCTGCCCAGAATCCCTTCCTTCTGCTGCCCAGGCTGGCAGCTGGTACCCCGGCTGCAAACACTTGCTGCTTTCAGGTCCACTGACCTCCTGGCCGTGGACTTGAGGCAGGTCAGCAGATACTGTAAGGTGCTCTTGAGGAGAAACACTCTGCTTCTGCACATCCCACAGACAGTTGACAGAGGCCCCTCATCGTCACATAGATGGTTTATATTTTAAATGCCTGTGATACTTAACTGTGGCATGAGGACATGCAGAGAGAGAAGGCCACAAAGGCCTGCTGTGACACATTTGAAGGTTCCGCACCACCAATAGCAGAGTGTGACCACAGTGCACACTGAAGTGGGGCCCCCGTGGGCATCAAGCCCCTCCCTCACCAGCCTCCCCAGTCCCAGTTTATTCGTGAGGGAACCTGTAGATGTACTGCAGATGAGCCACCCCATGAAGAATTAGGCAGTAATGGGGCAGGACTTCGGGGTGCAGTCAGTGTGTCACCATGAAAATATGGAGGAGCTGTTTGTGACTCAAAGGACAGTTCAATCTGAGCAGATACTTGCCCTTCATCTCAGTGAAGGTCAAGTCTAAATGCTCCCTGGCTCTGACAAAGATGGACTGTATATGCTGCTTGAAGGACTCATTTGAGACCAACTTTAGAAAAAGTATAGGTCTTCCCTGAGCAGGGTTATTTCCACCATGATTTTCATCTCTTCACATCTCTTCATTGTGATGAAAAAGTTATTTAGAAAACCCTAAAGCACTTTTACCTTTATGCAACATTTCCCCCTATCCCACTGTTCTCACACTTAAACCAGCAAAAACATTCTTGCTCAAGCTTTCCAGAAACAATTTCACCTTTGTGCAGAGAATAAGCACATAACTTCTGAACCCAGAAAAACAGAAATTTCAGGCTGTTCTGACTAACAGAGGAGGAAAGCTCAGGAGACTAGAATGGAAACAGTGTTGTGCAACAGAAATGATAGCCTGCTGCTTTTTGCAGTATAACTCTTACTTGATTTTCATTTATTTTTCTAACAAATTGAAGTTCTGTAAGGATATTGACAGTGATAGCCAACTGGCCTTTAAAAATGGCTAACTCCAAGAAAATACACAGGTATCATTTTTGCATCCTGCAACTCCTTACCTCCAGAGCTTAAATATTACATCTAGGAGTAGAGTTTTAGGCATTTGAGAAATGTTAAGCTCATATAGTAGTCTTTTGCAGGCTTTTGGGGTCTTGTAAGTTGAGTGACACCTTATATGTGTTTAGGAGCATTTTTTGGATTCAGGCACCCAGATTTCTCAACATATTTTTATTCTCTGTCATTGGGGCTGGAAATAAACCTATTTATTTAAACAGATTTTCCTTCTTGCAGTAGGCATGTTCTAGGGACTGCGGTTCTATATATTATAAATGTTCTACTACTTTTTCTTATTGACTACTAGAGAAATGGATTAGATCAGATGATGTAATTCTAAGATATCTGAGATGTTTGAAATGGCTATGGAAGCCTTCATCTTTAATGTTTTATGACATGCCAAAAAATTTGGAAAGTTCTCAGCTTGTACATTACTTACCGGTATCTTGCCACTTTGTAACTTGGATCAGTGAGATTGCATCTACATTAGATAGCTCTATTTGTCACTAATCCATTATCCTAGCCTTGTCTTCATGGTACACAGGTATTAATTTTTTTTTTTAAATCTACTGCACTCGATACAATTGATGACAATCAGTGCATGGCAAATAATCTTTCACAATGGGCAAACAGAAACCTGATGGTATTCAACACTTATTCTTGTCCTGTACAATTTGTCTCTTAGCTGTATTTATATATAATATTTATGTTATGTAGTGGTATTTATTAATGTTTCCTATTTTTGCATGCCTGATCTCTGTTTTGCTATCCATGCGTATTGCAGATATTTTAATTTATCAAAGGCTTTTATCCTTTCTTCTTTATTTGCAAGTCAGAATGCATTTCCATATTACATTTTTTCCGGCGGCAAAATTGATCTAGACAGTTCTCTTCCTTCCCTATGCCACTTGTTCCTGCTGCCACATCAATCTTCTGCAATGCTTTTTGTGCAAATGCAGCCATCTGTGGGGCAACACTGTAAGACAGACAGATGAGAAAAATCAGGGGTGCTAAAAATAAAGTCTCCAGGAAAAAAAATAAATTGATGACACAGTTGAGCTGGAAAATGTAGGAGAGTGGTGAATCTTCCAACAAAGGGTGTTCTTCAGAACAAGATGAAAGAAAGGTCATGGACACAAGTGTGTGTGTCAAAAGGGGAAGGTTTGAGGACAGGTTTTTCCCTAAAAATGATGGACTGGAGACCAGATGATGACAGAGCCTGCAGGAAACATGAAATTACCTATACAAAAATAGAGTTTGGCTTTGCCAATTTTATGTTGAAGATGATGGTTGAATATTCAGATAAAAGATTTCAAAGGGAGACTCAGATGTGGGATCAGAGACATGGAAACATTTACCCATCATATTTGATACTCTTCAAACATAAGTTTAAAGAAAAGACCACCAACACATGCAAGTCTGGCCCAAGGCGCTGATTTTACACTATCATATGAGATAGCAGTGTTTCATATGTAAATATCGAAATTACACTGAGGCCAGCAGTTCAGATAAGCACAGATTATGAGAAGGATATACAAAGTTGAGATGAGGTTGTCCATCTCATACCATTTTCTCCATTCCTTACCACGGAGAGAAAAAGCCCTTCCTCAGCCCTCTATGCTCACCTCTCTTCCTGCTGATATGATTTTTATCCTTCCACGTTTGACAGCATGTTGTGTGTGTTTATGCCTCCTTAGAACATACCAGATGCTTTGCTTGGAGGGCAGTATTTTTGTATTGTGATATAATACTTTGTACTTTTCTGCCAGCAACTGAATTAAATACCCACAAATGTTAAATCCTAGATGTTCTTCAGAAAGTGTTTTGGAAAGACAGGCTAGTTTGCATTCTTAAATCCTGTATGCCTCACCAAATGCAGTGTGCATAAGGTATTTTCTCTCTGCTAAAGAGTTTGAGTAGCCCCTACTTTTCCTTAATACCTTTTTGTCATCCTGTTCTATAATAATAAGCTAGCAAGCAAGCAAGCAGTCAGTTTTGCTCTACAGCTTGTCCAGAAAAGGTTTTCTTTCTTCCCTATGCTTTGTGTATTTGGTTAATTGACTCTTTTGAATACTTCTGATGAAAAGCACCTATTTGGCTGCAGGCTCTCTACTGCCAAGCTCTCAGGAGGGCGGCTGGCTGGAGGTTTGCTTTGTCCCTCGTCAGCTTCAAGGAGAAACCATCTGACCACCACAGTGACTGCTCAATGTCTCAGTGCAGAATTTTAAAACACCTGGGCTCTGTTCCCCTCCTATTCTCCAGCATTAGCCAAGAGATTTCAGAACATTTGTACTGATTTGCTGAATCCCTCTGGACATTTAGAAAGTAATACATTACTGCATTGCTTTGCTGGCTGGTTTTTGTTTTATTGGTAGCTGCACATTTGAGCTGGTAGAATGGTTTGCTGTTGCTATTCCAAAATTTGTTCACTATCCTATCATTCTATTCTATACGCTAACC
Source organism: Lycocorax pyrrhopterus obiensis (assembly GCA_014706295.1). Lineage (NCBI taxonomy): Eukaryota > Metazoa > Chordata > Aves > Passeriformes > Paradisaeidae > Lycocorax > Lycocorax pyrrhopterus. The sequence goes on along the minus strand of JACSVZ010000002.1, from coordinate 131,394,161 downwards.
TTTTTGTTTCTCTCTGTCTTTCCCTCACACACCTCCATTCTTGTCTTTTTCTCCTTCCTTTTCTCTAATTCCCTTTTTCTGTATCAAATCGCATATATAACAAAGTGTCCAAGACTTTACTCCACAAGTTATTGTATGCAATAAACTTCTGTATATCTTATCCAGCTGAACACAATGGCACCACTTACACGCCCTAAGCGACAGGTATGTGTTTGCAGTACTGGAGCTTGAACAACTCACCTAGCCACTGGCTTTTACAAGCAAAGAGGGAACTGCTGTGGTTTGTACACAACATGCCAAAATTCCAGTATAATCTCATTGCTGCTACCCTTATTTTCCACTTCCCCTCCCTGTTTGTTGTAATTGCCTATTCTGTCATTTCAGATTAAGTATCTCACCATGGAATGACTTGTATTTACTTTTAATTTGATCTACTGGAAGTAGTCCTATTGACTTAAATGGAAATATGCACATAAATAAAGGTAAGTATACGTGCAAGCTTTTAACTGATGGTACATTGCAAATCCCACAGGAAAAGCATGGTACATTTTATTCATTTTACTGTCTTTGCACACGTTAAATGTGGCTGGGTGATTAATAAGTTTTCCCAGAGTAAGTTTTCAGGTTTCGTACCAGCTTAATGGAAGAACCACTAGTCATAAGCACAGGATTAGCTCCAGTTCCACAGAATTCTGAGATGACATGAGACAGTATGAATGATTAACTAGGAAAAAAAAAAGCACACGATTTAAACCCAACGTGATAATAATGTATGCAGAGAATTCTGCAACATGCCAGAGGAGATTCGGAATTGGGCCAGAAGCAGAGGTCAGGAGCAGTGAGCAGGCTGTGGGAAGAGGACGGCAGCTACGATAGGGTTGCCGAAGGAGGGAATCCCGTGGAAGACGGCATGAAGGTCGGTAGCAAAAGGAGACGGAGAACCCGAACTCAGGGACGGGTGAGCGATACAGGTCAGCCGGAGGCAGCCCAGGGCTGCGGCTGCTGGACGCCGGCGCCCAAGAAGCCCGGGGCTGACCGCAGCTAAATGCAGAACAGGCTACACCACGAAGGAAAAGCTGGGGGCTTCTGGGCAAATTCTGAGGCGGCTTCTGTTTCAAATGGCAAGGGGGATGAAAAGAAGGTAAATCTGTATCTTACAGCACGCAAACAGGGGTTTGTCATTTCGGCAAATGAATCAGCGCTCAGCAGCACGACCCTATTGAAACGTCCCGATAATTCATTCTTCGCCTCGCACTTTTCCATTTCCATGGGTGTGAAGCCCACGGAATTGAACATGCATATAACGTTGTACCTTGTGCTACTGCTGCAGCTGGCAGCGCTGCGGCGTCCCCCGCCACGGGGGCAGAGACACCGCACCCACCCCGCCGGCTCCGAGCCTCCCCCGCACCGCACCGGGGGCGGCGGCGAGCGGGGGCTCGGGGAGGCACCCCCGGCCCCACCGCAGGGTCCGCAGCGCTCCCGCCCGCCGCGGCCGCCCTGCCGGGGGCGGGCGAGGGGCGGCACCGCCGTGCGCGTTGAGCTCAGCGCGTCGCGGAAACCGACGGCGCGGGCACCGCCTCCCTCCCCGGGCAGCCCCGGCCCCGGCCCCGGCCCCGGCCCCGCGTCGCCCCGCCCCGCCCCGGCCGGGCGGTGCCGCCCCCTCCGTTCCTCACTCACACACACACACACAGACACACACGCACGCACGGAGGCGCTTCCTGCGCGGCGCTGGGCTCGGGCGGGCGGAGCGGCGCCGTTTCCTCTCTCCGACTCGCAGGTACCGGGGGTGGGTCCGCGGCGGGGCGAGGGGCGCCGAGGGGCCCGGCGGTGGCGGCGTCCCCCGGCTCGGGCCTCCGCCGGCGGCCGCCGCCCTGAGCGTGGTGGCGGGTGAGGGGTGGAGCAGAACGCCCGAGCCGGAGCCGCCTCTGGGCGGGAGCCCGAGCCCGGCGGGGAGAGGGCCCGGGAGCGTCCTGGGGGCTGGGGGGAAGTCGGCGGCGTCCCCCGCTGCTCCTCACATTGCTGGAGGGTGAAGTCATCGTGCCCATTGTCTCCCCCCGGGCGGAGCGAGCGGCCCGTGGTGGAGGAGGGGGGCACGGCCGGCCCCAGGGCTCGGGGAGCCCCGGGTGGGTCCCGCTCGGCCCCGGCGCGGCGGACGCGGTGTGCGGGGAGGAGCTGCCGCCCTCCGCCAGCCCCGGTGGGCCGCGGGGGCCCCTCGGCCGGCGCCGCGCTCCCGCCGCCCGGCAGCGGCATCGGGTCGGGGGCTTGGGAACTCCGGCACTTGAACTTGCGGGGCTCCGGGAGACCTGGCACAGGGAGAGGAGCGCGAGCAGCTCCCGGGCCTCCAGCGCACCCCGGGGGCACCGTTCGCACCCTCCCCCCCGAGAGTTTTTAGTTGACCTCTCTGTGGTCTTGCCCGCCCCGGATCCGGTGGGTCGGAGGAGTGGAGGAGTTGGCGGGGATACTGCGTCTCGGCTGTGAAGGCGGTGGGGGACAAGCAGTGGGAATAGCTCGCGTCCTGCCGAGTGTTTTCCTTGCACGGGTCCTTCTGCAAAGCTGGGAGTTTTCCACCTGGCAGTTTGCTATACACACACAGCATCTGCTGCAGGAGCACGTTCGAAAGATAGGGAAGAATTGGTAACTGTGAAAGCCAGCGTGCATGTAAGTGAGCTGAAGAGGTGATGGCTGGCAAAGGGAAGGCGTCCTTCTGCCTTTCTTCTGCTCCAGTACTGCCTCTTGACAGAAGGAAATGGGGCTTTGCCAGAGGGGTAGTAATGGAGTGGAGTTATGGGGATATGCCAAAGGGACAGTAGTAGAATGCTGTTACTGCTGAGCAGAGAAATCAAAATTTGAAGCCTTCATGCCCTTGTGGTTGCTTATTGGATATGTGCCTGTGTTTCTCCATGAGGAGCACAACAAATCTTGTTTCTGTTAAAATACTGTAGTTGGCATTGGTACTGATTAGTGCTTTATCTCAACTATTATTAAGGATAGCATTATTTTATTAAGGGCACTTTGGGGAAATGTGTCTTGCAGGGTTTAATTCTGGAGACTAAACATAAATTCAGTTCTTAAAATTAATTTCGCCCCTTGGTGTTTTTTTAAAATAATTAATCTTTTTGTCAGTCAAAGAACCATATTTCAGTATCCAATTAAATGTTTCTTACTAAATTCCTTGGAAAATAAAGTTTTTAGTTTAATATCCGAGTCAGACTGAAGTAAAATTCTGAATTGCTCAGCTAACAGAATTCACTTGAATGCTTAGAAATGATGGCTGTGTAACATTACTTAACAGTTTACAAAATCTGGTACTTATTTAACTGTAAACATTTAAATGCTTGTACTTCAGGCTTTCAAAAAGCTGAGAAAGCACTTTTTTATTTTTAATTGCATGTGAACTTGGCCTATTTGTCCAGAAAATGAAAGTTTTACCTTTGCATAATGATAATAATGCTAATCATAAAAACGAGTTCAGTAAAAGGCATACATATGTGTAACTCTTCTGTGTGCATATTTCTTGAAGTATGCCAGTTTCAACTGCATTTTATACAATTCAGCATTTATAAAATGCTGCATTCTAGCTGTTATGTTTATGTTGTCAGCTATTTTTGAGTTTGTGGTCATCAGAGTATCATTTCTAAAAGGAGTTGAAATGTTTAAGTGTGGTTTTCTTCTCTCCCCTTCAACTTAAATCTGTCAGACAAATGACACATTCCTTATGCAGAACAATCATCAGATTTTGATTAATCGTGCTAGCTGAGGCTCAGGAGGAAAGAAGATGCTTGACAGATGTATTTGTTTACCTTTGTAGTGAGTACAAATTCTGGTCTCTCCATTAGTAAATGAATCATTAAAACTCCCTTAGCTCTGGGATTCCCAGGTAGCATTAATACGTGCATTAGGAAAACTTGTTTTATGTGAGTACTATCAACCTGTGAAAGAACACAATCCTTTGAATTCTTTTGGCAGTTGGGTAGGGCCTTTCGTGGTGGAAAAGATATGGTATATGCTTTTTTTTCCATATTCCTAATTAACAGCATTTAGCTACTATTCTCCATGAGAAAAATTTCAGACTGAATTTGTTCAGCGGGTAGGTGATTCTTCCTAACTAGTCCAGTATGTAGGGTGTTCTCCCCTGTTTGCTGGGCCTCTTTGATCCGTGCTTAGTCTTATTAAAGTATTCCTTACAAAGATCCAACACGGACACCACCCCCCTTCCTTCCAGAATGACAATGTAGGATGCCTCAGTCTTTTCATAGGACTTCTGAATCCTGATTTGGAAGCACTAAGAAAGATCTTTGAGCTCTGAAGTACAACTACAGTGCTCTGGACCACAGTCCTCTGATGGCCTTTAGCCAAGCTTGTGGTCTTCATTATGGGGTCAGTTCACTCTGGCCCATGGTCAGACATCTATATTAGCTTTGTGATTTGTTTTCTGAATTGTATGTAAACATAATGTACCAGCAGAATAAATTTTAATATCTGAATTAAATGAGTTGATGGGTACATGTTTTGGGTTCTACTCTTAGTGTGATTTCTGGTTTGTAGCTAAGATATGAGCCAGTCTGATTCTTTCTGAGGGTCAGCGGAAGCTCTTTGAATGATTAATAAAAGTATTAATTCTAACACTGGCTTATCCATAAAGAAGTTGATTTCAGATTTTTGTCTTGTGTTTATCTTAGCTCTGTTTCCATTGTGCCTTCTGTGTTAACTGATGGAAGATGTGTAGCTGAATGGTGTGCCTAATACAGCTTCAAGACACTGGGAATGGTGTTGGATCTTACTGCTAAAAGCATGTGAATTGCACCTGGAGGCAGACTTGTACCAAGAAGGTAAAAAGTTACATTGAGTCTTAGAGAACTGATTGTTTATATTAGTGTTGCAATGTACCATTTTTTTCCCCAGTAAGAAGAATATGGAAGAGGCTGTATCAGTACCTCTTTAAACAGTTGTTTGGGGGGGTTTTTTAATGTTCCTATTTTTCACAAGAGGAGTCTTCCTTGTATTTCTGAGTCTCTGAAGTGGAAGTTTTATTCTTGTTTTATTCTAATTTTAGTTAATTTCAAGTAGTTTGTATTTTAAATCATCAATGAAATAATCTTTAAAGAAAAACATATACCTTTGTATGTTGTATATAGATTACACTTCAGATACTGTTGTGCTGTAGTTTAACTCAGAAAGAAACTTCCAAATAGAATTCAAAGTAGAATTACGCTCTTCCCTCTTAAGTATTCACTTGAAGGATTACTTCAACAGATTTCTTCAGGCACTTTTTTTGATTTATTTTATTTCTTGGTGCATTGTGATAATGAATAGGTATTTAGTCTATTGCTGATATTCATGGATTGACAGATTTCTTCCAAACTTCTGTAAACTAATGTTCGCCTCATTATCGCAGATTTTCTTGTAAGTTTATTTTTTAGTTGATGAAAAGAGAACTTTGTGGAAGAGACTTTGCTCATCTGAGTCATAAGGTGGCTTAGTCTTTTCTTCAGTGATCTTGATTGTTTCATGTACATTTCTGGCAGTTCCTAAGCACTTCATAACTGTATTTTACTTTGGTTTTGGTTGCTGGTCTTTCTCTGGCCTGGGTTGCTTGTTTTTTCTGTTTTTTTTTCTCTTAGTGCAAGTACTCACTCAAGGATCCAAACCAAAGCAATGGGTATCTAAAAAGAACTGTAAATGTTGTGTGGGACTAGAATATTACGAGGCTCTACAAGAAGTTTTCTTACTGTTGTGAGCATGTCTTATGCCAGCTTTAGAATGGTCTTTGAGTTCTTCAAAGTAGAATTTGGACAAGGAAGAAAAGCCCCATAGGTGATGTGCGAGATGTCATTTGTGATACCACCCTTACGTCTTCCATCATTAAGGCAAGGGAGAAGGGCTTTGAGTGTCTGTTTTGCTTTTACTTCATTGATGTCGAAGCATATTTCTTAAAAGAATTAACTATACCTTGGGGCTTATCCATGGAACAAGAAAAAGTAGGGCTACTTTCATTTTAGGTTACTTTTTTTGTAAAGGAAAGATTACTGTAGGCTTTTCCACTCTTAAACTGTGGATTGAAGTCAGTCACCTGCTGGGCAACTGGTAGCCTCCTGTTGGACAGGTAGCCAAACACTGTAATTACCATTTACAAGATGAGAATAGTTGTTGCCTTTTTTTTTTTTTTTTTTTTTAAAGGGTGAGTTTCCAAAGATTCACTTTGCATCTAAACATACTGCACCAGTCTGGAAAGCTGATATAAGAGTTATTTTAACCTAAAGCAACTTAGCAAAATGACCAAATGAAATGAGCTCAAAGTTTCATACATACAGGTGTTTCCTCAGGCATTAAAACTTCCTCTCTTTAGAGGCCAGCATATCCCCTAATGATGTCTTCAGCAAGACATTTGAAGGGCATCTTGCAGAAATAAATGTTTGTACCAATTGAGTTTGCTATAGTCACTTGTTTTTGCTTCCTAAATAGAGCACAACTCTGTTAATGCAAGTATCCTGTTATTGTTCAGCACAAACCGTCATTGCGGGACTGTGTCAGTTCTGTTCTGCTTCCATTTATAGTTGAGACAAATTACTGTTAAACAAACATTTTTCCATAGGTCCTTTAGCTGCTCCCATAAGGCAGATTAGAGCTTACTCTAAATTGGAGCCCCTGGCTGTCTCCTTCTGTTGTTCCATTTAGTGGATGAAGAACTGCTTCAGCAAAAGGACTAACTCTGGGGAAATTATGTGCAGTAAGAATCATGTTGCTTTGTTCTCAGTGTGTTTCACTGATGCTGCATATCCTTAATAAATAAAATTATCACTTTTAAGTTTCTTGGTTAATGATCAGATTTTTCACATAAAACCAAACTCTGTGAGCCACATCAAGTAATCAAGTTCTATTTTTATCCTAAAATGCTTAATCTATCAGACTGTTCCAGATGTAGTGTTTAATGCATTGTGTACAACTTCTGGTGAGACAAATTTACCTTGCATGTGTTTTCAAGAAATGTTTTTTAGGGAGTGCAAAGTAGTCTTGCACCTCGGGGGATCTTCTGAACAGTGGAGGTTCAGGTGGGACTGAGGGTTTTATTTGAGGCTTTCGCAGCGCTGCCTGGCTAGTGTTTTGGATATGATGGCACCACAGCACTAGTGCTGTTGTGCCTTGTTTTTGTTTTTAAATATTTATATAAAACAACCTTGTTAACTGCTCTTAGACAAATAAGAATCTTTCTTAGCACCATAACAGTTGCATTCCAGAGGAAAAGACTGTTGGTGTTGCCATGCCTAAATGCATCATTCATCTGTTTCCTTTGCTAAAAGTACATGGTGCTCAGAACTTACTGTATATTTCTGTGAAACTGGACAAGGGGAGGGATGTTTTGGCAGATCTTCTGCAGTATCGTCATTCAGAACTCTGTGTCGGGAGGAAACTTTTATACTTTTTTTAGGAAATAGAAGGCTTTTATTTTGTGTAAATTAGATAGTTGAGTGTTTTAGGCTTTTTATGACCTGAAAATTGGGGCCATATGCCAAGCCCATATTCATTGTTGCAGCTCTTCCTTGTATCAAGATCTAATAGGACTTTTACAGTAAATGTTTTAGTGAGTATTAATTAACATTTGTACAGGAACTGTATATAAGTGAAGGTGCTGACGGAGAGTGGTTGTTGCAACATACTGTTTGGCTTTTCTCCTTCATATCAAAATGCATTATGTAGGGAACTTCCAGGTGTCCCTCAGACTTCTGATAGTGAAAGAACATTTGGATGGGATTAAATAATGACTGTAGTGACATCATCCTGCTGGCAAAGATGAAGCCTGATGAGAAACATTTTCTTCTGGTCAGCCATTGGGAGATATCTTACTCTGGGTCTGCCTTTTGTGTTTCCATAATAAGCAATGTAATATGTTGATCAATGCAAAGAAATGTGTCTGGAAGGTGGAGTGTGTTCAAGGTTACTTTATTTTTAGATTGTGTACTGAAAAAATAACTTTAATCAACTTGTTCTCCACTGTGTGTCCTGATGGAGGTGCTCTGATTTTTGTGTTCTACTATACTATTAAGTCCAGTATAAACAGAGTAAAGCCTTTTAAAATACTTTTTTTTTTTCCTGTGTTGAAGACCTTGCTTCAGTTTACTGAGATGAGCAGCTGCCTTTTCACTTTCATTTTACCTGTGAAGCTGTATCTGATACTTACTTTTTGGATGAGTTCGCTTTTTTCAAAAGAAGAAGTTAAGCTTTCCTTTATATGATACTGCTAAAAATACATCTTGGGAGACCAGGAGCCCTTTTACTCAGGGTCAGAGATGGAGGTATCAAACTTCTAGCTCCTTTTTAAGCAAAGGAAACCTTAGTGCTTATAGTCTATGAAGCCAGGCTGTTGCTTTACTGAAGTGTAAGATTTTACAGTCAGTGTAAGTTTTATCTGTGGGACAACATAGAGGAGAAACCTGCAAAGCTGTTGTGCACACTACTCTTAATTTCACACCACCATGGTTTTAAGTCATCTGCATTTTGATTGAGGGGTCTTAGTACCTAATGACCAAAAGTGTTTTTCTCTTAAAGTTCCTATGTGACTAATTGGTTTTTTGGTTTTTGTTTGTTTTTTTTTTAATCTCCTGTCTTTCTTCACCTTCCTGTTCCTATTTGCTATTGCATTTTTTTCCCTTTATGTGCCAGTATGCTTTGTTTGGGCTTTGTCTGTGGTGGTTGTGCATAGCTGCAGAAAAGTAGACTTTGCCTTCTGTGACCTGACACCAGGCAGAAATTCAGCCAGGGCAAGAATAGAAGAGAGCCTGTAAACTCAGCACAGGAGTCCTGAGTCTTTCCATTATTAACAATTAAAGATGATTCCAAGATGAATTAGGTAATGGATTAACTAACTCATGAAAAGAGAACAAGGATAAACAAAGAGAAATATCCTGCTTTGCAAGAATTTAGATTATTAGGATTACATGCTGCCTGCATGTCTGGGAAAGGAAGAACAAACTTCCCTGTTTTCAGTGTTTAACATAGTTAGTAGATAAGGTATATGATGTGCCAGATTAATTCAACAGCAAAAGATAAGTTTAAGCTTTGCAGAAGGTGTTTTTACTGGGGAATGGATTAAGAAATAGAAGCGTCCTGTTTAGTCCTGCCCAGCAATGCTACAGCTTTTTCTTTAAAACAGTAAGCAGTTTCTTCCTACCTCCTACACCCTGTCCTAATCAGCATAATATTGTGGCTGGATCTAGACCAAGAACTGTTGATTGAGTAAAATATGAAGACAGTGACATGGTTTTGTTTTCATTGTTCTTTTTTTCTGTTTTGTTTCTGAGGTGTGAGGTATTGCTGGCTTTTTATTAGGGCTATACAGTCATATCCTTTTTCTTATCCCAAAGGTGATACAATATTATCTTTCTGTTTTAAGGGTAACAAATAATTTGTAAGTCACAGTTGCAACCTAAATTATCTTTCACAAACTGTAGGGATCTTTGCACTGTATGCTTTTTAAAGCCACTTTATGGAAAACTGCATATGCACAATTAATGTAAAGCCACAGTATGCTGCATTTGTGGGATGGATTCTCTTATACTATCTGTAAGTTTGCTTTTGTTTCTCTCTGGTGGATAAAAATAATAAAAAATATTGGTAATAAAGAATATTTGCTATGGTTGGTATTCCTCATGAAATGGTGAAAATGCACGTCTTAAGTACGTAAATGAATAGTTTTATTGTGCTAAAAGTCATTCAGTGAGAGAATAAATTAGAATCCTGAAAGGAAGGAGCTTCCAGTTGGCAGTACAGTGAACAGAAATGCAACACTTTATGGGAAGCCTTGGGTAGATTGATGCTTTTATCTGCAAAAATGCAGTGTGGGTAATGAAGCTCTCTGTAAAATACAGTCCTTTTGAAGTTCGAACTATTCACCTTTAAAGATCATCCCTGAAATAGGTGCTTTGTACAGTGTTACTATAGATTAGTACCTGCATTTTGGGTGATTTTGGAGTATTAGGTGATGAAGTCTTGTTTTGGTGATCTGATTTCCTTCCAAAAAAGGGGGTTTGTTAGATTTAACTTCATTATCACGAGTGTCAGGTCATAAAAATAGTTGACTGGAGTATGGCTTTGAGTATGTATTATCGAAGTCAGTACCTACTTGCAGTAACTTTAACTCACCTAATGTGCATTCTGCAAAATGGTGCATTTTGTAGGTGAAGAATGGCTCAGGTTTTCATAGTGTATAGAATGCAGGAACTCTGTCTATTGTAAAGACAGGGAAGATAGCTTTAGGATGCTGGTAGTTTAACTATGTTTCGCAGAAATCATGATCATGAGTGCACTAGAAATACTAGAAATGGCAAGGTATGGCTTCTGCAGCAATTACATGACTTGTTTGCCCAGGCTTTGTGATGTGAAAGATTGCACATGTAAATGAAAAGTGAAACTGATTCTGCCACTGCATGCAATTACTTGTAATTTTAAGGTTTCAGGTAAAATCCTCAAATGTTAAGAAAGGCCAGAATTAAAGTTGAAGAAGCAACCATAGTTGGATTATCTTTTCTGCCTACCTTTATTTAAAGTTACTGTTCTTAATTATACAGCTGTGGTTTTTTGGTTTTTTTCTTCCCCTGCAGAAGCATTCCTCAGAATACAGTTTCCCTGTCTACTGGGGCATCCATCTACTTTGGGCAGAAATAAACCTAGTCTCTAGGGCAGTTATTTCCATTGAATAAGAGATATAATGCAAATAGAGCAAAAAAAGATTTTTATCTTATCTGATAAAGACATCTGAATCTTGGCTGTGTTTGGTGTGGATGGGGATGTGTGTACACAATTGATACTGCAGGTATCTTTGGACATATTTGCTGTGTAACATGCCCAAGAACTTAGTTTCATTTAGGCTATCTCAGGTCAGGCACCTGAGGTGGTAAATAAATTAATCCTTAATCACATTTTAATATTGTATCTGTTAACAGGGATAATAACCATGCTACTTACGTGGAATGAGTATGTTTTTTGACTATTTCAGCAATATTAATCTAATATATTGGTGCTCTGCAATGACTTATGAGAAAATCAATTTCTGCTTTCAATGTAGTATTATGCAGTAGTTATTTATTTGTTTGTTTATTTATTTTTATGGGGGGCACAATGAGTAAGAACAAACAAAATCCTGACCAGTGACCTGATAAGTGTGTACCAGGCTAAAATACAGTGGGGGGGGGAAGGGATAAAAGCCATGCAGTTAAACTGTCATAATGTAGTTCAGCAATCATTTCCAAATGCAACTTCATCAAGTAAAGAGAATTATTTCTAGTGTACTCTGTGTGTTGTTTCCTAGCCATTACAAATAATAATTGCAGTCATATCAGGAGGTTTGGAAGCTGCTCACTAGGCAGGCTGCTATTTGAGCTAGTAGTATCTAATAATACTCTGTCATGCTTTATAGGGATTGACCTGAGACAGTATGATCCATGTGCTTGTGTAGAGTGTTTTATGGATGTCTTTGGACTATAGAGGAAGGGCAGTAGAGGAAGACTTGCTTTGATAGTACAAGCTGCTTTTGCTGCTTTTTTTTGTCACCAGCAATATAACTTCTACTTTCTGCATCATTAACAGTGTTTTATGCAAATCCCATTCATATTTAGCCAGTTAAGATTTTTGTTAGGATGATACCCTAGCTGATCTAAAATCATATCCTTTTCAATACCTAATCTGATGTCTTCGCTTTTTCTCTCCTGTGGCTTGGAGATGCTTTTCCTCTCTGTTCCCTGTTTAGCTACTCTGTAGAATCTCTTTCTTGCCTTTGTTAGCTTGTTTTCCTCTAGTGTTTGGGATCAGCCAGTCCATTCTGTCTCTCATATATAATCTCTTATTACTTGTGCTAAAGCTCACAGATTACGTCCCCAAACAACAACTGTTGGTTTCCTCACTCTGCAATCCACATTTTTTTCTTACATTTTTCTCTTTAGCATGCTCTGATGGAGTTGCTGTTCAACCATCCGATTTCGGTGCAGATTTAAGTCGCCTTTCTGGCAGCCTCCACTTTGACTATTGTTAGAATTGCGACACGGTTTAGGTTGAAATCCCACCCCCCTCCACATTTGGTTGAAGTTTCCTTCTGCATTGCTGCCACTTAATAGTTGGATGTTGAAAAGGATAAGTCAGCTTCCTACCTTTATTTTCTGGTACTTCGATCCAGCATATTGTTCACCTGGAAGTGAAAGGAAGATTGTATTCAGTTCCAGGCTGGATCAAGTTTAGTAGAGATATTAGCAGATAAAATATATGCTCTTTGCTGAAGACTGGGTATCTTTTTCTCACATTCCCAAAAACTTGCAAGCATGGATATATTCACATTGCTGGAAGGGTGATAAAATGTACATCCAATTTACACAGGCCAGAATGCAAATTCCAGCTTCAAAGTGTGCTAGGGCTAAACAATTCCAGAGAAAATACTGCAAATTTTTGATGTATTTTCTCTTCTAGGATAATTTTCTTCATTAGATTGTTGTGGTTTTTTGAGCTGTGGTGGTTTTTTTTTTTTTTGTTATTGTCTTAAGTATATTGGTTGAAATAAGAGTTCTGAAGAAGATTTTAGTATATAACTTCCAGCCCAGTTTGCTTGAGAAGGTTCTAAGCAAGTTGGAATATAGGATGTTAGAGTGGGAAGTGTCAGGCAGTCATAATAACTAGCCTTTCTTTTAACAAGAAATTACTGTCTTTTGAAGTAAATTACTTGCTAAACTGTAAAAATGAGGTGAGTCACAGTGCATTTAACTTACTACTTTATTTTCTGTTTTCAATAGCATGGTTATATTTTTCCAATATGACTTAATCTGACTGTGCGCTTACAATCTCCTCCCCCATAACATCTGCTGTTTAACCATGAGGTGCTATATCCATCCTTGCTTTAAAAGCCTGCTGCTGCCTTTTGTAGGACTGCTGTACTCTTTTGTGTGCTGCTGGTATCTGGCATCTATAGAGTGAGTTCTGGTAAATGATTGCCTTTGGGAGTTAGTCCCACAGAACAGTGTACAAGCTAGTTTGGAAACTTGGCTGCTAGCAGAAGGCCATTGTTAATTTAGCAAATAGCCACAGTAATTTAAAATGTTACACCTTCTATTTATTAATGCCCTTCTCTTGGAATTTACTAACCCACAGCTATCAATATAATGCAGTGAGTGTCCTTGCCCCTCTTCAGATCGAAAGATTTTGCTTAAACCTCTATTGCAGGCAGTTTAAACAAAGTACGTGACCTGGCTCTAAAGAGTGAAAGGTGGTCTTGTTCTGAATTTCTGCTTCGGGATGGGTTAACCTGCAACAAGAGACAGCATGGGCCACTGCTTGTACTAATTTAACCCTTTGAAGCTAAGTCAGTGTGGGCTGCTTCTGTAGGATTCTGAAAATATGTAGTGAAGCTTACTGAGCATAAAGTTCCTCTATACCAGAGCTTCTTGCTCTGTACATTGGAAAAGTTGTATTCTCTTTAGTATTTAAATATTCTAATATTTTAAAATGCATCCATATGTGTCTACCTACATTCATGTAGATCTGCCGTGTCTCTGTCCACACCAAGTGGCTTTGTACATTGTTGGAAGAAATTATATTAAAATACAAAAAACCTGCAAGCCACCTAGTTGCACATTAATATAATTTTGTAAATGTATTTTTTCCTGCTGAAATACATTTCTTAAAGCTATATTTAGCTTAATTAGTCTTGAACAAGTCCAGATGTTACTGTAACTTCAGTGATAACTGATTTATAAAATAAGAAGTGTATTTGAACTAAAACTGAGGGCACATTGAAAACAAGTGATATAGTATCTCATGGAATTATGCAATCTAGCTTAGAGGGGGGGAGTCGTGTTGTTTGTTTGTTTTAACAATCATGTCCCTAGGTATTTTACTATATTATTTTGGTGATGCTGAGGATTTTCTTCATATATTTACAGCTTGAAGTGGCATTGGTCTTTTCTTGGCACTGTGATAATTTTATTTTGTGCTTAGGGCCGTAGAGCATTGCTTGCTAGTACTGTGAAATAATACCCTGTGGTTGCTTTCTTTTAATAAGGTAGCAAGATAAATATTAAATTATATGTTCTAGCAGGTAACATAAGGAAATGCTTGAAAGATCTCCTGTGCTGACATAAAGTTTGTTTTTCAGAAGTTTAAATAGTTTTTCAATGAAATTATACACCTGCTTCCTCTAATGTATTTGTGTAACGGTTTTCTTTGGAACTGTAGGAGGAAATAAATGGTTTCAAGTAAACAGTGAAGCTCCTGACTTCAAAGTACTTCCTTCAAAAGTGAAACAGCTTCACTTTCCTTTCTTAAATAAATAAAAACCAAACGTATCTTCCTATCTTACATTTTTTATTCATGTGTACAAATTTGAAGAATTTTATATCTTGAGTCTTTCATGGGAAAAGAACTATTACTTCAGGACACCTCAGATTGGATTATATTAGGGGCATGGTTTAGTTGTGGTCCTCGTAGTGTTAGGTTAACACTTGGACTCAATTGTTTTGGTTGTCTTTTCCAACATAACTGATTCTGTGAATTTGTGTTGGAAAAGGTTTACTGGACTTATTCTAATTTTGCATATCTTTATTATAGTGGTGTAAAAGGAAAAGTTTTCCATGGAGATGAGCTCCCTGGTTGAAAGAGGCAATACAGATAATTTTTTTTTTGTAGTGATACTGCAGGGCAGTGTCTTTTCTCTTGCAGTGACTCCTTACCTGGAGTATCTCAAAAACAGACCAGATAGCATCTCTCTCATGCTCTGCTTAACCAAGACATTACTTAAGGAATATAATTAAAATATAATAGTTTATACTGGCAAAGGTTGCTTAATTAGGATGTCTGCAGGTACTTCATTTTCAAATAAGCTGATACATGCACACAAATATGCAAAAGTGTTGGACACCCATTTGTTTTCATTTTTCTTACTACACCTACAGTATTGAATGCTCCTGAAATTCTGTCATGTTTAGATTTCACTGCCAGTTCACTTCTTCTGCAGATCTGACCTGTGAGGACTGCTTCCCTGCATTCTCTTGGGATGCCATGTGTTTAATATTCTTGCTGTGTCTCTAGAAGTGTGTGGTTAGCATTTTAAAAACCATGATGCTTTTTGTTTGCTTTGGTCTGTTACCAAAACTGTTTATTAAAGTGTGCTCCTTTAATATTATGCTCTGTAATAAAGTGCTTTCAGCAATCTCCTGGAAATAACGTAATTTCCAAGATTTTTACCAGTTCAGCTCTATTTTGCAGCAGCTTTTTGGTAGCTTTGAAGAACTATTTATCAAGTCCATGATCAGTGAAATATTTTATTCTTGTTGACAAGCCAGACCAGGTGTGAACTACATAAAAATACAAGGACTATGTTTTATAAACTTAATGTTTTCCCTCACTCAGTAATTAGTCTGACTTCCTCTTGCCTTTGTTCAGGGCATAACATTAAATGTTTGCATCAAAACTGTGAAATTATTGGGCATAAGTAATCTCTGTCACAGCTAGATGAGACTGTACTTTGATTCATTAGAATGAAGTTAATTCTTTTTAAGGAGCTTTTCTTCACAGGCTTGTTTATTGGTTAGAATAAGTTAGTGCACTTACATCATAATATAGCATATTGCTTTCCATCATGTATTTGGTATTTTAGGAAGGATTTAAAAAAAAACCCAACAAAACACATTTGTTGGAAAACTGAAATAATAATGCATATTTATATGGCCATAAAATTTTAACTTCAAGGTTATATGTGTTGTTTAACACTTTTAACTAGCTTGTTCCTCAGCAAAAATTGTATACTAATACTCTTTTAAAAAGTCAGACTTTGAGTTACTAGAACATCTGAGATCCAAGGCATCAGTTTAAAAATTCTCCTTCTTGCCAGTTGTGATTGCAGACTATTCTATAGCTAATTAATATATTTCTGAGGCATTTAAAATAATGAGAAAAAATAAGGTTTGGAATAAAAATAATTCTTTTTAATAACTGGATTGGTATTACAATATTAGATTTTTTAAAAATTCAATTAATTTGATAAAATGTGTGGACTAGATGTTATATGTGATGAGAAGGGAATATGGAAATAGGAGGGAGTTATTTCACCCTTTGCTGTAAAGGAAAAAAAAAGTTTAGTGATGTGCAGAGGATCAGAATGCTCCTTCTGTATTCTTTTTTTTTCTCAGTATCTGATACAGTGATTGACAGGAGTTCAAATTTCCCCTCCACTTTTAAAATGAAACCAATCTGAATCCAAGTTCCTTCCTCAGCCCAGACTGGGAAAGTACATAAATTATACGTTCGTTTTGGGAGACAAGTGTTTCTGACCTCTCTAGGTGGCTGGTAAAAACTTTGCAGCCTGGGATTAAATCACTAAAACCAATACTAGTGTCAGCTGAAAGACATCCAGTATGCTCCAGGGTGGTTCTATCACACCTTTAATAATGCTTCACAAATGAGAAGAAAATGTGCTGTCAGTTTGCCATAAAATTTATTAAGACAAAAACTGTACCTGCTCAGAATGCAATTTTGTTCGTTTCCTTCCCCCATAGATTAGTTCTGATTGGGGGAGGCTGGGGGATGGGGAGAATATTTTGGTGGAAAGTTGAAATTCTAGTGATTAGTGTGGTCTCTAGTTGGGGTTATAGCCTGGTTCTGTTGTTCTTCTGTATATGCAATTAGAAAGCAGTCTTAAAAATGTCATGTGACATCACAAGTCAAAATAATCTGGCTGTTGACTGCCATTTTAAATTTTTGTGGAAAGGCATTCTCTTGAGTAGCTAGCTTCTCTATTTTTTTAAACATGGTTATTTTTCACTCCTCTTAAATAACAGATGGGACAGACCAGAAGAAATGGTGCTCAAAAATGACAGGATTTTGCACTTGCATGGGAAAGTGATTTCAGAACTTGTCATTGTATGTTACTTATCACAGTTCATTGAAGGAAGTCCTAGTGAAATGTAAATGCATTATCAGCAATGTAACTGTAAAATGGAGGCCCAGAGATGTTGGAAATAAAGCTTGTTGTGTGGCAAAGCTGGAAAGAAGATGAAGGGATCACTGTAATTTGGCACTGATGCTTGTTTGGCAGCCCTCCCATCTTTCTTATCTTGGCTGGGTTCCATCAGTCAGTGAACTTGTATATGGATCATGATGCCTCAGAAAGACTGTGGAAGACACCTGTGGTATGACATAATTAAAGAAAAAGAAGGCCCAAATCTCTTTTCCTTTTCTGAACAGTCCGTAGTTACTCTACTATCTGTTAAAACTATGATTTTTAGATCAGTTTGTCTGTTGAAGTTCCTGTCACTTTAAAAAATAATGAATCTTATGTAAGATGAAGACATTTCATGGTGTTTCTTCTCAAGATTTATTATTTCAGCCTGATTCATTTCCTGGTTTTGTGCTAATTACTGACAAAAGGAGAAACAAGTATTCTCCAACTGTTTGTTTGTAAATCTAGAAAATATGTAATTTACTGTATTACAGGTGGCTGTGTGTGGCTGTAGGTGATGCAGAGATTTATACAGTACTTCCCTCTGTCAGTCTCTGGTCATGCACTTGCCTCCTGGCTAACACTGCTGTTCCAAGGCTTCACATCTTTCTAGGTGAATTTCAGTTCTTTCTAGGAAATTCAGTTCTCATATGAGAAAGATGAGGATAAGTTAGAACTTCTATCCTCTTACTATACTGTGAGAACAAGAATATATAGTAGCAAATTAAATACTGATTTTTGAAGGAGCTGTTTTATTAGGCTGTTGGGCTCATTGCCATACATTTTCTTGGGTATTCACAGCACTGAAGATATATCAAACACTAGAGATTTGGTATTTACATGTATGGCAGTACAGAAGGTACTAGAACGTACTGGCTGCGAGATGAATGTACTTTTTGGATCTGAAACCACTCTGACAAGTTAAAAGTCCGTGTTTAGGGCCTGGTACCAATAGAAGATTTGTTTCACCTGTCATTTGCACCATGGAGTCTTACATGCACTGGAGACAGGATCCTGAACTCAGGAAACCAGGAGTGACTTGTTATGTGCTGGTGAACTTGGAGGGTAGTCAGGAATGTTGATTTATTTAAATAACAGTGTGTGTTTTCTCATGGTTACCGATATCTTAAAATGCATTAAAATTGTAACATTTTAATGCATTCTTGTATTATTTATGTTTGAGTAAAATATAGATTGGCCTTTAAGGGTGTATTGAAAGAATATGTCTTACACAAAAGCTACATCCCCTCCCTTCAATCAAGTACCTGAGCACTTCCAACAGGGTTTTTTTCATGTTGTAGTTCATGCTGTAATTTGCAAATTTATGAATTAGTAGACAGTTGGAAGTTTGCAGTTTCTTTTACAAAACATAATCAAATTAAGTAATTGCTTAAATAGCTTTTTAAAAATTAAATTTGGGATTACAGTAGTATATTATTGAAATCCTTTTAGAACTTGTACTTCTGAATTAGTTTGATAATATAGCTGGCTTGGCCTTTTACATATTTATTTTTTGGTTAGGGAAGATTGCTTCACTTTGGAGAAACAAATCAAGGCCTTCAAGCTTTTAAAATCATTGCATCATGACCTTTCCTTCTAAAGTTATCAACACTTTTCTGTTATAATTTAAGAAGTCAGTACATTAAGTTCTTTGAAATTGTTGTTTTTCCGTTTTTTATGAAGTGTTTGTCTTTTCTTCTAGATATGTATGTCTTTCCTTCAAGGATGAGAAAGATGTACTGTAGAATGGCATTAAATACCTCCAGGCTACCATTACAGACCATATATTTTGCCGAGCAAAGGAAAATGTAAGGGGTTTTTCTCCAGTGATGTCAGTCCTGTGGAGGATATTGTACTGTAAAATGAGCATGAGATAAAAGGGAGAAACAGTTGTTTGTACTGACACAGTCTGTGGATATTTGAGACAGACGATGGAGTTACATATGAAGGAGGAAAAAGCATGCTTTATTTCTGTTCCAAATGGTGGTGGGATTTATAAATGTTTTTAAGGACAGCCCATTATGGTGAGTGGACCAGTGTGCTACATATATTAGAATACAAGCAAATGAGTACAAGTTGTGGAGTTATTGTGGCTTAATGCTTAGCAGCTCAGACAGAGGAGGCTGATCGTTGCTGCCATCCCATTCTGGCTGTGAGGTAAGACACGTTCTCCTCTGTCCATCATCAGCTGTTCTGTGCATTGTCTCTGAGAGTTTGGCAAGTCACATTATCTGTCTGCTTCAAACGTCTATCTGTAAAATGAGTGATGCGTCCTTTCTCTTTATACTTTGTTTTTAGAATTTATACTGGATATGAGAAAATGCACTTACATGTGCTATAAGTATATGGTACAATGGAAATGGTCTTGGTAGGTATTCATTTGGACTGGGGCTACTACATCAAGTAAACATCAAAGAATTCCTCTTTTTAGGAGTTTGTTAGGAGCTCCAAGTATTGTGTATACAACTGTGTATACAATACTCAGAACTGACAGTATTTTATATAAATAAGATTAATACTTCCCATTATGAAACCAAGCATTCAGGTTTTTGGTTATATTTCATTCAAAATGTAGTTGGTCTGAAGCATTTATATTTTGCAGCTCAACCTGGATATTAAAACAAACAAACAAAAACCCCACCAAATATTGTTTCTGAGAACGCAGAGGAAAGGTTTCTTAATGTTTAAAAATACAGTGCGGTGCAACTGCTCTGAGAATGTTACAAAGTCTGTGTTTCAGATCAGAGGTCTGGGGTTTTTTTAATTTTCTTTTGCTTTTATTTTCTTAGAGAAACCTTGCTCCATCTTTATCTCTGTGAAAACGTGCAAGGAATGGCAAATTTTTAGAAAGTGGTTTTGAGCATTTTCATTAAAGACTGATTGATTGCTGTGGCACCAAAATTCTGAACATTTCACATACAGCCACACTTTTTCAGCCATTGTAGCAAGTGGTGAGATACTTAAATTTTGTATCACAGCTACCGGGCATCAAGTCAATGATGAGAGACCCAAGTGAGAAGGGGGAATGCTTCCTTCTGCTCTTGATTCTCTGTCAGGATGAGAGGCTTCAGACAAAGTAGGAGCCGTCTACCTTCAGTTCAAAGGAGGTACAGGAAAACGTGATGGGTAGAGGCAACAGAAGAGGTAGAAGGAAAAGGGATAAGTGAGGAAGAGCAGGAAGAAAAGGTTGCATGAAGGAACTGAGAGTGATGTAGACTGAAACAGCTGCTTTTTAACGAAATCTCCCTTTTTATGATAGCTTTCCCCATTTCACATTTTTGCTCTCAAACTTGAGCACCTGCAAAAGAAAATGATAAAAGAAGAGACTGTTCACAGGTCCTTAACCCCTGCTAATTATTGACCAGCATCTGGGGAGGAGGGATGGAAAGGTTTATATGAAGCTTTGCATGCAGAGCCCTCTCAGCTACCACCTGTGTCTGCTGTTGCAGGAGCATGCATTTATTTTACAGGGTTCCTCCTTTGAGATGTAGTCCACAACCCCTAGTTCAAAACATGCTGTAGCAGACTGTAGTGTCCTTGAGAGAAGGCATTCTTCTAGGTTTGTCATCCTCTTTAGAAACTCACTGGCCAGTGTTAATCAAATCTCTCACGGGGATAGAAGTTTCAAAGAGCAACTAATTCTAGTTAATGCTAGCTAAATCTTGTCACTTGGTGTCTGCAAACTATTAAATTGCAGAAAATTTGTGTAAGAGAACATTCTCGTGCCCTGATGACAGAAAAAATACTATTGGCATTTAAATCATTAGGCAACAGCCACATTATTTGGAGTGTGCTGGGGTGTAAACTTAAGATAGGGAATGCTAGAACAAGGAGTCTGTGGCACCTCATTTGCAGAGTGTTTGTGGTGTTGGGCAAGGCCCTTATAGAGTAGTTAGGTGTTTTCCTCTGTGCCCATCTTTAGACATTCAGGTGTTGATCAGTAGGTCAGTGCTGTCAGTGCTCAACCTAAGTTTTGAACCTATACAGTCCTATATTGATGCAAAACAGCCTTACAGCTTTGGCAGCCCTCAATATCTTAATCTCACTTCAAGTGACACCATTAGCTTTGGTGTCTGTTTCCCATTTTGCAAACTTGAAAGAGTAATCTTCCATTGCAGAATTTCTATGAAGATTTTGCAGGACTGCTTTGAATATTGATTTGTTAATGATTTTGAAGCCTTTAGTCTGGTAAAAATATCTTAAGGATTTCTGTGGTATTTGTGAATTCAGTGTTGTATAATGTTGTTATAAAGCAAAAAATATGCAACATGTAGATATGGAGCTTCATTTAGTATGGAAATGAGAAAAAGCCATTGCTGGAATGAGGCCAACTCCAGAAAAATCAGTATGTCTGTGTGATTCTACAGGAAGTTCAGAAGCTGGACACAGCCTTTAGGGTCTCCCCAAGGCCTGGCAATGACTGCTAGAGCACTAAGTGGCATCCAGCAGTAGTCTTCCAGCTTCTCTTACTGGAGCTCACCTACCTGGTGCTGTACTCACCACTGGTTGGGTGGGAAGCAACTGGCCCCACTTAATCTATATCTGCCTCTCCTGGTAGTTGGATCTTTGTTGTGGACAGGGGAAGAGATGTCCTGATGTCCCTGGAAATGGTGACAAGGATCAGATATCACAGCTAGACATCATAGGTGCTGAAACTGGACCAGCATTTGCATTGCCTTCCAGTGCATCAGCTACACTGTCAATTGACTGGATGGGGGATGCTGAATTTAGTTTTTATGGACAGCTTGCTTTCTGGAATCCTTAATTTTGGAGCACTCAAGTGTGCAATATTAAATGTTCTCATAGTTCTTAGTGTCGGTTTGTGTGCTTCTGTTACCCGAAGAGTATTTGATAATATTGTAGGTCACAAGATAATTTATTTATTGGGGAAAGGACTTGCTAGGGGGCAGAAGGAGGGTAAGATTTTTGTCGTCTATAATCACATTAGCAGTGGTGTGATTACAATAGCTTTCACTTGTTTTTGCCAGGTATGGCATGGCTGTGTAGAACTTTTATGTACTATAATTAAGTACATTCTAGGAAACGGTTCTACATGAAAAAGTCGTTTAACACAACAGTTTTATTGTCCTTGTTGCTAGAAAAAGACTTGGTAGCTCAGTTTTCTTGGTGGATCTTGATACTGTAGACAAATGTAAAAGGATTAGAAAAAGTGTTTTTACTAAGGTAGAAAGTCAAAGTAGAAACCAGAGTTGTCAGGAATGCTGAAACATAGACATGATCCAAACTTTTATATTAATTTCCTTCTTTGTTATCTAGCCAAACTTAAGAAAGGAGTAGATGTCACTTACACAATTACTCTACACCAGTGAGTACCTAATAAGGAGAAGGCAACTTCTAGATATTTGTGGGTTTTTTTCTTACTGTCCTGAGAACAATTTGTGTCTCATCCTCCCCCTCTTTCCCTTCTCTCAGTAATTTGTATGCCATATTGGTGAGGTCAAATTAGTGAATGAACAATACTGCATCTATGTGTCAGTTGTATAGACCTGTGCCTTTTATCACAGGTTAACTTTCTCTCCACCCATTTCAGATCTTTTCTCTTTCTCATTTTTCTTCTCCCCCCTTCTGTCTCAGCAGAGCAGTCTTCTAGGATTGTGGCTTCTGAGGTTACTTTGTGACTGGACATTTGGAGAGAAAGGAGAGGGATTGTACCAAGACAGGGAAACCTGTTAAGTTTTAGTAATGCTTTGCTCTTCCATTGCCGCAAATGCAGCTGAAGGTGCTGTAACGTCTCTAATGGGGAAGTGTGGGCAGATACAAACTACTTCAGCTATAACAAAATTGAAATTTAAACAAAATGGTATGTTTTTTAGTGTAGCTGTTACCTTCCCAGTATGGAACAATCAGCCTGACCAGCAGGGATTTTAAAAGGCTGCACTCAGCATACATTTAATTTTAAGTTAAGGCTTGCAAGTATAAGTAAATAATGTAAGTCTTGTGAGCTGTAACAATCCCTTTTCAGACATAGTGTTGTGACATGTGAGCTGACCGGGCAGATTGTTCTTCTAGTGTATTTGCATTTATCATTCATAATCTCTACCTATTTTGATGTTTGAATCCTTTTAAATGTGCCTTGGCCTTTCAGCTTCCATAAGTTCCATCACACGACTCTCACAGTTGTACTGCTGTGATAGTTGTGATAGCTGCAAGATGACAACAGACTTGCTCTTCAGAGGAGGGCTCTTTAATAATACTGGCTAAAACTGCAGCAGAGTACTTCTGTAGTTGCACGCAACTTTAAAAGAGTGAAGAATCATTTAGGTTCTTTCATACAGTGTTTGATAATTTTCTGTCACTGGAATTATTTGAGGATGAGTGGTGAACAGTGGGATTGCAAATCAGAAAGGTCAGAAATAAAGACAGAAGGTGAATTGTTACGGATACCTTTGTTCATAATGGTGATCCTAAAAGATGTGAGCATGAAGGAAGTGAGTGAAAGAACAGCTAAAAGAACTTCAGAATTAATTTCTGAATAACTTTTCAGTTACAGCCTTTTTTTTTCCAGTGCAGTGTTGAGTAATTGTTCAGAAAATAGAGTAAGCTCCCCTTACTGAAAATAGACAATATACCAGAAATGTTAAAGAAACTGCATTTTTTTCAGAATATAATTTATTATCTACTGTTTTCAATCCTAGACTTGAAGCTTCTAAATAACTATTAAATAATAAAAGCTCCTGTTTTATCAACTTACCTATGTTAAAATTATTTGATTAAAATGTCTCACTTCTAGACTACTAGAACTTTTTTGACATTTTATATGCCTTATTTCTCAGGTAAAGTCACTGAAAAAGTTAATCCTACAGTGGAAACAGATGTGCAACCGACATTTTTGTAGGGGACTTTTGTTCCTCAATAACAGTGAATGTGTTTGTTTTATTCTCTGTTCTGGCACTGGTACAGTGTATGATTCATTTCTGTCTCATGCTAGCTGTCGCAAGGAAACCACACACATACTGCAGTGTAACAAGGCTAGAGAAGTACATTTCAGACTGAATATGAAACAATCATCAAGAATATTTATTCATTCTGTTGAAGGTTTCACCCTGCCTTATAAAACAGACTTGCAGAAAAAAATAATCTCTTGCACAGATGTGTTTCACATTTTCTGTAGGCACTTCTGTGCTGCCTGAAGAATGGAGCTGGTGGTAACACTCCATTCTTGAAATCTTAAATACTTTCAGGGTTTGTTTATTCTGGCTGTTTCTTCTTCCCCACCCACCCCGAGAAAACATACCACATTTTTAAAATTTGTTTAAATGGCCAAAAGAAAGATCTGGGTTCAGACTAGAGCCTAGGAGTTATACCTGTGTAGTAATCCTTACAGTTGAGGGGAAGAAAGCTGTGGTATCCGGACTTTCTAAAGAACAGCTGGTATCATGTCCAGGTATTTTGTACTGATCTGGTCTTGCTGGGAGATAGCAAATACAAATACAGGTTTGTCCAGATCACAGTGCACTGAGTTGGAACAGGAGAGTAAGCTACAGTTCACTCAGTAATGTTTGACAGTGTCACCAGGTTATCTAGAGACAGATGTGGCCCTTTGTAAATATGAAACTTGAAGCTCTTTGTGTAGGTTTTTGTTCAAATGTTGACATCATCTCTGGTGTGTCTGGTGTCTCTGTCAGATGCTCAGTTTTCTCCCAAAGATGATTTTCATTAATGAACGGACTCATGTCAAGGGCCGTGGAAGCTAAGTGGCATTATCTTGAGTGTTCAGTGCAGGTTTATAAAATCCATGTTATAAATCTGTTTCAGAATGCTGTCCTCAGTAAGGGTTCTTCTGTTTCATCTGGCACTTGCTGGATGTCAGGTAGAAGCCCTAACTGAAATGAGGAGCCTTTTACTATAAATGTATGGGGTGCTGAGAGTAAGGCATGAAGGGTTGAAAGGTCCTTTTGCATACAGACTCGAGTGTGAGGATCTGTGACATGAGCTGTCACACTTGTGAATGTGTCTTCATGTTTTTGTGTAGCTTGCTGAGAGTGAATGCTACATTTCTGAGTTAAAATTCAGAATGTTACTGGTGTTGGATTGGTGCGAAGGTGAGCCCTGGCCACTGTAAAAAAAAAAAAAAAAAGAGTGAATAGAGGAGACTTCTGAGTTATTTTTAGCTATCTTTTCAGTATTATTGTTCATTCTCCAGGCAGGCAGTGTGAGGTATTCTGCCGCCACCACGGAGCAGAGTCCGCAGGCAGTTTCAGCAATCCCTTAGTCTTCAGCAGTCCGCAGAGCGTCCAAACTGTTACCTTTGGCTCTGGTTTCTGCTTTTAGAATAACTCAAATGTTTCTTACTTGAGGCGTCTGGTTTGTTTTTGGAAGGTGGAAAAGGCGGCAGATGCGCTGCCGTCTGCCCTCGTTGTGTCGGGGTCAGGCGGCGCGGCCCGAAGGGGCAGGGTGCGCCAGGTGCGGGCCGGTGCTGCCCGGCCGGGAGGACGCGCACGGGGCAGGGCTGCGCCTCTGCCGTGCCGGCTCTCCGGCCGCCGCTGACCTCCTGGGCTCTTGTGCCACTGCTTTGTTCCCTTCCTGGCTCTGCTTGACAGCGAGAATTCACCTGAAGCCTGCAAAGCGAGCCAGTCACGTGGTCAGACTGTGCCAGATACAGCTGTAATCTCGGGCTGAAAAATTGAATTTGTCCTCCCCCTTTTCCTGCTCTTTTGCATTCGTTTTCCGATTCAGGAATGCAAGCTCTGAGTTACACAGCACAATGGAGACTTAATGTAACTATTTCTAAAGCGTCTGCTGGCAAGAAAACTCTGACGTCAGCAAAGTTAGGGTGAGGTTTTGCTTTGCGCACATTCAGTCGCTCCCGTCTGGAATAATGGCATGCTGGAATGGAAACAGTGTTTAGGGATGTCACTGGGAGTCGTCCTTGGAGCCTGCTACTCGCTGTGTATCTTTCGTGGGTAGAAAATGTACTTGATAAACTATGTTTTGTCCCATTTGTTTATTGCAGGCATTTCAGAATACTCTGTAAATATTTGTGCCTGACACTATTGGCTGGCAAGATATTGCTTTTAGCTTTCTAAAGCGCGATTACAGTAACAGTTCTTCGCTGGTGTTGCAAGTGAAGATATTTTTTAGAGGCAGACTAAATCTGTTACTCAAGGACTTTTTTCCCCCCCCAGTGTTAGCACTAGGTTTAGATAAGCAAAAAGAAAATAAATCAGTAATCATCTACTGCAATTTGAAACTCTTAATGGTTAACTTGCAAGTAGAAAGAAGGCAAGGACTCAAAGACACTGAATTTATGATCCACCAGAGAAACTGGTATTTTGTTTTTAAGATTAACTGAGATTTGAATTTGTTATTGCTGATTAAACAAGTACCTTTGACTTGAAAATAAATATGAAAACCTGTGTGTTATATTCAGTTTAAGGTCCTTGTTTCATCTGAGGTTTATCTGGATGCAAACAGCTCAGGAAAGCTATATTTAAGGCCATCAGAGCAGAACTGTGGATGTCACTGTGAGGGGATTCAGAGTCAAGCTGCAGGATTGCAGCTGATTTTAAAAATAAACAAGCTTTTGTAGTGTTTGCAAATTATTTACACTGCTTTTTAAAGGAAAAAATAATCTCAACCTTTGGGGGCTGTATCTTAGGTTTAGGCTTACAGGTAGTCATGGCTAGAGGCAGCACCTTCTGTAGTAATTCAGTTTACCAAATCTGATGTTTCTGTGGTTTGGGAAGCTTAAAAAACCCCAACACCTTAAGTCAGATTTAAAAATATTTACTAAACAGGGTACAGTTGAAGGCACATTACCAGAGTTACTATTTAAAAACCACAAAGTATGGTTTTTCCTCAGAACCTGAAATAATACAGGTTTGTTTGGAGACTATAATTAGGAAGCGTTTAGCTGTTCTAAATAATGGAGAAAATAAGCACAGTGGCTTTTCTAGGAATTGCATTATGCTTGCTTCGTATTTTCTACCTGTAATTGTTGGAAGTAGATGATGTGTCACAATCTGTTGCACAAAGGGGCCCAACTAATGATGTTTCCATAATTGTGTAGAAAGAGCTGTTTAAGATGATGCTTTGGAAGAAAAAAGTAACATCCAACACAGAGTATGTGAGTTTGAATGTGAGGGGATGAGTGGAGGAGAGAAGGCTTTGCAATCCCTCTTCAAAAGCATGAGGGCAAGGGAGTTGTATTTCAGAATACAACTGTGTTGTGAAGCCTGGCAATGGAGGTGTAATTCACCAATTTAAAAGTAATAGAGTAAGTGGAATAATGCAGCTACATCTTGACACACATTCGTGTCACTAAGCACTAAGAACTGCTGCAGCATCCTCAGCTGGCAGAGGAACATCTGTAGGTCCTCTGTGGGTTTTTTTGACTTTGTATTCTGTTGGTAAAATATGAAGCACAGCAGGAAACTTTTGAGTATTTATTTTTTAAAGTTTGGTATGAAGCTTTCTGATCATTCAGAACATGGCAGCACTGCCAGGGTCTCGTCAGCACTTGTGACCGAGTGTGTCACCTGACACGAGGCCTCTGGCTGATGCAGTGGCTTGCAGGGGATTCACAGACTCCCCTGTGTTGAGTCATGCTTGGACACCATTAACAAGGCAATAAAGACTAAGAAAGTTTCACAAGATTAGGTCTTTAAAGCCATGAGTGGGTGTGTTTACGATGACTTTTCTACCCGTTATATGCAGCAGTTGTTTTGCATAGAGAAACTCTGCTTGCTCCTCAGTCTGTGTTGATGTCAGTGAAAAATGTTGGAAAAACTCTCATCAACCTGGCTAAATCCTGCTGTGTGCTGACATAGCATATCTTTTGGCATAGTATGATGTTATTGTAGGTGGGATAATTGTGCTGGCAGAATAACTCCTCCTATTGGCATGTATTGTATTTCCAGCATAGGTTAGTACAGCATCAGATGCACTTTAAATGACTGTCATTCAGCTTTTTCTTGCTTTGTGCTTTTTAACTAGTGTTTACACCATTTACAATGCTAGGGAGTCTGCCTGTAAATGCTGCTAGATCATTCCCCTTCTCTTGTGCTGAATGGCCTCTATCTTTTCAACCTGGTGTTTTTTATTTATTTATTTTCAGCAGGACTAGAATAATCTTTTCCATTAATTCTTTCCTTCAAAGACACATTAGTAAGATTTAAATTTTCATCTAGTGTATTCATAAGCAAAGATCTGTGGCTAGTTGGTTTGTCTTTACCTTCCTTTTCTAATGTTCTCCTTTCATTTTACATCGGTTCAGCTGTGAGATAAGTTTCATGGTACTTCTGCCATTTCCTGATGCCAGTGGTTTTTCTGGAGGCAGTGAGTTTCCTGTCTGGAAGCTACAGGCAGTGTTTCTGGCAGGATGAAGTATTTTTGTTTCCCTGGCTAGACCTTTCCCTGTCTTTGTTTTTCTCTCTTTTTCCCTCAGTAGGTCCTTTTTTTTTTCTTTTTAATCTTGGGCTGTATTTGATATTGCAGCAGTTAATTTAGAACTATGATTACAAAAAACTGACTTGGTGATTTGAAATATATCCATGCAGGATTTTTCAGTTAACATACTGACAGAGTAAATTAGTAGGTTGGGCTGGAGGAGAACTGAATGTTTTGCTAGGTTTTGACCTAATCTCACCTCTTGAGTGAACAGGAGTGGTTGGTTAGGCTGGTGCAACTTCGTACCTGACCTGAGGGCAGTTTCAAAAGTTGTGGCATTAGCCAAAACAGAGTTCAGAAAACTCTGTCATAGTTTCTGTCTGTATCCTCGACTTGCTGCTGCTAGAATAGTCAGGCATGGATTATTCACTCAGTCATCCAAGCTTTTCTGAAAGTTTTATATTGAGTTATATTTACCAAAATTACTAGTTCTCTGTAAAGAGATATATCAAAGGAGACCAATGCAGGGCAGTTATTCAGTTCTCAAGGGCTGAGATGCTGGCAAAGTAAGTTACTGTGAGTTGTCACAGTGACTTTCAGAAACTGTGACCAAGTTCTTATCTATCCCTGTGGTAAGGTCTCATTTAGTCGGCCTAACTTGATGTCGCTGGAAGAATTCAAAACTCTTACTAACTTGGTCCCTTTCAATTAGTTTACTTTAAAAGTTTTATGCAAAGTATATCTGTATATATATGGGGGGGTTAAAAATGGTAAAATAGCACCAAATGTTTGAAAAAGTAATCCATTAATAGCTTCCAGCATTTCTTAGTTTGAGGCAAAGCTATTTCAAGATCAGTGGCGGGGGGGGTGGGTGGTGGGATGCTGGTGTTTGTGGGTTGTTTTCCTGTATTTTTTAATTTGTCTCCCCTGCCTCCAAAATAGAGGTTGGTTATGCCAGAGATAAAACAGAGCTGGAGGATGCTGCCAGTCAGACAGTCAATAATATCTTCCCTCAGCACAAGACAGAAACTCTGGCTCTTGCTGAATTTAAAAATCATTAGGAGCCAGGAACTGCAATCTGTAACCTCGTATATATCCCCTCAAGCTGCTGTCTCTGGTATGCTGTTCAAATTCTATGTGCTTTCCCTGGAACTCCTGCTCATGGTTCCAGATCCCTCTATTACAGTATTTGTCCCTCCTTGTATCTTGGTACACTTTATTTGGTTTGTTTTTATAGTGGGGCTAACTTGTAAGCCTGCTTGAAAACAAAAGCTTGTCAGAACTCAGTATGTAGCCATTAGTGTTTGACCAGGCAAAATTACAGACCTGAAATTAAATCTGCTTATTCTGGAAATTTGTTGGTATTGGTTATTTTCATTTTGGAAGAGTTTTCTGTAGAAATTATCTCAGCATTCAGAAGTGTTGCAATGTTTTCCACTTGCAGGATTGGTGACACTGCAGGAAACAAAAACTGTCTTTTGTTTTTTCACTGGTGTATGTCTTTACTCTGATTATTTTGCAATGTATAGTGTACAATAAAAAGCAACTGCAGGAATTAAAGTATTAATACAGTTAGATTAAACCTCTTTTTTTGGTACATAGGCAGAGGCAGCTTGTGCAGTTTTTAAATCCCTTAGTGTTGCTTTCACTTTTCAGTGACTAGCTAGTCAAATATTCTAGAACATTGCTTATATGTCTCTATATATATGGATACATAAAAATAAATCTCTCCACTATATTCAGAAGTGAAAATACATGCTCCTCATTGCACTAAGAGAATACATTCCAATTACTTTTGCAAGGAAAACATTGTCCTAGTGTGAGGATTTTAATGATTAAAGGATTAAAATAGTTAAACATTTTGGTGATTTTTGTTTTGCTTCCTGTTTGGTTTTGTTGTGGTTTTTTTCCTCTCAGTGTTTCCAAGACTTCGATTTCCTCTTGGCAGAGTTTGGTGTACATTTGTTTGCAGAATGCACCACAGTGCATAGGAGAAGCTTTTGACATGTAAGTGAGTGCGTGGTTGAACTGAGGTTGCTCTGCTGAGTTAGATGAGGGAAAACTGCAAATAGTCTTATTTGCAACAGACGCACGCCTGCAGATACACAAATAGAAAGCATCTCTCCACTGAGTTCTTAGCTTTGGTCAACCACTGCACACAATATACCCAGATTTAATGCTGCTGGTTTGGAAAATTAATGTTTTTAGAATTTAAGGAATTCTTTCCCTTTTGCCACCAAACCGAGGGAGGCACTTTGAGTGTACTCTCTTCTTTACAGGCATTATCTGCAAGAGGAACAGTTTTGCTGGAGTTGCCAATCATTTCTTCAGAGACTTTCAGAATGAGTTGAGCAGCTTGCAAGACTTCCTTTCCTAATAGCAGCTGTCATGGACACATGATACAGGATGTATTGCTCATAAATTTCTAAGGAAGAAGCATAACTTTTTTTTTAATAAGCTGTTCAGGATTCTTCTAGCTGTCAGGATTGGTTTGTCATGTGCTACATACCACTGAGAATTTTAAAACAACATTGTATATCAGTTTACTTTTGGCAATTCTGTAGGCTTCTCTGTATTTTAAATACTGTCAGTCTTTCGATTTTTATGCCTGATCAGTCTGACTCTCTCAAGCCTTGAGCCCAAGTGGGTTCATAGTCAGTCTGTTTGTGTCATTGTTTTACAAACAATATTGCTTTGTTCTGTAAGTGAAAATAGAGTTTCCAGATAATTGACACAGGACCTTAAGGAAAAATAAAGTGCAGTCAGAACAAACTGAGACATGGTAACAGTGCAGTAGAGATAATTTAATCTCTGTCTCACAAATGCTTTTCTCTTAATTCTTGTATAATAGTATCCGTGAATGTCAGGGGTTTTTAATAACATTGAATCACAGAATTATGTGGGCTGCAAGGGATATTAAAGATAATCGTGTTCCAACCTCCCTGCCCTGCATGGGCAGGGATACCATCCACTAGATGAGGTTGATCAGAGGGCCCCATCCAACCTGGCGTAGAACACTTCCAGGAATGGGGCATCCACAGCTTCTCTGGGCAACCTGTGCCAGTGCCTCACTATCCTCTTGAGCAAAGAATTTCTTCCTAACCTCTAATCTGAATCTCCCCATAAGAACTCAGGAGAGACTAATTATTAGAAGACTTTCCCTAAAGTAAACTGATTCTGCATTGTAGAAACTTTAATATGTTAAAGCAACTCCTTTTGCTCCTGGAAGACCCCTTGTTCCTCACTTGGCACTGGTCTAATGGCCTACATGTGCCAAGGTGGCTTATTCCAGAGGGTTTGACTTCCTCTCAAATTGGGAATAAGGGCCCAATTTCTACCCTGTTCTGCTTACTGTGCTGATATGGGCATGTCCCAGATCTTGTCAGCACCCTCACTGACCCCACTGTGAGCTCCAACATGAAATTAGTGAGTGAATGCTTGATATGGTACTTGCTGGGAACTCTGCTCCCAGCCTTTTGGATTTACTTAAATTAAAGAAGTGGTATTATTTCACTGCAACTATTCTTCTGTCGTTTAAAGATATGTGAAGTTTAAATCTTCACATGGCAGATTTCTAAAGGTTTTTTAAAACATGGGTTAGTTGCGGATTTGGGA
This sequence comes from Lycocorax pyrrhopterus obiensis, assembly GCA_014706295.1. Taxonomy (NCBI): domain Eukaryota; kingdom Metazoa; phylum Chordata; class Aves; order Passeriformes; family Paradisaeidae; genus Lycocorax; species Lycocorax pyrrhopterus. Next base: position 131,362,228 of record JACSVZ010000002.1, on the reverse strand, counting down.
ATTCTGTTTTTGAAATAATGGCCTCTGCAACTATCAATAGTCCATTGTAAGCCTAAAAAAATGAGATGTAATTAGCTAAATGATCAAGTAATTTTCACTCTGGAAAGGATTTACTACTAGTAGGAGCAACTGTGGTAACTTTTGTAATAAGTGTTCTTCATGCTTTAAGAGAAGCATTCACATACGTGGCTCTTAGAACAAAGCAGGATAGAAAGTAAAAGATACCTTCCTGCAAAAGTGTCTGAAAGGTAAGACTTTCATAAAATGTAAACTACCATATTGGTGCCCTTTTTCGAAGGAGAATAGTAATAATGATGTAAAATTTACATGAGTATATATTGAAAGTAGTTTTACGCAGTTCAGTTTGATTTAAGTGAATTATTTATGAGGCTTTGATGACTTTTTTTGCATCCTGTACATCATGCTGTATCAAATCACTGTAAATGTTTGATGAGTATCTGTATGTCTGAGTTTGTGTTAAAAGCTTGAGAAATCTTCTGATACAAACTTGTTAAGTTTCTTTTGTAGAATTAACTTTTCAGTTTAATCTGAATACTATCAACCCTTTATTTCACCTTTTATTAGAAATCAAAGTTAGAAGACATCAAAAATGCCAAACAAATTAAGTTGAAGTATCTTTACAGTCTTTGAAAAATTACATGGAAAATGTTGCTATTCTTGATTTTAGTTTATGAAAGGAAATGTTCTGAAGGAGTCATAAAGGTATTCTGCTAATTGTTGCAGTTAAGCATTTCACCTGCACGATATGCATGTGCCTAACACAATATGCTGTATTATGTTACCATTAAAGGATTTTATTTTTCATCTTAGTGCATATAAAGGTTCTGCCAGAACCTTTGTTGTTTCAACATAATTTCCATCTGTTTTCTTCCAAGTTGCAAAGTGTTGGTTCTGCTTGTGCTAAATCATCTGTAATAAAACCAAGTAACAGTCCTAACATGCCCTGACACCATGTGCATTGACATGACTATGGTGAGATGTTTTTAATGGGACAGAGTGTTGCAGAAGCACATAGATGTCAAAATTTAGATGTTTAACTTTTCCAGGCTGTTCCTTACTCTTTAAAGTAAGCAATGCCAGATGTATGCTTGAACCTGAGGCATGTGTAAAGCAAGTAGGGGTGTATTCTTTTAGAAATCCTCAGGCGAAAGTGTTTGTATTTTTCCCCCACTTTTAAAAATGATTGTGGAATGAGCTGACATTTAAAGAATGGCCATTGAAATGAGGTACTTGCTTGTTGTTTCAAAATCCTGTGCTTTGGTGTTTCGTTTAGTAGCTTCAGCTTTTGCATATTTTTGGTTTACATTTTATTTCACTATGTTTATACTTCTTAGACCATGGATTAGATTAAAAGGAAAATTTGTTTTTGATGCCTCTTTTAGATAGTTAGAGATACCTCTATGTTAAGAACATCACAGCTTAGAAATTTTAGGGTGCTGTGTGATTGACAGGAGATGCTCATTGGAAGAGGGAGGCAGGAATGAGCTGTGATGGTGGTTGAAATTCAGGCTCTGAAGGTTTTTTTTTTTTACAGCTCTCTTTAAGCTGGATCAGTGCATTTCAGAAAGCAGCTAGAGAGCATAGATGTTGGGAATTGCAGATGTCAGAAAGGAAGCTATTAGTAGTCAGTTTTAATCACGAAGTAGCTTTCAGTATGCTAACAGAGTTGGCGCTTGGTTAAATCGTTGGAGGAGCAAATGTCTGACGTGAAGAGAGTTTGTTTGGAACAGGAGAAGTCTAGATTCGCCATTTAAGCACCAATTACATGAGGGAATATTTAAGGGGTTTTAGTGAGGATGTAGTTACATCTATGTTTATGGTGGGTTTTCTCCTTTCCTACACAAATGTTTAAGCCTGCCTTTGTTTTGCAAACATATGTGAAACTGTTTGTCCTGATGGCAGACTCTGATTTTTTGCCCCTGTACACCAGGTTGAGCATGTAATGGAAGAGCATGCTGAACTTGTGCCTCTGATGTGTTTGGAGGACAGGTAGGAGCATGAGGGAGCTAGTCTCCCCCAGCAGCTGGCTTATGGAGGTAGGCCTTTGTCACTCTTTCCTTGCAAAATCAGCAGGGTTATTCTCAGCTGCCCTTAGGGCATTTCCAGAGTGTTTTGAAATTGATGAGAGAAGCAATGATTGTGCTGTGGAGAGCTATATTAGAAGATACTCGTCACCCCTGTCGTCTCTTGAGTTGAAATCTTCTCCCTTTGCAAGATTGTTCCCATTTCCTTTCCCTCCCCTTTTATTATATGGTCAACAATGGCATTTACTTAAAGGAGCATGGTTGAAAAGAACTATTGGAAGAAATTAGCTGCATACTCATTAGGTTTTCCTAGCAAATAGTTTAGGCAGGGTTGCAGAAGGAACAGATAGCAGCTTAATACTGAGCTTTAGGTGAGTTGCAACTGTAAATGTCATTTATGCATCTTCAAATGACAAGGTGTGTTTGTGCTGTGGCAACCAGTGTTTTGTGGTAAGTCTGTGGCACGAGCAGAATGCAAAGCATGGCTGGAATTCAGATTTGTGGTAGGGCTTTGGGCATGGCGGGAAGCCAGAAATACGGTTTTTCTGTAATCAGTAAGTGCTTTTGAGGAAATGTTGAGAACAGTGGTGAACTTAAATTTTGAGGATTTGCACTCTGTTTTTTCTGTCCCTTTGCTCTTGCCCATCTTAGTTTCTTCTGTGTGTTGACAGAGTTTATACTGGTCAGTGAGAGTAATGCAAAACTTGCAAGGATGTTGCCTCAAAATCAGATTGTTTATTATTACCATACTTTGTGTATCTCAGCTCATTTCAAGTAGTTGGATTTTGGAGCTTCAGTTTGCACACAGCATATCCCCTTCATGTGGACTCATTGTGACTGGAATGATATGGGCATTGTGTTCTCTGGCTGTACAGAATCAAGTATTTTTTACTTCTTTTTGTCACCAGAAACATGCAGATGCTGTGTTGGGTTGGACAACATGAGAACTGGCCAGTGCTCCAGATTGCGCTAGTAAAGCTTTTATGATTTTGTACAGCTGTGATCATTATTAGCATTGTAACATTTGTCTTCATTTTTTCCTGTAATAAATCATCTGCTGAATCTTTTCACTTCGGCAAAGTCATCTTTGAACGTCACTAGAATGTCAATCCAAAATTACTATATAAGGAAGAGCATGGCTTTTAAAACTAGTTTTATGCTTTTAAATCTAAAGAGCATAATTGATGATTGTCTGAAATAACTGGCAACTTTTCTTCTCAAAAATCATGTAAAGATTAGCTATTTTCCTTAGAAGAGCAGTCTACTGTTTTAGAGAGACTGCTTATCAGACTCCGTTATGCAAAGAGAACTATGGGACATACTGGTCTCTTTTTTTACAGCATGGGAGAATCTTTGTTTATTTGAAAAGAAAAAAGTACAACTGGTTCATCACCAGAGCTGCTATTTCTTGATTTTGTACATCTGTTGGAACTGGCAGAAATGCTGTAAGACACATTCTTTCCTCTCCAGAGAAAGGGAGGAGGGGAAGGCTTGTAGTCATAGACTTGGATGTGTAACTGTGTTTACTTGCTACCTTTTTCTATTTTATTTTTAAAAACAAACAAAAACACAAAGAAACCCCACCAAAACAAACAACAACAAATGACTTTTTGCCTGAAATGAATGCTTTCCTTGCTGTTCATTTTGTTCATGAACTCTCCTGGTTTAGGAGGATGGCACTTTCCTCTGCCCTGGTAGTATATGTGTGAACATACCAATGTTAGTAATTATCCAATTATAAAAATGATTTTAAGGTTATTCTTGCACTTCTAAACATATAAATATAATTTATTGTCAGCCATGGGTTGTATCTGTAGTATATTTCAGGCGTTGTCCACCAGTTGTGTCTGTCTATGATATATCATACCAAGATCCTGGAGGGAAGAATGTCTTTTTCTGTCAAAATTGTGGAGCAGTTTTTTTCACTTTCACCTTTTTTTTTTTTTTAGGTCAGGGAATGTTTTAGTTCATTTAATGAGAAACAGCGGCTGCAAAATTATTAAATTTGTTTTGGGAACAGGAGCAGGTAAAGCATCCAAGATTCCTTTTGACTAGATTTTTCGACTAAAAACGTTCCCTTAGGAGGGAAAGAAGAGTATGTTATGTTCTTGAAATATTTAGACTCTGTATTTTAGGCTCTGGGAGTAAACTAAGATTATTTTTTTAATATGTTCACAGTGGTAAGATTTTCCTTTATTAGAAAAAAAAGAAGAAAGCAGTAATAATTCAGCATTTGAAAAATAGAATGTAGTGGCTTCTTAATTTCAAAAACACTCTAGGTGTTCAAAATGTAAGACCTCTTTTTATCAAAGCCAGGAGATGTACAGGTCTTTTAGTTGGGGTTTTTTTGTGGAGTTGTTTTTCTTTTCCTTTTCTCTCTTGTCTTTTTAATTTTTATGCTAAAGTAAAGTAGTATTCTTGTGGAGTACTGCTATACTAGGTGGTAGTCTAATTTGAGTTGTGTTGTCTTGGCTACCTGCTAGTACACACATAACAGCTACCTGTGGTGGTCTGAAGAGGGCCCGGCAGTGGGTCCTGCTGCATGCATTGCTGTGGTGAGATGGACAGCCTGTGGGCTATTTCTGTGTTTCCTCTTTGGAGAGGGATTCCTGTTTCCGCTGCTGGTCAGCCATCCTCTGAAACTTCCCTAGTCTTGACCCAAGCAGCTCAGTGATCCCATTCTGGAGACTACAGCACGTGTTTGGATTTGTGCCGGTCTCTAACTGGTGTGCAGACTGCCTAGCTCTTATAAACAGAGGCATTCATCTCTACATTCCTTTGTTTCTACCTTTGGACTTAGTATCCAGTTTCTGATTTTATCTTTTGGTAAAGTCATAGAAACCCATTCACACCTTTCTGGGGCGTAAGTTGGCTAGCACTGGAGTAAGAAAGGATGCTGGCAGTAGTTGCATGCAGATGTGCAACACTGGTGCCACATAAGAAATGCCTTCTCCTTCTTCTGTTACAGATGCAGTTCACCAAAAGTTAAAAAAATTCCTCTTGTACCGTGAAGCTTCCAAGTGGTGGGAATAGTTGCATGTTTGGGGAGAAGTTAGTGGTTTTGGTTGGAGATAGTCTGCCGCTTTTTCCTCTGTCAGAGGAAAATAAGAAGAGTTCTTTCTTTCTCTTCTCACTCTGCAGTGAGTTAGGCAGCAGAGAACAGAAGGAGATCCTTGATGTCATCTTGTACATAGGTAATAAGTGACGTTTGATACGTGATGAGAATCTGGTTTGGAGGCTTTTTTTTTTCACAGAAATACATCTAATAAAAAATTCAAATGTTGTCACCTTAACTGTAGTCTTTGCCATGCCCTTCAACTTCTATATAGTCAAACAGTGTTGGCTGTCACTCACTCTGCAGCTCTGCTCTCTGAAATATTCAGATGCCTTATGCTATAAATATGCATGCTTCTCTGAGAACCCTCAGATTTTGAGAATATCTTGAGCTGTTTAGCCACAGTGATTTATTTTTTGCTGTCAGTCTAAATGGATTCAAAACACACTGAGAAATCTTTCTTTTAATTAACTGTATTGGATTTGTACTTGACCTTATCACATGTGCAGAAAATGTAAGGTAGAGAAAACAGAAAAGTTTCCAGTGCTGTAAGCCTGTTGCTAAGCTTTACAGAACTTGCACATTTACTTAGTTGTCACCCTGAGTTTTGGTAATTTCTACACATGCATAGACACATGCACACACTCCTTAAGGGAGCAGGGGAGTGCAGATGCCATTCTCTGCACTGATTAAGTGTAACAAACATAGTCCTTGACCAGAAGGAAATTTCAGGCTTGTTAAGATAAGGATGTAAAGGCTAGAAAAAGCTGACAGAAAGAGAGATTGGGTCAGATGGTGAAGAAAAGATGGTAGTAATAGGAATAACAGGTCACTAGAATGCTGTGACCTTTCAGAAACGATAGTGATGGTTGTGATTCTAATCCTGCTTTTTTTCATCTCTCCTCCTAACACAGGGAATTCTTCTGAAGAATCTGCTGGAAGCAGATACATGTGAATTTTCTGCATGGAGACTTTCAAACTGGATTACGTAATAATATGCCTGTGTCCTCTGCCTCTGTTTGATCCTTAAAAATGATTAGGATGGTATATGAAATTTAACCCCTTTCCGATGAGTGACCTAGACATGAGTTTACATCGGCAAATGGGCTCTGATCGGGACCTCCAGTCTTCTGCTTCCTCTGTGAGCTTGCCATCGGTTAAAAAGGCACCAAAGAAAAGAAGAATTTCATTGGGCTCACTTTTTCGGAGAAAAAAAGACACGAAACGCAAGTCTAGGGATTTAAATGGAGGTGTTGATGGAATTGCAAGTATTGAAAGTATTCATTCAGAAATGTGTACAGACAAGAACTCTATTTTCTCCACGTGTACCTCTTCTGATAACGGAACAACCTCTAGCAGCAAACCAAGCGGAGACTTCATGGAATGCCCCTTGTGCCTTTTGCGGCACTCCAAGGACAGGTTCCCAGAGATAATGACTTGTCACCATAGATCTTGTGTGGATTGCTTGCGTCAGTATCTCCGGATAGAAATCTCCGAGAGCAGAGTTAATATTAGCTGCCCAGAATGCTCAGAACGTTTTAATCCTCATGATATTCGTTTGATATTAAATGATGACATCTTGATGGAAAAATATGAAGAGTTTATGCTTAGGCGATGGCTGGTTGCGGATCCTGATTGTAGGTGGTGCCCAGCTCCAGATTGTGGGTATGTATTTTTCCTATATTTGCAAAAAAGTGACAGTGTAAATACATAATTTTCACAGCATTATGATTTTTGAAAAGTTACTTGTTTTACTTAGTGTGTTGTTACGGTTGCACAAGTAGGTAGCAGGCAGAATTCTCTCAAAAAAAAAAAAAAAGACAAGAAATCAAAACAAATGAAAATGAAAACAACAATAAGAACCACCCAAGCCATAACCACCTTCCAAAATAAAACGCTCTCTCAAGTAGGCTTTTCTCTTTTTTTTGGCATAGAGAGAATTTCAGCAATATCAAGAAACTTTTATTGGTAGATGCCTGCCATTTATTTACAGCAGGCGAAAGAAATTTAGATGTTGCACTGCCAATGCTGCAAAGCTCAAACTAAAGAGAATTGAGACTGTGGTGACTGTAGTTTAACTTAATTTGTTAAAGCACAGTAGGTATTTTGGCTTTTTAATGTGAAAAATGATTTAAGCTTTTCTTTGAATTAAAAGGCCTCTCCTGCTTCAGATATCTTCCATATTGTGGCTGGTTGAGACAGCACTTGTTGCCTGTCAGCAGGATTTTGATGTAAGATAATCCGCTTGTTCCTGCTTATTATCTGGGGAACATAATGTTTTAACTTTGCTTTAATACTTTAAACAGTTATGAAACCATGCTGAATTCTAAGTAGCCTGAATACTACTGAGCAGCAGCTCATCGTGCTTTTCTGCTGCTGGTGTGTCATAATGCCATTCTTCAGAAAGCTGCTTTTTTAGAGGTTGGTTGTGTTATCATACTGCTTAAATATTATAGCCATGACTGCAATCCAGATGTGCAGTGCACACTAAAAACTCAGAGGATGGCAGCTCTGTTTCAAAGCCTCACAGATGAGCAATAAGGAAGAATGTTACAAGAGAACAAGCAAAATAGGACTGACTGGTAGGTAGATTAAATACTCCAGTGCTAATAACCAGGTGCTTAATGTTTAGGACTTATTTAAAATATGATTTTGCTTTCATACTTTGAAAGAAACAGAATTTGCTAATGCAAGTCAAAAGCAGGGATTGGAAACGTGATAGTTTCATACCTGGTCCAAAGTGGATGGCATTGCTGTGGCATAGTTTGAGGACAGAAAGAAAAATAACTTGAGGGATGTTTTGGTTGCACAAGCTTGTAACGAAGTACAAGCCAGTACAGCTTACTCTTAATATTTTGATGCTGCAAAAAAAAAAACCCAACTAGAAGGTATTTCTTAATAGGCAGAAGTATGCTTTGCCCTGAGTTTTTGTGTTACAGTTGTTATTCAAGCTGAAGAGAAGCATTTAAGAACTATTAAAGTATTTTCTATTAAACCATGTTTCAATGGTTCAGATACTTTTTTAGTACTTAATTAAGTTGACTAACGCAGGTTTGTTTAACCTGTTTTGGTTTTAATGCTTCAATTTTCTTATGTTTTTAAAAAAAAAACTCCTAAGTATCTTTCAGTGGTCAGAAACTGTGATGATAATTGCTGAGGATAACACCATTATGAAAATAAAAAGTGGGTCTTGAGAGCAAAGTTAAAGCTCCATGCAATTGTGTGGGACCACAACAATGTATTAGTGTGTGGCAAGTATTTAAGTCATTGCTCCAGAACTGCTTGTTGCATGCTCCATACTCTGGGAGGAGAGGCCTGTGGAAAATAACAGTATATTGCCAGGTAGACAAACTCTGCCAATGTCTGTGTGAAGGGAACAACCTCATACTGCATGGGCAACCTTATGTTGCACTTCTGATACCATGATTTTTCCTAATATGATTAAAGTGACAGGGAAGTGTTTCACAGTGATAGATGAATTCTGCTTTTAATGCACAGGTAGCGCTTCCTCACTGAATTCTCATTACTAAAGTGGAATAAAGTTGGCTATTTGGGTGCTTCTCAGGAGGATCACTGTTTCTGGTGGTCATCCTAAACAAACAAGAGCTCCCGCAATCATGTTTTGTCTTTTTCCTATCCTTCTTCTGATTGTTTTGAAACCTTCAGAGCCCTTAGATATGTTGGGCAGTGGGGTTTGAGCATTCAGCGAAAGTTAATCTAAGTAGTTTAGGGAAAAGGGCATACTGCTTGAACAAAAGAAAAACCATCAGTAGTGCCTCCAGCAAGAGTAATACCTGTGTATGAATCCTCCAGTTAAAAATTTAAATTTGGCTTTCAGGCAGCCACCACACACTGTCTGACAAGTCTGTATGTGCCTAACTGAGGGAAAGCACACAGAGGGAGGCAGGAAGGAGAAGTGGGAGTGGTATAGAAAATAATAACAGGGATTTAATGTTGTGGTGGAGCGTAGAAGGAAGATGAAGGAAGGAACTGTACAGGTGTAAGGTTTAGGGAAGCAAACACAACTCAGACTTCCACAGAAAAGTCTTTGCTAACAAACACTGTTCAGAGATGATGCATGACATACAGTACACACAAACTTCAGATCAGCAGGCATTTGCTTTAATAATTATGTGGTGCATCAGGAGTCACAGTGTCTAATTGCTTTGGCAGCTAATCAGGTTGTACAATATGCAGTTAAAGCTGAGGGGTTTTTTCTTTTTCTGAACAGCTCTTGAAATGTAGTACTGGCGGAATGCATTAGGGTTATGACCTTTTAGCGTGGATCAAATATTTCATGAAGGAGCTGGATGGAATGCATTTACTAAATTTGCAATTAATCCCAAAGTAGGAGAGGTGCAATAACTTCACAGGGTAGCATCATTTCCTGAAGTTGATGCTAAGGTTCGGAACAAGTACTGTAATAAATAGGAAATTGGTGAAAAGTGGAGCATTTTGGTAGGAAAAAATTATTGCACAAATAGGTAAAAAATGAATGGTGCACAACAGTGCTTCAGCTCTTCTCAGCATTGATCCAACATCCCATGTAATGTTGTTTCAGGGTTTGGGCATCACATTAAGTCAAAAATCTGCACCAGATAAAGAGCAAATAATTACGAAAACTTTGATCCCTGAAATAAAAAAATGGAGGGAAACTAGATCAGTCCATTAAAACTTTGGGGGTTTTTTTACATCATTAGTCTCCTGGGTTCTAAGGAAACAACAGTTAATAGTTAAGAAGTAAATAACTTTTTCCTCTCTGTTTCAACTCTGTTTGGGTAAAACCAAGTCCTGGGGACAGCAAAACATGAACCAAACAGATCTTGAAGCAAAGTTATCTGCAGTACCAAGTATATTGCTATTACTTCTGTCCCAGTGGGGAACTTCTTATCCTCCCAACAGGAGAACTGCAGATCAGTTTGGAGGAGAACCTTTGCTGCAGCAGCTCTGCCCTGGATGGGCTGCCTGGGAGCTGAGGGGTCTCCTGCACTACAGCAGCCCAGTGCCAGAATGGTCCATACCACTGGCACCACAGACTGTCTGACCCTGGGCTGCTTAATCCTCAGCTTTTGTTGCACGCTCAGATGCATCCTGATTGTTGTTGTTACCTGAAACACTGTAAAAGCCTGGACCAGCTGTAACCTGCCAGCAGTGGCTTGATAGGAGACACTGTCACGTAGAGATCCTTCCCTGGGGAAGGAGCACTGATAAGGAAACCTCATGAGCCTTCTCCTTGACCAATATTTTTATATTCTGTTTTCATACCAGTTTTCCAGTGTCATTTTAACAAGCATTACTGAATCAGTATTCCAAATGTGTTCTGTCTTTTCTTCTGTTTGAATTATTTAATGGTTTTGCTCTGAGATTGTATTGCTGACATCATTATAAGAGAGAAGCGATTCCTAAATTTTCATACCTTTATCAAGCAAAACGCAGATCATGTGAAAGAGTACAAATTCTTCATCCGTCTTTTCATTGTGCAGCCTTCAATTAATTGCTCACTGCCTCTGGTTTTTGTTTTACTGGGGTTTACTGGTTATTACTCCCTTCTCTCAACTTAAACAAGGACTTCTGGCTTTCCTTCTCCTTTAAAAAGAATGCAAATATTAAAAACCTGTAATCTTTTACAGTTTGAACTGAGATTTGCTCTGGTCTAAAAAGTTACTTTCTAAAGGTGTGCCTACTACATCATTCCGAAAGAGGGAGTGCTTTCAGGGATGTGCCTATGCTTTATTAGTGATAGGAAGGAGGCAGGATATAAATTGATACTTCATTCTGTGTCTTACACTTGAGATTTTTTTGGTCTAACGTTAGCAAGCCTTGAATGTATCCCTGTATGTTGAAGAAGTGTTTGGATTGGAGTCTCTTTGTGTACATGCAAAGCAATTATCTCTTCAGTTTGCAGAAAGTGGGGAAAATGAAGCTGATTAACTTGGCAGCAATATAGAAGAGTCTAGCAATTATTGAAATAAATCTCTACTTGGAAAGCAAGAAGTATTTGCAAACAGACAAGCATGTATATAATTTGTAGCTGCATCATCTGTAAGTTAAAGGTTGAAAGTCCTATTTGTTTGCAAAATTTCTTGGGGGGAACCTCAAATATGCTGTTTTAAAACAATAATGGAAGGGGTAGGATTTTCCTTGACTTTGCAGAGTTTCAGATCTAGCTACTCTTAGATAAAAATAGCTAAATTTTAAGATAAGCTTGTGAGTGGGAATAATTTTTTAAGTATCATTGCTAATAAAGAATATTTTGAGTTAATTTATGCAACTGCTATAAAACAGACAGGGGGTAAAAATAAATAGTCTTTAAAAATAAAATTACCTTCATTTGAACAGACGGAAACTTCAGTCTTGCTGCATTTATAAATCTGTTGAAGTCTACTCAGGGACCCTGGTCATGTGAATAAAACCATACATCTATTTTAAATGTTCATACCAGTGGATTTAGTATTATATATTTAAAAGAAAGCTATTGCATAAAATCATTGAAAAAAAGCTACAGTGGGTAGGAATTAAGAAACATATATACATATGTTTGTGTTTACTGTTAATACGAACACATTGTGTTTTTATCATGTGAACTTTGAAATGCAGGTCTAATGAAGGAATAGATTTGTCTCTACAGCTGTTTCTGTAGTGTCTGATTACAAAGTAGCGTAACAGAGTTTTCTAAGTCTCAACATTCTTGGAGGTTTTGAGCTCTGCAGTATTGTCAGAGTGAAGGTGGCATCGAGGCCCTGAATTCTTACCAATTTTTGCATTTACAGTTTGAAATGTATTTTTCAAAATGCCTTAATTATTGAGAAACAAAAATCCTATTAATAAAGTACTCGGTTTGTTGTTCTGACATTTTAAAATACAAAGACTTAACAAATACCTATTTAAAGTAAATAGTGGTATTCATGATAAAAGGCAACTACTAAAATCCTAAAATGTCTTGCAGTGCCAAATCAGATGTTGTTACAGCTATAGGTTACACTACAGATCACTTAGCAGGGATCCTCCCTCATTATAGAAAGGGTCACACTTAGATATGCCCATAGTGACTGGGACACTTTTGAAACTGTAACTTTTCTTCATTGCTTAAACACCTTTTTTGGGTTTATTGTCCCACTCTTCTAAACTGTGGTTTCTTTGTGACTGTAAACCTTATAGTATTGCATTCAGCTTAAATACAGTGTATTTGAATACTGCATGGAGTAAGGTGAGTGAGTGTTGCAGTGATTATGGTATTTCTGTACAATCTTAATCGAATGCAATGGCAATAGAGTTGTGGAAAGAGGTGTTCAGGAACTGGTGCTGGCCGCCTCCTGAAGGAGGTAGTCAGCTCCTGATGTCCACTGCCTTTGTACCTGCTTCAGCTGCTCTGACAGCTGTCTTGTCAGCTTTGCTCTATACTTAGAACTGGTTTTATTAACAAAATTCTCTCTTGCCCCTCTTGATCGTTCAAGATACGCTGTGATCGCGTTTGGATGTGCCAGCTGCCCCAAACTGACGTGTGGACGAGAAGGCTGCGGAACGGAGTTTTGCTACCACTGTAAGCAAATTTGGCATCCCAACCAGACCTGCGATGCTGCTCGCCAGGAGAGAGCTCAGAGTCTGCGCCTGAGAACAATTCGTTCTTCATCTATTAGTTACAGCCAGGAATCTGGAGCAGCAGGTATTTTTTATTAGGGTGCTGTGTCTGCAAAACATCTCTTTTGTACATTTGCACAATTAACCCTAGAAAAGGAAAGAATGGAATAGTGACATGGTAGATAGATAGTAGGTGCTTTGTCTTTCAGAAACATAAAATAACAATTCTAAATTTGAATTAAAATTTTAAATGCTATATTTTGAAGTACTCTGTGACCAGAACATCTGACTTAAGTCTTAAAAGCTCATCAACATTTTAAGTTCTTACTTCATAGTTGAAAAATGTGAAATCAAATGAACTTGCTGCAAGACATCCCACATGTTTAGCATGTTGACTTCTTTAGTTGTATCACTTCCACACTGGTACACTTGTTTTCTCCACTGTAGGTGAAATTTCCCAGCTGTTAAAATTAAAACTCGTAACCACTGATTTTTTGTTTTCAAAAAGGCTATTACTCTGATGCTAGCTCTGATATTTGACATCTTTGTTAGTACTGATTTCTGGTTTTCTTGGAAATGCTCATCTGTCTTGTCTGCCAGAAAGCAAACAATTCCATCTCTTAAAGCTGAGCTTGTTTGTAATTCCCCAAAAAAGAGGATAAACTATTCAGAGTAGTATTTAGCACATCAAGATTCCAGTTTGCTGTTGATAGGAACTGGCTCTGAATTACATCAAACTCTGATTTATTTGGCAGCTTTTGTGTCTGCCTGTGAAGCAAGGTAGATATTTGGGGTAAAGAGTCTCACTTGCACATTGCAGTTAGAGCTGTTTTTCTTCAATCCAGCCCCAGACTTGAGAGTCTCTAATTTGTAGTTTGCACTGGCTTATTTTAACAGTGCATCCCATCTTTCCCTAAAAATTGGCATCTTGCTCTAGCTTTCAAATAAATTTAAAAATAAGCTAAATAAATTAGCACACCAGCTCCTTTCCTTACCCTTTCAATTTGTCTCAGCCTGAAGAGCAGTAGCTCTGCCTTTCCTATGCTGAAGAACTTGCTCGGTTTACTTACTGCCCTGTAGGTTGTGCATGTGCTCCCATATGGGAGTAGCTAATGAATCCTTCCAGCTGCTTACCCCTTGTGCACTGGAGTTGGTAGAGGTACTTTTTTCTGCTGGTTCTGCACCTCTTTAGATATTCTTTCTATCAAATACGAGCTCTCCTTTCCCTTTGTCCTACCTAGTAGCACTGAGGCAGTAGACTTGGAGTTGCGTGCTAGGAGCTGCAAAGTATTTCTGCTGCTGTGAATAAATAGCTTGTCCAAAGTGCAGGTGCTAAGCAGGAATGAAGATCATAACTGTGGTGTGTGTGTATTTCACTGTTTCTCAATGACCCCTTGTTTGGCAGAGCTGGTCACTTAACCTTATTTTTCCACATTTGACTTGGGAACACGGAGATTCTCCAGAGTTTTCTTCTGTATATTTTTCTAGGGAGTAAGTAACTATAAAGTAGGGCTGTGAAAAGGACTCGAGGAGTTGGCAATACCAAAGAAGTACATTAATGTGAACGGAGAGATGGATTTAAGATACGTGAACATAGTGGAGACTGAATATTCAAGTATAAGATTCATAACAGCACGAAATGTAAAAGGGGATTATATTTAAAGAGACCATATTATCAGTCCTGTGTTAGCATACATATTTAATGTCAGACTCTAATATGTATTTCATTAAGCTTAGAAAATCCTTGAACAGAGAGTATGCATTAACTATTCAATTACTTGAATGTGGTCTAATACACCTGGTTTTCATTAGTTTTACTCAGTCCAAGGTTTGTAAAAACAAATTTGATAACAAGTCATTGCCAAATGAAGATTTGTAAAGCAACCTTATAAAAAATGTCAGTTTTTCAAGTAATGGTTCAATCAGTTTTCCCGTCTGTATTGTGATTGTATTTGCTTGTCTAAGGAACTGATACAATTTTAATATTCATTTTTAAACAGCTGATGACATAAAGCCATGCCCACGCTGTGCTGCTTATATAATAAAAATGAATGATGGAAGCTGCAATCATATGACTTGTGCTGTCTGTGGCTGTGAATTCTGTTGGCTATGTATGAAAGAGATCTCAGATTTACATTATTTAAGGTACATGTAATAAAAAAAAAATTCTATGTGGTTGGTAATTTGTTTTCTGAAGTATTTAGAAGGAGATTCCCAAGTGCTATAAGTCTGGCTTTCTTCCTCTCAGAGTAGAGAATCACAGTTGAAGTATCCATATTGGAGAATTAAGTCAGTTTGCAATACATGTATTTAAAGTAGTTCTTTATTATTTTTTATTTTAAAATATTTTGTAAGTTTTATGCATGTAACATGTGCTTAGTACAAATCAAGTATTTTAGATTAACACACCCTCTTTTTACTAATGTCTTAATACTATATTGTCTTTGAATTAGGCAATACAAAAGTTCTGATCCTCTAAGTTACTGTGAACCATAGATTGGTGTGTGGCAATATGCAATATGCTTCTTGTTACATTGCAAAATATGCTGTCGAGGCAAAAAACAATCTGAAGAAATAACTGATGATTTGCTATCCATAATGTCTGTAACTTGAACCCAAGGACAATAATTTTGTAACTAGGGAAATGTTCAGTAGTGTATAGCTATGTTGATTTATGTACAGTTTCTTTACAGTTTTCTTATTTCTTTTTATTAGCCCATCAGGTTGCACATTTTGGGGGAAGAAACCATGGAGCCGTAAGAAGAAAATCCTGTGGCAGCTAGGGACACTTGTTGGAGCACCTGTAGGAATTGCCTTAATAGCTGGCATTGCTATTCCTGCTATGATTATTGGAATTCCTGTATATGTGGGACGTAAGGTAAAAAGTGCTTCAACTCCCAGCATGCTTCAGGTTTTACCTTCCGTTGTATGGCTTGGGTGATACTATGTTCAGTTGGGTATCTTAACTGGCCTTTAGAAAAAAAAAAACCAAACCAAAAACCCAACCAGTCCCTGCTTTGTTTAAGGATATTTGTGTCAGTGGTACAGGAACAAAAAGCAGTGTTTTTAAGAATCTAGTTTCTCTTAAAACATGCAGAGCAAAACACTGAACAATTTCCAGTTTCTGCATCTTGCCGTGAAAGCTCCTGCATGCTTTTTCAAAATTGCTCTGGTTTTAATCTCTGGTTCCCCTTGTGTCCCTTATAATTAAACAATCTTTAGAGGACAAGGAAGACAAAAACTATTATTTTTTTTTCTTAAAAGCAGATAGTTACCAGAATTTTAGTATAAAATTATGCTAGTTCAGGTTTGTGCATGCACATATTTAAGCATTTATACTCAGCAGCTTGTTAATTGCCTTGGGCCAGTCCACCAATGTGTGTTTGGTGCTAGCTAGCCTGTCTTCATTTTACTTCTTTTGTGAAGGAGCTAGAAATTATCATGTTAATCAGAAGGCAGTTGATATATTTCCTCTTAAAAAATATAATAGCTTTTACTATAAAGTAATCAACAAACTCTTACATGTAATTCAGGATATAGTCATAAGTTATCTAGATCTTTTGGAAATGGGCTTTTTGAAATGATGGCTTGGAAGATTTGTTTTTCTGCTTTTATCAGCGTGGATTCTCACAGTGACTGGCACAGACTCATAATTCTGCATTTATTGGGGAGGGAAAGGGGCGTGTGTCAGCTAGACAAAAAGTTCAGGGGTGCAGCTTTTCCACTGTATTTATTTAATCTTTTTCTTTCAAGCAAGTACCCTACTTTCTGCTACAGCTGGTTTTTGACCCTTTTATTCTGTTATGGCTTAGTCCCATACAGTCATTGGAACCTTCTAAGTGAGAAGAGGAAGAAGGCAGCAGTTAATCTGTTTCAAATTACATCTGCATGATTAGCTTTTCTCATTATATTTTGGGATAGGACCCCATCACAGAGCACCTTTCATGTATGAAAGTCTCAGAGCATTAGTCTGTGAGGGCAGCTTCATGAGAATTTCTGTTGTACCCCAGTGCTTAGTGGTCATTTCTCTGTGACCCGTCACACGTTTGCACTTCAAAACATCTGATGATGGAGATCCCACAGGGCCTTCAAGCTTGGTTCCACAGGCCCTTCAAGTGTGGTTTTTGTAGAAAAGTTTATTGGTTTTAACATTGGTATAGAAAGAGAATTTACATCAAACTCCTACTGCCCTATTCTTCAGCTGATGTAGAGAATCCTTCTGTTTTGCAATATGCCGTTACATATTTAATGATAATTTAAGTCCATTCTTAACAAACTTAGGACTTCCAGCTTTTCTTGACAAACTTTCAAGAAAACACACTGGTTTAGGTTTCTGATTCTCCTCTTCTGGATTTCCTTGTAGTTGTTCATGCCACCTTTGTTTTTGTCCAGTTTGAATACAGCAGTGAAGCTGCAGCATTAGTACTGCTGAGTTAAATGAAAGGGTGATTCTGTGCCAGTAACTACCAGTTACCTCTTCTTCAACGACGTGCTCTTTGCATTTTTTGTACACTAAAACACAAACCCTTTCCCACCGTACTGGTAATTCAGGCAAGTGGCTTCCTCCTGAGGGTGTTCTTGAACTCACTGCCATTCAGCTGCATCTGGTCATTTCAGGTCATTTCAGCTGCATCTGGTCATTTCAGACCATTTTTTCAGCTTCTCACAACTGGAGTGAATTCTGGCATTCTTGCAACCATGCCAGATTGTATTGGCCTGAATTTCAACACACATATTCTTCTCCTTCCATCTTCCACATTAATGAAAGTGTTCAATACTCTTGGATCCAAGACATATCTCTTGGAAAAAGTATGGACTGAAGAGTCTCAATTTGGGTAGTTATAAAACCTAATGACTATTCATATGTTTTCTGTAGTTTCACATGAAGCTTAGTAGATTTCTCTCATCCATTTTTTCAGTCTGGACCATTATAACCTGCTTGAGTGTCATACAAGAATGTAAGAATCTCATTAGTCAGTGTGTGACATCTGTTTCTCCCCATCCTCAAGGCTAAGTTATCTTGTTACAGGAGAAAATTAAATTGGCATGATTTCTACTTGAAAAAAAAATCAGTGTGACCTTTTTGTTTCCTACCTTTGCTTTGGTGTCTACAAGTTCCCAATTTTCAGGAAATCAAAGTTCAGTTCAGTGGTCTTTTACTTCCTCAGCTTCTTGGTTTGTATTGTACCCTTTTTAAGATTATCATTGCCATTTAACCATTTCCAGTTTTCCTGGAATTTTTTTTCAGACATCTTCTACTAATAATTTTCAAAAAATTACTATTAGTGACTCTGAAATTGGGCCTGCTGAGATACTTTTCAGATCAGCTCATGTAAGTACGTGCCAATCTGCTGTATTTGTACTGATCTTACTTCTTTGTCACCAGTTGTCTGGCTCACCGTTGATCTTCAGTGACAACTGAAGGGAAAAGAAAATAGGAACAGGTCTCCAGTTTCATTTGCTGGCTGTCTTTCATTTTTGTTAAACAGTAAATTGATCCAATTTGGTCTTCCTCTTACTAGCACTGTACTTGTAGAATAATTTCTCCTTGACTTTGATATCCCTTGCTTTTTGTCTCCTCTATTTTAACCTTTCTGATTTTGGCCTAACACCCTCATGCTGTTCTTCTATACCCATTCATAGTAATCTGACCTACTTTCTATTTTCTTAATGCTGCTGCTGCTGCTTTGGTAAAGGAAGCTTCATTGTTCTTTTTCAACATTCTGTCTGTCCTTTGCATTTGAAGAGTTTGTGCTTGTGCTTTGATAGAGTTTCCTTGAGGAAGTGCTAGTGCTCTGGTTTTATAGATATAAGTCTTGTAACCTAATAGGTTTCTATGTTTATTGAAATCTCTCTTCTGGCCTTGTATTTTTGTTTGGTTATTCTTTATTATTTAGTCAATATTCGGAAGTCTCTTACTTCGTAGTAGTTTCTACCAGTGTAACCTTTTATCTTGATGTTTTAAATCAGTTTCTACTCTATAAGCTCTTCCTTCCATTTCTTTATTTTTTACTTTGTGTTTAAGGAATCCGGTAACCTTTATGGATATCTGTTTGTTGTATTATGCCTTTTTGTTTTGGGAGTTACAATTGTCCATCACAGTAAAATTCAGTGCCTGAGGCGATCCTGCTAATTGCTCAGAGCCCCATGAAACCTAATCTTTCTGGGTTTGTAATTCTGACACACTCATGCTGTGAGAGTGGTCATGTTCAATTTTTCCTTTTTAACCCATAGGCATGTTCAATATTCAAGTGCTCCCTCACTCCGTGTTCCTCTCTGTATAATGTACCTCAGAGCAAGTAAATGGATTCTCTTTGCACAGTGCCTTCCCTGCCCTTTTCTTGCCTGTCTTGCCTGAACAAGTACAAAGACTTTGTTTATTCCAAAATGAGAACAACCCTACCAAATCTCTAATTGAAATTATATTTTAGAAAGCACAGCATTCAATAACATGATAATTTAGAGAGCATGACATCCAGCTCATTTTTTGTCATTATCTTCTTGGGTACTCATCTCTTAACGTTCTTCCTTAGATGGAGTGAGGATTAACTTGGCTTTGTGACAGCCATTAAGATACCTGTTGTTCCTTTGTAATTATATCTTAGCCAAGAATGATGACAGATGTAGTGCATACCTCTGAGAAACCATGTTCCTAGAGAGAGTAAATGAAACACAAAAATGTGGGAAATCTCTGTAGAGCAATGATCTTTAAAGGCCTTTCAGGTTCATGTGGGGTTTGTGGCAGGTAAGTTTAAGGCAGTCACATTTCAGAGTTATTGCAGACTTGAACCATCAGTAAGAGGTTTGGGTAGCAGATTCCTCAGTAAACAGACTCAGGTTTGCAAAAACAGTTTCTGTCTCAGTAGCTTGTCATGAGGGTGTGCTGGAGCAACAGAGTTCTTCCTTTCCCCTCCTTCCCGGCTATGTTTGGTGAAGGCTCTCTCATAGCTCTGTTATGTCAACCTGTTTCCATAGATCTAACAATCTGTGAAAGTTGTAACTCCATACTGTTCAGGGAAAAGATGACTGGGAATAAGAATTGTCAATTTGATCACATGTGGCAATTCTTTTATCCTGAAATTTTGTCTACTTTTCCCAGCCACGTAAGCTGGAGTAATGATTAAACAAATCTCTTCAATTACGTAGCTCTTCAAACTTGAGGCTGAGAATAAATGCTTAATTGCTGGATGGGAGGACTTCTTACTTGTAAGAGGTTGCCTAAAATTAGGATATGTATAAATTTTATTTTCTTTGAGATAAGAAATAAATCATGACATAGAATGTAGTCTCTCTGGAAGAGAACAGGATACAGCTCCAAACTGTCACTTCTTCCATCCATGCAGCAATGTATTATTGATGTTGATAATACTCTAAACCCCCTTTCTTTTCTTCTTTCAAGATTCACAATCGATATGAAGGCAAAGACATTTCAAAGCACAAGCGAAACTTGGCTATAGCAGGTGGTGTAACCTTATCTGTAATTGTTTCTCCAGTTGTAGCTGCAGTAACTGTAGGTAAGCAAATACTACTGTTTTGTGTCTTGATAGCACCTTGCAACCAGAACTCCATAAACACTCATGAATAACACAGCTGAGATAAGTTCTGTAGTTTCCTTTTATAGGTGAGGGAACCAAGACAAGGAGGAGTCTGAGGTTATACATTTATTGGGGCAGAATCAAGAATACAGTACTTGATTTTAATGTAGCATTTCCTGAAGAAGTAAAAGTAATTTTTATCTTGAAAGTTGAAGTTTCCACATTGTCACATCTGGCTTTTAAGATTGAAGTACTTAAAGGTTTTTTAAATGGCCAAGAAAAAAACTGTTGCCACAGAGCCTATTCATATTTTAATAACTTCATATCAAACTTTTCTCAATGCAGAACAAGAACGGTCTCTTACACTTAACATTGCAGTAGTTGACAAGCCACTTGCTTTGCTCTGGGAGTCAGTTCGAATTGCATTACACTCTTTCTCCTGGTGATTGTTGAGGGTAGCATTTACGGAAAATCTTGCTGTTCGTTACAAAATAGTTGTCTCATCTTCCCAGGTAATTTCAAGATCACTGTAAACCCAGATTTTTTTTGAAAGGAGGGGACTTGCCTGGCACTGCCTTGCTTCTTTGTTGCAGCATAGGCATCTTCACAGTTGCACAGTAAGCTGCTGTGGATAGCTGACTCACACTAAGACCCACCATTTCGTTTTAAGGTGGATCATCCCCGTGTACACACAGTGTTGTCTGCAGTGTTTCCCCTTGTGCCAGAATCAGTGCTCAAAGAGTAATGAGTAACCTCCGGAAGATGGGGCCACTTTTAGCAAGTGATGGTTCAAAATGGGCAGGAAGCTGTGGCTTTAAACTGCTTGTTATCAATGGTGGACCACTGTGCAAATGAGGATATGCCAGCCATGAAACTGGTGTCAGTCTGCATTGCATTGTTCTCATGTGGCTGTGGTGTCAGATCCCTGCTAAACAGGTGGTGGGACACAAAGTCTCATAGTTGTATTTATAGGTCTGCCTTACTTCATTTCTCTCAAGCTGTTTCTTATTCCTGAACAGAGGCAAAATGTGGCTTTTCAGGGAAAGCAGTTAGGTTTTATTTTGTGGAGTTTTGCTCTTGCCCCATTGCCATTAACACATGGCCTCCAGTCTCAGGGCATTGTGTGGTTTCCAGAATAATGACCATAAGAATATGGAGTTCCTCCTTGAATGTGAGAAATTTCTAGGGGAGGAGACTTCATGTAATTGGAACCGGTCTTTTAGGTTAGACTGAGGAGCCTTTCTATTAGGTCTGCTTCTCTCCTGGCTTTTTCAGAATGTACCAACTTGACATTTTTCAGTCTGCTCATTTTTGCACCTTCTATATGCTTCCATCAGCAAAGCCCTAGGATGATTTAATTCATATGCCAGAGGAGTAACTTTCACAGTCGACTCGAAGTGGTGGGATGGATGTGTGTGTATCTGTGTGTGCTTTAGTGTACAGTACCTTTAACTGGTTTCCTTTAATTCCTGCCACCCTGCTCTGCAGAATTGTTTACTTTTAAGGAAAACTTATATTGAAAAATCCCAGAGTAATAATAATGTTAAGTCCTATTAAATTGATAGCAAAGCCATGTCTGCCTTCAGTGGATGTAAATTGAAGGCCCTTATTAAAGCAGTAGAGGTACTAATATTTTTAGTTGAATAACATTTGAAATAGATCTCTGCTATTTCTGCCTTTCAGGTGGAACATTATTACAGTCCCCAGTGGGAGCTTTTGTGAATCTTTAAAGTACTTTAATTTTGTTTGTAAAGTATGTTATGGACACACTGAAAGTATTAATTCATCAATCATTAAGCTTCTCTTCCTACCAATGCTGACAGAGGACATTCTGCCTGCTGAAAGTACTTTCCTGTCATTTCACCTTAGTGATTTACCAATATTTCTTAATTATGCTCCCTCCTTATCTCTTTCAAGTGTGATATTAATCAAATATTAAGTAATCTTGGAAAATGAAATTGCCTTTATGAAAGGCTCTAAAATAAAAGTCACTTTTAATGAAAGACTGTACTTCCCTCTGTAGGTATTGGTGTTCCTATTATGCTGGCTTACGTGTATGGAGTTGTTCCAATTTCCCTCTGCCGAAGTGGAGGCTGTGGTGTGTCAGCTGGCAATGGAAAAGGTGTCAGGATAGAATTTGATGATGAAAATGATATAAATGTTGGTGGAACAAATGCGGCTGTAGGTAAGAAAATTCAGTGTTCCATTTTCTATAAATATGGGCTTTGTGACTTGTATTTTCTATCTTAGATACTAGACTAGTTATTTGCATTTGAGGCTGCTTCTGCTCATTGCTGAAATTGCGCTTCTCAGATGATAATAGCTCTTCTGTGCTGGGCTATAATACAAGTATTAAAGCTTTTCCTGCTCACTTTAATCAAAGCCAGACTGAAGTCTTCTCCATAGGTAAAAGTTTTAACATAGCATTAACGTTGCTCTTTCAGAATCCTGGTTTTTGGAAGCTGGTTACATTTTTTATTTTTAATAGGGCAAACTAAAGACTGGTCTGATGCTTCAGTTTTTTGATTACATGGCACTATCCTGTGTGATAGGATCTCTCTGTATTCCTTCACTCCATGTTTCCTGTCCTATCCATGGTTAATTTTTTGCTATCTTAAGTGTGATGTCAGGCATAACCATTATAGCAGCTCCAAGAAAGGTGTCTTTTTAAATTATTTCTGGTTGTTTATGGTTTTTGGGAGTTTTTTTTTATGAAGTTCTCTTTTCGTGACAGTATGTTTTACAAAACCTTCTTCTTAGCATAATTACAGAAACAGTGACATTACATTTCTAGAAACAGCTGAGTGCTGGTTCCATACCTGACGAGCCCTCTTTGTTTTTGCCCAGATGCCACCTCGGTGGCAGAGGCGCGTCACAACCCCAGCATAGGGGAAGGGAGTGTCGGGGGGCTGACGGGCAGCCTGAGCGCCAGCGGCAGCCACATGGACAGAATCGGAGCCATCCGGGACAACCTGAGTGAGACAGCGAGCACCATGGCCCTGGCTGGGGCCAGCATAACGGGGAGCCTCTCGGGGAGCGCGATGGTGAACTGCTTCAACAGGTGAGGGACGTGCTCCCAGCCCTGCTCCTCTGTCCTGCTCTGCACCTGGGCACAGGAAGGGCACCTCCTCGGTTTTCCGATTTTTGCTTTTTGGTATTGGTTCCTGTTAAAAGGAACTGTCTCTCGGAGATAAACAGTTCATCCCTGACACACTTACTGATTTTCAAGAGATCCTGCCTGACCACAATCCTCAACATTTTGATTTTGTTTAGGGTAAGTGGGGTGTGAGATCGTGTTCTCTTGCTTCCCCAGGAGAGCTGCCTGTAGGCAGGAGCCAGAGGGAGGCAGCTCACGTCTGATGCGGTTCTGTTCTCTGGTGCACCTCACCCAAAAGTCAGAACTGCTGACTTGTTCAGTCATCTGCAAGGCACCAAGCTGTGCCTTCAGAACACTTGGGTGGAGTGTGCATCCACATGGACTTCAGGCAGGAGGGGAGGCAGATGAGCACCTGGCCTTGCCAAGGTGGCAGCTTCTTGTCACCTGCTCAGTGCCTTCTGTGAATTTGGACCTTTCTGGTAGTTGGCTCTTTTGCACCTGAAGAGAAAGGGAGCATGTAGAAAGGATTGTTAGCATGTAGGGTTCAGGATGGAATTTGCTCCTTAAATCAGCTGCCAACACTGCTCATTTTGAGTAATTTTGCAGTCCAGGCTATAGAGAATAAAGACAGTGGGATAGTATCAAGAGTTCCCCTATGCTAGTACGGATGTTTCAGGCTGTGACTGCTGAGTGAGGTATGCATACCCTCTTTAAAGAGCTGAGAGTGAAAAACAAAAAAACCCTCTTCAATTTCACTGTCAGAACACAGATAAACCAGACATTTGGAAAAAAGCTTGTAATTTGATTTCTGGCTTATCTGCTGAGCCCAACTTAAGATTGCTCAGGTTTCTATTATTCCCATTGCAGTTGGTAGCAATACGATAAAAAGCAGAGTACAGAGCACAGTTCTCTGCCTCTTATTTGATTAGTAGTAATTTGCAGCAGGGGAAACATGGGAACTATTCATCATATCATGAATTTATGTACCCTTCTGATTGTTTCTACTGTTTTTAGAGTATAGTGTACTATCTGCAAAAGAACTGTAGCTGGACCGGGAAGTTGTCCTTGTAAATCTCAGGAGGGAAAGAATCCAGAACTTTTGGTTAATGCCTTTAGGAAATTAATCTGGCTTTGCTTTGAGGTGTTTTCATTTGCTTGGTTTTAATCAAAAAGTAGTCACTTTTGACAGTGGGAACAGAGAACATGTGTCATTAGGGTAATTAAGCATATCTGTACTGGAGTGACTCAGGAACTCTATTACTGACTCATTTACTTACTGCCATCTACAAGGTGACACTAATTTTCAGCTAGTGTGCTTTAACTATTGTGGTAGTATGTACAACGCTCTCTCTTTCTCTCGAAGACTGGAAGTACAAGCAGATGTGCAGAAAGAACGATACAGTCTGAGTGGAGAATCTGGCACAGTTAGCTTGGGAACAGTTAGTGACAATGCCAGTACCAAAGCAATGGCAGGATCCATCCTGAACTCCTACATCCCTTTGGACAGGTAAGAGAAATGTGGTGAAAATGGAGTATTTATAAGCCTTGCTTATTAAAGGATATTCTAAGCATGCCTCAGCTGTTCTACATTCAAGATCACACTTTGAAACAGCAGATTTTGTTACAAATGGAATTACATGTGACCGCTTACACTTTGCCAGGGTTATTTCCAAAGAGGAATGCCCTTACTGTAGCTCAGTAAAGCATTTGGTCTTTCAGACTTTGTGTTTTCCTTTGGGCTGTTTATTTGGTTAAATATTTCTCTTTACAAGATACATCCCTCTCGCTTTCACTGTGGTGTGTTGGAAAGCAGCAAGAGTTTGTTCCGCCCTCCGGTGGCCACTTACGCTCACGGATTCTCCCCTGTTCTAGGGAAGGCAACAGCCTGGAAGTGCAGGTGGATATCGAATCCAAGCCAGCCAAGTTCCGGCACCACAGCGGGAGCAGCAGCGTGGAGGACGGCAGCGCTGCCGGGCGCGGCTCCGCCGGCTGCTCCGGCCCGCCCGAAGGCAAAGCCGGCGCCACCAAGTGGTCCAAGGACAGCACGGCGGGGAAGAAGTGCAAAGGTAAGCTGAGAAAGAAGAGTAGCATGAAGATTAATGAGACGAGAGAGGACATGGATGCTCAGCTGTTGGAACAGCAAAGCACAAACTCCAGTGAATTTGACTCTCCCTCTTTGAGCGATAGTATTCCATCGGTAGCAGATTCGCACTCCAGCCATTTCTCTGAGTTCAGTTGCTCAGATATGGAAAGTATGAAAACTTCCTGTAGCCATGGTTCCAGCGACTATCACACTCGCTTTACCACAGTCAGTGTTCTCCCAGAGGTGGAAAATGATCGCTTGGAAAACTCTCCACAGCCAAGTGGAATCCCTGTGCCTGTTCCAACAGCTCCAAGCACTGATGTTCCACAGCTGAGTTACATTGCTGAGGAAAGCATTAATAATGGATCTTCGACAGACATAGATTTAGGTGTTGGTGAAACATTGAAAGAAACAAACAACAACCACTCACAACATGCTGTGGAATTAAGCACTGCTATTCAGACTGAAATTTAAATCTCTAAGTGCTGCAAAAATATCTTTGCCACTAAAGAACCCTGTCTGAAAGCTGGTTGAATCATATGCGACTTCCGTAAGTTTCAGGTGACCAGCAGAAGCAAGGTTTTGATACAACTTCATTTTCTATATACTTGTCTGATAAGGCAAAATACTTCATATGGATCTTCAACCTGTGTGAAGAGACATGAAGGCTTTAACCAAGTGCATTACAGCAGTACAAATATGTCCATGTTTTGTATTTTTGCCACAACTTTGCTTGAAAGCGTATACTTGGTGTATTTAGATAAAAATTGGTAAATTCTTAATATGTTAAATGCTGAAATGAATAATATGTCCTGCACTGTTCACTTGGAAAATATGGGGTTTGGGATAAAGGGTGTTAGCTGAGCATTAGTGACTTAAAACCATTCTTGTGTGAACTCTTAAATTTAAGGGAAGCAAAGACCTGCAGAGACCTATACAAACATACTTCAACAGTGAATATTCAGAATGATAATTTTGTTTCATAACTGGACACACTGTATTTAGAATGCATGTAGAATGAACTGCATATCTTGAGATGGATGTAGCCTGTGTCAGAAGTGTTTGTATGTGTGTACACTTTGAGCAGGGTTATGGCTTTTACATAATTTCAAAACATAAGAAATTGGTACTTAATATATGGTGGAATGGAGACGTCACCTGTGTAGAACAGTGGGGTTACCTATTTATTCATGCAACCAATCATGCAGCAAATAAGGCTACTATATAGTGTGTAAAAACTGTAAAATAACAATCCAGTGATTTATAAGCATTGTAGACAAGCAGATGCAGTCACCTTTCATTAGGGGGAAAATTGGTGCCCCGTCCATTCTTGGTGCCTTTGGAAAAGACTGGGTTTGAAGTGCCTGGTCGTTTGAGGATTTTACTGTAATGTTTTCCAGAATGTCCTCTTTGGCCACCTTGGATCACAAAAGAAAATCCTAGTGAATAAAATGACTGTCATAGATATAATAATGAGGTATTGGCCTACCAAAGACTCACTCAGGCTTTAGTGGACTTGACATCGCTTTGCAAGACATGCTTGTCTTCAGTCCCGGAATTTTAAGTGCAGTGCAATGACTGCCCAAGTGCAAAGATGGGTTCCAAATATGCTTTTTTCTTTTTCTTTTGCATATGGAAGATGTACAGCTGAACACAAGCTGAAGTTGGCCAAAGCGCCTGCACTGTTAACATTTTTTTGCTAAGTAATTCACTAAAATGGAAAAAAAAGTTGTAAATCTCAGAATAACAGTTAACAATGTTCTGTCTTGTGTTTCATGTATTGCCATTATGGTGCTACTGGAAGTTTAGTTGGATGAAAAGAATGCCATGAGCTACAGTCCTCTTCCATGACTTATCCTCACCAGTTTCAGTAATAGCTTCTAACACTAGTGCCAGTTATGTTATTTGGTAATGCTTGTTACAGTATTTGTATATTTGCAATTCGGTTTTGCTCAATAATATGCGTGTAAACTGCATATCTGAAATAAATGTCTAAATACTGACTTCTAGTGGTCTGTTGTGTAATGTGCTGATCAGCCTTATAAAAATGGGTGTATTCCCAGGGAGCCTTTTTTCTGCTAAGGTGCTGGCTGCTCTTACCTCTTGCTTCCTTTAAATATTTTCATTTGATTAGGTGTGCTTTGGAAGTTGAATGCTCTGATTCTTGCAAATGTAAGATCTAAAGTCAGTTGCATTTTGTACAAGACTTCAGCCTTCTCTAAGATGAAAAGAAATCTGAGCTGCCTCTCTGGCAGGCAGGACAGTAAAAGGTTTTGTGAGAGGGATGCGGTTCTGGCATGAGCTCTCTAAACAAAACTGCACCATCTTGGCACAAGTCAGATTGCTGACTGAACTCAAACTCTACTTTCTCCATCTAAAGTGATGCTCTTCTCAGTTCACATGGCCTGCACAGAAACACCACAGATTGGCCAGAGTTTCTGGGTAACACCTGGTTTTTGCTCAGCTGAACTGCCTGTTCCTTAGGCTCATTTTCTCACCTGCATCATGAGAGGATGGGGAAGTGAGAAACTAAAACCGATGGGGATGTATTGCAGAAGCTCAAGCTGGATTGCCTGATCCCAAATCCATATGTAAGTTACACTTCTGTCAGATGGAAGAGCTATTTCAGCAAGCTTAAACCTACCTCGTAATTTCTCAGGGCCTCAGTTTTGCTGTGCAGATAATTGAAAATATGGTTTACTCTTGTAAGTAAATTTTATCAAATAGTACCATTATTTTCAGTCACTCTGAAAGCATCTGATAATTTTATGCATCACTTTAAGATGTAACGTTGAAATACAGGTAAGTTTTTTCTGGAGATAAGTTTTTAGCAGAAAACTGTTTTGCTGATTAATTTTGTAACATTTTTTAATTCAGAAGTAATATTTCATGTGTGAGGAAGTTTTAACAGCACCAATAAATTTAATGGAGCACCGAATTTTGAGTCTATAAAAAAGTAAAATATACACTTCCATTAATACACTAATGCAGAAGATGCTTCTCTTATTTACAGATCTATTGTAAGAATTCAATAATGCAAAGCTTTTTTTTTTTCACTGAAATACATCTCAGGAAAGATCAATTTTACATCTGGTCTCCCAACATGGTGGTTTTTTTACAGAAGTATTTTTCATGATTCCTGGCCAATTTGACTAATTCATGTCAGATTGTGGATCTTGAGGAAATTTATTTTAATATCTGCTGTATCTGAGACTATTTGAGATAGTTACAAC
Organism: Lycocorax pyrrhopterus obiensis; assembly: GCA_014706295.1. Lineage (NCBI taxonomy): Eukaryota > Metazoa > Chordata > Aves > Passeriformes > Paradisaeidae > Lycocorax > Lycocorax pyrrhopterus. The sequence continues at coordinate 131,333,602 of JACSVZ010000002.1, read as the reverse complement.
ATTACAAAGATAAAAGCTATCATAAAAGCTTTCTTCATTATGTTTGCATGTCTTTTGTAGCAAAGCATCTGTTGTACATCCATCCTTTTATTGAGTCAGTGTCACAAAGTTTTGCATTTATGAGCTAATTACTTTTTACTGTTGCATAAAGATTTTTTGACTGACTTACATCTATTCCAGTCATTCAGATTGATTTTTAAATAGTTGCCTACTTAGTAATGTCACCACTCTCATGGATAATAATGCATTATAAGGATAATCAAGCAGAAGGTTGAAAAATACAAGAATTAATGAACTTAAAACCCATTAATATTCTATCTCATGCAGGTGAAACTGTGGCAGGCTTGAGCAGAAACTTTGGAATGACACTGAGATTTATTTAGAATGACTTTCTGAAATGACAAAGATCTGAAGAGCACATTGACTGCTCCTGCCAGTCCTACAGGTGACACACTGGTCTTCCCAGATGGAATAATCTGGTGTTGCTGTGGGAGCAAAATGGTCTCCCCGTGAGGGCTGAAGAACCCCCAGGCCTGATCTGGGTGAGAAGCATAATCCCAGACTGGTGACAATGTCTTTGTTACCTTCAGTCTCAAAGGGCAGGAGAAACAGAGAAAAGTTGCTATGAGGTACTTGGTAATCAAGAAACTGGTCTGGAGGAAAAGGAGGAGTTTGATCCACAGCCTCATGGGTGGCACTGAACTTCTGTGCTGAACACAACCCCAAGTCTTGGAAGATGGCTCTGGAGATGAATCTGCTGTCGCACCTCGCTCGGAGGCCAGGCGAGGTAACTGAGTATCTTTGAGATGTGACTGTCTCAGCACCTGCCTGCACACAGGTACCCAGTAAGCTGCAAGGCACAGCTCTCCTTGCACCAGATCCTGGTGAGCTGGCTTGACAAAAGGACTATTTTTGCTTCCATCTCAACAATAAGGACATTAAAATTCCCAACAGCCTAAACTGGAGTGGCTGTGTTTAGTCACCAGACCAGTGCTGATGGGGTTATGTGGGCTCGAGCTTCCCTTTCCTCACAGGCTGCATGCTCAAGACATTTCTGAGCACAGCATTCTGTGTGATGGGCACTTTATCCCCTTATAATCCCTGCTACATCCCCAGGGGGCAGACCCAGGCAGGCACCCAGGGAATGAGTGAGGACGCAGGGGTAGGTGATATTTTATCCCCCTTCAGCCAGGTGGGGCGAGCCCCTGCTCCAAGCTGCCAGCCCTTTGTCCCTTGGGTAGCTGCAGCTCACAGGCGCTGAGCAGAGTTCCACTGACTCGGGTCATAAATCTTGATGTACACCAGGGAAGAAGCTTTGTTCCCTGCTGTTCAAAACTATGTTATTTTGTTTAGTGTAATGAACAAGTCTAAGTCTTCTGCAAGGTCTGGCAGCCACAGGAGTAGCCCTTTATTTGTGCAACTGGATTATGTAAAGCAGAGCAGGTTCTGATGAGAGGAAATACATCCCACATAAGGGCATGGAGTGCGGTTTGCAAGTACCTGGGCTCTCACCACTGCCTGCACCCCTATGCAGGGAGAGTGAGAAGAGTGGTGGCCCCGTGGTACAACGGCTTTATGGCCAGGGAAGCAACCCAGCCATGCTGACACTCCGCCCTGGTAGCACCTGTACCCTTTGGGTGACAGCAGCTGTTCAGCCTGGAGCTAGCTGGCTTCTCAAAAAATGTCAAAAATACTTTGAAAGGCCAAAATAACAACAGTGTGACCCTCTGTTCTCGTGCTATTCCCTAGCCACTGACTGCATTTTTAGTGGCTCCAGAAAGAATCTTGCTCTCTCTTGTGTGAAAACCATGGATGTGCTCCACGAGCAGCTGGGTCTCTGCAGGCCTGGTTAGCTTGGCTGGACAGGACAGGTCCTGTGTGTGTGACTGGCTGCATTATTGCCACCATAAGGTCACATTCACTCCCCGGCTCCCATCCCCTGCAGAACCAGGGCTCTCCTGCTTTTGTCCCGCTGGTGGGTTGGGTTGGTTGGTTTTTACAGAGGTGGATGTTAGCACTGGGGATGAGTGACAAGCCAAGCATGTAACACCATCCTGGGATTTGGGTCCCCCTGCCGCAAAGCCAGGTAAGACACGTGGGGTGCTCTTGCCCTCCTTTGCCCACTCCATCGTTTCTGGGCACTGTGTCCACACTGAGCCCGTGCACTGCAGTGCTGAGGTAGCAGCTACAGTCTTACTTTTGCCTGGCAGAGCAGCCAAAGCTGCAGCAGAGATGATGATTACGGAGGGCAGAGGGAAACAAAAAAGCAGCATAAATAAAGGCTGAGCACAGAGCAGAAACAAGATTTAAAATACAGGAGTGTTCAAAAGTAGGAGGGGAACTATAGACCAGGGGTGTCAGGAATGGGGACTGCCCAGGGGGAGATGAGCTCCTGGCCCAGCAGCGAGGAAAGCAGGAATTCAGCAGCTCTGTGGCTTCTCCTGCTGGCCATTACACAGACGGGACACAAAACGCGTTTTCCAACAAGTCCCACCGTGAGCAAGGAGACACTTGCGGTCAGCAGCTGCTCCAGTGCCACACCTGGGATGATGCCTTAGGTTTTAACTTTCGTATTTTTCAAATCCTGTACTGCCTAGTGTGTAACTGAAGTTTCTTGTAGCCTGTTAATTTCTACTCTCTCATGCTAGGTAGACATAACAAAGCCTCTCCAGGCCTGCTCTCCAAGGACACCCAGACCGTCCTAGGCCCAAAATGAGTAAACCAAAGCCTCTAAAGGTAGGGGCAAGCTTGGGGTAATTACGTCATTAAACTGAAGCTTTAATTGGAGAATTAACCCTGATATGCAAATGAACCAAACCTATAAAAGTGTGAAGAACACATGACCTGTTGTCTATCTTGGGGTCCATCTTGGCAGTAGCCTCTGGCTCCCCAGGGTGTACCTTTGAAGGCCTTCCAAATAAGTACCTACCTTTATTCCCTTATTCTTGTCTATTCTCTGTTTTTAGGTGGCCTCTCAAGGCATCAGGGATGCTGTGGCTGCCTCTGCAGAGGCCACTCAGCCTCACCTGGCCAAGGACATTGTCTTTGACAGGTGACCCCACGTTTGCTGCTCAGCTGCAACTGTTGGGGGCTGCAGAGATTTGTCCTGCTGGCCCTGAGGCAGCTTCCCAGGCTAAGGCAAGAGGAACAGGCTCAGGCAGCGCTTACCTGTCAAACAAATGGTGAAATCCACATGTAGATATTCCATTCTGCACCCCATGCCCCCAAAATGCCTTCCACTGGTCTAATGCTGCCCCTTCAGTTTTGAAGACTGGTGCCCTTGGCTTGAACTGCTCAGGCCAAATCAGCAGTACAGTCCCTTACAAGTTTTTGATTCAATTTTTTTCTAACTTCTGTGCCTTCAGAAATTTTTCTGCCTGTCCATCAGGCCCTCCCAAATGCTGTCTAAAAAAGTAGCCAATCTCAATGAAACCTGAATGAGGCAGGACCAAAATGACAGAAGGCAATGCTGGTGTTTTATATCCTCAACCAGCCAAAGTTCAGGGTCTGCCTTAATCTGAGGTGATCACACACAAAGAAAGTGAAAACCTGTTAATTGCTAAATATCAGTTGTACTGATGATGCTTTAGGAATTAAAGCCTCATTCTTGGCACTCCAAGCTGAAAGTCATAATATACGTCAGAATTATAAGCCTAAAGAGTACTGAACGAGAAAAGAATCCATAATTGTACTTTTCAAGAAAAAAACTTTATTAATTAATTAATACCTGAGAAAAATTTTCACTAGAACAACATACTTAATATCTCTGCAGTGCTAAATGAGTCTGATATACATTTATATCACCTGTGCAAAGAAGGCATTGGAGTATTTGAAAAATTTAAAAGCTTCACCTTTGAAGGAACTTTGTCAGAATCAAATATAAAACGTAAGTAATGCCTGAAATTTTAAAAAAAATCATACTGGTCCAAAAAATTGTTTTAGTTTTATAAATATATCTGTAAACAGAAATAGATGGTATTTTAAATAATCTGATTACAAACCCCAGAGTTAAATACTTCTATCGTGAAGTGCAGCCACTTGTTCTTCTGTCACTGCCCAAAAAAAGTCAGAAAACCAACCATCCTCTGGCACACACAGGAAGAAAAGTAATCCTCTGTGCATTAAAAATTACTCACTTGTTAAAAACATACTCATCCATTTAATAATTGTTTCCATGACGAGCTAATATATTATTCATTCACCTTTGTTGTTGAGATGTATTGAGCCAAAATATTTAAATCTGTTTTGTACAGACCAGGAATAGTGAACAACCCGATGGCCTATAGTAGTTTTCTGAAAAATGTTAATACTTTTTGTAAACTCATTTTAGCAAAGTTACTGCTAACTGACCCGTTTATCTTGAAGACACTTCTTTATCACAAGAACACAGAACTCACAAAATAATGTAACAAGTGATGACTAAAAGTGTATTTACCTATTGTACCATCAAGGTACTTCACATTGCATATATAATGTAAAATGTATTTTTCTGTATATAATTACCAGTCTAAATAAAATCAGTATGCCAAATGAAATGAACTCTTACTGAACACAGATGGGCATTAAATTCTAGAGATGTCTACAACTACCAGAAGAAAAGAGCAGCAAGTTTTAAATGTACATATGCTGTCAAAACAAAATAGAATTCCATCAGTCCAGGTAAAGACCCACTTGAATCCAGGCAAGTCTGCAGAGTTCATTCATTCATCTTCTACACATTGCACTATGCAGCCAATAAACTTTAACTTCTTAAAGTTCATAAACCTTTTTAAGGCTCTCAAGATCTTCCAGTGAGTACTGACCACTCTGGCTTTCTGAAAGTAAGTCGAACAGTTGCTGCACCTCTTCTTTTTCATTTTTGCTAAGAAGGGCCAGCACCACCTGAAAAAGACCCCCAACAATTTATTTTATAATCAGCACAGGTTGACTGAAAATGATAGTATCTGACAGAGACACAAAAATCTGTGCGTTGTTTCCTTTTAAGATATGAAAATTTCCTTTAGATTTCTGTGCAATTTAAGTACACATTCAGTCTAGGTTCTTACCTTAAATCTTTCTGCTTTGCTCAAGTAGAAAAGGTGCTGATATGCAAGGCCAGGATCTTTTCCAGCTACATAATGTTCCAATGCCTGGATAAAAATCAAAAGGATTTCTCCTTCAAGTTTGTTACTTAGCAGCACTGGCAATTTTTTTGGATCAGTAATTGTTAAAAGATCTGCACAAGCAGCTTTATCCTTATTGGCATTCACTGCATTTATAATCTGACCAAAGTCATAAGCATTGGAGGGTTCTGAAACACAGAGTTTCTCAGAGGATTTTCGTGGCACAAGCTTTGGAACAGCTTCCTCAGCAGCAACAGGATGAGTCTCAGCATCTTCTGATGTAGCAAACTGTCTCTCTTCCTGTTCATCAGGTTCAGTCACCTTCACAAAGAAAGTGGCAACAGATGACTTAATGTGGACATAGAGATAACCTGAAACTTCACAAACTGCATATATCCATCATATCACTGGATTAAAGCTGGCATCCTGCTCCTCATAAAAGAAAGGCACCCCTGTTCTTTCATGTCCTACTGCCCCTCAGAAAAGCAGCTCTCTAATTCACCTGTAAAGGCTCATAGTCATAAGTGTGTATTTTACACTGCCTTTCACTGCACCAGGAATCACACCTGGAGAGCACTGGAGAAAGCATGGCTGTAGGAGAAAGGAGGACTCTACACATGCATTAAATGTGAAATTCCAGAAGATACGGAGAACTGGAGTCAAGGTAAAAAATAAACATTTCATTTCTGTGCTGTGCCTCCAGGGCAGTACAGGCACATGGCAGCTGGCTGAGGTTGTTGTTTGGAGTCTTGCTGTGGAAGGAGAAAGCTCAGCATGGATAAACTGCCTCACTGACCACTTAACTTCTGAGATTGCAGCCTCTATCAAGTTTCATGAATCAGTCACTAGAAAATTAACTATGGGGCCAACTACACTTGCTAAAATCTATTTCAAGCCATCAAGAGTTCTGAAATTAGTATAACCTGACTAAAACTTACTGAACAGGGTCTCTCAATGCCAAGTATATTGAGAAGTCTGAAGATATTGTATTGCATAGAACAGGGAATTAGTAATTTTTGGAAAATACTGCATTTGTCTTACAGATATTTTGTTCTGTTTTTCAACAATCCTTAGAATCAAGGGAGAAAATTCGACTGTCTTTTATATAATTATAGTTTCATTAACATGGAATAATGATGATAAATGATTGTTCTAATTTTATTTTTTTTGCAGGCTGTTTTCATGGAACTACCTTGGACTACAGCAGGTAAAAGAGGAGAGCTTCTCCACAAGGGCAGTTGTAACTATGACAGCAAACATAAATGCTCCCTGCATCACCCCTAGAAAAATTACCAGTGCCAGCAATGTAGTTAGCTGGTCTCTGAACAATGTGGTCACTTCCCAAACCTCCTCTAAACACTTTCCAGGTCCCTTTGTTTGTCACAACTCAGAGCTTAACTAACACTATACCAGCTTATGCCGGTTACATAAAATCCATGAGCTTGTGACAATCTGAAGTACTTCAAGAACATATTTTTTTTCCTATATTAGTAACTGCAGCCTCCACTATACCACATTCTGAAATTACATTATTGAATTACAGTATCACTGTACAGACTGTAACTATGTATTTTAACTATACATTTTTAAATGAAAAGGGGAAAAAGAATTCTTAAACAACCAGCAAAGCTACAATCCAAAAAATCAGATGACTGAGAAAATCCTTTCATCACCTAATTCTACCCAGAACTGTGCAAAGCTAACGTTTTGATCCTGTACATAACATTACATCCCGTGTTTCTTTTGTAAGATACTACATATGTTTTACTCTTGCTCTTTTAGGGCAGGATTTCATTCTTCAGACTCATAACTTTAGAACCAGCATAGGAGCAGCCAGCACACTGCTGACCACAGACCTCTGCCAGCACAGCCCCAGAGGCTGCCCAAGAAGCACAGACTTCAAAAGCAAAACTGCTATTTCACAGCTGCATTCTGTAAAACATGTATTTCAAAGTTTAAGCAGCTTTTGTTTACAAGGAGCATATCCTCAAGTTTAGTGCCATCTAAATGGACTATTTCCCTTTCTGCTGTAGTTCTGAGTACACTTGTGAGTAGTCCAAGCTTTATCACATGTAAAAATCCTCCAATATGCCCTCAAAATAACACCATCCCCCCAAAGATACAGATTCAAGATGGGCAAAAGCTTTAATATTATCTCTTCAAATGTGTGGCTTCTGTTGTGTTTGCTTTTAAAAAATGAACAGGTATACCACCTCTTGTATGGTTATTTTCTTCCCTTGCTTTTGTCGACTGCCAGCTCCAGCACTGCTGTCAAGGTCAAGCAGTTGGGTTACCTCCTCTAATTCCTTTTGTGCTTCAACAACATTTGGATCTAACAGAAGTACCTTGTTGAAATCATCAATACTGGCTTCATAATTCTGTAAATAGAAGAAAATATTTTTCTCATAAGCACATCACTAGAAAAATAAATCTGAACTACCATACTATCGTAAACAAGTAAGAAAGGTAAAAATACTGGGATCTGGACACTTAAGTAGACAGAAATAATCTAAATATTGATACTGTAATTTCACTGGAGGGGAAAAAGGAAATGAGAATGAGTTTGAGTTAATACTCTGTAACTAAATACTTCCAATTAATATGTAATATGAAATAATTTATTCCCAGAAACCTATTCCCTGTATCAGAGAGCAAATTATTGACATTTGCTGCTTTTAAGCATAACTGCTTATAGTGTAACACCGCTTCACAATGAACATGTGAGTCCAGCAAGTCTGCATACTTGCTTTGCCAATAAGAGAGCTAAACTGAGCTTTGATTAAAGATGTATGTTCCTGGGCTCCAATCCCATGGACCATCTCTTACAGTGAAATTTTGCTAATACTTGAGGAGACTGGGATTATATTATGAACTCTGGGCTAAACAAGATTAGGACAAACACACTGACAGAGTGGCATTAGGACACAGTTCCTCAATAATCAGTCTTGTAATTCGTTTAATGCTTTTATTTTGAATTTCTTCCATACAAATTACTATTTTTTAGACTTAATTTTCTGGACAGATTAAGTTAATAGCATCAATTGAGGAAGACTAGAATTATCACATAGAAAAATCAAGACATCTCAATGGCTGGAGTATCAAAAATAAAGATGAAATGCAGCAGTAAACAGTAAAAGACCATGCAGACAGTAAAAGACCAACATAATTTCCTGTGTGAGTGGTCTAGTATTTCTTCTGTTCCCCAGCAGTATCGTAAGGTTACTATTAAATCATTTGTATATCATGGAAAAACATAAATCCTCATGTAGCACCTGAGGTACTTCTTCAGCACCTCAACTGTAACAGAGGAGCCAGTGTCCAAGTCACTCATACCCTTTCTCACAGAGAATATTTTGTTCCACACTGGTGGCCAATATTCAAGGTGCAGAGAGGCTGCAGGATGTCAGTAGGTGAACTGAAGCCTGCCAGGTCATGAAGGAAGAGTGAGAGAATGAGAATTATGTATCCCTAACAAAGGAATGCACAAGGGGGCCAAGGTGCTTTCACCAGAAAGTCACTACTAATTAAGTTAAATAATTTGAATTACAGCTGTGAGGATTCACGACTATAGAGAAATGAGATTCTGGAACAGACTTCTGAAAACAATAACAAGGGTCAGGAACCAACTCTACTGAATTTAAAACTGCAGCCTCCCAGACTTCCCAATAAAAATCGTAGAAGATGACTGTACCCAAAGCAAGAGAGTGGACTACCACCTGTAGGAGATGCTATTTGGGGTCCTTTGTCCTATGTCACAGGCCTAATGCATCTCACTAACATTTTTTCCTGATCTTCCCTTAACTACATCTCAGTAAATCTGTAAAAAACCACCTCGTTTACTACATTAAATTCCACTGCAGCTTTTGTGGTTAAATGTCTGGCTATTTGTATACAAATAACACTTCCCACCTTAGCTAGGTCTTTACCAAACTACATGCCTTTAGCTCATACAATTTTTCATTACAGAGTCATTTGTCAACTTCAGATCACTTTTGTTATTCTCTCTGGTTTTACCTATCACTTGCATCCCTGAAATTAGCAATAATGAAGGCATTAAATCCAACCACAACAAAACATTTTGAGAGTCTCCAGCTCAAACTGTTCTGAAAGAGTTCATGAACACTGTTTCAGGTTGTCTTCAATAATACAAAAATAGCACTTTTTTTCTAAGATATGCAAAAAAAGCAGAAGTTATTTCTCCAATTCTCAACCTTCTTCATGAGTGTGAATGGGTAATACCCTTTCTTTTCTGTCTGGTAGAATCACTATGTACTCATATTTATACTGACTTTTCATCAAGTTCAACAACATAAGGTTAGAGATGATTAATACCAGGCAGCCTAGCACAGTTACTGAAAAAACATTACACAAAATTAGGACTTTTCACACTTTCAAAATTTCATAGCTCCTGCAACAGAGGAACAAATGTATCACATTCCTAGGACCTGCATTTGGAATTATAACATGGGATGAGAACAGGCTGGTATGCTGCTAAGCAGAAACATGTTCTCAGGTGATTTGTAAGCTGAGATACCATCAGGTAGTTTTTTTTTAAGGCATCAAGCATAATGGAGGTCTGAGGTAAGTGCCCATTTGAAGGACGAAGATGAAACTTGGTGGACCTCCAGTCCACTCCTGCAACATGGAAGAAAGCACTTCAGATGTCTGTTTAAAAAAGCAGGTGACGAGAGCTGCCATCACGACCCTACAGAAGCAAGAAGCTGATAATTCAACACCAAGTAAGAGCTGATGGGTAGAGCAAGGATTGCTATGGGAGAATTATGGAGTGTAAAGGCTAATTTAACATCACTGAGGATGGGGAACCGCCAGAGGGAGGGACAAACGGAAAGACATGGTTCAAATGATGGAACATGAGATCTGAAGTCACATTCAGGATGGATATGAACAATGTGTCTGCATTTATGATGATCAGGTAAAAGGATACTCTAAAAACTGTATGTAAGATGAGTGCTGTAAAGACACCACCACTGTGCAGGTGGAAAAGGCTGAGTACTGACACTGCCACGGAGTGACAAAGTACAGTACTGACAAAGGGTTGTAATGCATTTGGGGGAGAGAGAAAACAATGATAATTAAAACCCTGGTTTAGTATGTCAGGCACTTAAACATGAGCAGATGCCAAGACAGCTTGAGATTTTAGTTTGGACAAATGAAGACAGACTTGGAAAGAATCCATTTGTCATCAGCAAAGTTATAGTAAACTCCCTGACACATAAAGCAGACCAGGATACCCAGAAGGAGAATACTACAACATTAGAACAGATTTGAAACTTGCTTAAATAATCTCCAGTCAAACCTTATTTATTACAATATTCTTGTATTTTCTCAAATTATTACATCAACATGCAGGTTTTTATGTAGCTAAAGTATTTATATAATGTTTTATGTATGCCTAATGCTCTACAAAGTATTAAATCATCACACTGAGTACTTTGTATTCACCCATTGACAGCAACTACCTCATTGCCTTTGAAGACAATAAGCAAGTTTAGAAGTGCTTAAGAATACCTGCCATGTTCTTTTTCCTCACCTGTAATCCTTTGTATGCTAGTGCTCTTCTATAAAAAGCTTTAATATTAGAATCTTCTATCTGAAGAACATGATCACAATCCTGCTTAGCCTCTTCATATTTATACAGTTTCAAGTAACAGAGAGCTCTAACACAGAAAAACAGAATATACTGCAATATAAGTAAATTCTACAGTGCTGTAGTGCCAACATTATCGGACTCGCAAATGTTAATTACAATACTTCACACAATTCAGTCTCAATGGATTTTTTTTGAAGTACATAAAACCATTAACTATCAAGAACATCACTGGAGAAGGCCAATTCCTGCAATGGAAGTTAAAATTCAAGTATCACTAATGCTTAAAGTTAAGCAGATATGCAAGTATTTTAAAAGCAGAGCCTATGTTAGTATAATATGATAGTATAGTGGTTAATGTACTATGGATTTTATACAGCCATTCTGGGTAAAAAAGTGCTCTGGATTAAATAAATAACACTGCTCTCTGTACCTAATTATTACTTGGAACTCTCCTCTTCAAGTACTGGTCTAATCAAATCCTTCTTAGGTTGTAAAAGCTGATAGGATTACAGCATAAAGAATTATACTGCTGAATTAGGTCAACCTTTAAAATGATGCTGATGTATGACTGTGTTCTTACTTTTATTTTCTCAGAATGTATATTTTCTCGGAATTATTACTCTTTGTATCTGAGATACTGCTACTGCATGTTAAGTTTTTAATTCAAATCATACCAGTAGCCTCAAAAAATGCTGCAAAATGCTATGCTAATTATAACACCTACTATTGCCTACTCTATTTAGATAGATGATTTTAAGATATATATCAGTGACATTAATACTTGCTCCCCTTGAAAAATGTTCTTTTACAAGAAATACATTTTGTTATTATAAACACTTTCCAAGTAGGAAAAGAATCCCTTTTTCACAACAATGAGTGAAGGTATGCAAATCTCTATTTGCAGTGAGAAAATACAACTACTGTTATCCCACAAAGCAGCATTAGATTTTGGATCTTTACCTGTTAGTGTAGACAGCGCATTCCTCAGTATTTAACTTCATGCACTCACTGTATTTATTTGCAGCTTCTTCATATTCCCCCATTTTTACTAAATCATTCCCTTCATTTTTCAACCTCTTGAACTTCTCCATAGCTTCCTCACCTACACCGCAAAAGGACCACAGTGTTACGTAAGGTCAGTTCATCAAGGGTAGCTGAATGATCTGTGCAGAGTAAGGATTAACGCCTGGCAATGGAGTTTCTCTGTCAGTCTGCACGCGGCCATTCCTGTCCCCAGCCTCTCCTGCTGCTCTAACAAAGGCATAAACCACCAGACACATTTGGCTCAACAAATACTTCCCCATCCACCAGCGTAAATACTCTGCTGAAAATAAAGGGAATGCAACAGACAGCTTTAAGTTTTCACAGTTTCTGTGTGGTAGAGAGGACCTACCTGTCTCCACTGAGATCCTGCTTTTACAATGGTAGAGATTTAATCAGTGGGATTAAAGGCCTTCCAGATCGCCACCATCACACCAAGGCAGCCATAGTTTGATCTAATACTCTCTTTGCAATCAACTACCACAATTACTATGCCAAACTAACAAACAAATCGTCACATCAGTTGGAGTGAGGGATACAGCAGCAATACATCAGTAATATTCTCTTAACAACTATTTATAAAAGATGCAGTGAGGAACCTGGAAACACCTAACTACACTTTTTTTTTTTTTTAATTAATACTGTATTACTCCATAATTGACTTTCCTTCTTAATTCCACATCATTTGCTGCAGATGCTTTTGGGTTAGGCTACAGTTTTTAGCTGTGTTTGCAGTGAAAAACTGATCCTGACAGCAGCTTCATGCCTCTGTTGTGAGCAAACAAAAATTAGCAACATAGCTCTAAGTAAATCATAATGAAAAAATCTACTTTTTGCACCCTACTGAAGAATATGAGCCCCTTGCCAAGCTTCAGGTTTTCAACACTGTATATAACCAACTATTCTAACCAATAATTAAACTCATTGAGCTCTTTTATAGAAATACGGCCGTTTCCTATGCCAGAAAACTACATGTGGATTTGCGGAAAAAATAAACTACATGAAACACAAAACTAAATTATAACCCAAGTTGTAAGACACAAAGAAAAACACACAACTGTTGCAAAAAAGTGTCAGCCAACAGTAAGGTTTAACTACTGACTGAACATTATTGCTGGCAGCCTTTCAACACCAGCTATCACTGTCAGGTCTCACTGATGCAGCACAGGCCTGAGAAGGCAACCAGAACCTTAGAGTCAGCATTCAGTGAAGAAAAGAGTTACACAATAATTGTTTAATATTTCTAAAAACAAAGCCAAAACAAAGCCTGTTCTATTTGAAATAGACTGAGACATGTTTTGCATCAAAATGCTGTCAAGCATTTGGAGGACATTCAATATTGCAGTTATGCATTATAGACAGAGAACCCCACCACCGTGACATATTTGGCCAACAGCCCAGTTACAAACTGCAGTCACCTCTGTATTAATCGAGGGGAGATTATCTTCAATACTACTTTATACTGAAATAAACTCAAAGGGAAACCAATTAACACTTGAATAAGGAATAATAGGGTTAAAGCCTTTGCAAAAAGAGTGTTTAATGTCAGTTACAACTGAATCAGAGAGCTTCCTTCACTTTATTTACTGAAGGAGAAAAATGGAAACTGCAATGAAGGGAAAAAAAAGTCAGGAAGGAAGTTAGTTTCCTAGAGTTCAGTACTCAGTGATTATGTATAGACAAATCCAGAATATCTCTGAAACACGTCTCCTGAATGTCTTCCGCCAAAGTTGGATGTTTGTTGGGGTGGTGGTTTTTCTGGGGGAAAACTGTGCTATAACTGTATTATGATGTCAGGGAAACCACCGATGCTCGTCCTGAGGGGCATCAGGCACAGCATTTCCAGCCAGGCAACGGAGGGGATTGTCCTGTTCTGCTCTGCACTGGTGTGGCCTCACATCGAGTGCTGGGGGCAGTTTTGGGCACCACAATGTAAGAAAGACATGAAGCCATTAGAGAGCATCCAAAGGAGGGCCATGAGCATGGTGAAGGGTCTGGAGGGGAAGTGGCAGGAGGAGCGGCTGAGGGTACTTGGTCTGTTCAGCCTGGAGGAAACTGAGGGGAGACCTCACTGAGGTCTTCAACATCTTCACGAGCGGAAGCAGAGGGGCGGGAACTGATCCCTTCACTCTTGTGACCAGTGACAGGACTCAAGGAAGCGGAGCGAGGGGGAGGTTTAGGTTTAGGTTTAGGCTGGGTATCACGAAAAGGTTCCTCACCCAGAGGGCGGCTGGGCACTGGAACAAGCTCCCCAGGGAAGTGGTCATAGCACCAGGGCTGACAGAGTTCATGAAGGGTTTGGACATGGACAGTGCTCTCAGGCACACAGTGTGACTCTTGGGGTATCCCATGCAGGGCCAGGAGTAGGGGTATGGTGAACCTGCTAATTTTGCCGATGATTATTTCTGCTGATTTTATGTAACTTCAGAAATTACTGCAGACTACATCACTTGGTTTAAAAAAATTACCATAACTGTGCTCCACAAAGCACATTAAATTCAATCGCATAAATGACAGTCATCTACTTTGGCTTTTCACAAAGGTCTCTAAGAAGTATTTTCTAAAGCAGTTTCTTTGACATTGTTAAAATGTATTCCATTTTCTAATTAGGTTTTTTTCCCTGAATGTATATTTGCATTAGCTATACATACGATTCATCTGCAATTGTTCTTCTCTTTTGATGTCTACAGTACTTGGCTTATTCTCTGAAGTGAGGCTTCCTCCATCCCACCTGTGTAGCTGAGCAGCAACTGGAACAACTGGAATTGGTGGCAGCTTCTCCCTCCAACTGGGACCATCCTGATCTATTAAAATCTTCGTTATTCTGAAAAAGAACAGCCCCACCAACATGACTTCTCATACATTTAACTCACGCTTTAATAACTTACAACCAAATTAAATAATGCAATATTCTAATTTAAAAAAAACAAACCTGAACAATTATCCTTAAGACTAATTAAAAAAATATTGTCACAGCAGTCAAGAGTATTGTATCCATCTAAAATTTAGACTTTTTCCACTTAGAGTATTATGCTGCTCTTTAGAAGACAAGCTGACTTCAGCATGATCTGTAAGTATTTAAGCCAATGACTGATCCTGCAACTAAGTTCTAAATGCCGCCTACCACATCCAGGAAAGAAATACGAAAAAAAATCCATGTATTTATTTTGTTTACTCTTCTCAGCCATTCATAGGTGTTACTTGTAGTAAGTGTAATTATTATATTCTCAGGCAAAATGTGATACTTAAATTTGCAAATGTCAAATGAAACCTCTTCCACAACAACTGTCTAAAAAAAGCAATACAGGTCACAAAGTAGTCTGCATTAAGTTGCATTTTATAGTTATATAGTCAGAAATGTATTGATCAATCCCCATTAAAAAATATTTTAATTACATAAAAAGACTATTTAGTCTTTCTTAAACCAACACACATATATATGTCAACTATTTCCATGTATGAGTGGTTCAATCCAAAATCCATTTAAGTGGGAGTTTCCCATTACTTTTTTCTCTTTTGGAGAAAGACATAAGTAGACATAGAAAGTGAAGCCATTTAAGATTTCACGGTTCCCTTCAAAATTTTGTAGTGTTTTAAAAAAAACCCCACCAATTATGAGACTAAGAGAGAGATAAACATCTCCTAATCTCAAAATGGGCTTAAGACTCAAGTTCAACTGGTAACAAGTCTAATTCGTACTTTAACAAAGGAAAATCCTGAATTGAGTAGCAAAGCAAGTCACACTGATAGTACAGCAAATAAAACTGAAATTTTTATATCAGGTGCACTTCCATCTAACACAGGTGTGAAAAACATGCTCCATGAATACACATCAAAAAAAAAAAATTAAGAACCCTGAAAGACATGAAGAACAACACAGAATGAACATAAATTAGCCAATGGAGTTTTCTTACTTACTTTTGTTCTTTTAAAGTATTTTAATAACAGCTATTAAAAAAAAAAAGCATCAGTATAATACTTTGGCAACAGAGTCAGAGCACTCAAGATCATATTCTTTTCCCATTATGGTCTGATCAAAAAACTGATACAAGAAACAGCACCAGTTCTTATCTCCTTTACATAAAACAGGAATTACCAAAATATTTTAAAGAATGATAGAGACTAAAAAGTCTGTTGAGCTATATAATGAGCGAGTTTATGTCTTACGCAATGCTGCAAAAAACCACGTGGTTTTGACATGAAAGTAAATTTTTTCATTCACAGAATATCACATTCCATAGTATAATGTAGTTCCTTTGTTTGTTTTCTAAGTGATCAAAAAGACTATTTTAACGTGTGTTAATCGCATATGCCCTTGCAGGGACTCTCCGCTGCCTGTACCATTCCTAAGTATTTTATAGGACATACCAACAGTGTGGCTTGTCCAAGTACTGCTTTGTTTTAATTTTACTAAAACTTTAGGATTTTAATGATAGCCTGAACTCAACTGCTAAGAAGAAATGTGGCACACCACCATAAATTGAACAACCCAAAGATTTACTCAGGTTGTTTTATTAGGCAACAAAGCACTACACTTCATATTAACACATCAATTAATTACATTTAGATATTTCCCACAGAAAGTAATGGAGCAATTCTACAGGAAACCAGAGTCATATTGACTTCCTATTTAATTTATTTTTTCATTTATCATAATGGCTTAAAAAGTTGGAGCAAGAAACTCTAATTCACCAAAATCCACTGAAAGAATCCTGCAGTATCTGATGATCAACTGACTTCTTGTAATATCATAAAGTAAGCAGAGTCTTTTGCAAAAATGCATACCTGTGTCCCATGATTAGTTTAAAAAGCACAGGTGTCTCATGAAAAAGCTGGGACAAATACACTCATTTCCCACCACCAACACCCCAACTCGACACAATAATCCTGCAGTTCTGAAGGTGATCACAAATTTCTTTCTGCAGCACAGTACTCATACAGGACCTTGTAAAAACAGCTCCCAAGCCATTTCATGCAATTTGCTCACTGATACTAAAGGAATTGAGACAACTGGAATGAAACTTCAATTTAGTAAGAGGAAATGCATAAATATATTCCCACACATTAGAGCTTCTGTATTTCTAACAGAGAAAAGCAAATAATGAAACACTCAAGAGGAAATTAAAATACACAAAGTAGGAAATCCATGGATGTTCACAAAGCTAGGAAAATGCCACTGATTAAAAGCATGCTTGAAATGCAATTTCCAGTTATTTGGCACACACCATTAAAAGAGACAGTCCTTCCAGTTTATCTAAAAAAATCACCTCAGGAACCAATAAAAGACACAGTTTAACATCATCTAATCAACATGATAAACAGTCAAATAACTTTATCTACTTGTTTGCATTATGTACCTAAACTCTTAATTATCTCCTTTTGATTGCAAAATGATCAGGTAAAGGCTTGGTATTAAAAATTTTGTCTTTTACGTGAGTATTAAAAATATGCAATTGATTCTAAGGTTTTTGTAAAGTCTGCTTAGCTATGTACACACAGAGAGATAAGCTTCAACATGGTTTATCAAACCCACCCTCAGACAGAAGCAGGATGATGAGTTTTTCCTGTCAGCATCCTACAGCATCACTATCCAACTTCCCACAGAAAATTAAAACCAAAAAAATCCTCCAATAAAAGAAGGTTGTTAAGACCTGATCTAATATTAAAAAAAAAAAAAAATTACATTTGGGGTTGTCCCTTTAAGTTAAAAGGCAGTAATGTTTTCTTAAAGTTTGTTTTTGGAAAGGTCTCTTACTTCGGAAATGAAAATGAAGGCTTTAGTAAACAATTCCAGTCGAATTTACAAATGATAAAATATTTTTTAAAATATATAGTTAAAGTTCAATTATGCAGGAGGTCTATGGTTTAGAAACTAATAATTTGCAAGCAAAAAAGAATTACCAGCAGAAGAGAAGAAGGAAGAAGCAGCTGAAATAAGGTGATGGGTTGCCAGGGAGGAAAGAGTAATGAGCAGTGAAGCTAAAAACATAAGGAAGGCCTAGAGAGGAGAAAAGGAAGAGTGTTAAGGGGAAAAGGGAAATAAGCTTATCACTAAGCAAGTTCCAAGTCAAGGAGAAATATGAAAAGAGTTATCTGCAGATAAAATAAGCCAATGAGATTTTTAAAAAGTGTAATAATTACACAGGTACCAGGAAAAGCAGTTATCCCACCAATCCAAGTGCTCTATTATCACCACAGATGCAGAAGATCACTAATAATTTTTTGTATTATCAAAAAAAATAGGACTTCTAAGAGATGATAAAGTGTCACAATTTCCTCTGGTCAAATAAGCAAAATTTAAAGAAAGATATTATGGACTTTTTAATGAATAATGCAAGCGCTCATGGCCCTGCCTTAGGAAGAAAAAAACCGTACTAGATTCCATTGTAAAAGTCACACACGTGGGTTCCCGCTCAGTGATTAATGGCTGTTCTGTTTTCAACTTTATACTACTAAAATATAATTAGAGAAATTCAAACGTCTCTCTTGGCAGCAAGAATTAATGTTTAAAGTATTAATACTTTAAAATAATATCCAATTATATTTTTTATACCTCTAAGCTTTGTAGCCAACCACTGTATTAAGCTACTTCAGTATTTCCACAACTGCAGCAAGCAGAAGGATTCACACTTAATATAAATCTCCAACTGCCACAGAAAGACTGTTAATATGAAAAGGAAATGGGATGTCAGAGAAAGGGCATGGACCTTAAAGTATTACTTAATATAGTATAAAACAGAAGTTAGGAAAGATAACAAGTAGAAGCACTAGTAAAAAAAAAACCCCAACCTTAAAATACTTACAATATTACATTTTTGAAAAACAGAAAAGGGACTCACTGCTAGGAGAGAAAAACTGAAATTATGGGAAAACAACTAAATGAACAGCCTATCCTCTAGCTATAATGTACTAGTAGTGCAACAACTCTGAGGGTATAGAATAGAGGAAGCATATAAAACAAACAAATTTGAATTCTACTTTTCTATTTTGACTGTTATCAGAAAATTTCTGTGTGGAGTTACCTGTTAGCACTATCATTTGCTGCCTGGATGCTGCTGTCTATTTGTAGGACTGTTTTATAATCAATGTATGCCTGTCGATACCGCTCCATTGATTCATTTGCCATTGCTCGGCGTAGAAGAGGCTTAAGGGAAAATGGCTGAAGCTCCAGAGCTCTGGAGAAAACAAAAACAAAAATGCAGCATTGAAAAAGAGTAACTGAAATAAGAACAATAAAACTATTTTATAGTATACACAACTATATGTAACCCTGTGATTTCAGAGGGCACTTAAAGTAAAATAACTAAGGAAAATGGGTCTAAGTGGTTCATATTAACACCCTAAACTACACCCAGTTTTGAAATTGTTAGTGCTTTTACTACAGCTTACTCTACTCAAAACCCTATCTTCGATCTGGAAAACTGCTCTCATCGCCAAGATATGATTAAGGTAATGGCACCTGCTTAAGACCAAAAGCTATTTTTCTTAAGTCATGCCTAGATCTACGAGGATTTCAAGTATATGGTGCTTTTGCTTACATGACTTCAGTTCTTCTTCCTTAAATGAAAGTATGCACTTAAAACCCCCATTGAGTAGGACATGAATATACACCTGTCTGTCTTTGGACTTTAGTTTTTTGCCTGTCTTTTGTCTGTTTACACTTTTGATTGTCTGCCTGGTCAACACCAAGATCAACCTTGTGGAATTAGAGCTCCTTCCAAACACTATGCATTTTTCCAGCAATATGAAGCAGTCCACAAAGGCTTTATTTCTCAACAACTACTTTATTTCAGTGATTCTTGCTAAAGAGAGAGAAACTTTTGAAATAGTGAAATTAAGGTGAGTCTAGACAATTTGATTTCATAAAGCAATCCAGACTGAGATGTCCCAACTTTCTGCTACAGGTATGGATGGTCAGCTCCAAGATCAGACAAAGCTGCTTGGGGCTTGATACAGCTGGGCCTTGAAAACCTCCAAGTGAATCTCTGCCCAGCATCTCTGGGCAACCTCTTGCAATGCCAAGCACTGTTCATGGCGAGAAGGTTTCTCCTAATATAACCCTACATAATTTTTTTACTTTGAAATCAAGTAACCTATTTGTAGATCATCTATTATATTGTGTTGGCTACTGAAGATTTATTTGACATTGCCTAATTTACATGTGTTTGCAGGTTTGCAGTTCTGCTTCCCAGTCTCTAAATTATTTCTACCTCTGTATTATTTCTACCACTAAGCATCATGGGTTCTTGTGCATCCAGGAAATATGCATGGCATTAAGGACACTATCATTAAGCAGTAAGAAAAAAGCTTCTAACTGGTAAGAATACAAAACCTAAAACCTTTGTATTACTGATTTCAGCTGAAATCTTACATACTTCGCACTTCCTGAATAGAAAAATGTGATGGCTCTTAAATATGCCATCTCAGCCAGCTGTCTGGGATCCTGCATCTACTTTAACAAAATACTGCTAATGAGTCATTTTTTTTAGGAACCTTACTCTGTCAGGTAGAATATATACAGTAAGTTAAATGTTTTGTACCTTTGTACTACAAAGGTACATGCATATTTTATTTTCAGTTTTGGAGGACTATTTTAATAGTTGAGTTCTGCTGTACAAAAAACTCAACTGATTAATTAATATGATTTCTAATTATTTAAAGATACTTTTTTGCACCTTAAGCCTCAGCATTACAAACTCAATCTATGGAAATATTAAAAAACCCCAAAACATCAAAAAATACAGTAATAATTTAGTGGGACACAATGTTTGGAAGTTACTGAAGATGTGTGATCTTCTCTGACTCCTATATCCTTAAAAGCCGCAATAAGCAGGAAGGATTTTAGCTCAATTCCTTAACAGCTGTAATTACCGTTTATAACTATGTCAAGTATGTATTAAAAAACCCCAAACCAAAACAACAAACCAAACACAGAGAACACACACACATACACCATATATGTGCTCAAAAGCAATTTCCAATACTGTGATAAGCATCTGGCTTAAAAAAGCTTTTACAAGTAAGTTACTGCAGAACACCATTGTAAAGCTTTTATATTAACGATTTTAGTCCTGCTACACATTCCAGTGTACACAACAAGCTTAAAAACTGCCCTTACACAGTAAGACAGTAAGTTAAAAGTTACTCCTTTCCTAGTTTCCATGTGACTGTTTATGT
Organism: Lycocorax pyrrhopterus obiensis; assembly: GCA_014706295.1. Taxonomy (NCBI): domain Eukaryota; kingdom Metazoa; phylum Chordata; class Aves; order Passeriformes; family Paradisaeidae; genus Lycocorax; species Lycocorax pyrrhopterus. The sequence goes on along the minus strand of JACSVZ010000002.1, from coordinate 131,312,671 downwards.
AACAAAGGTATCTGTCATTTAGACAGGGAACCAGACTCTATTGATACTGTTCTGAGTCAAACAGCACTAGCAATATATCAGTTAAAATGTTTAATCATCACCAGGAATGCTGTTGTTCTACATGGGAGGTTTCAATTCACCTGTTACAATCCTGAATGCAATCACTGCAGCTCCCTTCTTTGAGGTAACATGCTGCTCTGTTTGAGTACAGGACACTTAAGTCGTCTGGACTTTGTTCTCCTAAAAGAAGTTACAATTAAAATCAAATAGTATTACTGAAATTACACTCAAGAATTAAAAAGACTTGCATACTCCAAGCTGCACTGCAGTGATACAGTTTGCTAACACTGCAAAGCAGTAAAGAGTTTTCTTTTATCACGTCTAGAATATCTAAGTATTCAAACATAAATAAATGCCAATAGCTCTAGGGCAACAAAATTAAAATATTATTTCACTCATCGTCCAATGTCTTCTGTCACGTGAACTGCCGTCTACTGAAATGACAAAAGATTTACTGCACAGTAATTCCTGTCAAAAATCCAGAGGCAAGCTAAATTTGTTCACTTGTAGCTCCTTTAAATCATCTAAACAATTCTAGATTTAAGTATAAGGTATTACACTCACCTAGACCAATGACATATTCAATTGCTTCCGAGTATTTGAGCACAGCTTCTCCAAACTGTCCACTCTTAAATAACTCATTTCCTTCACTTTTTAGTTTTGCTGCAGTAGGAGGAAGTGAAGTGGAACTGCCACCACCAGCCGACTGAGACCCTTCTCTATGCGATTTGGATATGTCCTCAGCTTCGGGGCTTTCACTCTTCTCATCACTGCATAAATAGCCATTAACTTCATCTTCATGGTCTGACAAATGCTTTCCTGATTTCTTCTCTGACGCGCCTTTTTTCAATCCGCTCTCATCGGAGTCCTTCTGCTTGCGCCTCTCTCTGTCCTGCGCCTTGCTGCCGCCCTTGCCGTGGGACTTTCTGTGCGCGTTGCCCATCGCGGGCTCCTCGGCTGCCGCCTGCGCTGCCGCTGGCGCGGCGGAGGCTGCAAGGGCGTTAATGAGCGGGGTTAGAGCCGCATCATCAGAGCAAACTAGCGGCCTGCTGCGACAGGGGGGTGCTGCACAGAGACACCGACCAAAGCCTGCAGCATCCCAACGCTAGGGGGGCTTATCTACCTCAGAAAACACTCCTAAGGACACAGAAGAATTCCTCCTTACAAGTGACTTTCAATTCTTATTGAGAAGAGGTTACTGTGAAGCCTCATTTCTCCTCGCTGGACACAAGGGAACCCCTGTCCTGAGGTGTCAGAATGGTACAGGGCTCACCTTGAAATTAACTCTTTAAATACCACCTACTACAACACGGACACTTTGATTTTCCATGGCCAAATCAAAATGGTTGCATGTTAAAATTAGATCACAAGCGAACAAATCAGTAAGGTTATACAAAACTCTCCTCAAATATAACATAGAATAGGCGGGATAAAAGCTTATAAGTCTTTCTCAAGATTTCATTTAGACGTGTCAAAAACCCTTTTACGCATACTTGTGATCATTCAACTTTCACATTTATTTATTACAAATGTATTTAGAAAAAAATCATAGAATAAGGATATTAGATAATAACATCTCTATCTTCCTTATTCTGCTGAATTCCTACCAGATTAGCACCGCAGTATTCAAATACAGATTTCTGCAGAGCCTGACTCTCGATACTACTAGTCACAGAAGGACAACTCTGTCTTTCGGTACTATTAAGATGCTCTCTTCCCCTTCCCTTCACTTGATGTATTTATCTGTCCAACAGAATTTTTTCATATATTGGAGTGATACTTTCAATTGACTTCAACTAAACATCTGAAGCTGACTCAATACGGATGGTTCCAGATGAAAGAAATAATTTTTTTTTAACACACAAAATGTTACTGAAATCAAACTGAACAGGATGGGAAAGCATAAGATTTGTAGAAACAATTGATCCTCTAGTGCCTCATACCTAGCTGTAGTCCCCGTTTTTAAATACCATGTTTAATAGTAAGTTCATACTCCACAGTGGGAACAATGATAGGCTAAATCTACCCACACAGACATTTCTGTAGAACTTAAATTATTTATATTTGAGACATCCACCCACCCATCCAATTGGTGGTGCCAAATATGCCAAAAAGGTTTAAAGTCTATTTGCTAGGGAGAATGGTGGTAAAAGGCATTCTGGGCAGATGAATGAAGACAGCAGTATATTAACAACTTCCTTAAAATACATGCTAAAATGCTTTCATTGTACATACACCAAAACAGAAAAAAAAATTTAAGTATCACAGATGAACAGGTGATGGGATGAGCTTTTAGAAAACATAGCGAAACACTCTGAAAAGAGCATCCCAACTTCTAGATACAAAGAAAAATCAAGGCAGGCACATAATATGTGATGTGAATGTTATTAATATGCACATTACGTCCTGAATACAGGAGGAAATTTCCTGAAGATGAAGTGCACAGAACCAGTCCCGGACTAAACAGGAAACATTTATAGCATTTGGAGCCTGGAGTCCCCCTGACAATAAGAATACTGATAGTTACCTTGTTTAGCTGCTGGGTAATGCTAATTGGTTAAATATTTCATGTGTGAGTAAACAGCATGCAAAAAAATTGTACAGCTATACTTCTCAAATGCAATTCTCATTGTCTTTTAGTTTCAGTGTTTATAAACAATGTTCCTGTATTGGTATCTATGGAGAAATGTATTCACCAAAGCAGTATTCTGGGCTAAAAAAAGTATCAACACTTCTGAACTTTTCTTAAGGAAAAAAAAATGTCAAGACACATTATAAATTCCAAGGATAATTTAAAGAAAGGTACTGAAAAGTATGGGCAAAATTTTGACCGGAATGGCAACAAATACACACTAGAAAGAATTTTATGTTATTACTAAAATAACAAACTTAAAATTGAAGGACCATCATAAAACTAAAAAAAAAACCAGAACCCCACTGAATACTCTAACAGGAATATTTGAAGTTTGGGGAATGTTTAATATTATATAATATATAATATTCTTTAATATTACAATAGATCAAGTAAATACCCCACAACTCAGCAAATTTTTCTTAATTAAAAGGGCATATTTAAAATATATAATTTTATCTTTACACTGTATTTATCACTTGATGTTATAACTACTAGAAATGTGTCAAAATACCAGGTGCTTTGTCAAGTACATACATGATCTTTAGGTTTTACAGTATCTGAATGCTGCTTTTTAGAGTCTCTAGGATGCAAGCAATTTTCCATTTTTATTGTACATAAAGGGTTCTATTTACTTTTGCTCTCAGTTAAATAGAAGATGAAGAGAGACTACACTCTATTTAGACTGTTTTGCTCAAAGTTCAGAAATCAACTCTTCAGAGCTAAAGAAAACAAAAAATATTTTGATTTTTTTCCCAATCTCTAAATTGTAAATTTAGTAGGAATGCATTAGGCTTACCAACTAGAATGTGAAATAAATGTGACTACGTGACTGGACTACATGGACTACCCGACTGCCTGTGACTACAGGACTAGATGTCTAGTCCACTTATTGCTGTTAGGTTGACAGTATGTTTTTATTCATTAACTGAACTGAATTTGTATTTGTTTCCAGTTGTACAAGAAAACACAGAGTAATCTATGAAAATGCTTGCCACTTAAATCCCAGAAATACTTATGTATATCACAGGAACACATACGCCATTGGCATCAGTTGACAATCTTCCCCATGTTTGAAAGCCTAACCTTTCATCAACAGAATGGACATCTTCCTATGGAGCTAGAAGGCACATAGTCATCTGAATGCTCACAATAGAAAACAACCCCAAACTAACTGACATTTAAAGCTAGGGACACGATACACCCTTTCTTCCAAGGTTTGAGGTAAGGAGATTTGGTAGACACCAACTGATTTGGAAAAATGTATTTTCCCTAATTTTTTGTGCCAGTAATGCATTATTATATCACACATGTACAGTCCAACATTCACAATTAAGCTGAAAAACCCACAGACTGATTTAGTTTCAAGATAAAACACACAACGTGTAAAAGTCACAGCTGTCATGCCACGACACCTTAAAGAACCAACATAACCAGCAGAAAGGAGAAGGGTGAAATCAGCCTCGGGATGTTATTCTGTTGCAGGCTGGAGGCCAGCCAGGCAGCTGAATCTAAAAGCAACCTGCCAATGCAAGCCTTCATAGCCCCTGCTGCCCCACCTCCTCCTGCAAGCCATGGATTCTGATTATGCCAGTGGCTTCATCTCAGCAGCCTTGCATTTAGTCACACGCTAATCCAGGAACAGGAGATACACTTGCTTGTAAACTACATACAGTACAAGAATTACATGTTGTTTACCTCTAATATAAACTTTTCAGAGCACAGAGATGACCTCTTACAATTAAAAAAAAAAAAAGAATGAGAGTTTCCAAAACAAACAACAACAAAAATTACAGATGTTAACAAATTACACTTGACCATTCTTACACCCTTTGATGCAAGCATGGGAAGAAAAATGCAGAAGAAAAATATGCTAGTGGGAAGGCAGGAAAGCTGTGTGAGAGAAAGATCTCAGGAACAGAAAATGTTATCTAACACCAGAACAAAATTTTAACTGGGTCCACATCAAAGGACAGGTATAAAATTACACAGAGCACAGGGAAGTAGGGGATTTATAGCAGCATTTTCCATTTGTCTCTGTTACACCCATTCTAGAAAGAATTACAAAGATGTGTAATAAAACTGGATTCTAGATTTCACACTCAGATCTACTTTAAGTAGTCAATGTAATTTTAATCTTCAAACAGGCAAAATTCTTTGCAAGAAAATATGGATGAATTTTGTGAATAAACATTGCAATCTCAAAGACAACAATTTTTTCCTCAGGATAGAATAAAATAGGAAATAATATGACATTACTTTTATCTCCACCGCGTCTTTCACATTCTTCTGTATTTTCCCCTCTTTCTTCACCGTTTTCTGAATCATCTAGCTCTTGAATAAGTATTCTTTTTCCTTTGCCTTGAGGCTCAGATACAGGCTTTAAACCTTTCAGTTTCTCTTCAATCTCTAGCAGACTTTTCTGTAATAGAGAAGAACTACCAAGATAAATGTTGCCAATATAAAAAGAGGGTAAATAAATGTGAATTTTCCAAGAGTCAGCATCAAACCAAGATTAATGGTCAATTTCTATCTCTGTTACAAGAGACAGACATAAGATATCCTCACATCTTTGTGTGAAGATATAAATAAATACTTCTCTTGAATACACTGCTTAAGCAAAAAAAAATTAAATGGAAAGAAAAAAAAGTAGATTTATGATTGTGACGTCTGGCATGGTCTAAGAAGAGATGTGGAAAATGGGTTCTCTAGAGAATCTCCAAAAATGCCTAAAATCAGAATCAAAATTTATCCTATGGAGAATCTGATGTCAGATGGACATATGATGGAGAAACATAACTGACAGAACCAGAACCAAGAGACAACAGTCTCTTAACATTGCAGCAGCAGGACACTGTTGAATAATGATAAGGTTTGCTCCTCTTGTAAGAGCTGCAATTCGATGATCAAACAGTTTCTCATTCCATAACCTTTTTCCATTACTCAAAAAACACCCTTTAACTGCACTTAGAATTGTCAAGGTTGGAAGAGACCTTTAAGATCAAGTCCAACTGTTAACCCAGCACTATCAGTGTAACTCATAAACCACTAAACCACTTTACACTGTCAGAGCAGAGTAAGACACACCCAACATTATGTGCTGTTCTGAATGTAATTCCATGCTGTGTAAGAAGTGCCATCTCAGTACTTCCTGTCTCAAGAAACAGGTAAGATCAAGCAAAGATTCACATGGACAAAGTACCTTGAAGAATTCCAGTTACTGACAACCAATTCACTTTTATATTAGTGATTCTGGATATAAACATGCACTCTGCATATGTTCCACACATTCATATTTTGCTCAAGAGGGTTTTGAGGATCCTCCAAGCAATGAGAAACTTGAAAAAATGCCCTGCCAAGCACTTGTCATTTCTAGATGTGTCAGCCAAGGCATAATAGCTGGCATGGATAAGGACAAAGTACAGACATCTGCTTTCAGCTACAAAAGCACTGCTCAGCAAAACAACTAATGGAACAGTCTACTCAAAATGAGTGACTATCTGTGTCTGGTATTTTAAGAAGTCTCAGCACAGCCTATTTGATACACCTTTTCACAAAGACTGTTGTGGAATTTGCCATCACAGACTGACAAGCTATTTAGTGATTCAGTCTTATAAACAGAAAAAAAAAGGAACAAAATCTCTTTTAGAACTCAAATCTAGAGACATGTAATTCCTTGGCTGATGTGAAACTCAGGAACTATTCTGGACAGGAACTCAGCTCCAAGAACACCCTAAAAGGGAAAAATGCTGTATATGGTGAATTTGACACAAGAGGCTTGTACATCTTTCACTGGTTCAAGCAATAGCGGTGATCAAATAACTCCAGGGGAAGAAGCAGCACTGAGCAAACTGCTAGCAGCTTACAATATGCCACCGACAAGAGCTGGACAGATTTCAGAGGGTGAGACAACTGCCCAGCATCCAGAAGCCGTATGTAAAAAAATTGGGAGGGTACTAGTATGATGGACTCATAATTATAACAAAAAGAGCAATTTACTATCAAAACTGCCCAGTACTGAAGATTCTCAGGACATGCAGAGTCCAAATGCAAGGACTGTTCTAACCTGCAAAACACACCTAAGATACTAATGAAAGGACACAAACCAGTCCTCTCCTAAACAGTTGAAGCAACAGTAGTACAAGGACCGCATCCTGACCTTAATTTTCAAAGAAAGCATCTGGCTTTCTTTGATCCAAAATTGGTTATGAAGGGTCCAGATTTATCAGAAGGCATGGAAGGTTTTTCATTCTACCCTGGAGATGAGAAATGAGGATTTATAACACCATGCTGAAACGAGGACAGAAACCAGCTCCTCGCCTTCTGGGTTAACTTTATCACTACAACAAAAAAAGCTTGGCATCTCTTTGAATTTTTCTTTTCATTATGTATTCAAACTTAAATGCACCTGTCTCAATGGATCTTTTCAAGAGAAATTTCCAAATAGCTTTGATTGGCTAAGACACTAATACTGTAAACATGTTCAGCAGAAAATGTTTTAGGCACCTAAATTACATTAATAGAGAAGACTTTTCCTCACAGTCAAGTCCTGAACAGAAGATCTGGCCACATTCAAGTAACTTATTTCCACCACATGTGGTCTTGGGAAACTGATCAATGGCACAGCAGATCAAGTCTGTCCTCAAAACTCAAATCAAACAACATAAACTGTACTCACTTTATGCTACAACTGCATACAATCTCTTTCTAGCCATATTCAAGTCACTGATCTTTACCTTAGCTATAGAGTTTTCTGGTTCAACAGACAACACTTTATTCAGATCCTCTATAGCTGTCTGGTAATTCTGCAGATGACTGTGTACAGTGGCACGGCGCATCAAAGCTACAAAAGAACAAAGTGTATTATTTATGTATTTAAAGTATAAAGTGAATAAAAGTACACTATTTTTTCTAGACATATTAAGTGTAGTTATGAAGTTTTAAAAATTCTGCACTTACTTCTATATTAGTAATAACTGCTCCCTTGATAATTTTTAATGATGCAATTTCACATGATGTCTTTTGAGGCAGCAGTCATGAATTGTGAAGCACCTTTTCATAGTTTCTAAATTTTCCCCCTTCACCCATGCAAATACAGTTAGCTACATTCAGAAAGGAATAAACCAGCAACTTTGATTGCTTTCACATCACCTTTAAATTAATTTATAATTCATTGTGGGTAATATGGAAACTGCACTGTACGTATACAAGAGGGCTTGTAGTTATCATACGTAAAACATGCTGCTACATAAGAATTCCCATTACAGATCAACAGGATGAACTGCATAAAACTTCACTAACCCCCAAAGAACCATTAAAATTGCTCTGGGGAGCTACGCTGTTTCCTTATTTGTACTTAGACCTGATCTAAAGCTCAGTTAAGTCAACTAACAACATGTACCATTTTATTTGCTAGAGATAAAATAATACATTGATGAGCAATTTTATTTTCTACTTTACCTTTTATGTTGCCAGGTTCCATATCTAGTACCATCTCACAATCCTGCAAAGCACTGTCCCAGTCCTGCAGTTTGATTTCTGCTTGAGCTTTGTTATTATACACAGCTGCAGTTGGTATTACTGATATACTCCTAAACAAAAGGGAATATTGACCATGTTAGACTCATAGTCAGAAAACTTGAATCTACAAACACTTCACTACTGGAAGCTGATAACAGTTCTATAACAATATTAATGCTGGTATTCTAACCACAGTAGTTGTTAGAGACTCCCTTCTGCGAGACCACAGGTAACCGTCCACCAACTAGATTTACTGTCTTCAGTGGCCTGTTGCTTGCCAGGGCTTAGACCTGAGACATTGCAGAGAAGATGCTGTGGCTCATCTGTCACAGTAGTAGAACAGCATGGTGTCAATATCATACATTTCAGAAGGCATACAATGCCCCACGGGGTTCATAAATAAAAAAAAGGCAGAACACTCCATTAGAAAGGATTGTGCCTATCCTTAGTAATTAGTACCTTATTTATATTCCAAAAGCAGACATTTTGACTTATTTTTAATATTATGTATTTGTATTTTATTTATTGTATATGAAATACAGCTATAGACTTTTTTGTTTGTGTAAAAAAACCAAACAAAACAAGAAAGATCTTAAGGCTGCAAGTCAAGAACAAAAAAAAACCCATCACACATGAAATGCCTCAGTTAAGCTCTATGACTATCATTACAAGTGCGTGCATGCACACGCGCACACACACATATATATACACCTATCTACCTATCTAAGCAATCTCCAGGTAAATTTTCATAACCCTGCCTCTTGCAGTGACAATATGAATGATTCTTCCTAAACATAAATCTATTAAATATTTATTTTATTGCTGCTCCACACTACTTCTATTGTTTTCTCCATACTTACCTGCACTGACCACAAATACATTAACATTCTCATACTTTTATATCATAGCCCATGAATTATCTCCACGTTTCATCTCACAGTAGTGTCATAGCATTATCCTCCGTTTACACTGGTAATTAATACCCCAAGATTCCCATAGATGCTAAATTTCTAAATGACAACTTTGACACTTCTGATTTCTGGGTTTTTTTAAGTCCTTACCATTTCAAAGCACAGAGTTAAATTACATTTGTAATTAATTTCGTTTCTCAACACTCTACTTACCCTTTTATTTTTGTAAACATGCCCTTGAATCTCAATGGTTTGAAAAATCTGAAGAAGTTTGTGACAACTGTGGATTTTATTCTGTCACTATCTAGCCCCTTCTCTTCCCAATAAATAAAAATTAATATCAGGATGCATCAGTGCTTTAAATATTCTTCTCTCAAATCTTTTTATCCTTGTGAAAATAATCTAATTTTCACTAGTTGCTTCAATAAGAAGTTGCTTCAATAAGAAGTTGCTTCAATTACATTGGTCTAAAAACAACATTCATAAGTAAGAGTCATTAAAATAAAAGAACATAATAGTATTTACTCACCGAGTGTAGTATGTCACTGCTTCCATATAATCACCAATGGCAAAGGCTTCATTGCCCTTTTCTTTTTCACGAGTAGCAATAAAAATTTTCTCTCTCTTTGTCAGTCCTAGTAAAAAATATTTCTACACAACAAGAACTAACAACTTGCATAGACGTAATCAAAACACTCAGATAAAATACTTTGAATCTCATAGTCTGCATTTTTTTAAAAAGCACATGGCTTACTAAAAGACAAATTTGAATTTCATTTTCTGTAATAAAACATTAAATTCTTCTGACAGGCACGCTGATACAATTCAGAGTGCAAGAAAAAAGCAGTTGACTAACCTCTACCATTCATTTATAATACCCGATATATGCTTTACTTCTTTACCTAGTGCTCTCAACTGAACACCACAAAGATTCTTACTGTTTACTGAGCAAGACTAGATTTTTTTTCAAACATAGCTTCAAGCTCACTTGATGATCTAACAACTTTTAGCATCTTAAGGGGCTGAAAAATAAAGGCACTTTGATACACATCTTCAATTTGTATTCATACTCTACAACACAGCATTACAACTAAAGAAAAATTATGTTTCTAAGACATTACCAGTTGTGTCAATTTTCTTTTCAATTACAGGTGGACTTGGCCTACTGAAGAATCTTGCTTTTGAGTTACTTTCTTCACAGTCTTCATCTATTTTAGAACATTCCTTTTCCACATCAAACCTTTAATTAATAAAATGACAAATTCAATAGTGCTTCATAGCAAGACTCCTCAGCTGATAGAAAGGCATACTGTATTTCCATTATAAACCCAAGGAAAAGAAATACAGGCTGTGTTCACTTATCTGTGATTAACAAAAATATCTGCCTCACCTCCTCAGAAGAAAAGACATCTCCTCCCAAAAAAGACAATGGTAAAATTTAAGAAACAGTATCATCAGGCTCAATCCTAACCCTATCAAACACCTCTATCAGCCTTTGCCAAAATAACTAAGAAACAGCTTTGAAGCAATTTATACAGTAAACCTGAGATAAGTAGTCTCAGACACTTCCAAAGCTACTCTGAAGCAGCTTCTGCTTTCTCTGAAAGCAGCTTCTGTTTAGGAATGTATATCAAGGAAATACTGCTGCCCTAGTACTGTAAAACAAATATAATAATAATAAATTCCTACACTAGAAACATTATTCTTACTGCTTTTCTGTGTAAGGCGTAATGAAAAATAGCCTTTTCACAATAATCTTGACAATATGAATAATTTCTTTATGAAATCGAGATAATATTTTGAAAATTTATCCAATTCAAAACCTTTTCACGTAAGGCTAATTGTTTTCCTTTTTGAATCTGATCTTTTGCTAGCTTACTTTTACCTAATTATTATAAATTAACCACATTTCAAATAAGTATTTTAAAAATAAGAAGCTAAACATTTTGTTCAGAAATTGCCTAAACAATTATTTGAAAGTTTTGAAGTTATCCTCAAAACATTTTAAAAACATGATATGCTTTAAATTGGAAAATGTCTTTCAAACAACTCTGTTTCAGTATACTCATAATCCAAAATAAATACATTCTATGGGAAAATTCACAAACTGTATTATTATCAGCATGCTAAAGCACTTAAAGATTGTGTACATAAAAGTGTAAACAAAATCTGCACATTATTAGTTTGGAAAGCTACAGTAGCAAGAGTAAAGAATAAATGAATGAAAGAATAAATTGTTGCAGAAATTATTTTTATAACCTATTTTCTTTGTCCACATTTGAGCAGGAAGACAACAATTTGTTAAAGATACATGCATGAAAATAACTGATATGCAAAACTTATGCAGAACAGGGCTTTTATAGGGGCTTTGGGGTATAGTTTCATTACCCAAACCCCACAATATCTAGATTTAGCTCCCCATCTACTCCACTGGAAACTTGTGCCTCCTCACTCTGATTCTACAGCATCATATTCCAAATTTCAAGAACTACAGAAAAGCTTCTACCATGTAAAACACAAGTGTGTGCTTTTCAACAATTTGGGCATCAACCTGTCACATAACTTGGGAGGGTAATATGCCACCACTACATGATGTGGAGTGTCTTTGTCTCAGAGCTCCATCCATTCTAAAAATAGTTACTGGCTAAACCTCTATTATGTGTAATTGCATCCGAGTAAACTGATGCACTTGCCTGAAGCTCATTCTTTGAGGTTAGTGGGGTTCAGTGCAGGAGTAAGTATTCATCAGTTTTGTTTTCAATTTAGAACCATGGCTTTAGATATAGAGAAGTCCAAATTCATAAGTCCATGTAAAATAACTGCTTTCAAAAATCTCATCAATTAAGTAATCAATTTTCATTTATTTTTCTGTTGACTTACTATATTTCACACAGCTTGTACAAAAGTGTAGACTAATTTGTTCTCAGCTGTTAGCAACACATTATTCGCATTTTAACAGAATATTTATTAAGAAAAACCAAAGTTTCATCAGTGTTACACTTGCCTGCAATTTTGCATTTCTGCAAAATGCATCAACTGTGTTCCCTAGTTAAACAAATAAGTAAGATTTATTAAAAACTGAAATATAAGGGATTTAACATACTTGTCCCATTCACTGTAATCTCGTGGTATATTTCTCTTGCTTCTTTGTTTGTTTTGCAATTTTTTGTTCTAAAAGAGAAACAAACAGCCAGCCTGTAAGAAAATTTGTTGCAGTGCAATTCACAGTGGGTTTTTTTGTTTCTGCAGTACATATTTTCCTAGTAACCAACACTATTTGTGACTAATCTCAGCTCAGTCTTGAAAATGTAATTCATCTTGGTTCAAAGAAAATCTTGATGCATTTCACGTATCATTGTAATTCGAGGAGCTCTTGAGTCTCACACTTTTTGTCCGCTGTCCTGTTATACATCGCAGTGGCACTGAGTAAAACCTTCTAATTAGTATCTTGTGATGCCACCTTCCCAACCATCCTTTCCACACAGGAAGGGAGAACTCAGTCTTGGGAAAACCCAGCCTTGTGATGAGGTGTTTGACACTGAGATTGAATCAGGAACCCAGTTTTAGGCTTCCCTTTCCCAAGAGAATTCAATGCACAGATTTTGGTAGTCCCTGGAACACTCACAACAAATTTGCACATAAATTACTTCAAGTAGTGTCTGGACTTCTTTTGACCATGTATCACTTCACTGAAGCCAATTCCAAGATTATTTACATTCATTCTCTATTTTAGACAAGATCCATCATTGAGGCTTGCTTTACCTAAAATTTATCTTGAGGACCTTCCTGCAACAATCAGTTCTGACAATCAGATTTGACTGCCTTGTATCTCAATCCATCTTCTACACTAATGGAGTCTATTTCCATAGCTGTCACCTTTGGCATCTCTTTTACCTCGGTCATGAGACTATACTACTTCTATGTCCCTCCCTGCTTGTTGACTTCAAAATACTTAATAGCAAGGTGTGGTTCCAAACAGGTATTTCACAGTGGAACAGCCAGTTCAAAATATTCCTATCTACCCTATCCTGGCCATTCATTCCTCCTCTTACCTTGCAATCCAGCATTCACTGAGTTAGACCAGTGTAATTCTTTGTAGACTTGCAGATTTACAATTTTCTGGGTTTAAACAATCTGATAGAGATCACAGTACAATCCCCAAATATCTGTACCAGTTCCATTCAGCATGTGATAAACTGGACCAAAGAAATTACCAGAAGCTTCGTAAACTCGCTTTACCAGTGGTGACACTGTAACAAGGACATACTTCTGCAGCTGCATGTAAACACCTCAATTTACATAATGCAAATGTGATCCTTCCTGTAAACACTTCTGACTATCTATAATGTTAGGTTACACAAACTTTTGTAGTATACAACTCCAGAATTACTCTTAATGTTATGTCTTTCAGGAAGCTAGACAAAATGACAAATATGCTTAGTGATCAGCACATGTTTAGAGGAGGGAGCTCCTAAATATGCCTTCCTGAAACCTGAGTTATCATTATATATCCATCCAAGTTTGTATTACATATGTACTAATTTAATAAATATCAAGTATTTTTTTCCAAACCAGAAGTCCTTAATTTAAATAAGCAAAAATATTGAAACTCTCAGAAGAAAGTCTCATAAGGTACTTATACTAATGCAACTCCAACTTAGGAAGAGAACTATAGCATGTACATTTAAGGAATAAGGCAGAAACACTGACTCAAAAATCCACTATTTTAAAACCTCCAAGTCTCATATTTTTGAAATAATTGTAATCAAGTTGTGGTTCCAACAGAGTCGGGAATTCCTCAATCAGTAGTATTTCAGAGCATCTCATCCAAGACGCTTTGATGAAAAATGTACGCTTGCATGCCGTGGAACTCAAAACCAAAAAATCTCTGTGCTTGTCATGTTTCCTACCATAATTCATAATGCACGAATCCCACTGGGTTGGAAGCCCAGTGAACACTTTCTGGACCAAAGATGAACGCACAAATTGCCTTCAGTACAGGTGACACAACTCGGCCTTGGTTCTCCTGCAGGCCCTGTGTGCTGGCCTAAGACATTATTATTCTATGTCAGCCAACCAGTGTTCGTTTCAGTTCAGAATATCCAAAACAACATGAAGGCTATTAGATCCTATCACAGTGGATTTTTAGAACATAAAACTCGGAATGCATTTTGAATGCCCTGGGCTGTAATATGAGGAGGTATCTGAGGACAGAAATCTTTCTGGAATAGTATTAGAAAACCATGTTTGGCCAAGGCACCTAAGCTGAAATCACTCTCTTTTTAATATAAATATCTTTAAACACATGCTTTAGTTCTCTCCTGGACAAAATGAGGCAGCAAAATTAATAGTTAGGCAGTGTGGACAGTTAAGACCGTTCTGGGCACTATGATAGGAAAACAAGGGTGTAAGACAAACTTCCACATTGTGTTTCAGAGGGAGACATTGCATAAACCTAACTCTTTTTCAGTCCATTTTTGGAAAATCCCCCCCCACGGAATCACACCGTTTAAAAGAAAACACTGTATAGAGTTATAAACTATCAGTAGTGAATTGAAACTATACCTACATAAGGTATCAGCAAGCAAATCTGACTGCAGACAAAACAAGATGCTTCCATTACCAAACTTGTACCCATTAGTGCAATCCACTGGTTTAGGGTCAGTGATTTCCAGAATTGGATTAATTGAAAATGCTGAACTTTTTATGCATCAGATCAGATGAACAGTCTCCAACCAAGCAACAACCTAAAATTGTGGAAGGCTTTGTGCATTTCTTTCTAGCAGACAGGATAAATTTATCATGATGACTTTAAACTTCATCCCACTTACAAATTATATGATGCCAGTCTGAAAAATAATTATAGTCCTAACTGATTAGCCAAATGTGTTTAAACATTGTAGGATGACACACAGCTTTATCAGAAAAAAAGAAAAAAAAGAAAAGCTGATTAGGTATATTATTCAATTTTTTTGAGATTTCACATTACAGCTATAAACTTAGTGTGTGCTACACAAACAGTTTCTTTTTATTCAGTAGGGATTTAGTACTGATTTAATTGTACTGCTGCATAAAATGTTTCAGGCTCCTTCTCTCTTCCAGGACAGGTTACAATTCCTTCAGAGGCCATCTGCTTACACAAAAGGAGTGGAAATCACATACCACAAGTAAAGCATAAAGCTCTACCTAGGTTTCCTGGGTACTAATGCTAACACCTAAACCTTGTACAGAGAATAAAAGCTGAAGAACAAAAGAACAAAATTTGACCTGAAGACTGTTGCATGGTTTAAAGGAAGGGGGGAAAAAAGTGAATAAATACTTTGAATGGAGAACACATCCTCTTTAGCAACATGGTGTATCCTAGATTTCACGACATTCTCCATCATTTTATGCTTACATTCTAAAGTGGATTTACTGAGTTCAAATGGTATTATACCATTTTCTGTTCCAGCAGTTATACAGGACATGAATCAAGGATAAAGCTAGAGTGGCACACTCCCTCTCAGCAAAATAGGATAGTCAAGAGGAACATACATCGCAAAATATGAAAGAGTACACATTAATTTAAAAAAAAAACAAACACAAATTAAACCAAACAAAAGCGCACCTTAGTCTCAACACTAACCACTTATAAAACACTCACTGGAATCCCCAGCCTCTTTGTATACCAGGTAACAGAGACTGCCTAGCTATCCCAAATGTCTTGGTCCAACATCTATGTACCAAGCTGACAGTAAGAAGTAGTTTCTGACAACACAGCAACACAAATCAGGCATTTACTAATACATAATTATTTAAGAAAAACAGCAATTAGTAAGAAATATCATGACCTGTAAGGATTCCTTCATAGTATTTCTGACTCACAAACCTCCAAAAAGAACAATGCTTAATGAATTCCTTGTAGCAGTGTCCCAGAATTTCAGAGAAAATTTTGAGAATCAGACTGAAGTGATCCACGACAATTCAAAAAAATCCCATCCATGGCTACTTGTCTACCAATCCCTTCAGTAGCACTATATTTAGTATTAGCAAGAAAAGCTGGCCAGAAAAAACTGATTTCAGGTATAAATAAATGAAAAAAAACCAACCCCAAAACATAAGGAAACTAAAACCTAGGAAAAAAATGTAAATATTTGTTCTGCAGTTATGAAGATTTGTTAAGTCTGCTTAAGGGCTAAATTAGGAAATATGCTCTATGACTGCAGTGGGAATATCAACACAAGGTATAAAATAAGCAGAATTAAAGGCTACATATACACTGGCACTACCCAATACAGAATAGAGTAAAACAATTGCTGCACAGAGTCTAACATCCACACTGTATGTGTTCCAGGGTGTTTATTTTGGACTAGCTCCTGACTGGCCCCATGGAACAAAAGCCTACTGGCAGCTGGAGAAAATCTCCTGGCATAATTTCATCCAGAAGGAGTCTAGTTCACATGCTTAAACAGTACTTTGAAATATGAATCGAAGAACATAATAAGGGTGTTTAAGGAGACCTACTTTGGGAGTGAATTCTTGATCAGAATTAAAATATTATTACAATACACATGCTAGTACAATGAAAGCATTTTTGTTTAAGAATTGGTCTCTTGCAAGGGAGCCTAAAGGTTTTTATTTTCTGGTTAACAAAATAAATCTAGTAAGAAAGTCAAAATGATTAGAAGTTCATACATATAAAATCTCCCAGTTTTACAAAAACCTGTAATTAACACAAAAAACTGGAGATACCTGATTAGAGGGAAGGCAGCTGCTGGAACAACGAATAGGAGGCAAGTTATCTTGTCTTTCATTCGGCGTGTCTGTTCTCAGGAGCTGTGATTTCTTATCATCTTCATTCATTTCTGTCAGCCAGCTCTGAAAATAAATAAATAATATATTTTTACCTTAATGCAGTAGAGAAATTATCCTTAAAAAGCACTGCTCTTAATAGGGAAAAACAATTAAGACAAAAAGCAATAGTGCTGTTTTGAATAAAAAGTGATCTACCAAAAACAAATCTGTAGAGTTAAAATGAGCAGTTTAGGTTCAGTGACATTAAGAAAGAAAATAATTTCAAAAACTCAACATAATCCTTTGATCATTTCCTCTTTTAATCAAATAATTACATGGTACTTAGGCACAGAAGATTTAAGAAGAAGAAGATTGATACATCACCATGATTATATTATGACCATTATAAATTAGATACTGTACCATCAGTTCACTATTAATTGCTTCCCATTCTTCAGCTGTGAAATCAGAAGCTGTGGCTGCAGGCTTATCTTTTCTCAGAACTCTGCTCCTTGGATCTAAATGCTCAATACGCTTTTCACAAACCAGTGTAAGTTCAGGGTAACATCCCTCTTCACCAGACCTTTAAAATGCACAGATATAAACATTAACGAAAAAGAACTGAACACAGAGGACTATTTGCCTGTTAAAATCCGATTTTACTATTATCTAACAACATTTTTATTAGAAAATTCCAGTTACCCTTAAAACGTTTTCCAATTTTTTCCACATACACAGTTCAAAATTATCACCACAGTGCTCATAAAAAAGAAGCTTGTGTCATTTACAGCAAAAGTTAAACAGGTGTGGCATCTGAAATTACCAGTCAGGCAACATTGATCATGAGAAAACCAAAACAGAGCGGCAGCACTTTGACAAAACTTGACATTGAGTTACAAAAACCTTTTGGATGGTTAAATAAGGACTTGGATTTCTAGTGTTATCATTGGGACACTTTTAGTATGATTACTTTAACCTTGTATTTTAATTTTTAAATTAGAAAGTCACAAACAGGTTCAGACAAATAAGAGTATATAGAAAAGGGTTCCCTCAAATTTTACTGAGCAGTAATATAATTATTAATGAAGGTAAAACAAATACACTTACCTTAATACCCTGAGAATCTTTTCCAGGTGCTTAACATCTGTGCATTTTTCAATGAATTTGTAGTCCAGATGACTAATAGGTATTTGATATGTTTTAGTGGTTCCTTCACCCAGCAAAAATGGTACTGACTCATCACCCATAACTCAATATTAAAAAAAAAAAAAGTGATTCTGTAAACATTTAGTTATATTTTAAAGTAATGCCAGTTCAAGGAATAAACCTGCTCACACTCCACCCTCTCATGCAAGCAGACCTATAAAAGAAAAAATACCAGATTTGAAGGCCTGATCACATGGACTGTCCTGGACAGAGGTTTACTGACAGAAGTATGAGATATGCTTTGTAAGAGTACGCAAGTCTACTGCTTCTGGAAGGCACAACAATTCAGAAAGACCACTTAAAGAAAAATTGCCAATTTTTGCCTACCACATTCTCTGTTTTATTTAACACATACCTGTTTTAAGCAAGTGGGATAAGCACGAAGGAGAAGATAGTGGAGGACATTCCTTTTTTCAGAGGGAAGACATTAACTAATGCAGGGATCTAAAGGAATTAAAACTTTTGGCTTCTCTGTAGTCAAAAAAAATCCAATTTTCTTTCCTCACTAACTGCATTTGCTGGGTCTCTGATTATATTACAGCACGAATCTGAATCTTTTCCAGTAAGTCTGTAACTGATGAAGTGAGGGATTCAAATGGGACATTTCTGTCTCCATGTACCTTTGATCTGCTCATCTGCATCTTTTTCTATTTTGATCACAAGCTCTAGGGAGCTGAAATTCTCTTTTACCCCTTCTATGTAGTGCATGAAGCCATCAGTTATTTTTAAGAAACACAGCAAGGGCAACTAGCTAGTATGTGATAACAACTATGTGTAGTTATAAACCAAATTAAAACAATTGTGTTCTAATGCCTTGCATAATTACACATACTATTTTGTAGTTACACAAAAATGTTTACAATACAGTATCACTTAAATAATAAGTGGTCATGATTAGGTGTTGCATAGAGATTCTGCCCCAAGACTTTACAGTTTCAGTACTGGAAAAGCAATAACGCCCATGGGAAGCGGGACAAATGCAGGAAATAATTAAAGAAGAATAAAGAGCTCATCACCACCGGCGGTTTTTCCCGTTTATTCCCATGGCCGTGAGGCAGCTGCCCAGCGTAGCTCTCGGGCACCGCGGTGACCAGGACTCCGCGGCTGCTCGGGGGCACAGCCCTGGCACACTCCGGCGCGCCCCTCGCCAATACAGCTTCCACACCCATCCCCCAGCCCGGAGTCAGGCATTTACCTGGAAGCCGGCACCCAAGGCTCCCCTCACGCACCGCCGGAGCCGAGGCGGCGCGGCCGGCCCGCGTCTAGCAACTGTTGCTATGTACAACATGGCGGCAGGGACACGGCGCCGCCTTGCCCAGGGACGCCCTGGCGCGGCTCCCGCAGAGCCCCGCCGGGCTCCAGCAGCGACACCGGCGCCGCCTGTCGTTTTTCGGCACCCACCTGCCCGGTGCCGCGCTGTCGCCGGGACACGGACGTGGCCCGTCCCTCGCCGCAGCCGGGGCCGCCCGTCCCTCGCTCAGGCCGCGCAGGCGCGCGGCTGGCGTCATGGCTGAGGTAAGCGCCTGCCGAGGGCGGGCAGAAATACCGCACTCCGGGGTGCAGCTCTAATAAGCACCATCCTTGTGTTTTCAGTGTAGTATTTCACTCGGCGGAGAGCAAGCGGAGCAAGCGGTCCCTCTCCCAACGCCGGTGTCCCCAGGCGCCCACACCAGCGCCGCCCGTCAGCCCTGCACTGCCCCGGCGCTGCTCTCCAAAGCAGGTCCGTGTCCTTTCCGAGGGCAGCGGGGGCTCTCCGCCGCCTTTGGCAGCCAGAGGCACCCGGCGTGCCCACAGAGGGGCCACACCGGCTCCGTTTGCTGGCGACCTTCGGCAGCGCTGCTCCTGCCCGCTCTTCACCCTTCTGAGAAGACGTGTCAGTAGCCGACCCCTTCGTTCTGCTATGCAGGCACAAGGTGCACGCTGTGCAGGCCAGGCTGGTGAACTGATAGCAACCGTGTAGTCAAAAAAGGTTATCATTTATACCCGAGTGTATCTGGTTTCCAGGAAAAAAATCTAGTCTTAATAGCATAAATCAGATACCTAAGAAAATCTTAACCAAACAGCATCTCAGAATACTTTTTTATCCCCTATAACAAGCCACTGTAGTTCATTTGTAAGACATCATACAGTCATGCAGACCTTAAAAAAGACATTATTACAGTGATGAGTTAAGCACATTATCTCAACAGCACCATTAGCACCATCAAAACTGAGATCAGGCACACACAATCCAGCAGTATGTTGTAGTACACTTTAGTGGTATTATGTAACACACATTCCAAACGGACAGATACAAAAAGTTTTGGCTCATCACGACAAACCCATCACTTATTACAGACCCCTGAGAAGTCATCTGAAAAGCAAAACAAGGTCCTATTTTTGGGATGCTACCCAAATTATCTTGGTAACACAGACCTAATTCTTTACTTTGATACAAACATGTCAAACAGCACTTTGGAAATTTCTGTTTCCACATTGCTTCTTAATGTTTACCTTGCCTCCATCTCCCTCTTCTTTTGGGAGAAAAGATTATTTCCACATTTCCAGACATCCATACTTTTGACACATCCAAAACTGGGTGCCAGAATTGGGTGCTTTGAAGTCCTTCAAAATTTTCTCTTTTGAAATCCAGATCTGTTTCAAACCTAGCCTTCTGCAGCCTTCTATTTATTTTCAGTGGAATTTAATTCAAATCACAGTTACTTTATGCAGCTCACAGGAGTCCAAAGAACATTTAGCAAAGTTAAAATGCAAATAAAGTTTAGATAAGAGTAATGAAAACAAGGATAACTCAAAAAGAATACAATTATCACTGAACTTAAAAAATACTGCATACTCTGACTACAATTTAAACAACAGCTTTATAAATCTATTGCTGGAAGACAATTCAGACACAATTTAGTATTACAGTAAACTTTAATATTTCAATCTCTTAAAACAAATATGAGCGTGCATCTACACACAGTTTGACAGAACAAAGTTATCAGAAAGATTACATCATGAAGTCACTGTCTTCAGCAGAGATCATCGGGCATCAAAAACTACCACTGGAATAATGCAGTTAAAGAAAAAAAATACATTGTGATTGAAAAAAAGATGAGGGAGAGGAAAAGAAAGACTGTCTACAGTCACAACTATCTACATAAAGTATTTCAAAAGCCATCTTTAATAAGAGACTGAAAAATATCAACAATTCACAGTACGTCACCCAGCAGACTATCATAACTTAATATATCGTGCACAGAAAATGGAAAAAAAAAAGAGAAAGTGCCAGGAAAGAAATCAAGGTGCCAAATCACACTGCAGAGATTGTGCTATAGTAGTTTGCTCTACTGTATTGATTTTTGACTCTGAAGGATTGTTATGTAATTATTTGAATCTTCCATTCTGTTTCCCCTTGTCTCCATCCAAAGCTTCCCAAATGCATTCAAGTGCACTTGTAAAAGGATACATCTTTTTGTCCTTTTCTTGTACATTATTCTGTAGCCACATTCTCTGCACCTGATAGGATCTCTTGCCTTTATTTCATTTTCCGTATGACATTCTGATGTTATGGAGGAAGACAAAGGAAGTGGGCAAAGAAAAACAGCATTGTTAATGCACAGATAACTTTGAAAACTTGTGATAGTCAAATTCCTATTTGTGGCAAACAAACACAGCAAGTGTAGTGAATCTGTATCAAGAGCTCAATGATAACAAGATACCGTGAAAAGAAGAGAAAATAAAAAGCAAGCTTCACTTACATTAAGATAAAAGAGAATCTTGCTAAAAATCACCCAAATATTACTGCACAGAACACATTCCACACTTGATACTGGTCTGTCTACTAATGAAAATTTCAGCTCAGCCCTCCAAAGCCCAGAGTCTGTTTTCTTAAAAGACAAAATATTTCAGGGATTCCTGAAAATCACTAATTTTTAAGTTGTTGATTTATCTATAGGTAAGAGAGAACTTGACTACAGTACTTCAGTGAAAGCTGGGTGCCTTTACAGCACTGTCAATAAAACATGCAGAGATGGAGGAGCTCCACACAGCAACAAAAGCTCTAGGGAGTTACTTCCACCGCTGCAGATGTACCCCATATATGTGTTACCATCAATGCATAAAGCTTTAAAGATCATCAGGATACACACTGCAGGATACTATTTGTATCTATATACCCTTCAGTATAATAACTAAGCATTATTCATTATTAAAACACCAAATCTCCAGTAACAAATACTAAAAAAATCACTAATGTCTTTTCTTTACCTCCACAAATGTAAATCATTGGCTGCTGCTTTGGAGGCTGAACGTCCTTCTGTGAATCCATGTTCTAAACAAAAAACACACAGCATGCACATTAGCTTGGGTTTGGGGTCTTTTGGTTTGGGTTTTTTTTTTCAAGGCACACACAATCATTTTAATATCTCAGTCTAAAGCCAACAGAAGATGAAATCACTTCCTTAAAAGTAAATACGAACAAATTCCATCTATATTTGATACACAGGACATGGGTTAATTCAGCTTGAAAGAGACTTCAGAAAGTCATCTAGTTCAACTTCTTAAAAGCAAAGTAACATCAGGTTTCATAGAGCTTTACCAATCTGGTATAGAAAACCTCCAAAGATGAAGACAGCATGACATTTTCTATTAAACAGTATTTTAAACATTAAAGCCCAATCAGTAATATTTTCTTTCCTCCTTCCTGCCAACGTTAAGAATTTCCTTGCTGGAAGTGTAAAATTCAATAATTTCTTTTATATCACTCATGTAACAATGGTGCTAACAAAGATGATGAGCCTTGTCATCTTTCCTCTCCCTCTGACACACTAGCTAACCCAATGTACTTTTCATTGTTCTAAGGTATTAGAAATCCTGGGAACAGACCGTGGGTAGAAGAGTAATAGGAATTAAAAAGCAAAACAAAACAAAAAAACCCCCCAAACAATGAGGGGCCAGAGATGAAATTTCAGCCTTCAAATTCTACCAAATCAAGAGTGATAATTCAACACTATTCTTCAAACACCTCTTAATGCCCTATAACGGTTTTGATTGTTCAGACTTATTTGAAGACAAGTGTTTCTTCATGGCATCGGACTAAATAGTCACATATACTCCACCAACACTCTACCAAGCTTTAAGTAGTCCTGTCCCAGCATGTCAATATGCTTGCAACCATGAATTTTAAGGTGGTTACTGTACATAGATAAACACTTTTTTTTCCACCCAATGCAAGTCTAGACAAGAACATGAATATTTCCTTGTAAGTTTTTTGAGGCTGCTGTTTTCTGTATTCCTGTTCTGTCTGACACAGAAGACAAGAATTCCTAACCCTTAGGCCAGTAAATAGCCTTCTTGATGCTTCCTTATGAGAATGGCTCTCAGATGCTTTTGCTTAATATTACAGCAAAGATTACTTCCCTGACCTTCAGAGTTTGTTTCAGCATAAATTCAGCTGGGAAAACTATGATACTGAGAACAGGACAGGGACAGCTCATACTTTAAGAGTCTGATCAACACTTATAAACCATCTTGTTAGAACTCCCACATTATCACTCTATTTAAGAGAACTGGAAAGAATCCATTAAACTCTACAGCTTTCAAGTATGCTACACCATAACCGTATTGGCATCTTAACTTGCATGCGCTACAGTTTTTTTGTGTCAGCACATTGCAGTAAGATATAAGCAGTCACCCACTGGCACTGGAAAACAGCAGACTCTTATAAAACACAGAGCTAAACTAAGGTGGATCACAGTTGTAGCCAAATAACTTGGGTTAGTGCTGCACGTGCAGCAAAATTATACTGCTCCTAAGGGCACCAGTGAACTACAGTTACGTGTTTTGCAGGGAGGTGGTATAATTTAGCTGGCCTTCACATACCCTGCAACCCTAAGTGCCATCAAGCTGACAGAGCCAACAGGCACAGCGATGCACCAATGCGTGCTGGGGTGCAGCCAGAATCCACTGCAGAGACATGGGGGGCTCCATGTACCAAGAACACCACACCGGATCACAGAATGGGAAGGGCTGGAAAGGACCACAACGGGTCATCTGGTCCAACCTCTCTGCTTAAGCAGGATCATTCTAGAGCACATGACACAGGAGTGCACCCAGATGGTTCTTGAATATCTCCAGTGAGGGGGAGTCTGCAACCTCTCTGAACAATCTCTTCCTGTGCGCAGTCACTCACACGGTAAAGAAGTTCTTCCTCCTACTCAGGTGGAAGTTCCTGTGCCTCAGTTTCTGCCTGCTGCCTATTGTCCTAGTGCTTGGCACCACCAAGAGGAGCCTGACTTCATCTTCTTGGCATCCTCCACTTCAGATATTTTTACACATTAATGAGGTCCCCTCTCAGAGCAACTCTTATGCACCCGTAAGAGAGGCCAACCCGCTCCTTCACGTCCCGCAGACCCCACGAAGAAGGGCAGACAGCCCTTCTTACAGCCCACGGGTCCCAGGCTCCCCATCCCGCCCCAACTCCGACCTCCCCCACCGTCCCGCGGGTCTGGCACGCAGGAGCGAAGCCCACGAGGCTGGTCCCGGCCTTTCCCTGCCCACCACAGCCACGCCACCACGGCCCAGCAGCGAAGGGAACGCCCAAAGGCCCAGAGCAGCCCCGCGCCGCTCGCCTGCTCCCGCAGCTCCGCCGGCCTCGCCGCCTCCCCGGCGCTCGATGATGACGAGCGCCCGGCGCCGGCGGAGGCGGACCGTGCGTCACCCCGCCGTCAGCTCCGGCCTCCGCAGCATGAATAGTAATTAGGTGGAGAAAGTAATACATATTCGGTTATGGGTGTTAACCACCTGGGGAAAAAAAAAAAAAAAAGAAAAAAAAAAAAGAAAAAAAGAAAGGCACACAGCCTATTTTAAGGCACAAGCTTCCATATGAATAGCAGTGTCAGTTTCCAAAGAAGAAAGTAGGCAGCTGCATGGTTAGGTAAAATCAGCCCCAAAGTAGCCGGTGTTTTCATTCTTTTATTTGGCTGTACCCAACATACACGGGATGCAGAGTGCCCCTCGCCAGGTCTGGTCATATGGCTCCGGAGTTTTAAACCACCGAGGTGTTTTACCTCAAGGTCCTCTCTGTTTTCAGAACCAGTTTACCTAAAATTCGTGGATAAACCCCGGATCTTGGTATTTTGATGTCGTGGTCGTTATCATATATACCCACATGAAGCCAAACTTACATACTACAAACATACATATAACACATTTTAAGTGTAAGGTCCTCTTATGAAAGAAGTTCATATGTCGGCATTTCCCGATGTGCTGAGCTAAAATAGTGCAGGTAGGGTTTGAAACGACGCCGGTTGCTCTTTGTCATTGGCTCCACGTCGCTGGCGGTAGGAATTTTGAATCTTCGATTGGCATTTTGTAGAATCAGATACCTTTGCTTTATTCCACACTCCCCCTCCCCCCCCCCAAAAAAAAGTTTAACGAATATTATGTTTTGCGAATATTCCAGTTTAAACTACTAGATCATTCAAAGGTTCTCTAGTTTAAGAAAGGTCTCTTTCTGTTTCTTAATACTGAATAAAAATTGTTTCCTAAGCACCCAAATTAATACGGATGAGGTTTTATCAGTTGTAATTCATTGATGTTCTCCTACCAGCAAACCACCTTCATCTATGACTTGTACCTTACCTAAAATGAACTCGGTAATAATAAACAGTTTTAGTTTTCCTAATTTTGTGTTTAAATTAAACGTAATGAAATCACAGTAATGACTTTAGACTTGCTTCTTCACACTGCTGTGTAAGAATAAAGCTAAACATAACTTTTGGAGTGACAGAATAAAGCACGGGCAAGAAAAGGAGTTTGTAAAAGGCAGAGGTATTAGGTTATAGGTTACTGCTTGCATCCTCTCTGCCACGGAGCCGCGGATGTGGGTGGGTACCGAGAGGTTGAAACAGAGGAGAAAAATAGCCTGAGCTCTACCTTTCCTGGTAAACGCGTGCTAAGAAATTACCAACTCCTAAATAAGCAAAGAAAAAACCCCCTGGTATTATTTCTCTAGGCTCGCTAGTATTTAAAAAATGCGTTTGTCAAACCGATAAATTTAAAAGGACTTACCAAAAATACCTCCATGAAAAATTCAGCTAATCCTGTGAAAATAATGTCTCAATTATTAAGAAAGAAATAATGTAATTGATTGATTATTGGCATCCTTTAACCATTCCCTTGGAAAAATAGGATGCTTTACCAGATCTTAAAGCTTCGGTTACTTCAGCCGTTTCCGATAAAACCCGCCCCTTACGAGAGGAGCGCTTTGGTAACTCCCATTCCCACGGGCTGGTAAATTCTAGTCCTAAAGATGCTCCTTTGGATTTAGAGTAGCAGAAAGTGTTGAGACTGAGGGAGACTCCCATTGCTCTGTAAAGTGAAACAGTTCTTGGGGAATTGGTAGGCAAGTGAGAGGAAAGGCTTGTGTGTCGAGATGGGGAGGGCACAGGGGCAGAGGTACTTTTGACATGGGAAGGAAATGCAGCCGTAACGGAGCGCAGTACGAGTGTTGCAGAATGTCGTACCTCTTTTTACTTGTTAGAAGTAGCGTTCTCAGGTTTTGGTTGGGGATTTTTTGTTTGTTTGCTTGTTTTTTGTTGGGGTGGGTTTTTGGGAGAGGGACTTTTTCTGTTAAATCACACTTTCTAGTGTGACACTTCTGTGTATTGCATAAAATGTCACTTTACGACTTGTTACATTTCTTGGATATTTTTGATCCAACTAGCATAAGTCCATCCAGGTTCGAGCGACGGAGACAGAGCTTGCAGCTGTTGTGTCCCTCTAGTAAGCTTCCAATTTTACTGAGAAGGTATTTTATAAATAAATACAAATATTTGAAAAACAATTTTATTCAAAACAGACGGTACTACAGAAAGCACTTTCAGAGAAGTTCTATTACATTAAAGAAAGTTTCTAGTGTTTTCTCCTTTTAAAAAGGAAGACGAAGATACCCCAAGAGTCTTTCTCTTTTTAGCCATAATTGTTACTTTGTAGTCAAATAAACCGATATTCTTTCCCTAAAAATGTCGATTTCCGCCGGCTCTGTGTCGGAAATGTTTAAGCCCGTGTTTCTTCGGGCGCGTCTCAGGCTGCCTCACGCCAGAAGGGATGCGAGAGGCTGGAGGAGCGGAGTTGCCAAAGGGGAAGGCTGAGAAATTGCCAGACCCCACGTACAGGGATTAAGTTACTTAAGCCTGGAGTTTGCTAATTTAAATGTAGGTGTTGCTTTTAGAGTCGGTTTTAGGTCTCTCGTTCAGGTCTGAAATTCCCCATGTCGCCGGTGTGAAGCCAGCAGATAGGCGAGCGTGTGTTAGCCTCACGTTATCCTTGCCGAGCCCAGGAAAAACAGCCATCCGTGTTTGTTTGATTTGGGTCGGTTTTTTGGTTTTGGTTTGGTTTTTTTGGTTTTTTGTAGGTTTTTTTGGTGGATTTTTTTTGTGGGTTTTTTTTTCTTTTAGTATACAGAAAAACTAAAACCACAGCAAAACCCAGGCGCCAGGTTCTCAATAACTACAAGGTTTTTAACAAATTTAACAGGAGTAGCCCTTAGGCCGTTCATGACAGGGCAAGGTGTGAAAAATGTACTCTATACTGTAGCCAGGGAGAATGGTCCTTCCTGGAATCTCTGACAAAAGTACCAGGGGAGACTCGAGGACGATCTGTGCGGTTCTGGAGTCGGGGATCCTCCACCCGACTGCTTTGAAGGCAAGGTACTTGACAAACGCTCTGTGACTGTTTTGGTCCTGGGCTGTCGGTTAAAAAGGTGCTAATTAACTCAAATTAACTAGCACCCTTATAAACCAAGCTTAAAGGCTGTGGTGCAGCTAAGGGTTATTATCTGTGAATGCCTCAGGCACCCCTGAGCCGTCCCTTAGCGCCGGCGCCCCTGCGCCCCCGCCCCTCATTCCCCCCGCACCGTAGGGAGCGGAGCAGGCTCTGGCAGAGGCGGGAAAACCTCACCCTCGCTGGGTGTCTGAGGAGAAGCAGAGCAGGGGCAGGAACGACTCAGGGGCGCTTTAACAGTGGGCTGGGTGCGGCGGGGGCTGCGGGGCTGAACTATAAGGCGTGAGGAGCCGGGCGAGCCTCGCCGGTGTTCCCTGGCGTCCCCGAGGAGCGGGCTGGGCACTCCCGGTATCCTCAGGCTCCCAGCCGGGGCCGAGCGCGGAGGGGGCGGGGAGGCAGCGGTTGGTGAGGGCGGGTAGTTCAAACCCGAGCGAGGGAAAGCGGCGGCGGCCGCACGCGAGGGGCCGGTGTGGGTGGGGAGAGGCGAAGCGGCTCCTCGCCAAGGGCAACGGGCCCGGGGCCGGGCGGCGAGAGCTGCTGAAGTCACTCCAGCCCGCGTTCACTTCTGCTCCTCGCCTTCAGCCCTGCTCGGGGAGCCCCGCTGCCGCCTCAGCTGCACCCACTGTAGGGCGGCCTCCAGGCTCTGCTCCTGTGCCCACCGATTTGCTCGACGAGGGGGTGAAACGGTTGCTTTGCTCGTGTCCGGCATCCCAGGTGACTGAGAGACCCTCGGGTACTGGTTCTCAGCTACACCTCAATTATCACCATCGCTGGGTAATTAGGCATTGCAGTTAACACACATATATATATATGTGGACTGAGAACTGTCTCTGAAGGGTAATGTTTCTCTTGCACCTCTCTCTTTTCTCTCCACATCTTTTCTCACTTCAGGTTATCACTAGGGGTAAGCAATACTTTGAATACAGCACCTTTGCACGGGAAGATCTTGATTTGCTTCACAAATTAGGGTAAGTGACCCACATCATGTGGATAGGACTTGGCTATGTCATCTTCAGTATTATTACTTTTGAAGATATCAATGACTTTGGGGTCAAAGAGCAGAATCTGTTTTTCTGCAGATGCCATACCTGTTTACATAGCAAATACTTCTGTATCGCCAAAACTGTCTTTATCTGTTTTGTTAGCAGTGGTGAACAGTGATTTTAAAAAAGCAGAAAACGTCTTGTTCAATACATAAGTGTTCAGTGTGGGTTACTGAAGAATGTAAATTACTAGGAATAGGTGTGACGCCACCTAGAACTTATGTCTAAGTTGGAGGCACCATCTACATTGCCTTCTAATAACCAACATTCTTGCCTCTTTAGGGTGCTTGGTAAGACTAAACTTGTTAGAAATTATTCCTTGTCTAAATCTGTCAATCCTGTCCTAAATTTAGTTTGGGTCTCTGAATTATTTTGTCCAGTAAACTCCCAGAAAGTTTGCAGCTGATTTTTAAACTGATTTGAGAACTGCAAAATTAATACTAGGTATGAGAAATGCACAGAGCACGTAAATCTACACTTAGTAGATACGGATTTTGTTGCTTCCTCTGTAACTGACTAGTAGTGTGACCAGCCTTTTCTTCCCTCCACATCTGTTTGATGACATCTAAGACAAGGTTAAGAAAACTTTTGGAAACTAATTAAAAATTCTCAAATGAAAAAGGTGTGGTGTTATGTATCAAATTTAGTAGATTAAAATTTTCTCATGATAAAAAAGAAATGCTTATAAAAAGTAGTTGTTATAAGAGGTTTTATTAGGCATCTCTTATGAATATAAGTAGAATCTTGCTCTATTATGAGGGATGTTCAGCACCTCTGAAAGGCTTTTCCTTCTGTGTTTGTAAAATGAGACCTTGAGTTAAATTAAATCTTAATTTGTACAGGTAGTACATTTTGGGGGGAAAAAAAAGCATATACAAGCTTGAGGTGTATTCTGTAAATACAAAGAATGGTAAATCATAGAATGGTTCAGGTTGTAAGGGATGTTAAAGATCATCTAGTTCCAAGCCCCTCCCAAGGGCAGGGGCACCTTCTACTAGACCAGGTTGTTCCGAGCCCCATGCAAGGTGACCTTGAACACTGCCAGTGATGGAGTTTCCGCAACTTCTCTGAGTAACCTGTTTCAGTGTCTCATTGCCCTCATAGTGAAGAATTTCTTCCTAACATCTAACCTAACTTTCCTTCTTTCACTTTAAAGCCCTTATGCCTGGTCTTATCAATAAATGCCCCTGTAGAAAGTTCCTCTCTAGCTTTCTTGATGGCCCCCACTGGGTACTGAAAGTACTGGGTACAATTATGTTCTCTGAAGCCTTCTCTTCTCCAGGCTGAACAACCCCCCTGTCTCAGACTGTCTTCAGAGCAGAGATGTTCCAGCCCTCTGATTATTTTCATGTTCCTCTTCTGGACTTGCTCCAACATGTCCATGCCCTTCTTATTTTGGAGGCCTCGGGGCTGAAGGCGATACTCCAAGTGGGGTCTCTCAAGTGTAGAGTAGGGGGTAAAGAAGTAAAAATAAGTATAAAAAAGTATGAATTAATGGAGAAGTATAGAATGATGTATAGAAAAGGAGTGAAATGAAGCTTAATGGACAGACCTTGTTCACTCAGTGTCAATGGCAATTTTATTTACATTATCCTGTCATATTTTCTAATATCCAAATCAATGCAGGGCGCTCACAAGCTCTCCCTGCCGGACGCTGGCCTCTGTACAGCATTATGTTTGGCTTTTACTTGAGTTACCAACATTTCTTTAACTCTCCTATTCTGACCTCCCTTATAGCTGCAAAATCTTGTTTTGCTGTGATTTTTATGTTACTTGAAACACAAGTTTGCTTATTTTATACTGAAATATTTTAATTTTTTTCTATTTTCAGTTCTTTGTTGTCCCATAGAATGCCTGAGAATGAAACTCCAAGCATGAGGTTTTCCTTTTTTTGTCTCTTCAGCATGCTGCCTGAAAATTAATTTCCTAAGCCTGGAAGCCTTTGGGCTTTTATTAAGTGTGTGGTTAGTTTGACTGTGTTTAGGGGAAATGTTAATATTTTTAAAGGCAAGTGTGGGTATGTGATTTTTTTTTTTGGTGGGATTGAGATTTTGAACAGGTGTCTCTAGCATGCAGTTTAAATCTCTGTCTATCAATATTTTTGGAAGTAACTTCTGCTGGCAACATTTGCGAACTAACTGCAGTTCTCCAAAATTCAGCATAAAAATGAAGCTTCTATTCTTGTAGAGCACATGAAGATAATGCGCTTTTTTATGACAGGTTTCTTACAGGTCTTCCTCTTCTTACAAAAAGAAGAGCTACACTCATGTGGTCCTTTGCTTATAGCATGAATAATTGTGCTGCACAGAGATTTCATACCTTTAAAAATATAGGAAAAAGTTATTTTCTGGTTCATGATAAAGCCTTTTCAGCCTGTTGCCTAAAACCATGGAATCACAGAATGTGTAAGATTGGAAGGGACCACTGGAGATCATCTAGTCCAACTTTCCTGCTTGAGCAGGGTCCTCAGAGCACATTACTCAGTATTGTGTCCAAGTGGCTTTTGAATATCTCCAGAAAAGACCCCATGAACTCTCTGGGCAGCCTGTTCCAGTGTTTTGTCACCCTCACAGTGAAGAACTTTTTCCTCATGTTCAGGTGGAACTTCCTGTGCATCAGTTTCTGTCCATTGCCTCTTGCCCTATCACTTGGCACCACCGGGAAGAGCCTGGCTCCATCCTCTTGACACTCTTCTTTCAGATACTGATAGATATTGATAAGGTCCTCTCTCAGTCTCCCCTTCTCCAGGCTAAGCAGGCCCAGCTTCCTCAGCCTTTCCTTGTAACTGAGGTGTTCCAGTTCCCTAATCATCTCCATAGTTCTACTGGACTCTCTCCAGTATTTCCTTGTCTTTCTTGAACTGGAAAGCTCTGAACTGGACACAGCACTCCAGATGGTGCCTCACCAGGGCTGAGTAGGGGGTCAGGATCACCTCCCTTGACCTCCTGGCAATGCTCTTCCTAATGCATGACTGCTTGGCCACAAGGACACGCTGCTGGCTCATGGACAGTTTGTTGTCCTCCAGGACCCCCAGATCCTTCTCTGCAGAGCTGCTTCCCAGCAGCTTGGCCCCCATCCTGGGGGTACTGGTGCCTGGGGTTATTCCTCCCCAGGTGCAGGACCTGCATTTGCCTTTGTTGAGTTTCAGATGGTTCCTCTCTGCCCATCTCTCCAGCCAGTCGAGGCCCTTCTGAAGGGCTGCACAGCTCTCTGGGATATTAGCTGCTCCTCCTGGCTTTGTGCCATCAGTGAACTTGCTAAGGAGCCATCTGCCCCTTCATCCAAGTCATTGGTGGATACGTTGAACCATAGTGGGCCCAGGATCAACTGTTGGGGGATACCAGTACTTACAGATCTACTAGAACAAGGAGAAGTGATGCAGATGAAACCTTAAATGCTACTTGGAGTTGGTCCTGCAATAGCAAAGAAGTAATCTCTAATGCATTAAACACTAGCTTAAAGCTATGCCCTTGTGTTTCCTATTTGTGCTGTCACTTACTTCATTGTGTAAAACAGGGAACAAGGAAAAAAGCAGAGACAGAAAACAAATGGGAAAGTAAGGTACTTGTAGAGGTAAAGGGGAGAAGGAAAGGAAGCATGCCAGACTTCAGAGTTTGTTGTTGTCTTGCAATAATTTTCATGTACCTGTCTTTCCTGGAAGAGTTTTTCTCAGTTATATGTGTGGATTTTATTTGTTTGTTTTAAGTCTGTTTCATTTCATACTGATATTAGCAAGATTGTGTACTTTATGCCAAGGTGTCATTCTGCTGTTTAATATCCTTTTCCTTTTGAACTTCTTGTGTTGCTGTCTTCTTACAGTAGAAAACAAAACAAAGCATTTTTTTTATATTGCAGTGATCTTAAAAAGTGCCTTCCACATAGGTCAAAAATTCTAATTAATGACCCAAGATCATCAAAGAACAGTTCTGCCTCACCTAAGGCAGTTTGCGTTCCCACTGCTTGTATTTAGTGGCTTAGGGCTAGATTAAGACAGGACTTTTGGGATATTAGCAATGTCTTAGTATTTGGTGTTTAAGCCTCCTTTAAAGATTCCTACTTCTGTCTGTTTTGGAAGTTCAGTTGCTATTTCTAGGCTTTATGTTCCAGAATATCATTTTTAGAGGCCAGTAACATACCCCAGTAATAGGTGCTGATACAAACTGTTGAGACTTGCAACCTTGATGTGAACTACTTTGGTAGTGAGGGCTACCTGGCAGAGGGCTGTGAGAACAGCCCTCTTGCTGCATTACTCGTAACATCTTTTGCACAGTTATTGTGCACGGAAAGCAGTGACCCAATGCCACTACAGTTAGTGTGGAGAAACTCTGCAGTGTATGAATGGCAAAAGTAGGCCTGGTTCCACACATCTTTTATTCGAGTGTGTGCATCAGCCACTCCTAACTTTTCTAGGAAAATATATAGTAGCTCTTAAATTCTATGTACCTGGTAAGTGTATTTATAGTCAGTCATTTTCTTTAAAATGTAAGCCTTCAGAACACTTGGTTTACCCACAGAGATGAGCAAAAGCAGAGAGCTTCTTTACAAAATAACATTTAAATGTTAAGGCAGATAAAAAAGCACTTTTCATTTTGTAACTAGAGGTCAAATTCACTCCCTCTGGGGACTCTAGGAATCTAAATAATAGGGAGACTTGTAGACTTGTGACTTCATGATTAATACTCTCATTTTACTTAAGGAGAAAATGCCTTTTGTCTAAACTCGCCTGTTACCAGAGCTTCTGCACTTCTACACAGTGCTAATAAAAATCTTGGCCCTACTGGAATGATGGGGAGTTTTGTTGCCAATTTCAGCACCAATGAGCCTCTAGTTGCTGTGTTGCTTATTTGAAGTGTTTTTCCACAGATGAGGACTGCCAGGTCAATTAGCTAACTGGATGTATGTTTGATTTGCTTCACAGTATAATATGCATTTTAATCACTCATTCTAACCATCTACTTTTGTGTTTGTGTATAAGCACTGTTTCTACTGAGACTAATGAAAATACTTTTGTCACGACTGCTATCTTGATAGACTTACACAAGGCTTTCTCACTAATCTGAGGGGGTTTTGGTGACTGCTTTTATTGTTTGTTTCAGAAACAACAGTGGTATCTTCATTTACAAAGTCAAAGTGTCAAGCAGAAGATGTCAGACAGTTACCCAGCGAGGTTCAATATTCTTAAAATAAATAGGTTAACACCTCCCAGCAGCAATTTTAAATACTCAAATTTTAAAGAAACATGTTGCACTTCAGCATTTCTGGACAGCAGAAGCAATGAGTCAGTAAAAGATCCTGATGCAGAACGTGAAGAAACACCAAGTGTAAGAAGTGTATCATTGCTACAAGAGCATTCTGAGCACATTCATCCAAGTGCCTTCTTTCCCAGGTCACCATCTATTGAAAAAGAATTGAATTCTATCTCCTTATCAGAAGAAAGAGAAGCAAATAGAAGTGCAGATTTCTTTGAAACTCCTAAATCAAGTAGAAAAGGCTCCTCACTACGCAGGAGGCTGCTTCTACCCAAGACTGTTGAAGATGGCACAACTGTAGGATGCTGTCAAAGACAACCTAGTTCTTCAGGAAGCATCAGAAAAAAAATATTCTCTTGTGTTTTGAGCTCTGAAGAAAGGCTTTCACAAACTGCTGCAGATTCTCCAAAACATAAAAGTTACAAACCTCTGACAACTAGCACTTCAGAACCTGAGGACTCTAATCCTGAGTCTCCAAAACGGAGGCTTTCCTTCTCACAACAAAGGACTTCTACGCTAGATGAGTCCCAGTGTAAGGACCCCTTATTGTTAGACTCAGAAAATTTATCTCCAATTCCGTGTAAGGGTGTCAATGTTAGCAACGCTAACAAATTCAATGAAAATGTTCTTATGAGTGTTAATGATGGGGTACTTAGGACTCCTACTTACAATGTGTTACCTGAGGCCAGTAAGGGTAAATTCCTGACTTGTATTACTAGTCCTGTAGAAGACTCGAATTTTGGACTATGTGATATAAACTCTCCCCCTGTTAAGGTGGCAAATTATCCAGATCTTTCTACACCTGAGGATAGCGGATATAATTCACTTCCTTTGGACAAATCAGGAGACTCATTGTCTGATTATGAGGGATCTTTCCAAGAGCTCTTCCAAAAGCACAAAGAAGATTCCAAAACTTTAGACAGTAAAAGAAAGACAAGAAAACTTGAACGAGTCAGAAGGTTATCCACTCTTCGGGAACTGGGCTCTCAGTCAGAGACAGAAGATAATCATGGCAGTCCTACTTCAACGCATATATTAACAAAAGAAAGAAACTACGTCAGTGAAGATCGTGAGTTAGTTCTAAAAGAACACCCTAGTGGAGACCTGGTTGTTAGTCATGGAGATCTCTCAAGAACTCCAGCCCTGAAAATAGTTCATGAAATTTGCTTGCAAAGACAAAGATTGCACCAAAAGCAAATCTCAGAGAATATTGATGGAACAGAAATATTTGCATTAGATCATGTTCTTCCTGGACTTATTGGCAAGAAAATGGGCCTTGAAAAATTAGATATTTTAACAGAATTAAAAGATAGAAATCTAAAACATGTTCTTGCTATAGTTTTAGATACTTTGACAGTGGAAAGTCTATGCAGGTAAGTACTATTGCTTCACACACAAAAAGGAAAAAGATGCGCTTCTGCAAATGAGTTAGAATAACTTCTGGAATACTGGGTGTTGTCAATAAAATTTGTTTGTTTCTGAGAGAATTGAAAAATTTTCTCCCTGTTAATTAAGTAGGTCTTTCTGTGTAGATCTAAAAATAAATAGGGGAATTAAAAAGCTAAACAAACATGGAAAATTAGTAAACTCAAAACTAAATCACAGTACTTGTAAATTTTAAAGTATATTAAAAATTCCTTTAAGCCTAGAAAGTAATTTATTCTCATTACAAGTTCCCAATAGTGCATAGCACTCAAAACAAGTTTTCTATCATTTTTCTTGTGTAATTTATTTCCTCAGTTACTTCTAAGCACAAAGATGCTCAAAGAATTTTGATTCATGGGCAGTCTTCTAGATTAATTTCTAATCAATAGGAACTGTTACATTTCACACAACGCTCTTGATTTATTTGTTGTTAGTTACAAAGGGAATGGGTGAATAGGTAAAAGTATAAGGGCACAGATGTTTTCAGAACTCTTAACAGAAATGTGACTAGAAACAGTCTTGGTAAGTGGCTTACATGGAGGAAGAAACTATTTTTTAAGTCAAAGATGTGCTGTGCTATTTAGGTTGCTGTTGTTCTCTAGACTCTTCTGTTATTCTTATACAGTGATACATAAAGAACGAGATCTGTGTTTCATAACAAAATTATGAAATAGTCTATAGCAGCAGTCTGTCAAATGACCAAGAGTATATGAAACCATGCAAAAATCTTTGCCAGGTAGTCTTGCTATAATGACTTCTGCACTACTTGAAAAAATTTGAAAGTGGATGAATTTTTTATTTGTTCCAGCATTTGGAAAGTAAGCAAAAGCTGGCGTGAAATCATTGTACAAGACAGAAGTGCAGATAAGAGGAGAAAGTTGTACACAAAACAGCTGAAAGAAGCAGCTCGGGTAAGGTGGTTCTCAAAGGTGGGTTTTTTTTCCAAGTGTGAAAGAAGATGGAAGGAAAGAGGAAACATCTTGTGAAGCTACAGAAGGGTAACTTGACCAAGACAGTTCCAAAATGAGCAGGTGACAGATTCTAACAGGAGAATGTAATGGCTCTTACTGCTTTTCAGTTGTCTGCAGTTGGACTACTAGTCTTTCAACCATGTAAGACTCTTACTCACCCTCCTACCCTTTCTTGAGAATCCTGTAGGATCTCTTCCTTGACTAATTCTAGCTTTAGATTTTAAATTCTGCTCATACCGTTGTGCCATGCTGTTCCTCATTGTCCATTTCACCCTAGTCTGCAGTGCTGTAGGACCTGCTCTAGACTACTTCCTGATTATTTTCAGGTCTGCTTGTGTCACAGTGTATTTGTGAACATCAAAAGGACATATAGAAGGGTTTTTAAGGGGCATCTTGAAAATCAAGCATATTAGTAGCAGTATATTTTTTTCAGATCTTCCACATAATACATACGCACTTGCTATTGAGATGTCTTAATTTAGAAACATGAACACCAGTAGAATGTACTAAAAGAAAGTTGGCTTTTTATCCTACTCATGGGACTTGGTTTTTAATGATTTCTCTCTGAACTCTTGCTAAATATAATAATTTAATAGTAAATACTTGCAGTATATATAATTTTCTTTTCTTATGTGTTGTTGCAAAGGGAAAAACCCAAGCAAGTAAAATCCAGCTGCAAATCCCAAATGAAATAAAATCCTCATTTGCTCCCCTTTTTTTTTTAAATTATAAATTAACAGGAATATTTGTTGAAGGCTGAAGATGCTGCTACAAGACTTAATATTCTCAATAGATCTGCTTTAAGGCCTGTTCAAGCTCAAGCCAGAACTCCTGTTTTACAGACACCACCTTCATACACTGCACTTACACCTAGGAGATGCAGTTCTGTTCCCCACTCAGTTAGTAGGCAGGAAGAATACATGAAAGTAGGTATCTAAGAAATGCTTCCCTTTCAGTTTTTAGAAAGTTTTCATTTACAAGACTGAATAGCTCTTCTCTCTCTCCTCTTGCTACAGGTTGCTAAAACTCTGTTCACAGATGAAGCTCTAAAACCCTGTCCAAGATGTCAATATCCTGCTAAATATCAATTGGTAAAGAAAAGGGGGCTATGTAGCAGAGAAGCATGTGCATTTGAGTTCTGTATTTTATGTCTGCATGCATTCCATGGGTCAAAAGAGTGCAATAGTTTATCTGCAAAACGGAAGAATAAAAAAGATGCTCCACCAGGAAGCGCCCAAAGCAAAAGAAATTTAAAAAGACTCTAAATTTGTAAGGCATGTAACTCCTTACATTTAGTTCCTTGTCCCCGCCCCCTAGTCTTGTTCCTATTCTTCCTAAAGGTATGCATTTTGAAAGTATCATCCCATTTGTTCTTGCTAACTTACCAAGATAACCTCTCATATATATATCTTAATTAATGTAGTATATTTTTGTTTTTTAAAAAATGAACATTTAAAAATATTTTATGTCTTGTTTTACCTGTTGTGTAGTAGGTAGGAACTTACTAACATCTTAATTTTTAAATAAAGTGTCTTAAATGTAGTCTTCAGTATTTAGCTTACAGCACCTTATAGATGTTTAAAAATGTGATTCTTGTCTTAAAGACAAATTAAAATTATTTCTAAAAAAGTCTTTGAAATTGGATTTATTTATTCACTTTAAATTACAGTAACTGTTTTTAAAATGTCTCGAAGTGGGGCAGTATGTACATTTGCAAAAAATACTTCCATTTATATGAATGTTATGTCAAAACCAATATATTAGTTGTCTGAATTTTTTACTGGAATAATTAATTTGTTGTTCTCTTAGCCTCTGTAATGGAACTCAATAGAATAGTAATTTATAAACTAAACTGATGCTTTGTGGATATTCTGTTGTACTGAGTTTTACAAAGTTTTTGTCTTGAAAACATCAGGTAATACTGTATATATTCACAAATCTAAAAATGCTGTGGCATCACCTTTGCTGTTGTGAATTTACATTTATGCCTAACTTGACTTCAGCTCCCAGATACCAGATCACCTTCACACTTCTACTTGAGCTAAAGGATTATCTACAGCTGGAAATCCCTCTTTCTCTATCTCTAGTTTAATTAAGGGAATTAATGTATTTTGCTTTTGAACTAAATATGCTGATCTGTTATAGAAAACTAACTCAGTCTGTCTCTTGGACCTCAAACAATTTTTATGTGGTTTTGGTTTGTATCCTAGCAATTACAAACAGCTTGAAATACAGGTGACAGAAATGGACACAGTACTTCTACGAAGATATAATATCAATTGACTTCTACAATTGATATTGTCCTACTTGTCCTTTCAAAAAGTTCATTTGTCACAAGCATCTTGCAGAGCACTTGTCAGCTGGTGTTTATTCCCCACTTTCCCTCTGATGTTGTCTTTTGTGTTACATTTTTGATGATGTTATTTTACTGTGTGTATTTGTAGGTAAGCCTCAACACTGAGCTATTTTTAAAAGTCTGATAAAGAAAAAAAACCAACCAAAAAAGAGCTTTCAAGTAAACCATAAGCTTCGTATTTTCCACTTTTAATATTTATTCACACATCCCTTTATCTTTAGTGTATAAAAATTGCAAATAACCTCTAAGATTCTTTCTTATTTTTTTTCTTTATTTCTTTTTATGCAATGTGTGGATGTTTAAGCCCAATGGACCAAGATAATACACTTCAGGATGTTCTAGAAACATCACTTCTTATTTCTCATCTATAACTGTAATTTGGTTAGTACTTTTACTATTCTTGATTTTTGGCATAGTAGTTTTACATAGCATTTAGAAGGAGGAGAGACAACATGGTTAACAAAACAGTATAGAAGCTTTAACACTAACTCTATTAACCAAACCTTATCATTAAAGAAGGAGTCAACCCAATATATCTGCCAGAAGATGCCATGTTTATTGCATGAATATAAGCATCAACACTTTAATTCCATACTTATCTGTGTTTGCTGAGCCTTTGCCTTGTTCTTAGGTTAGACTGGTAGCAACTTGAAGACTGCTCTGTCTATTCTAAGGGAACAATTGAGGCGAAGGGTTTGGGAGCAAGATAGGGACTATAGAGTATATGTGCATATAGGTTTGGATTAGGAAGAATGGAATTCATTACAGAGGAGGAGACTGCAAGTGGGACAATGGTTGAATGACTTGATTTGTTTAATATTTGCATTTCTCTAATTGTTTAGAACTTTAGGTGTTCAAGGTCTACTTAAAAGTTAATTAAGTTCAAAGAGCCATTGGATTTGTTCTTTATTCCTTAAGTATATAGTAAGTATACAATTTTAGAAATGTTTAGTACATTCTATTAAAGGTTAAAATGGACAGCTTTCTAGACAGGAAGTTATATTACACAAGAATCTGAACATATGTAATTTGTCTTAATAATAATTTGGATTAGTTTTGTTTCTTGCTGTTGAATTACCAAATAAAGTAGGGGATGGTAGTAAATGCAATGCAGATTAAGTACTACATGTCATAACACTTCAGACTGCTCTTGTCATCACTACATGTTACCTTTGCTAAATGCCAGTATCTCTAAAATGTCTCAATTAAAAAAAAAGCTTTAAATGCATTCTTGAAATTTATGGGCAAGTTATGATAGGCAATGAGAGTATCTAACTCACCTTCTGATGTGGAATGTTGCAGCCCAATCCAGAAATACATGGGGTTCAACAGTTCTGAAAGTGTCACTGAAATAGGCGCACCTTTGAGTGGAAAACCATATAGGAACTCAGTTCAAGAATCAGTTATTAAGTATCTTTTCCATTTGAGAAAATTTGGTAAAGAGTTTTTACCTTTTGCTAATATCAGAACAATTCAGGGAGGATAGAGTAAATTGGTTCTGGTATAGGCATTGTTTTTAAAGGTAGTATCTTTGATGTCTACAGTATCCATTCAACAAGGAGTAGCTTGAAAGGAAAAAACTACTTAGATCCTATTTCACATTTTTAAACATCTTTCTCTTCTTTTGGCATATTTAGAAGTTTCTTGGGTTTTTTTTTTCCTTCTCAGTTTGTCTCACAAAACTATCTTCTTGATTCACATGTCTCTTGCTTAGTTGGGTCTATCACAAATGTAATCTAGTGATTACAAATGTAATCTGTGCTCTGGGTGTATCTGGTGTCTGGGTGAAATGTGTTCTTTGTGGTTGTCACTGCTATACCAGAGGTGAGGGAAGTGTTATTCTTTACGTACACATTAAGTATATCTAATAGAACGCAAGGTATATGATGGCTATCTAATAGTCTCTGATAGTTTGGGTGAAAGAATAAAAATTCTTTCATTATATGATTGCTTTATTGACAGAAATTAAGTATTTGGGGTAGGAGAGTGGAAATGAGTCTCTGTTAGTATGCTTTTTTCTCTATACTGTATCTCTCAATTAGTCTCCATCACACATCATGAAGCTATGAGTCTGGACTTCAATGAAACAGCACAGGAGGACGTAAGTTCTTCATAAGAAAACAAACAGCCAACACAAAACCAAGCAAACCACGCCAGCACACAAACACTACCACCAAACCCCCAAAATGAACCCCCACACCACCTCTCTTCCAACAAAAAAATCTCAAACAGAAAACAGCTTTCAAGTATCAGGGAATCTAGGGATTCACATCTAGTATCTTTCTTTTTCTACTGGGCTGAATTAATTCTTGGACACCTGAGGTCAGATGCTAGCACAGATAAGAAGAATGCAAAAGTGCTCCTGGAGTAGAAATGACAATGATCAAGAGTATTCTAAAATATCTTGCCCATGGTTATTCTCCAGCTCAAGATTTCTTCTTACAACTGACAACAGATTTTTTGGAAAGGGAGGAGTGAATTGTCTTTCACTCTGGAACATGGGCATAACATTCAAGATAATATTTGGGTTAGTATAGGGCTGCTGAAAACTTTATTTTTGCAATCCTGATTTCCCTTCAGACAGACATGATCTATAGTGGGAGGAGTGACATTGCCTACAAATGCCCACAGAATGTATTCAGTTTTCTGACCATGATGGTTTAAGCCAGAACTGTGGGCTTAAAATCTAAAATAGAATTATTGGAAGTAACCTTTTGCTGCTGACAGATGTTGCTGCAAGAATTTTACTTCATAAATCCTTTTTTTGGAGCAGCAACCATAAACCTCAAGTGGTTTGTGAGAAGGAAATTGAAATTACTTAAGTCTCTGATCATTCTTTCCTTGGTGACAAGTATGGAAGAGCTTAGGCAAAAAATGGTTATAAATCTTTGGAATTGTTTATAGGCTAGGGAATGTTAGTATGTTTTATCACTAACTAGCCAAAAATGATTAAAACATTTTGTTCATTAAACTAAGGAGCTCAACAACATATGTCAGATCATTTTCCTGTTCCGTATATTGCTTATTCTTTGGAACACCTTAGGCAATTGAGGCCATGCTGGTTAATTTTAACACAAGAAGTAATTTCTTTTATTTCTGTTTTCATAGGCACATGAAGAAATACAGCAGAGTTAGATTAGAAAGAGACTCCTGGACTCTAGTGCCAAGCTCTTATGTCAGCTCCTCAAGTTCTGTCTTAAAACTGGTTAGAATACTCTTCCATTACCATGTTGCTGACCTATTTCAGATTGCTCTACTAGTCACTTAACCTGTTGCCTTTTTTTTTAGCATTGCTATTAAAATAGGTATTCTGTATATCTGATCCTTCTCTTAGACTTTTTTGTCACTGAAAGAACAATCATAATATTGGGGAATAAGTCCTCTGAATTTAGACTCATCTTTTAAGACAATCCAACAACAGATGTGTCTAACAACTCCTCACTGTTTCCACTGGAATCTATTCTTTGAATTCAACCAGTATTCCAAGTGAAACCTCCTCAAGACCTCGAATAATATTATGGCTTTCTTTTCTCTATAAGAAATACTTTGACCAATGCATACTAAGATAAATATTTTTTTAATAGGTCTTCTGCACATTCACAGTTCAGTCACTTGGTGTAGTACTCCCACATTCTTCTCACAAATTTTGAAAAGATCCTTATTTTTTTGCCATTAATTTCTACTGAACCTTAAATGTGTAACCTCATACTTTGTTCTTTTAAGCTTCAGGCTTTTTTCTTTCTCTGCTTGAGTCTTGTGATGATGTAGTATTTGATTTGATTATATTATATTTTTACAGGTGCAAATTTTTTGTCTGTACTGAATCTTAAAGGATTTTTTTGATGCAGAATATCTAGCAGGTTCTGTTATCACTTGTCAGATGCCACAGCAGAACCTGACTGCTTTCTGGGAATGATGTGTTTGTTTTTAGTTAAACAAAAACAAAGCTTGTTTTCACTTTCTTACTTTCTGAGCTCTGCTTAGTTGAAATACCCATTACAAAAAGACTTAACACATTTTTTCTCTTTGACAAGCTTCTGAAGAGTGTTAGAACCTACCCAAGCTTGCCAGAAGCCTAAACGACCTTATTGAGCTGGGTGCTAATGGATGAGTAGTAATGAAATCAACTCTTCAGCTGAAAATATTGATGGCATGACATTTTTAATGAACTTATAAGCACTGCTGAACACTCAAAGTTTCATATAAAAGTAGATTTCTGACTTGAAGACTGGAGTTCAAGTGTTAAAAGCCCCTCTAATTTTCCCACTCTGTGCTTTAACACTCATTCTGAGAGCAATTCTGCTACAGTGCTTGTGTCTTAATTCTGTAGGCACTTTAATCTCTCTGTAGGCAAATGGGATGTGGAAACTGTGCATGTATTTCAGCTGCTGCTTTTCACTCTGGACTCATAGTAAAAAACCTATTTCCATAAACAACTTAAACTTAGATATTGTGTCATGACTAGAACCAGCTGAAGTGGTAGAAGGATAGTAGCTTTGGAAAG
Organism: Lycocorax pyrrhopterus obiensis; assembly: GCA_014706295.1. Lineage (NCBI taxonomy): Eukaryota > Metazoa > Chordata > Aves > Passeriformes > Paradisaeidae > Lycocorax > Lycocorax pyrrhopterus. The sequence goes on along the minus strand of JACSVZ010000002.1, from coordinate 131,269,253 downwards.
AGGGACAGCTAGTTGGGAAGCAGTAGTACCCTAGATAAACATAGTAATGCTTGGTAAAAGTTACTATTTGGAGCTGCAAGATTATTGCTGAATTACTCAGCAGTTGTGCAGCAGTCTTCCACTTTAGCAAAAATGTTAATTATCATCCTAAAGTGCTGCTGGTGCCTAAATGGAGGACTCCTTTCTCATGTTCACTGAGCAGACACTAAAGTTCCTAAAGTCCTGAACTAGGTGTGATACATTATTAGGGGTCTGAAGAACACATCTCCTACAAGTACTTTGTTCTGACAGGACTCAGTGCCACAGTACCCAGCCTATATGTAGACCACTGGGATACAAAATGAAATTTACCTCTGGTATGAATACATCACATTTTCCTGGTGCAGGTTTTGATAGATTAGATGCTATGGAGATTGTGGCCATAGCAACCTTTTTGGCTTTTAAAAATGAGTTCTGCTTGTGTTGCAAACATTCTTTCCTCTTTTGAAAAGATTTGTACAAAAGCAGCACTCCCATGAAAACTGCAATTTTAGTCTTCATTTTCCTTTTTCCCTTGTGTACTGTATTGTGATGTACAAAAACTATTACTGGGATGCAGTTACCTTTCAGCATTTCTTCTGGAAGTGTTTCTGTTAAGAAATTGTTCAAGACTCTGTATCCCAAATAGGCATAATATGAGAAAGTACGATGGGTCCTGTTTTCTGCTTCAAACAGAAATGCTCACTGGGACACTGTTTAAGTTCCTGTTCTGGACTTTTTCCTTGGCTTAAATAATTGGCATAAAGTAGTCCTGGGAGAATGTCATACAACACGGAGTAGATACCAATAAAACAAACTAATTCCTGAAAAGCTTTGCTCAATTAACTTACTTAAATGTGAAACCATCTTAATGTTGAACTGCTTTCCTCACTGAAAATAGCCTTGAACTTCAAATGCTAATGATAAAATATCACAAGGGGGCACCAAAGGTTTTTCTTACAGAACAGAACTCTGGTTTTCCTTCTCTCTTTATCCCATACATACTGACTCAACGTTACAAATACAAAATATTTTGAGGCTTAAAGCACTGGTGGCCATAATTCTTGCCCCCGGGAGCTGCATACCAAAATCTACAAGAGGAGTGAGCATCCTGGGAAGCAGTCCGGATGGTATTACTTCTCCAGGGCCTCCTTTACAAGGTGAAACTGTGCTGGGCCCACAGCCAGGTCCTACAGCAACCAGGCAAGATCATGGAATTATAGACTGGCCTGAACACTGCCTCCTGGCTCAGTTCCTCTCTCAGCCAGAGACTTGGATTATCCAGCAGTCTCCATGCCAGTCTAGAGTACAAAACATAACTCTTTCATGGAAGTGTTGCAGTTGAAGCATTTGAGAATTGGTAGTTTCAGGAGTTGCAAGCTCTGGACTTTATTCCCCAAGTACAGAAAATATATTTGATAATAAAATCAAATTTGATAATATGGTTTTATGAAATATGAATACTGTAAAAGTGCCTCCTCTATCATGGTTTTTAAATGAACACAGGAAAAATATTGTGTGCATTTTATTCATACTTAATTGATGCTCTGAAGGCTTTAGTAAACAAGAAATGGAAAATATTAACTTTTTTAAACTCAAATTAGAAAAGACTAAGTATTCCCATGTAACATATTTTAAACAATGTCAGAATGACATCTTTTTTTTTTCTTTTTTTTTTTTTTGTCTGTTAAATGAAAACTGGGTGAAAACTTGGTAACTTAAAGTGTTCTTTATTTTTTAACTGGGTACTCCTGGAGTCTAGCAGAGCAATAGGTAGTTAGGAAAGTAAAATACCTACAAAATAAGAGGGCTGTAATTTTTGGATGCTTTTCTGAAGCCTTATTGAAATCTTAAGGATTACCTATTAGTTAGGGATTCTCATATAATTCTCAGCACCTCTTGAGTAGACACTGCTGTATTCTTGGAGGAACATGAAATATTTTTCTTTTTTTCCTCCTGATTCTTTTTTTCTGCTCAATCAGTCTCCCAGTCTATTTCATTATAGAACTCCAGAGCAACCATAGCAGTGTAACAAAAATGTGGGAACTGGTGGTCAGTAAGATATTTTGTCTCAAACAGCACTGCTGCTATCCAGACTTGATGCATCAGTAATATTTCACTTGGATAACTCAGCTGGGGAATCTGGCTTTGAGGACTGCTGTTGACACCTGCTTGACAGCAAGGAAGGGAGGACATGCATGCGTTTAGTGTTTCTTGTTGGTATTTGACACCTACTGCCAGGAGATGATCTGCTAAAGGATGTGTTTGATGTTATTGGCATATGTTATTCCTATCTGCTGAAGCTTCTTCATTATGCCTCTTGCATTGGACCTTTGGTGGACTGGAACTCCTGTTAAGCCATGATCAAGAAACTGACCTGACATAAACCAAGCTCTGAGTGACCCCGGAAAAAGAAAAAGTAATGAAATTTACTTGCGCAACTAGAAGTTGGAAGTGGCAATAAATTTGAAAAGCTTAAATTAGCGCAGCCAAAATGTATTACAAACCATGACTCCAGTTTATCTACATGGAAAATAGATAATAGACAGTAACAATGCAATCTTTTGTACATAGTGCCAAAACTTTGGATACATCCTCTGACAGTGAAATCTCTGTGAGAAGTAACTGTCACAGTTTCTTCTGATCTGTATCTATGTTTCAGCTGAAAGATATGCTACATTAACTGTAGTAGGGCTGCTAGCAAAAAACTCTCTCTGCCTTGCTGTGCACTTATGCACCATGCCAATGTTTTTATCTTGTATATGGTTTGATAGCTGTGGCTCTAGTAATTCTTTCCTGATTTTCATTCTGTCTTTGCAGAATTACTTTCTTTCTAATACTTTATTTCAATAATAATTTCTACGTAATTTCTCTATTTCTATTATTATTTCTAATAATTTTATTTCATAATCTTGCTAAATAATTTTTTCAATTAAGTGTTAATGCTCCTTTCCAAAATTAGGAAAGGTAGTGTGAAATTCTAAAGCTCTAGGAGTTATGCCTTAAGACACTAATAGAAATTTATGAAGGAATGAGATGACTGCAGGTGTGTATGCAGGAGGCATACACACTACTTGGCATGTAGGAGGTAGTAAGAGTACAAATGTATGTCACAAATTGCTAAGCGGTCCTTCCAAATTCCAGTTCATTTTCTAGGTATGTCTCTGTATTCCCCTAATGTTTTTCAAGACCCATATTAAGCAAATGGAAATCGAACCTTACTTAAAGCCTTTAAATCTGATAAGACACCTCTATATTGTCATGATAGAATAAGATTATTATAGGAATCCTTGGGCGATTGGCAACATGGACAAGTCCAGAAGTATTCTCCAGTGACTATCCAAATAAAGACTTCTGTATAGGTAAAGCTCTTTGGACTTCCCTCTGAGATTCTCCTCCAGTAGTTAAAGCTCTCTAATGTTGATAGCCCAAAGCTAGGTTACATTTCTTCCTTTCCTGTTTCTGGAATCATAGAATGGTTTAGGTTGAAAAAGCCCACTAAGATCATAGAGTTCAACCATTAACCTGGCACTATGAAATCCACCACTAAACCACGTCCCTAAGTGTCACAAGTTCCTTAAATACCTTCAGGGATAGTGACTCAACCACTTGCCTGTGTAGCCTGTTCCAGTGCTGGACAATCCTTTTGGTGAAGAATTTTTTCCTAATAGCCAATATAAAACTCCTCTGTCACAACTTGAGGCCATTTCCTCTTGTCCTATCACCTGATACCTGGGAAAAGAGATGGATCCCCACTCACTACAACCTCCTTTCAGGGAGCTGTAGAGAGTGATAAGGTTTCCCCTGAGCCTCCTTTGCTCCAGACTAAACACCCCCAGCTCCCTCAGCTGCTCCTCACAGGACTTGTGCTCTAAACCATTCCCCAGCTCCAGTGCCCTTCTCTGGACAAGCTCCAGCACCTCAATGTCCTTCCTGTAGTAAGTGGCCCAGAACTGGACACAGACCTTGAGGTGTGGCCTCACCAGTGCCGAGTACAGAGGGACAATCACTGCCCTGGTCCCGCTGGCCACACTATTCCTGATACAGGCCAGGATGCTATTGACCCATCCTATTTTATTTTTAAGCGCTTGCTTCTTTGCTCTTCACCTAGACTACAGGAATATTTTCTCTCTCCTTTTCAAGTTCTTTTGACTGCTCATATTCCCAATAACAGTTTCCTCAGGTGTTTGAACTAATTTTTTCTGACAGCCATAGAATTGCATTAAACTGTGCCTGTAAACTGGGACTATCAGATTGAACACAGAGGCCTTAGCATCACCACAGGCAGCCTCTGTGCTTTTGCCAACAGAATAATTTAAAGGCATTTAAGGGCCAGCTATCTGACACTGGATTTGTACTTCCCTCTCATGATCTGACTCCCACTTTGGCACTTCTGCAGTCAATATTTAAATAGGTTTCCTAGCACCTTTTCAGTGTATGTGACTGCAGCTTTCAGATGCAAAACCAAAATCTCTGTGGTAATCATCTGAAAAAGAAGCACTAGTTATATGCAACTAAAGTCGGATTTCTGTAAAAATATTTAGGTATTAAAGGTATCACAGCAAGAAATGCCCCCTTATATGTGAGATGCAGTGTTTCTATGGAAAATCAATAGCTGCCCTTGAGTATCGCTCTAGAGGTGTGTCTGCATTTTTGTTATTAGTATTTGCTACCTTTTGAAAATTACATGAAAATTCATGACTTCACTATGACCACTGCCAGGAATCAAGCACAGGTTAGCACCTACAAACACAAGTGTGCATTTGGATTTAATAAAGCAATCCAGTTTACGTTTTGTCTTTACCTGAGCAAGTCCCAAGGAGGCTTGTTCATCCAGCAAGCTGGCATAGCTTATATGTGTGGTTCTTTGAGAGCAAAGTTGTCTCAGCAGTTTTGATCTGCTTTGCCTGGGTAATACTTAGAAATCCTTACCCTGATAAATGGCAGAAAGCATACATTTCAGAGATTTGTGGAGGACAGATCAAAGTCTTGACTGAAAGTTCACCTCTCCAAATGGTTCTTCATTAATACAGAGGAGGGACATGCCAGCAGGTATGAAGTGGACCAACTGATGTTTTCTTTCCATTTGCCTTCCAGTGCAGTCTCTTCCTGTGATGGCCTTCTGATAGATTACCATTTTCTAAAATTTCTAACAATTTTAAACCTACTTTTAGTATTTTTACTTTCTTTTGCCTAATATTTTATGGATATCATCTTTTTTAGAACTTTTTCCCCATCCTGTCTAGCCATTTATCTTTACTACAGGATAAGATGCTTTTTGGGATAGATCATGGCTTTGACTATAGTTATGAAACATCCTGTAGGCATGCAGATCTGCTAAGCTAAATAATAATAAAAATTAAAATAAAATAAGAGCATGGAAAGAGAGAAATGTGAAAAAGGAGGAAAATAAGCTTTATATCTCAGCTTTACTAGCTAGTGAACTTTTAACTGACAATGTAAAATCAGGACTGAAATGCACACACACAGTGTTTGACCTAAATGTGTGTTGTTAACTAAGATAATGAAAAAGTGATGATGACTGCTAATAGATTCTCCATGAGAGAGTACAGTGTGTATTTTTTTGATGAGCTTAATCCTAAATGTAATCTTTGAAGCACATTGAAGCAGCACAAAGACTGAAGAATTTTATGTCAAAATATACCTGATGATAGAAGGACAGGAAAAGGACCTTTTTAAATATTATTTTTCTTAACTGACTCATTTCCAGACTTCAGTTGTTTCTGAGCTGTCTTGTAGCTTCCACTTCTAATTAAAAAAAAAAAGCTCATTCATCATGTTTCTATTGTATTTTCTTCAAAAATTGCAAGCAATTAGGGAAGTTTAGGAGAAAGTTATACAGTGCAGACTATGTTTATACCTACATCAGAAAGAAAGAGGGGTGGGGGGAAATGAGTGGAATGAACATTAGCTTAAACATTTAAAATCATATTAAGTAGTTTGGTTATGAGGCAATCCAGGCTCATAATACAATGGAGTGCAATTCTTCTCCCTGTTGAAAAAGTTTAACTTTGCATTTTATGGGCTATTATGCATATTTCTCTTACATATACTTTAAGTATACATCTTTGAAATATTTCATAGTGACAATAGAATATGTCCTGATACATAGCACTAGGAAATTTGATGTTAGCTTACTGTTTGTCATGTCTTATTGAATAGAATCTGCATACAGAGGATGTAAGAATAGTTAATACTTCATCAGAATACTGGTATTTAAATTGTCAATAGTTAACTTGTCTGAATCTTTATATTTTATTATTTACTTTTGTTGAATATGCTCTCTCTATATATGAAACTTTTGGCTGAAACGTGTATCTTGAATAACAATTATTCAGCTTATCTCTTAGGTCTTTGGAAATACTACTGTACCCTTAAGGGACATCCCCACCCCCCACTCTGGTCCAAACCGCCCTAAAAAGTTAATCAGACAGCTAACAATAGTCCATTTAGACAATTAGAAGAAGTATTATTCTGGCACTTAGCAATTAGATCAGTGATTGTATTTGGGCAGGCATCCCCAGGAGTGGGAATGCACATCTGGAGTAGAGGGTGCAAAATATCATGTGTTTCTAGGAGATGAAGCCGTTTTCCCTGCCTCTATGGTAACAGATTTGCTGCTTGTTCGTTATTAACACTTATCAATTCCTGGACTTTAGGCTGCAGTCCCTGAGCATGTGCATTTGTTCTGTTTTTACTTAACCATGGATTCCACCAAAGCCATGCATCAGTTAAAATGAAACTTTTTTTCACAATTCAGCGGTACAACTGAATATACTACTCTGCTCTGTGAAAGGGGATGCAAATGATAGTTTTCTGGGAATGGCAAGGTCTTGGTGCAATTTGGGCACTTCCCAAGACCGGCTGATGGATTAGGCTTCTCAAAGGAGCCCTTCATGTGCCTTGCATACATGACATCTTGTACAACTGATCCCAGTGGGATTTTTGCAAAGCTGCTAAAAGCAGTGCTGGTCTGGAAATAAGCAGCAGCAGAGAACCTTTAGTGAACTTTCATGCCAAAAAATCCTGAGGGATTTATGCAGTTCTAGGATAAGGTACTTGCTAGGTAGGATGGTTTTCAGATCCCAGTTGTGAAATACCTAAATCCCACTGAAATCCTCACATAGGAGCCTGAATTCCTTCTTTGCACACAGCTTTCGCTGACCCCACCAGAAACGTGACTTTTTCTTACATGCTGGAGCTAAGGCAGAAACTAACATTCTGGGAGTGTTTAGTTTCATTTCTGGCTACAAGTACCCTCAGATTTCCGGTTCTCGGGCATCTCCTTTGGGACTGTGCTCCCTCGGGGAGCGCGGAGCCGGGCTGGGCGCTGCCCGGGCCCTGTTTGCAGCCCATGGCAACGGCGCGGCGGGCGCAGGCCCTGCCGGCCCCGGCGGCTCCCGCCGCTCTCCGGGATCTCACGTTCGCAGCTGGCGGCTGCGGCACCCAGGATGCGGTCCAAGAGGCTCACCACCGGTACGTCGCGCTCTCCCCGCAGGGCTGGGCTGCCTCCGGCGCGCACGGGGGCTCGGGCCCCACGGTGGCGGCCTCAGGTACAGAGACGGTGGCACAAAAGAGGGGCATTTCGAACCGACGGGGTTAAACTTGCCCGGCAGAATTCATCGCTCCGAAGAGAGAACTTTACTCCCTTCAAATGGCATCACTAAAGACAGGATATTCTCCTAGAATGAATGAGATTTGACTATTCGGGAACAAAAGTGCTTCTTTTAAATTTTATCACGATTTGTAATATTTGCTGTTCAAAGCTTTGCGAGTCTCTTACAAATCTGTATTTTCATTAAACCACCAAGCTTCTAGTTATCAATTTTGCAGAGGAAAGCTGACATGAAGTTAACTGATATGTACGAGAAATAATATAGTTAAATAATACTTGAATTATATTTAAATAATTCTTGTGCATGGGTCAACATTACTGCATATTCTTAGTTTATTTTATTTCTTCAGACTAAGTTATTTTACTTCAGAATACCCAGGACGGTTGTCATGCCTCAGTACTTTTTGTTTCTGTATTGTAGTTGAACCAGCTTGACTGTATTGCTTGGATAACATATGATATTTAATATCTTTTTTTCAGAACCTCCATGTATAACAGAAGAAATGTTAGTAAGTATGCTTATACGGCTTGGTCATTATTTTCATCCTGCAGCTATGGAGCAAAAAAAGCAAAAAAACATTTTGGTAACTGTTGTCTGTTTTCTCCTTTCTTTTTTGTAAGTATGGATTACTGAGCAATTTCTTAAAATTTTGTCAGACAAAATACTTAGTTTGAAAATAATTAGGAAAAAAGTAACAGAAGACTATGGAGAATAAAGATGGAAATGAAAATGAATTAAGATGAAGGAAGGAAATAACTGGAAGATTCAACATGACAGGTTTAACAATCTCCTTACTTTACCTTTTCTGCCCTTTGCTCATAGCTTATTGTAGGATTTCCCTGATGTTTATCTTCTTGTTTGAAAGGTATATATGTTTGTCTGTTACCTCATAAGAAATGACACCTTTAATGTCGCAGCTCAGGTAATGTTTGCCTATTCCCTGTTTTGAATGCCTCTGTCGCTGTGTATTTTAAAGTATAAATTTGTTGATATTGCTTTTGGGAACCTCTAGATACTGTTTTATTTATAGTGTTTATTACCATAAACAGAATCAACATAAGCATAAGTTTTGGACCAATTTTTAGCACACCTTAACCTCCAGTTGTAATTCTAAGGCAGCTTTTTTTAGTCATAATTTGGACTGTGCAGCAGGAGAGATGACATGGGAAGAAATGAAACCAAATGGTTTCTGACACAAAAATCCAAGCTATAGTATTGTACATGCAACTCCATAACCTATAATGTGCACATACAAAAGTGCAACTATGATTTCAAATGAAAATAAGACAGTCTACAAAAAACCCTTCAAAAACCAGAGGAAAGTATATCATTTATAGATGCAGTAAATAATAAAGCTCACATTAAGAAGATCATAAACGTTTTATCTATTAATCAACCATTGTGTTTACATTTCTTGCTGTTGTATGGGACTACAGAGAGTTATATCCTTGGGAAATTAAAAACATGGTACCTGCATATTCCTAAAGAGCTTGTACTTCAGCCAATAATAAATTAATTGTTTTGAATAAGTCCTTTGAAAAAATAAAGTATTTTCATGATGTATTATCATATCTAGTCCTATCTTGAGATTCATCCTTGTCAGTGTCAAACCAAATATGAGGCTGACTATAGCTTGTTTCTAATTAATTTCTTTTCTTGATTGTGTTAACACTTGCAGAATGGATATTTCTGCATCTGACTGCCTATCAACATTAGTGAGAGGATCTTCTGTTGATTTCAAAATGGGTTAGACACTTTGGTAAATTCTATTTAATCAGCGCCCAAACATCTCTAGGTCCGTGGCACTGCAATTGCATTGAGCCACAGGCCTGTGATGCAAATAAAGCATGAAAGCCTTGCTTTCAGCACTGGCAGCATTTTCTAGTGAGTGTGAGCTACCTTGCCTGTCCTGTATCAGTCATAACAGCAACCACAAGTGCTAAGGAATAAATGCTGGCAGACTAGGGCCAGACAAACACCATCAGGTCTAGTCCTGACTTGTCATGCATGTTATCTCAGACTTCTTCCTTATCTGAGCACAAGCTATCTGTATTTAGGTTAGACCACTGGGGTTTGGATCAAGATGCTGCCTGCCTGTACTCTGTGCATAACCTCTCTTTAATGCTATTCCTCACTAGCACAGTTCAGTGCTATGAACTTAAGAAAGAGAAAAAAGATGTGTGTTGCAACACCTTTGCTGCTATTGGCAAATATGTTAGATTCAAGTGCATTCTCCTTGCCTTGCAAGGCTGAAATTATAGAATATTCAGGAAAATGAAACTATTAAAAATTATTTAAGTGTCTTCATTATACTGAAGACACGTATCTGAAGACCAGTGGAATAATGTTCCAGTTTTCCCCTCTGTTGAATTGAAATGGGGGTGGTGGAGATACTGAGTACAGTAAAAGTAAGATTTGGAGCCATACTTTTGTATTTATCAACAGCAAAAAAATTCAACTTCTAGTCTACAGTTTTTGAGTCATGTTAGCAGGATTTAAAATGCAGGGGTCAGAAAGGATACAAAAACGCCTGCAGATGCAGTCTTCACTTCGGTTGAGGTCAACAGGAAGCCTCCCAGTTCTGTCAGATTCAAAGTATGGCATACACTGCTTGCTTGCTGAGCCGAATTATAGGTTAGTGAACTCCTTTTTATTCCCCAAACATCCCCAAGTGGCAGCGTGAGAGCAGAAAGTGGCCCTGGTGAAATATTATACTCTCCTTCTTCCCAAGTGCAAGAGAGAAAGGTACAATGTGAGGAGTTTCTGGACTGTTAGCTTATGCACATTTTTTCAAAAGTAAACATGCAGACTTTCAGCATCTAGAAGCTGTTGGGTTTATGAAAGCTTTATCTATAAATTTATTGGCAAAGGATTTACCTTCCTGTGTGCATTTTAAATTGCTAAGGACCTTGGGCAGTGTGCAATGGCTAGAATATAACAGTGATGCAATGACTATATTCTCAAAAATGGGAAATAATATTTTGCAAAAGCTTCCGTGTCATATCTCATGGAAAAAATACTGTTTGAGGCAATAGTGCATTCAAACCATGTTAGTGCAAATTATTACAAGCCATGCTTTGTGGTTTTGTCTCTCTATAGGAAGACTGCTTAGCCACAGATGATATGCTTGTGGATTACTTTAATGAATTTTTGAGTCTTCCGGTAAGTACCTTACAGAAATCCCTTGAAAAATAAAAGAAATTTTACTAAGATTAAGAGTAACTTAATCCATCTTGGAAAATTGTATATTTTGCCACTTGCTACTTAAATGACTTTTACAATATATCTGTATTTTAATGGTAGCAACTCTTAGTGCTCGGTGTTATTATCAGTAAGAACAGCCCAGCATCTGGACTTCTGGGGACAGATGTTATCTTGCTAATTTACAGAATCACAGAATGGGTCAGGTTGGAAGGGAGCACAGTGGGTCTTCTGGTCCAGCCTCTCTGCTCGAGCAGGGTCATCCCAGAGCACATGGCACAGATTTGCATCCAGATGGTTCTTGAATATCTCCAGTGAGGGGGACTCCACCACGTCTCTGGGCAGCCTGTTCCAGTTCTCAGTCACCCACATAGTAAAGAAGTTCTTCCTCGTGTTCAGGTGGAACTTCAAGAGCACCAGTTTCTGCCCATTGCCTCTTGTTCTATTGCTCAGCATCACTGAGCAGAGCCTGGCATCATCCTCCCTTCAGATATTGATAGACATTGATGAGGGCCCCTCTTATTTGTCTTTTCTTGAGCCTGAATGTGCCTGTCTCCCTCAGCCTTTCCTCATAAGAGAGTTGCTCCAGTCCCTTAATCATCTTCACAGCCCTCCACTGGACCTGCTTCAGTAGCTCCATGTCTCTGATATACTGAAGAGCCTTCGACCTACTGGCAATGCTCTTCCAAATGTACACCAGACCTTCTTGGTTTATGTATTTAAACTTATGTAATTAATCATTTATGTATTTAAATCACAGTGCAATAAAATAATATGAATAGGAAATGAGAAGAACACATAAATACTTATTTAAAAGGTGTCCACTTCTATTACAGTGTCACAACATGACGGCATAACAAATGTTTGTCCTTTCACAGTTTTCTGGCAATGCATTCAGTGATTAATTAACATTTAAGATCAAGAACAAACTCTTTCTCTTCATGGCTCGGAAGGTTTCAAAGTTGGCGCTTCCCTCCTCTTCCTCTCCCATTTGCAGCTAGAAGGATGCAGCCTTATGCTGTATTCTGTGTGCTGATCCAGTTACAGTTAAACCATCATACCCAATACCCTGTATTTAACCAGTTCTCCTGTATTTTGCTCCTTTTCCTTGTCAACTAGCCTGCCTCCCCACACTCTATTGAGAGTCATGTACAATTCTGGTCCCTCAATGTGGCAACCTCATCCAGCTTCATCTTAGAAGTCTTGGCCCTGATACCTTACACTCAAAGTCTGTTGCCAGGTGGCACAGGCCTTTCCACAGTGTCACCTGTGGCTCCCACCTGATGTGCCACAGAGTTGCTCCACAGCCCGTTCCCTTCCTAAGACACTGCAGTCCAACAGGCTACACTACAAGAACATATATCCATTCTACAGCTTGCTTGGTAGGAGCCACTGCCAGCATGAGGAGAGGGCAGAATATTTCTTGATGCTCCTTGGACCTCAGACTTTGGTGAAGCCACTAATGAAATAAGTTCAGTTGTGATCCCTAACTGAATGATTTGGCTTACTAAATTGAACCAGACATAGCTGTCTCTCTAAGCCACATTATAGATTTGTGTAAATGTACACAGCATGGAAATTGCACTACTAAGGATGGTAGAATGGGCTCCTCATGCCAAATTTAATCCTAAAATAGAATCTGGAGGTATTAACTCTGTCAGAGTGTGAGTTTTGTGCACAGCATCGATACTGACTTCTTTCAGGAGCTTGGTCTATACATGCTTTCGCCACACTGCAAGATTCCGAAAAGTATGCAAAGCTAGAGAGACACAGATGGAACAAAATGTGTGGTGAGAGGGCTGTTTTTTTTCTTTCTCCAACATCTCCACTCCCCCCATTCCCCCCCCCCCCCACCCCCAGCAGCTGCCTTAGGGTGTCTGCCTAAATCTAAGCCTAACTACTTAGGTTTTAAACCCAGGCCTTCTTCCATGTGCCAGATTGTTCTTAGCACAGGAATACCATCCACCATGCCTTTGCTTCTTATTTGGAAACTATGCTTCAAGTTTTCCCCAAATTGCAGAGGATGGAGTGGGTAAGAAGGTCGGCCTTTTTGGTCTCTTGATCTCCTTGGACATACACAAATTTCAGGACATCTGTTAGATGCCAAAATTCTCCTTGGCCTCAGAGGTCTCCTCAGCCCACAGTCCTGGCACAGCTCAGCACCTCTGAACTGCAGCAATTGTCCAGGCACTCCTGACAGCTCTGGAAGCCCACAGAAAAGAGCTCACAGTCACTCCTGAGTAAACACTGTTTTATGCTCATAATCTTGATAGGTTTCTAAGATGACTCATTGTCTCTCTTCTACATATTTACATATCTTCATGAAAACAGATGCTCTATTAGCTATTTTTAACTGTAATGTTCTCATAATTGGTTTTATTTTCTCTTTGATCTTTTCCTACGGATTTATCCTCTTCAGGATTAAGTTCTGTTAATGCCTTGAGTTCTGCGGTTTGAATACCTTACATTCCTGATTTCCCTCTCCTTCTCAGAAGGCTTCTACTAAAACAGCGCATTGAAATTTCCATTGCTTTATTCTTGTTGTGCTTATACACTGTTGCCTGGGAACAGTATTACCCAGGTGTGCTAGTAGTTAGGCAACAAGTTAAACTGAAAATATTGTGAGACTTGATACAAGAAATCAGGGGGAGCACATGCTTATTTTAAGGGACTGCCTCTGCGTTGATTTATAATGCACCATTAGCAGATGGAAAATTGTATGACTGGGGACTTGCTATAGCAGCAACAGGTTTTTCATGTGGGTTTTTTTTGCTTTGATTTACAGTGTATCCCTTATGTGATCCTCTTGTTATAATTACAATCAGTGTAACCTGACATAAATATCTAGGTACTCCAAAGAGCTATACTGTAATAAAGTGTAATTTACAGAAAGTATTTCTGAAATACATAATACAAAAAACCTCAGGAGGGCACTTGTTGCCAGTAGTACAGTGATTTCACAGTAGCAGAAACCAATTACATGACACACAAATGAGTTAGACCTTCCTTAGTAACTAATGTAAAATGAAAGATTTAAGAGAAACATTGGCCTGGATATATTTCCATTTCTAGAAGTTCAGGCTAGAATTTGAATCTCTGATTCATGCATTAAAAATATCCAAGGATATGTTTAGTCAGGAATGAAAATTCAGAAGACAGAAATTGCCATCCAGCTCACTGTTGAAGGCGAGCACAGTAATGTCAGCTTGTTTCTCCTGCACTCTACAAGCTGCTTGCTACTCATTCCATCCCAAGTCTGTGTTGGGTCTTACCTGTCATTTTCCAGTTACCAGTGATCCTGAGGAAGGCACAGTCCTCCTCTTTGCAACCTCAAGGAGTTGCACTAGAGACAAAAGTGCCTCAAGTGAAGCACATTCAGGAGATGACACTTTGGTGACGAGTCCCTGGTTGTTGGTTTCCCTTGCAGCAGAAATCTACTAAGTGACCGTAATTTTATCAACTTTAGATTTGAAGAATATTTCTTTTGAACATTGTTCTCACTGTAAAAGCTCTCCTCCAAGTAGTCTGGGGTCCAGCATTTGATGCAAGTGATGATTCTGAAAACTATTAAAGCCCAAGTAACAAAGATTGGGCCAGTTGGTCTTTCTGAAGACAGAATGGTCCTGCAAACCTAGTGCTGTCAAGATTAAAATCTTGCTTGATCTGAGTAGCAGATTACAGAAAGGGCAGAAAGCAAAAAAGCAATCCACTCTGCTGCACAGTTCAGGCCCTTCACTGCTTTGAAGATGACTTTGAATAATTCCATGCATCAAATAATCTATTCAAGGCATCAGTGCATGCTCATTAGTTTCTTCTTGTCTTTTCCAGGTGTGAGGAGGGAGGCTGCAGTTGCCAATATAACCTCCCTTTAAAAGGCTTTGACAGAAGTAAGGCCCTACATGCATGTTACATTGAGACTTACCCAGGACTAAAATTTGCATCATGTCTTTGACATTGAAGGAAGCAAACAAAACATTCCTGACTACATTCCTTATTGATAGTGTGTTTACTCTAAATATTCTTCTCTCTTAATTAGATTGTGGTATGTGATTACGACTTTTGTCTTACTCATCAACAGAAGGGAAATCCTGGACTCATTAAAGGCAATGGGAGATTTTGTATTGACCATGTGTAGTGTGAATTTTTCCAGACACTTCATAGAGCTGCTGAAATTCTCCTCTGGTGTGGACTCTCACTGACATTTATTTATGGTGTGCATATACCCTTCTTAAGGAAGTTTTGGCAATGCTCCTGGATGAGATCTCTATTCACTCCCACCCTTAACCTAAGAAGCAGCCAAACTGTGGCCATTCTGTTTCTCTTGGGATCAAACTACGTTATTTGGGTCTGGGATGCAAGCATATTTACACATTTGTTAATTGTATCTGAAGTTGAGTGTATTTGAAAACTGTTAAGACAGAGAACAGTGAGATTTATATGTCTGATATCCTGGCAACATGGTGATGGATGCTGTTTTGGTTTCTGTTATGGGAAGGACTGAGAGAAATTTGTCTTCCCTTCAGTTAAGTGTATAACTTCAGGTTTCAGAATTATGTATTCTGTTTATTTTTCAGCTGAAAACCATATTCAATGTGCATTTGACAGCTAAGAAATTTCTTTGCTGTCAAAAAAGTATATGCAGTTGTTTATTTATTTAATAGTATTGCTGTACCACAGTCTGAAAACAGCTTTTTTGTTATTTGCTCAGAGGTTTTTTTCTGAAGCTGAGATTACTACACTGAGTTACATTGATCATACTGGCTTTGGGGGGAGAATTCCCTGTGAGTGAAACAGTTTGCCTGAGATTACTACACTGAGTTACATTGATCATACTGGCTTTGGGGGGAGAATTCCCTGTGAGTGAAACAGTTTGCAAAGTCTGTGGACTTCTTATTTGTTGGTATTCTCAAGTCCTTGATTTTATTTATTGTGCTACATTGATAATGTATGAATCCCAAGCTTCAAGGCTCCTGCCAAACTTGATTTGTTTTTTCTTAACATCTTGAGGTATAATTTCTCCAGAGATTTCCCTTTCTATCTTCAAAGCATCAAAAATTGGCTCAAACTAAAGAGAATGATACACTTAGTCTGTGGTTAGTGTATTTTACTTGTCTGTAAAAAGCCAAAGCACTTGCCAAATGTGGGGTAAGAAAGACATTTCTTAGTAGATTAGATTGGCATGGATAATTTTTTCCCTTTCCTTTATAGTGTAGACTATCATCCACTCTTTAACATAGGCATCTTCACCAAAGAGATTCCTCATTATTGCAATGATGGAATATTGGTGGTGCCATAAACCTCTCTCATTATTGTCCTATGAAATGCTACAGAATTTTACAGTGCTTGACTTCCACTGCAAATGTTTTAAGTTTGCTACAGGGTACTGAACAGTTTCTTGGTGCATTTTTTTTTTTTGGCTTGTAATGTGTGAGAATGGTTAGATTGTGTGTTTTGCCCCAAAGTTCTTCACATACTGAAAGGAAAATGGATTGACTGATCCTCACTCCTGTGTGGTAACTGGGAAAATGTTTCCTACAAGAAATCAGGTTCTGGGGGTGTGTTTTTGTGTGTTCCCGTTTGATTTTTCTCATAACATTATCATTTTTATTTTTGTGGTGGTGATGAGTTAAGAAGATTAGGAATTATCTCTTCTTTTATTATGCTTATAAAAACATTCTGATTTATCATTCCAGTTTTTTTAAAGCAAGCTTCTCCAGAAAGGTTTGAACTATTCTAAAATGCTTTTATATGATACTTTGAGAGATAGAGAGATGCTCTGTTGGGAATTTGGGATTTGTACAAAGTCATAGATTACTGTCTGGAAGGGACTTTGAGGAGGTCTGTAGTGTGGCTTTCTGCTCTAAGCAGGGTCAGTGCTTTAATACTGACACCGGGTTGCTTGGCACTTTCTGCAGTTGGTCTTGAAAACCTCCAACAGCTGATTCCTCTCTGGACAGCCTGTCCCAATGCTAAACATCCCACGATTACGTTTTTTCTTATAATCTAGTTGAGACTTCTGTTGTTTCGGTGTATGATAAGTGGTTTCTTGTCCTCCCACCATATACCTCCTTAAAAAGCCTGGCTTTATCAGTTCAACAATCTCCTTGTAAATACTCTAAGGCTGCTGCTAGTCCTCCCAGAGCTTGTCCCTCAAAGGTAAGTGCTCCAGCCTCTGACCATCTTGGTAGTCTTCTGATGGACTTGATCAAATATGTGAATATCCTTGCATCCTTACTAGTGTCAAGTCTACTGGCTACTCTCTGACTTGATAGAAGAAGTATGCATGCCTTTTGATGTCCCTGGGGATGTGTGACTACATCCAAACCCCAAAAGTCTGGACTAGAACCCCCTTTTTCAGCCAAGTTTGTAGTGTACGAAGTCTAAATCTTCCTATCCCATCACTGCATGTTCTTTTGCTCCATTAGTACATTTGTCTTATAAACGATTGGTAGTCAGACTCCCAAAACAGCAATACACTTTACATTTTAAAAATTGTCACTAGCATCTGTTTCACTATTTTAAGTTGCCACAGTTTTCTGTTCAGCTAAACAGAATAAGTATTGAAAAAACCCTCGGTCTAGAGTAAGTTACAAAGGATTAAATAAAAGTAGATATATGTGATAAACTAATATTGTATTTGGTTAGTTTTCAGTTCGAAAAACATGGAACAAAAATAATCTCATCATGTCTAGTCACATAGCCCTTTATTATGAAATTTGCATTTTGTTTGCTTTTTTTTCCACAAGTGAGAGCATTTCACATCCTAAGAGACTGAAGTACTTTGTTTCTTAGTGTACTTTCTTCCGTTTCTTTTTTTAAAACATGAAGGAATATATAAGGAGGAATACATTTACAGGTTATTAAGGTTGCACAGTTAGTCACTTAAAAGCTGGTAGCAGCCCAAATTAGGTTTGAAAGTAAATGAAATGTACACATAGCAAACTGGGAGGAGGTCTGAATGTAGGGAAATCTACTACACATAAAAGGTTTTTTAGATGCTGTTCAGTACATCTGGAAAAAAAGCAGTAAAACCTGCAGAGTGCCCTGGAGAAAATGAATGCCAAAAGAGGCACAAGGTGTCAGAGAACAAAAACCAATCCATGATTTCAGCTGAAGTAAGGTAACTGAACAGACTTGTGCAATTCAATGCATGGCCCTGAGCAGTGACAGTGTGATGTCATAGGCACTAATCATACACTTAAAGCTCTCACATGCTGTGTGCTTTGCCAGGCTGAGCCTCCACAGTGAGACATTATGGGATAAGCAGGGAATGTTGAAACCACATGTTGCAGCCACATGGTTCAGTTCTGGGCATTGCTCTACAAGGCATTGATCAACAAGGGGGCTTCAAACAGAAGCAACAAAATAGGTGACAGTAATGTCATTACTTTGAGCTTATACAGGTGTGAAGAAGAATCAAATTGTCCTGTAATATATTTCTATGTTATATGTAGTATGTATTTAGCATATTTAGAATGTATATGAATTATGAATTATGTGTGCATATATGTGATATATGAAAAAGTTCAAGGAAATTAAAAATACACTACTTGAACAAATAAAATATTCTTATTGAATGCAGGGGAATGACAACTGTACAAACACCAGGTGGGATCCTGTCTGGAAGGAAGCCAAAATGAATTTTGGCACTGGGTCTAGGTGTAGCCGTAGTTTCCTGAGTGCTTAAATACAACATGCTTTGTTGTCCAGCTGACTGCAGAGATGCTTATATACTCTATATAATATAGAGTATATAATGGACATAAGTTCTATATAATCTCCTATTCATAACTGTCATGGGTATCCTCTATGACTTCAGTAAAATCCATCCATATTTTTCCTCTTCATTTCAAGTAAGAGAATTTGAAAGTCTTTTAGGGAAATACCTAATACCAGAGCTTAAAAGATGGCTCTGTTTTAGTGTGTACACATGCAGTGGAGTTTTGTGCATTGACAAAAGCCACAATTGCATGGCCAAAATTGAATTTTAGTCTATCTCATCTCTTATACAGTATCTGCCTGAACTAGTGATGTATAATAAAATTTACTACAGGACATGGGTTTTGGTACTTGTTCGACCTACAAGTAACAATATAGTGCCAGACCTTTCCTACATATGAAAATCTTCAGATTCATCCTCCTCAAATGCATCTCACATTTAAGAGGTCAGTTTCATTGTTAATATTTCAAGCCTTGAGTGTTGATAATAATGAATGGGAGAATAATACTGGAGATCTGATCCTGTAGATGAGTACTTCTCTTTAGGACAGTTACTAAAGTCACAGTTAATTATATATTCTAGATATCAATGTACTGGATCTATTATTTACATGTGAAAAATAATGGTCTGTGATCTAGAATGAATTCAATTCTTGACAATTAAGCATTGCTGAGATAAAAAAGTAGGAATGCTTTGGAAAGCTATACAGCAAAAACAAGAATGCAGAAAAATTACTATTTCAGTCCCCAAGAGAAAGAAACCTCATAATACAATTTTGTATTCTGTAGGATGCCTCTATACGATAAAAAGTAATTTGTTAAATGACAGTTGCCTTATTACAGTACCATAAGCTTTCCAAACTTCTTTTGCAGACTTTTGCCCAGCCAGTGAAGTTTAACTCTAACGTTGGGGCTTTTGAAGTAGTTAATTATGCCCCACGATGCCTGGAAGGCCAACCGAAAAAAATTCTACATGATCAGAAACCTCCGAGCCCCGTTTATGATGTTCTATGGAAAGCAGAGAATGATGGGCAGCTCTCCAAAATGCACAGTGCTTCTCCAACCTTCAGTATTGATCCAAATTACAACACTATGGTAAGCATCTTATAGCCCCTGAGTTTATATTTAGATCTTACTGTAGAAATACTGGCAATAGTTATTGTTGTGTTTGGCTTGGTAGCTTGGGAAAAATGTTAATTTATGTTAGGAAAACATAATGATGGGCCAAATTATGCCCTGTAATGCACATGTGTCTAGCAGACAAGTGAATGGAATTACAGATGCACATCCTGTAGCACAGAATTTTGAAGATTCTGTAGGGCAGGGTTCAACTGTGTGGTCTGAATACTTTTTAATATTAAAAGAAAAAATATTATGACAACAGTTACTTTACTAGTGATCCCTGGAATGTGCAAATTGACTGAAACTAATGCAGCTCAGTCTTTCCTTATTAATTAATTTCCTTGTGTGGCTATGAGCTCATCTGTGGTCTGGCAACACATAAGTCTCTCTTCCATTAATTCCTAAAGGATTTACATGGTTAGCATCAATTGAAATGGCCAGAAAAAATAATCTTTGGCAAGAAGAAAGCTAAATTAATGGAAAAATGTGTTGGAATTTAGAAAAAAAAAATCTGGTTTCAGGCTTGCTTAGACAGTATCAGTTTTGGTATTCTTACCTGCCTACTTCCAGGGCCATCTTCAGCACAAACTAGGCAGGTTAAAATCAGGAGTTGAAGCGTCTTATGCACCTGAGAGAATACAAATTGGTATAATTGGATGTGGGACTTTAAACAAAAGGTTTTGAGGACAAAAAGTATTTCACTAGGTTGCTTGGTTTGTTCCTTTCTTGCTTATTTTGCATGGATGTGACTGACATGACTTCATTTTATTCAAGGCCAGTCTAAGCTCTTGCTACATTTTTTTGCAGTGGCTGCTCAAAATTATGTCATAGCTGGAAAGCTGAGAGAAAAGCAGGGAGTTGTAACAGACTGCTGCTTTTCCCAGTATAAGATTAATGATTTTCAGAAAAGAAAACAGTGTTGAGAGAGGTCAAAAGGCAATGATGTTTAACAAAATTATACTAATGTGATATTGCAATTATCTGCATTTAAACTGGACGAATGATACAAAAGGACAAGGCCCGCAGACATCCCTACCATGCTAATTAATGGTTTTCACAAATACTTTGCTTGAGAGCACAAAAGCAGAAGAGGCTACTCTTGATTTCTTATTTCCTCTCAGTATTAAACTGAGGAAATGCTGTGTGTTTGTGCAAGTGTGGCTAACATTGCTCTCTGGGCTAACCTCCCATCTTTACCTTTGTGGATGGCCTTTCTTGAGAAATTCAAAGCCATTTCACTATTACCTTCTTCTTTCATGTGGTCTGGAGAAACAGGGCTTCTGTATTATGTAAGATTCCATTTCTTTCCCTGGGATATTTTCCATAAATGGGAAGCATTATAGCCTTTTGAGGAGCAATATGCCTCAGTACCCTTTCTTCTCCTCTTGGGGGGAAAGGGTGGTATTTCTTCTTATTTTTGATTCCTCCTTTACTGGATGGGCAATGTAAATGCCTCATCCGGTTCAGCTTGGCATCTCAAGTCTGAGCTGGAACAAAATGGCCTGTGAAACAGCTTGCCCCCAGTGGTTACTGCAACTACACAAGGTGAAAGAAGTCAGCTCCATTCATTGTACTACAGTGACTGAACCAGGAGAAGCCACCTCAGATCAACTCTTATCGAGTAGTTCTGTCCAAATCAAACAGGATTTGATCTTTCAGTCATCAGGTGATGCTGTCTGCTTTGCTTTGGCTGCCTTCACACCGACTGAAGAGATTGACAGTTGTTTTGAATGTTACATTGCTTACAAAAAGTCACCTTGAGTGGTCATCACTGGCAGGTTACTTATGGAAAGGAGTTATGACTGGAAAATCCTATTAGGCCTTTCAGGCTATGGCCTGAATTTGAACACATCTTGACTAAGAAATACACACAGTGGTATTTTTCTCTGTATTTTACTTCCTTCTCAGATTGTTACAAATTTACAGATAAGCAAAAGTTCTCTTCATGTGTGTCTGCAGATTTGCAAATCATTGATATGAAAATAGGTATCTTCTCATCAATAGTCAATATCAGTGGTGTAAAATATATTGAGAAAAGAAATCTGTGGACTTGTGTAGAATTGATCACAACTATGGAAAGAAACTGGCTGGCATCCCACATACCTTACTTCAGAGAAACCCCAGTTCAGCAAAGCACTCAAGTATGTTTTTCACTTTAATCAAGGGAAGTTAAACACATGCTTAAACTTAAAAACGTGCTAAAAGCTTTGCTGGATCAGGTCCTAGCAAGGCCTAAGGCTGATTGGGTAAGGAAGCTAACCAAGGTAACAAACCCTATCAGATTAAATGTAGCATCTTTCTCTGGGGATGGGGAAAGAATAGAGATTCTTTCCTTCTGATATGACATATAATTTTGTGGACCAGCCATGTACAGACGTGAGCATGTTATGAATCATTCAGATAAAAAACTGGGCTGTAAGTCAGTAAATGCATAAATATTAAATGCCAAAATAGACTATCTTCTGTATTTCAAAAAAACTTGTCAATTGCCAAAAAGAAGCATACACTGTGTGGTTGGGAGTAATTAGTCTCCATCTCCACAAATTACATTGTATGAGCCACTGCCAACATAAGCTTTCCATATTTTGAAATATTTTCTTCTCTCTAAATGAAACCACCCACTTTCTGAGTAATTCAGATTTTTTTAATCCCCTACAGATACATATGAGGCAGAAATAACCCTTGCCCCGAATGGAATATTAGCTCATGGAAAGAAAATCCAAGCTGTGATCTACATAAACTAATTACTTGATATAACAAGTAGTATCCGTCCTTGCCCAAACTTCACCTGTTTTTATGGACAAGGGTAGTTACTGCATTCTTCAAAATTATTAGTCTCACCTTCACTAAAAGGAAAAATGCACCTCAGATGAATAAAATAGATCATCCCCTAAGAGTGGAAAAAGTACACTATTAAAAAAACAGCTTAGAAAGTTCTGTATGCAATTTCTAAGGGAATCAACTATGGGTTGTTATGGCCCATAGTCAGAGATCTCACTCCCTGTGTAAGAATCTAAGTGTAGATTCTTTGTTAGCTGTCTCTGTGTAGTTTGCTGCTCAACATTTCCGTTTCACCCCCCAAACCACTCTTTGGAGGCACGTCTCTTTCTGCTTCAACGAGGCACTGAGGTTTGGACTGCCTGAGCAGAAATTTATTGTGGCCCCAGGTCATAATACACGTAGGTTTCCACTATGAAAATTACTGTGTGTGATGCAGTTATGCAATGATCCAACATAAAAGCATGAGAGGTGATAACTAATTGGACTTCTATTTGTTTGATTTTGGTTTTAATATTCACACCTTCTTCATTCTGAAAGTATAACTTAATTTAAGGGTTCCTTACTCTTAAAATTCTTGAGGAAAAATATACTAGCTGTTATTTATAAAATGTGTTAAAGTCAGAAAAACTAGCTGTTTTCTATTGCAGAAAATTTTTATGCATCTAATTTGCATTTGAAATTGTACAGTGAAAGAATGATTCTTACACACATTATTTCTGAAGAAAAAACACTCATGATTTGTTACAAAAGTTGTACTCTAATAGGTGAGATCAGGTTTAGCCATTTTTAGCTTTTAATAGGAAAGTAATTGTTCCAGCATAAAGGTGATGTTCACTCTACATTTGTTTTCCTGAGACAATGTTTCTGTAGAACAGGGATGTAGAGAATTTGTTACTTGGCAAATAAGACAAGAAACTCAAGAATACTGCAAATCTTTGGCATTTCTTTTTTAATAGCCACTTGATCAAGAACAAGCAATTCAGTGGATTAAGAAAGAAAGGCTTCCAGCATTTCTAGAAAGTGACTGTTACTTTGAATACAGGTATTGCAATCTTTTATGTTGTCTTTCAGTTTTAAATGTGTATGTTTTCCTCTTCTGTTTAATTCACCTTGGTAGTATTCTTAAAGTGGTTTTGCGCACCTGTTGTCCTGTTTTCTTTATTGTAACATTTTAGTGACCTGCATAAAGTAAAGTCAGTGACTTTTTTTCACTCATCATGCTGTAATTTTCCTTGACCATGAATTACATCCTATACTACACCATTACAGAGAGCAAGAATGGGATTTACTGTTTTCTAAATTTCTGTTCCTCAGAGGTATCATGGTAGCATGCATCTTTTGCTAATCAATATGTAAGCCATATAAATAGAAGTTACGAATCCATGAAATGAATTTGGAAAAAAACAGCAAGTCTTTTTTATTTCAATTATTAGTTTTGTGTCTTTGGGCCCACTGTCAGAGTTCCTTTAGCAAAGTTCTCTGTGGAATGCCATGGCATAGCTGGATGACTTATTGTTACAAACTTGCAGTGTTTTTCCAGATGTCCTTTCAGGAGATGTTCAGGAGATCTAGTGTAGCTTTTTGGAAGGACCTACCTCTACATCCCTTAAGGCTATGTCTAGATGCAGATGATTGTAGTGTGTTTTAGGGGCCCAAAAGGAGAGGCAGCCTGGCAGTATGGTTCACAAAACTCATGTTTACCGATTGTAATGGCAGAGTGGTTACTGGGGTACAGACTTCTACAGTTAAAAAATTAAAAATGTTTTTTATTTTCGATAACCTGGAGACTGCACTTAAGTTCAAGGGGGAAAAGTGTGCAAAGAACAAGCAAACTGTGAGAGTGCTGAATTATACCTTTATCAACAGCCTGCTTTACACATATCTGGGCCTCATGAAACAATAACTTTGATCTTCTGCTATAGCAAATGATTTGATCAAGCAGAATTACCAAGACAATTGCATGAAACCAACTTCAAGCATGTACCTAATTTCAATTGACATCAGTATTTCAAGATGCTTTCCTGAATCAGAATCAAGATAAGTTCAGATGCTAAAAGGGAAACTTGTGTTTCAAGACAAAGACACCCTGACTCTAGAATTAAATCCTATTTATCTCCAATAGTGGGCACAAATAAAACTGAGCGTTCACTTGGTTGTAGTCTCAAGTGTAGGTTTCATCTTCCCTTCACATGTGACTTGGTTGGCTTTGTACTTCTTTCTAACTTAACTAAGTTCTGCCCAGTTCTTGAGGCCAGAACATCCTCGCTGTTGTCATGTGGTTCTAAGATTGCCTTTCCTGAGCATTGTGAGGTTCACACTAACACAAAGTAGCACTGGAGAACTGTTCAGTACTATGAAATCCTCACAGAGCAGCCTGCTGAACATGAGAGTGCCAGCTGTCTTGCTACCATCTCCAAGTTCAATCAGTGTGATCAGTCCTGTGGCATTACTGCTGGAAGATTGCTTATGTTGGGAACCAGAGCTGTAGTATCTGGTAGTGATACAGGGCTTCTGCAGTCTGGGAGAATAGTTCAATTTTAGTGAACAAAATGTTCAAGGGATTCTTGGCAGGGCTTGAGACTGCAGAGATATATGCAAAATCATCCTGAAAGAAGTAATTTTTACTGGTAAAGCTTGGTAATGCAAAGCAGGGCACTATCTGTAAAGGTGGTGAGCTGTGCAGTGGCAGTACTGGCATTTACATATGTGACAGCAGGTGAAGGCTGAAATAATACATAGCTGGACTCAGTGAACCTTGTGGGTCCCTTCCAAATCAGGATATTCTATAATTGCATTATTCTATGAAAAAAGCAGATCATTAAGTTCTCTGTAGCAATTTTTTTTAGATAGACAATTTTTTAAAATTGCCAATTCTGTGGAAAAATCAACTGTTTATCTGATTAAAAGCTAAAATTAATTATTTTCTTGTCTCTACATTTGTTTTTAGACTAGCTAAATTGATATCACAGGTAGAATGGAGCAAGAGTGGCATTAATTTCATTATAGATAGTGACTACTCTCCCTGGATATGGAAGCAATGCCCAATTTCTCCCCCTCCTGAGGAGGATGACTCTTCATTGACTATGGAGAAGTTCTATGTATCACTTGGCGAGGTAAAATAAACATGTTTAGTGGGTGTAACATCAAGATAGATTGAATGAATTGGGTAGAATTATTGTAACTGAGGTCACAACCTAATGTTACAGCTGACTCTTGAATAACCTAGTCTAGTGCAGAGGGGTTGGAAATAGATGATCTTCAAGGTCCCTTTCAACCTAAACCATTTTCTGATTCTCTAAATAGCTTTTATATTCAAAGTATTTTTGTGCTATAGATGAAGGTCGATGAGTTGTAATGCAACTTAAACAGGAGCTCAGCTCATACAAGTATGCTCAGCTACTGTCATACAGCTCTCTGCACTGGGAACAATCCTTACAGAAATCTACACAAACAGACTGCACAGAATTCCTATGGACAGTAAGCTGTAGCTCTCAGAAATACTGCAATAAACAGAGAAATTTTAATTGTTCTATGAAACTTCTTTTCCTAGGCTACAGTTTCTCAGGTAAAGGATTGGTTTACATTAGCAAAACAAGGTGATTCTATGAAAACTACAGATTCATCTACACATCCTGTAGCTTCTAGTAAAATTCAAGATACTCAGCATTTGTCTGGGCAGCATAAAAGAGACGAATCATTACCTGGAAAAGGTACCCTTCTGGGTAAGTAACAAGGGCTTAACCCTGTGGTTTATAACACAGCTCAGACTAGGTGGAAAGAAACAGCTTTCTAAGGAATCATTGCTAACTCCACTTGTCACCTTCTGAATATCACATGGTATCTGAGGCTTCAGACAGGCATTTGTTTCTTTCCATAACTACAACATTAAGTGAAAGTTTGAGCTAGTAGCCAAGTAATTTTGTGCTGGTAGTAGCTTCTTCTCTTACACGTCTCTGTCTCATAGAAATCTATAAGTTTCAGTTGAGTTATTCTGGGTTTTTTGGGGGGAGAGGCATTCATATGTTTTGAAAGACTTTCTTGTTTGGATTCTTTGGGTATTTGATAGTGTATGATGTGTTTCAGCCATCTTCTTAGGATATTTATGTTGGGCACTGAAAGGTCTTTTGCCTGCCAATTTTTATGAATCTTGTAAAATGTAATCATTTGGAATCCTATCTATCTTCAAATTTATTTGAAATTTTTCATTGGGTTTCAAAGGTTCTGGGAGAGAAAATACAGATGCACATATGGACATATACCTGATTGCACAGCCTTGCTTCTGCTTTTTACGCAGTAGCAAGATGAAGACGACCCTCAGCTCATATGTTAGGAGCTTTCTCTCTCTGCATTCTCAGAGATGTATCTCTCTCCCTAATTGCCTCAGGTCCTGTGAAATGATTCTCCATGTTTCCGTTTCACAGACCTGTATCAAGAGGCTATAATTTTTCTTTGTCAAGTGAAAACATTTGAAGTAGTTTAGAATTAAGAAAAGATATTTTAAGTCACACTGATTTTTATGTTAATATCAACACATTTTGCCATATGTAGTTAGGAAATTATGTAAGTGCAGAGCAAGGGATCTCTATGCCATGTTCCTAACCTGAGTGTCTGTGACACTGGCCAGCATAGGTTAGACATGGCTTATTTTCAGAGGAAGTTGAAAGGAATGTCTAACTGGTTAGACAGAGAAGCAGGTTACCTGTCTAAGAAATGCCACAAACAAGAGTTTCCATTCCCCTTCAGGGACAGCATCTGCAAAAGCCGATGTTACCTGTGAGAGATCCAGAGAGGCTGAGGAGGACTATTCTGTGGCCATTGCTGAGTCTCCTTCCCACACACAGTTAAGAGTTTATCTACACCCGAAATGGGACAGTGCAGCAAAAGAAGAAAACGAACAGGGAAGCACAAGTTTTCAGACACCAGAAGAATTCATACCAGCATCTGCTCAAATTGCCAGGAAGGAACCCATTTCAGAACTGACCCACCAGCCAGCTGCTGACATTGAAAGTAATGTAAAGTTCCACAAAACAGCCTGAAGTGTTTACACATAAGTTAGCAAATAATGAATTTGCTCATGGTACTGCAGAGTCACTCTTTAACCAAAGTTCTTCTCCACTTACAGCCTTGGACTCCAAGGAAGATGTAAGAAAACAAGATCCTGAACAAGTAAGCTTAAGTTCAAGTTCTGAAAGTGGTGGGCCAGACAGCAGGGCTGCCTGGTGTATTAGTCACGGGACTTATGATACTGGCAACAGACATGAGTTTGAAAGATTCAAGAAGTTCATTAAAGGAACACTTGGGGAGAGATACTGGTGGCTCTGGATGGATATTGAAAGACTAAAGGCTCTTAAAAACACTACAAGGCAACAAAGGTACTTCCTATTATTTAACAGTTACTCCCATTGCTATAATACTTGTAACCTGGATAGATCAATGCAGGTTTTGAGATTTCAGAGTAAATTGTAATGTCTGAATAAACAGACACAATTAAATGTGTGTCCTGACAAGGTTTGGGATGACTCTGCTGAAGCTGATAAAACTCTTTCTGCAGAGTCATGTTTGCAAAGCTTACATGAAGTCAGTATCATCATATTATTAAGGCTGTGTTAGAAAGAGATTTGGAAAACAGATGGCAACAGAAAGAAAATAAAGAATAAAAAAAATTAAATTCACAAGTAGGACATCAGTATGGCAAACTGCTTTAATGAAAAATCCTGCTGGATTCAGATAGTCTGTTCTACAGCACTGTACATTTTCTCTTATACACAACCTATCTCTAGTTTGTGGAAAAATTTTTTTGGCTTCTGCCACTTGCAGTTAAAAACCTGTTGCATGGCAGCAGTTTAGGCAGTAGGATGAACTGTAGTCAGTTGTGTACAGCATTTGATACATGCTTATGTGACTATTTTTGTTGACCGCAGGCAACTCAGTAAGATGAAAAAACTGTACCTGCTGAGCAGTGGAGACTATTTCCTCAGTTCAGAAGTGTTACTCAGACTTGAACTACTGCGTGGAGATCAGTGGAATATAATGCATTTAAGACGGATTCAGCCTGAAGTAGTGAAACCGCTACTTCTTTACTGGTATGAAAAAATGGATGTGAAATAAAATTCTATTGTTTAATAAATGCCCATTTTCTTTGATAAGCCTGTTATTTCATGTCACTTGTCCCATTGCAATTATTAAAAGCAATGTAATTGTAAGTACTGGTACATGAATTTTTAGTTGAGCCTAAACTACACTGCAATCTGGTGAGAAGCCAGATAGATCTGCCTTAATGAGCCCTTGTTATTTTTCTACCAGAGCACCTGAGCTGCTTTGTGATTCTCTGCCTTGGATAATATTCAACTAAACTTTAGTCTGCAGGATAGGGAAACCCCTCCAGGCACAGGAGATAAATTCTGTCCTAACCTGTTCCCCATACTGCCCTTCCAAAGTTCTGAGGATGCTCTGTGTGTATGTCTTTGTGGGATTTGACCCTGAGACTTTACTGTTCAATGCCTGTCATACAAAATGCCTTTTACGTATTAACAGCTTAAGTGAAGATATAAAATCTAACCTATTTCCAAAATATGGGCTAATTTTTTGAAGGTGTTCTCTCCTCCCCAAGGAGGTTCAACAAATTGCAGGCATAAACAAATACCTGCAATTGTGAACTTTGCTGTGGATCCTCACAGCAGTGACTTGTGGTCTCTGGCCTGTGGCCTACAATCCTTTCCTGTGCTTTGCTGTAGGATGGATGGGGCATACCTTCCTGCAGACTGATAAAAAGGCAACTATGTAATGGTGCAGAATTTGCAGCCTAAGTTTACTTATGTGTAGTTTGGTTTTAGATTTGGAAGCATGCAATATCTAAACATATCTTTGACACTAACTGGTTTTTAATTCTAGGTGCATATAGCACCATATCTTGGTACAGTAAACAGCATCTCTGAAAAAAAAAAGAAGCCAAATAGCCCAGTGTTTCATTATTTTGGAAAGTTCTACTTATTTGCTTTTTCTCCCTAGGGGTCCCAGATTTTGTGTCACTCATTCAACAGCAGTAGATGCTGCCAGTGCAAAACTGAAGTTCTGGCACACATGTCAAGAGAGACCAAGAGTGGACATTGATCCTTTCCCACAAATAGTGTCATTGCTACCACTGACCCAAAAGTCTGGCATACCACCTTCCCTTCTTCAGGTAAGTAGGATCACAACATTGAAAACAAAGCTTTGTCCCATCAGAAATAATGACAAAACTCCTTGAATTCAATGGAACAAGAACAAGGTACTTGGTTTTTTAGGAAATCAAGATTTAGCCAGCTGGTATATTGAAGATGGTTATGTATAAAAATGCAATAAAATTTCATTCCACTTCATGCAACAAGTTGCTATAAATTGAGTCAAATTATCTTAGTTACACCCTGGCTATTTCCTAAGTCGTTTGGATAGATTTTTTAGCTGGAAGTTCTCAGAACTGCAAAATTAAGTCTCTAGCAATGCAGCTTCTGCCACTCAGCCTTGTCTTAATCCAGAGTAATTCTTACAACTTCACTGCAGTTAACCTGGATCTATTCTTCATGTCTGTAAAAAAAGCAGAATTCTGCTCATTTTCTATCCCTTCAGCCCTTCAATCAGCTACACATGGTGTTTGCTTTCTGCAGAGGACCATGAGCCACTCAACAGACCTTTTCACAGTTTGTAGCTCGCAGGTGGCCAGTTCAGTTTTGGCTCTTTCTTTCTTGAAAGCCTGAATGTGAGAGGCAACTGCGATAAAAGCTACAGGTTTTCAGCAGTACAGTGTTAAGCCTCAGGAAACATGGTACTTGGAGAATGTGGATTGAAACTGTGGTTCCATTATCAAGAACTGTATAGGCTATGCCACAGATTTGTCAGCACACACCTCTGTTACTTTAAGTGGGATAGTTTGGGGCTACAGTTACTTCCTTTGAAATCTAATTCATGGAGACAATGGAGGAAAACAGTGGGAGAGATCTCCTGTTTAGAAGAAACTGAGTTCAGAAGCCAGGTTCCTGTTGATCATGGCAGGAATGGGAGCAAGAAGCACCTGTGTCTTACAGTGACCCGTTCACAAGGTGTGCTAATGACCCCAGGACTAGCTGTAGCTCAGGCAGACATAAACATGCAGGTTTTCCAGCCCCTGTTGAATTTGACAAAAATTATGACCTGGTACCATGAACGTTACAGAGTCAGCTGATGGCCCATTTCTTGCTCTTATTTTTTTTTTTTCCCCACAAGAAATTTGCACTTTTGAATCTTCCAGCTGCACTGTGCTTGCAAAAGCTTAGAAAGAGCAGCAGCTCTGAGTGAATTTCTGAGGGCACTCTTAATGCAATTGGCATCTCCAAAAAGTCATAGAATGATTTTGTCAAAATAATCAGTGATGGTGTGGCAGAATGACCCCTTTCTCTCCCAGTCTGAGTGATTGTATCTATCTTACAATGAGCTGACGTAAAATAATCTTCCTAAAGTTTCACAAAACATGTTCACATCCTCTTCACCTGACATCCTCTGTAGTTCTGTACAATGTGCTTGTAACATATTTCTACCTGTTAAAAATGTATTTTTTAAGATGTAGTGGTTATTAAGGTATGCTGAAAAATCTTGAAAAATATTCAGAGATTTTTGCAGCTTGCCATTTTGCATATTGTGATTGACAAAGAAGAATAGTCCTGAAAACCCTTGACTGTTTTTGAGCAGTTAATGAGAACATGTTAAGAGAAACAAAAAGGTGGAAAAATAATCAGAATTGCCTTACTTTTCTGTAATGTCTTTTAGAAAAGTAGAACTAACTCACCAACAACTATTAAAACTAGCTAAACCAAATTTCTCTTTGAAGAGATCATCAAGATTACCACCTACTCTCACAGGAAGTCAGATTCTCCAAAGGGATGATATTTCTAGCAGTAGAATGTGGTAAGTACTAAAGTCCCTTGTGTATCTTTCTGCACACCAATATACCTCAAATATTTATGAAAGTATTTTTGATTCTTCTTTAATACAATTATCTGCTTAGTGAAGCACAGTTACGGTACAGATTGTTTGCATGGAGAATTCCTTCCTGGCTGATTAGTTTCTCCCTTGTTTATGCCACAACACAAAAGGGTTTATTTCCCCAAATACAATTGTTTTCTCTTATATAATAGTTGATATTCTCTACATTCATATTCTTTTAACCTGTCTCAAATGCTAACCCTCAAAGTCATGCTATGCCAGTGATTTCCACAGGGCCATATGAAAAAGGTATTCCTCTACTCTTTTTTTTTCATTATAAATTTGAACTCCATGTACTTTTTCCTCTACTATTCACTATGTCATTACACCACTTTTCTGCCCCTTCTTATTTATTTATTCCTAGATTTTTCTTAAATATGTATTGAAATTTTTTTTGATGTGATCCAGGCCAGCGTCAGTGGGCACAGACATGATTCATAGCTTAGCTCTGGATGGGACCAAAGACTCAAAATACCAGGGTCATAGAAAGTACACCTATGCTGAGCTGCTCCATGTAAGTACTGCTTGAAAATGTTAGTTGTCTTGAATGATGGGTGAAACACTTTATTCTGCAGTATGAAGTAGTCAATAATGGGGAGAAATTGGTTTGATTTTATCAATGTCAAATCTTTATGCAGAGGTATAATTAGAATGTCTGCTTTTTCTCTGTTGTATCTGTCACCTATTTGATAGGAAATCATGGCACACACAGAGGTTTATTTTCACTGGAAAGTGTTGATCTTCTCCATAGTGACCATGTGTTCAGTAAGCTATTATGGAAAACTATCTGGATAAATGCTTCAGTGGAGTCATTGCCTAGGAAAGTATACCAGACTTACAGTGAAAACTGAATCTGCCTTAGAAAGTCATTAAAATCATAACATTCATAAGAGGAAAATGTTTCATTGGTACAATCCCTCTTTATTGCTTGTGTACTTCATTCTTTTCTTTATTGAATCATTGCCTGCTAAGCAGGTCTTCAGTCGAGCAAACCTCAGGAGAGACAGGCTGCACAGATGAGCCTTTTCTCAACAATGTTAAAATGCTGACAAATCAAACATAGGAGATGTCAACATCTGGCAATCTAAAATTTATCCAAAACCTTTCTCGTTTGTGGAATGGTCTCACAACAGTCTGCTGTTTCATGGAGGTATTGATACCCACAGGCTTACAACTAAAAGAAAAAAAGGAATCTGAGCCCACTCACATGTGCATGGGGTTTGCTGAGCACTTGAGCACGTGCTTGTTTGTTTTGTACTTCAAAATCATGCTTTGTTTAATACTTCACTGCAATCATTTTACTTTGTTGTTTTTGACAGAAAAAGATGTTAGTCTTTGCAATTAGGGGACATTTGCAGTTGGGAATGTATATTCAGCAGAAGTTCACACCATGAACTGTTAGTTTTTATACATCATCATATGCAGTTTTCCTCTTACTGAGGGAGGAAAATACCATAAATTTACACTGGTTAGACTGGAACCTACAGTCAAGACCACACAATTTGCCATTACAAATATGATGCAAAGGGGAATGCAGGGATTCATCGTTTAACTTCATATTGGGGAGGGAGATCTTCCTACTCTTCTTCAAAAGTCTGGCTTCCTCCGGCCCTTCTCCATCCCTGTTACTATTTGGAAAGCAGCTGATTGCCAGCCACCACACTCATCTGCTTCCGCTTCTGCTATCAGAGACAGCAAGTCAGCCATAATTTCTCTCTTGTGATCATCAGAAGTTAATTTACTACTTACAGAAGCCTCTTCTGTCTTCTCTGTGAGCATTGGCAAAATGGATGTATTCTTCCTCAAGTGCTCTAGGAGGTAGCCATGGTAACAAGCATGGGTTTCTGGCTCCCTAAATTGCTCATGATTTTGTTGCTCATGTCAGTGGTGTAACCCCAGAAGATGCATCTTTTGTTCCATGAGAGTTAAATGCTTTGAATCTTGACCAAATAACCACCTCTTAACTTCTCTTAATTCAAAACAGTAGCCTGAGCTGAGACAACTCTTGACAGCTAACTGATGTTGTTGAGTATCACTGGAATTCCCTAGAGCTAAAGACTTGATGACAGAATTAAGAGCAGGTTTGTTTTTCTGTTTTAAGTATTGAGGAACCACCTGAGGGATGCTATGATCACTTAGCTACTCTGCATGTCTTCAGTCATCAGATTTATTCCATTGGATGTGAATATTTAGTGGGAAAATGGTGTGGAGGGCTATGATCAATTGCATACGTAGTAGAAAATGGAGTCTACTTCCTTGGGATGAAGATACTAATTGAACACACTTCACGGCCTTCCATTGCAATGTACTGACATTTGAAAATAATGAAAGCCTGTTATTCCTTGCTGTATAACTATGTTTTATTTGTCCAGGGGAAAAGTGCTGCTGGCAGTGTTGTCTTTGGGGGATCAGGAATTGAAAGCATGCTGCAGTCTCTTTATTTGGAGAACAGAGCAGGCTACTACTTCACGCAATTCTGTGAGAAGTCAGGGAATAAGGTATGAATATTTTCCTACTCTGTGATAATTTAGTCCACAATTGACTGAACGCCAAGTTATAGAGGGCAGCCAGACTGAAAAAAAAAAGAAATGGAGAAAGAAAGATTGATGACTGGATGAATTATTACTTGTGAGACTCCAATCCCTCAACAACAATAAACTGTTCATGTATATATGCAAACTAATGACAGGTCTTAACCAAGCTGTCAGATTCTTACTGTCTCAAACCTATTGGAATTCTTATTGTACCATCAGGGATAAAAAAAAAACCAACCTAATAATTTTTAAAAACTAACCTTTAACTTGGCAGAAAAAAATGAGGTCTTAACCCACAAAAACCATTTTCTAAAAAGATGGAAAATCTGCTGTGCTATTACTCATGATAATCTGATTTTTTCTTATTTTTTGGGTTAGTGATGTCCAAAATCTTATTTTAAAAACGTTCTTAGGCTTCCATGAATCTCCTTGGATTTCTGAGAAACATAACACTATTTCTTCTATGTAGTCAGCAGATCTATCATTCATTGCTGAGTGTAAATTGAGGATTGGATTGGAACAAGTTATGAATATTGAGCTAGTGTTTAGTGGCTTTGCAGAAAAATTGAGTCTTTAGGGGAGGTTTGAATGCAATCAAGATGGACATCTGTTTCACCACTAGCACAACCCAGATCCAGCAGCAGTAGCTAGAAATGCCTCTGGCTTCTAGAAGGCAAGATCCAGTGTTTGCAAAGCTGAATACCTTCAGCTAAAATGTTAAATGTGTATAGATAGAAATCTAAATAAACTTATTTTTTCATTGGAGATAGGCAACCACCCACGTGTCTATAGCCTTTCCAGGTGCCAGACTCCTTTCAAAATTATTTGCTTAAAGTTTTCTCTTCAGCTGTGAGGCCTATTTCACTCATGTTCCAGGTCTGGAAGGCTATGATTTTTGGAACAAAGTTCCCTACCTCTGCCTTTTTGGAATGCATTCTTTATTGGTTAGTGATGGGGGTTTCAGGGTATTTTTAAGGTCTGAACCCCATAAACACATGATTAAAACAGAGGACTTGGGGAAAGATCTAGACTTCTTCTGAAAGATCTTTTGCTGTTTGTTTGAATTTATGAGATGAGGCCAAGACTCTGGGTCTCAGAAGTGTATGTCATAAAACTGTAATGATAGTCCCAGTAACGTATGTCAAGTACACAGTATTTAATTGTTTTGGTTATTGCTGCAAAACACTATTTTATCGTGGCACAAACTCTGCGTGTCCATTATCAGCATCTCTTCTTTAGCACTGGCTTTATGCCACTGAAATGTGGTTGCTCTTCAAATGTTAACTACAATGTTAACGATTTTAATGGCCAATTATGCATAAAGGATACAATAAAAGATAAAGTATCACTGTGACGATGCTATTAAATATGTTGTCCTTCTGCCAGTATGCAACAGAAGATTAAATCCATCTTAAATTGAGCTTGATTTATGATGACTCCAAGGAGCTAAATAATTACTTGCATTGGAAAGTCAACTTTATAAAAAGTTGTGATATTTGGGTAGCAATAACTTACAATATTTTTCATCTCTAGTTGTGGAAGAACAGTGTGTACTTTTGGTTCGACCTACAGGCTTATCATCAGCTTTTTTACCAAGAAACCCTTCAACATTTTCAAATATGCAAGCAAGCTCAAGTAAGTTGTAAATAATGTGTTTTTCCTTCAAAAATACATGTGTTTATTCCCTTCACAAATGCATTTGTTCAGTGTAAAGACTGAAAAGAAGATAGAAAAGTTTCCAAATCTTGACAACCCACACTAAAGTAAATCTGTGTTGTGGACAATAAAAGAAGCTCTTTGGACTGTTTCCATGGAATTTCTTGATTCAAACGTTAAACGTGCATAGTTTGATTTTCAGGCTCTGCAGCCTGTTCCCAGTTTTATCTATTATATTCAGTTTACCTAAACTCCCCTTTGCTACACTGCATCATACTTGGAAACTGTCTGCTTAGCGTTAACATCAGAGATAGTATTTTTTCTAAACCATCTAATTGTCCTGTACCTTTCCTTCCATCTCCTGTGTGGGTTAGAATTGCAGATCTCATAGTACAGACCTCAGATAATGACCTCAGTAATGAAAATTGATCTTTGTCAGACCTGTTTAATTTTTATGATTGTCAGGGCATCATTATTATTTTACCATGATTGTCATTCCCCTAAATAGATGTTTAGACCCTCATTTAATGTTAAGTGGAACTGATACTTCCAGTAAAAGAGTATTCTAATTGAGCATGCACTTAGCCCACAGTGGTGCTGATGGCAGAGTAGACTGATTCCATCAGGGAAAGAAACTGCAACAGTGTGATATCATTAGAAGAACTCCGAGGAACTTTTAAAATCACTTTGTGAAACTTTCGTCTGATTTTCTTCTCTAAACCTTGTGTAGGAGTATATCCTATCCACATATTTCAATATATACTGTAACAGAGCAAAGCTACTTCACATGTCTTTGGAACAAATACCTGTAGAGAGCAGGTGAGAATAATCTCTTTATATGACATGTTACTGAGCATCTGGACATCCTTGAATTTGTCTTCTTTTCCTTCTTGGAGGTTTTATTGGGCAAATGATGGAATTTTGCATATTTGTCCAGAATTCTCATCTGAATCAGTGTTATTTGTACAGAACCTCCAAGCAGAGGCCAAGGCATGGATTCCTTCCTCTCTCCTGTCTCATACTGGATAAACTGAACTGCTACCCTATTTAGTTGTTTTCCCCTCCAGCTCTTTTTGTAGCCTGAGGCTGTGGGCAGCTGAATGTCTCCTTAAGTCTGACTGTCTCCTGCATCTGCCCAGGCCTATGTGTAGCTGGGGACCTCCTCACAGCAGATATGCAAGCTGATCATATCTAGTCTGTGTCACCATTTTCCTATGTGTTTTATTGCACGCCAAAGCTTAGCTTATGGTCCCTGATGGTTTTCATTTTGGTTTCATTTCACAGCAGTTTATACTCTTTTTGCAGTGGTTGCATGGCTGAAAATTTAAGGCCCAGGTCTTTTTTACTGATCTTATTTCCAGTGCTGGCCTGGTGGTGACAGCAGAACATCGTACAATCAGTGTTACCAGGCAATCGCAGACAGGACATACACATAGCCATTAAAGTAAATACATCAAAACGAAATATGTGAAACTGTTCCATTAGCATAACTAACAGCTGAAATGTAACATAACAAATCAACACATGTGCTGCAACATTTGGTATCATTCTCAAGCTTGCCTTTTAAGGCTGCAGAAAAATTATACTTGTTTTCATTGGAACACCATAAAGAGTCAAGCTGCAGCCAATCTACAGAGTCTGCTTATGGAAGGGATGCCTTCCCAAATTCTGCACTCACCTTTTGCACAAGAAGACAGTCACTCCAAATACTCCTAAGAGAGTGTGAATCAGATTGGCATGACACATTGTCATATATTTTACTATTTATTACAGAAAGAGGCATACAAAGACAGAGTATTCCATATGCGAGCTGCCTGCTTCCTATTAGAAACAAGAACAAACCTTGATTGCTGTGTATCTGCTACTCATTGTTTCATTTGTTAGGCATTGTTATCTCAGCTTTATGATAGATAGAGTAATAAAATGTTTTCCAAGGTATATATGCATTCACCTGGGGAAATGAAATCTGATGGATAAGAATAATGACAAGTACCGGTAATCATCCAGGAATGTACATGGTTATTCACTGTAAACATAGGCACAGGAGTGTAAAAAATTTGAAAATGAAACCAATAAAGAAATATATAATATTGGGTTTTAATTTTAAAAAAAGTTATTTAGAATTAGAAAGTTTAATATAGTTATGGGAAATACAAAATTTTAACGCTAGAATCAGTTTAGATAAAGGGAGTCCTCATCTCATTACTGTGAACTTCTAGGGTCAGATACAAGATTTATGTTAGTGGGAAGTGATGATGGAGGTTAAGGCAGTTTAGCCTCTCTGTTTAACACCAGCCAGTGCATTGCATTCTTCCATCATATGATTCTGCCAAGCAGCTGCACAAGCCCCTCGTTTAGATCAGAGCAATATCCATTCTTTTGGGCAGCAGTACAAAGCACTTGGACTTAAATCTTTCTTGCATTTCTTGCCTCACTCCAGTCATTCTGAAATTGCTTATCAAAGCCTTCTTGTCTGGGGATGAATTCACACCAGAACCCAAGGCCCATACAACCCCTGATTTGGAAAGTCATAAATGAGGCCAGAGTCTTAATCTGAATTTTTTAAGCATTTTGTAGAATCAGATTTGTGCAATCGTAAGTAATTCCAATTTGCAAACTGACCAAATTTGCAGATAAGGTTTTGGGTTCAATCCATCACATATTTATAGAATTTATAGCTGGCAGGTAGAAAAATTCTTGTGTTTTTCAATAGGAACAAAACAATGAATCAACGAAGTTTAATATGCACTTGATGTCATATGCTTCAGATTTTTGTATGAATTTGTTAACCTATAAGTTCATTTAATGTAATTTTTCCTGTTGATCCCTTAGGAGATTGACCAATATAACAGTTTCGATATTCCATTGAGATTGAGAAAACCTCAAGAATTCCATGACATGGGAGTATAAAAGGCTATGATTATTACTTTTTATAAAACGTGTCTTGCAAACTGCGTTGCCCAGCATTGAAGGCTGTGAACAGACACTTTTCCTCTTTTTTGACATGTATAGAACTCTTCTCAGTTGCTTTTCCTGCAGTCCTTGCCATTGAATCTGTGCTGATCTACAGATGCACCTCAACCCTGTGCAATGGACACAGGGATGAAAACTACTTCTAATTTCTCTCCTATCTGCAAGTGTATGTATTTACTTACTTGGTCAAGTCCCATAGCAATGGATTCTTACAAGAATTCAGGTAAAAAGATGCCAAATCCTCAGACACTGTAAATGTGCATCCTTCAAATGAAGAGGCCATAATGATTACACCACCGAGGGCCTGGTTCTTTGAGTCTGGAAAAGTGCATTCCTCTAGCTAGCTTAACCTCCTCTAAAGTTTTGCTTCATATATATTGCCAGCCCTAACTATTGGTTCTAGTGAAAAATATCTGTCTTTACTATGTTCTTGTTTTGCATGTGCAATTATACAGAACTGGGGGGAATTCTGCAGGTAGAGCAGCCTGCAAAGGCAGTCCCTAACGTGTCAATACATTACAACAGTGTTCATGTGAGCAAATTGTCAATAGCTTTTGGTCAACACTTCTTAGTCTGGGCAATTTCTGAATTGATAGGCTGATATTTTTTGCCAGCTCTAAAGAAGAGTAGCAAATATACTCAAATTAACCTATTTCATACAAAATCATAGGGGAAAGGAATTCCACCCAAGAAACTAGTGGTGTGTTTGTTTTTATTTTATTCTTAAAACTATGTTCAAATGATCACTCATTTAAGGAACCAGGTTAATTTGTGCTAAAATATTGAGGACCTCTTTTTGAAGCTTTTTACTGATTTACAGATCCCTTGTGTGATAAGTCATAACAGGTGGAGCAATGTAGTCCTAATGACAACTGAAATGGTTAACCCCTTTTTAAAAAGGCTATTTTTAAAGATACCACATCTTTAAATGTCCCTTCTAATTTGGCTAATTTTATACATTATATGTTTTGGATCAGACTTCACATGATTTAACTGAAACTTTCCTAGTGTTAGGGCTCTTCAAAATAACTTTCAACTTTTGAAATCACTGCAAATATAATTAAAGTTGTTAAATTTAAATGTACTTAGGGATTTGCTGAGAAGGGTTTAATTTAGGATAAATGTGGTCATGTTTTCAGCTAGGACTCTTCCTATGGATGTCCTCTTTGTCGTACACCTTGCACCTGTGGATCGTTATTGCACTGATAACGTGGGCCACAGTAGGCACAAACCATCTTTGTTTTCAGTGAAAATGTAGAAGTGTGGAAGGAGTGTAGAATCCTGCATACACAATAAATACAGTAATCATAACAAGAGCTAACTGGGGGATGGATGTCAGCCATCATAGCCCTATATTCCTCAGTGACCTAAGAGCAGGAGAATCTAAAGGGTGTTTCAAATTGTAAAGGTCCAAAATAATGGGGATGTACTCTATTACTGTTGCTGTTTGAAAGAGAGAGTCTAATAAATCAGCATTAATTTAAAACAAACAGAAACATAGTTATTTAATGTACTCAAACATTCTCTCCTTGTGCTTGAAATCTAAGCACACCAGTGTTTTATTACTGCTTGAACACAGAGTAAATGTATTATTTTCTTCTCTTCTCTTGCTTTGTACATCTGCTAGTTACAGCTGGATTTTAGCAACATAGGGAAATGAGAATTATCAGAATCCTGAATTCTTCATTGTCAAACCTGGGTAATAATAAATATTGAAAACGGACTTGTCAGTGCTATCCTAGAGACAAAATCTGATTTATGCTACTAATCTGGTCCCTGACTGTATGTTTGAAATATAGTTAGACTTTAACAATATGAAGAATAGAAAATATTTATATGAAATATATTTTGGCAGCATCTTTTTTTGCTTGAGTTCCTAGCTGCAGTCAGAATCATGAAGTTTTAGAAAGCTATTCTGGAATATCCTCTTCCAAGATATTCCTGGAAAAGAAGTGTTTTACTCTAAGTTTTTGATGTTCATTTTCATAGCATAGTTTATGAAGCATTTAGAATACAAGAGTTCTATGTAGGGGACTGTATGAAAAAAAAATTGAAATAAATAAAAACATTACTCTCTGCTTCAAGAATGAGCTGTCAGGGAGAAGGAAATACCCTCCAGGTTTAGCTTTCTGCTCCTTGTATATGTTGAATGGCAAACTCTGTGCTTCAGATAAGAAGCATATTGTAACTGTTGCTTTGGTAAGGGTTTAGACCTTAGTTGTGCAGTGGTATCTCCTGCACGGATCCTGTACTATGATAAGAGTCTCACCATTGTCAAAAAACTATGCAAGAGAACCTCCACACAGAATGAAATCGTATAATATTTCATTAATTTTAACCTCAGATTTACAAATTACATCTCTTAGAAGAAGTAAGATGCCTTCACTAATTGGCTCAGCACATATTCTGCAAAACAACAGTGTGACTTCATGAAGAGTGCAGTTGCTGTAATAATTGTGGTTATCTGAATCTAAGTATCAGCCAAATATATCCAAGTGAAAATTGCATTAAGCATTACTTTGTGGTCTAACCAATTTAACAAATAAGAGTAAAAATGGCAGGGGGATCCATTATGTCAATAACTGAATTTTGGACACAGTAATAATACTAGTAAAAATAAGGTAGCTGTAATTAGATATATGTTCTTAACATACAGCAGACAAATATATATTAATTCTCTCCTTCAAGGGTCTGTGACCATTGAAATGGATGACGGCTAAGAAACAGTTTTCTTCTGTTTTATTGTAGTTCCTTTATGCAACTTACATTGCTCCATCTGCCAGTATGGACATTGAACTTCATCAGAATAAGAAAAATATGATTTATCAGAAAATTGACCCGGCTTTTGAGGACCTTTTTGACCCAGCAGAAGAACATATCCTCACTATTCTGCTGGAACCATGGATGAAAATGGTGGAAGCAGACAAATACACTTACAGAAAGGTAATATCTGGATGACACCATGAAAAATTCTTATTTTAGGGAAGAAAATTGCAAGAGCATTCATATGCAACCCTATTGTATTTATACTCAGGAAGGGAGAAGTATTACAAGATGTTTTACTTACTCACTCCTTTCTATCCTGATATGTGGAAATAGGCTGAGCTTCTTGTGGAGAGCAGGCTTCTCATCTGAAAGGAAGGTCTGGGCTTCATAGACTCTTTGGCCTGTGAATTAGGGAGGAACGCATCTTGCTATGGTGAAACTTCTCTTTGCACTCAAGAAGTTTCATGTTTCTGCAATTGTACCATTGATCAGAAGTAATTTTTTAGGATGGGTCGCCCACAAACACTATATTTTTTAATGATAAGCACATAGTAAGGTGGTTTTCTAGACTGTCAGTGCAGTGATAGTAGGCATTTCTGGTGTTTAGAATTTAAGTGCAGCTACTGCTTAGCATAGAGGAAATGGGATATGGTGATTCATATATTTGCCCCAAACACTTTTCAGATTGCTGCTTTAAATAAGTAGCTCAGAAGTGTACTCAGTTCTAATCCCAGAATGCTCTGAAAGCTTGAATTGAGCATGCTCATGGAGGTCAGAGGAGATGGCTGCAATCCTGACTATGCCTTTGACAAATAAGAACAAGAAATGGTGATGACAGTGGTGGATGCTGTGGCTCTCTGTTCTTTGCAAACTTACCTACAAGTTGCTAGCCGTAGGTCAAACTCCTTCTGGGTGGCACAATATGAGAAAGCTATAAAGCTATTGGAAGGTGTCCAGAGGAGGGCTATGAAGAGGATGAAGGGTCTTGTGGGGAAGCCTGCAAGGCCTGAGGTCACTTGTTCAGCCTGGAAAGGAAGAGACTGAGGGGAGACAAAGTGGTCTACAAGCACCAAAATCTTCTCTGTGGTACCCAGTGATAGGACCCAAAGGAATGTCCTGAAGTTGTGTTAGGGGAGGTTTAGGTTGGATATTAGGAAAAGTTTCTTCACCCACTGGAACAGGCTTCCCAGGCCAAGTACCAAGCCTGACAGAGTTCAGGAAGCGCTTGGACAATGCTCTTGGGCACATGGTGTGACTCTTGGGGATGGTGCTGTGCAGGGCCAGGAGTTGGACTCAATGATCCTTGTAGGTCCCTTCTAACTCGGGATACTCTATGATTCTCTGATTCTAATTTCAAGTCTTTAACATCTCTCTCTTGGATATGGAAGGAGAAACTTACAGTGGGGAATCAGGAGTTAGAGGGCAGGAAGTTAGTTCTTTTTCTTGTTTTTCTTCCCTATGACCTTAGATGAAGCATCTCCAATTTATAGGAAATATCCTCACTTACTGCTGATACTTCTGTCAGCTTGTAATAACGTGCCTACATTTCCCCCTGCAAAATATTTTGAAATCCTTTTGCAGAAGTTTTGTAGTACAGTATATTTTTGGTTCTATATCATGCATGCATGTACGAACAACTAGATGAACAGATACCTAAAAGCAAAGTTGAGAATGGTCTTCTAAGCCTGTTAGGTGGTAGCCAGTATTAAACATTTAAGAACGGAGTATAAGAACAGAGAAGAAACACACAGCCATATTCATCACTTCACAACCAAGGAAGTTCAAGGATCAGAGGTCTTATCCACATTTTTTATTTTAATAGTCTTTGATGAGGTTTTTTCCCCCATAGGTTTCTGTAAAATGTATCTTGAGTGATACATCTTCAGCCTCACTGTAAAAGTGAGTTTCATGGTTTAGTCATGCAATAGGAGAAAAAAATGCATATCTTGATTTGTTTGCAAACCCCTCCCTGATAATTTCACCTGGTGCCCTAGTTTTGTATGTCATAAGGAACAAGTGAACAATTGTTATCTTGTCCTATTCTCAATGTTGTTATGTTTTTACAAGTTTCTGTTGTATCCCACTTCAATTAGATCTCCTTGAAACTCAAGAATCCTAGACACTTTGACGTCTCCTCCAATAGAAGGTGTTCCATACCTTTGTTGCACTTACTGCCCCATCTGTATGTGTTATTTTACATTCTTTTGATGAGATGCAAGCAGTACTCAAGGTCTGGATGCGCTAATGATTATCCAGTGGCAGAACCATGTTTTCTGTTGTGCTCTTTTTTCCGTTCCTAGTTGTTCCTGTCATTCTAATTGCCTTTTGACTCCTGGTGAACTTTGAGTGGATGTGCAAAATGTAAGCTAATAGCCATCTGCAATGATTCCAAGATTTCCTTCCCAAGTAATAACTACTAATGGAAAGCTCTAATTTGGAGCTCACTGGAATGACTTAATGTTTATTATCGTTGAATTCAGCTGGCCTTTTATCATGCAGATGCTAAAGTGTCCTGATATCCTGCAGCTTTTCACAGTCAATTTAATTTTTTGCTCTGTGGAATCATTTTGCAAACTTTGTTGTCTCCTCACTCACCTCCTTTTCCAGATAGTTTCTGAATGTTTAAAAAACAACCTCAGTGCAGATCCCTGGGAGACTCCAATAGGAACCCCACCCCATAATGAAAGTTATTTATTTCTTTGGTTTTGATTTTCTACCTTCTAATTAATTCACGAGGGGACTTTCCCTCTCATCCTGTGATAACATAATATTCTTTAGAAACTTTGAAAGTTTGAAAAACTTAGTAAAATGAAATATACTAATCCAAACACATCTGTAAAATATTTTCTTTGCTTTTCAACATCTTTTCTAACCTTTCAGATAAATTACTTTTTCTAAACTATTTCAGCTATAATTCTTTATGATCTGCAGTGCACTTTGGAATTGATTGATACTTTTCATCAACCTGAAATTTTATTTACTTTCTATCAGACTAGTTTTAGTGTCTTGTAACTGTGTGTTTTCTGTGCATACTATCAATAAGAGTTGTCTAGGGTCTATTGCCGGTCCTCACTGAGTCAAGTCATCAGCACAGCCGAGGGTTTTTATACATTGTTTTTGCATAAAAAGGAGTCTGCTTTTGAGCTCTCTGAATACTGTGTTTTCACTGCTTCTAGCCATGGAAAGATTCCTCTAAAGTAAGAATTGAAGAGATATACTTTTCCTTTCACTTAATATATGTGGCAGTTTACATCTCCTTGAGTTAACCACAGGATAATCTATTGCCCTTTCAGTTTAGAGGATGCGTTGCTTTGTGAGTGTAGTTACGTGCAGACTTCTCAGTGCTCTAATAACACAAGCATCTTAATCAGAGCACGAAAAAAACAACTAAATCCTTTTGACTGCACAATACATGTGTTTGTGAAGAGTTATAATACACAGACATAAAACGACCTGTTCTAGGAGGCACTAGAGTCTCTTTGTACTAGATGCAGGCTGATA
This sequence comes from Lycocorax pyrrhopterus obiensis, assembly GCA_014706295.1. Lineage (NCBI taxonomy): Eukaryota > Metazoa > Chordata > Aves > Passeriformes > Paradisaeidae > Lycocorax > Lycocorax pyrrhopterus. Next base: position 131,224,351 of record JACSVZ010000002.1, on the reverse strand, counting down.
CTTAGGCACACTCCTTCCCAAGCACAAATACAACGTCTGCTTTGTATTTTGTTCAGTCCGTGGCTCTACTCTTCCACTTTGTTCTACTCTATAGCAGGACATACTTGGCCCATAATGAAACAAGATATTTTATTAAGAATTAGGTGAGTCCAAAATTGTTTATCTGGGACATGTTCAGTATATATACCTACGTTTTTTCTTTAAATGAAACATGAAATTAGGAAGGTTTCTTTTTACTGTTGACTCTGATCCTGCCTCTATCTGCTTTCTCTTTAAACTTTATGAAAAATGTTCTGAATTATTTTAGTATTTACTTTTAAACTATGTTTTCTTTTAAGGGAAAGAATAGCCCAAAGTACTTTATAACAATGGAATAAAGTTACATTGAGCCTGAAGACATTCAGATAACACAGTGATTAGTGTGGTATTCACATTTAGATGAAAGTATCATGAATGTTAATCTAAACATTCTCTTCTCTCTCTGGCACATAAACTCTTGTATAAGATAATCACAGCTTTCTAATATTTGTAATGGGCATGCAGATCAGTATAAGGCATTGGCTCGATTTTGCTAAATATCCTAAAATCTGCATTCAAATGGTTTAGTCAGCCAGGAGGGTCACCAAATATCTCTTGCAGTTACTGATTGTTTGTACATAACATGAAGAACTGCGCTAGTTACATACATACAGCTTCTAATTAAGTTAAAAAATACCAGTACTTCATGAATTCAAATCACACACAGTTAATTATTTAAGGAAGGGGACAAGCCTGAAAGTCGGAAAGCTTTCACCTTTATTTTTTAGATATTTTAACATCTTTCTCATCTTAAATTTCTGTTTCTCCAAATCTGTGGCACTCTGTCTTTTTGACATTTCCCATTGAGAGTCCTAGTTTTAAGAACTGCTTTTCTGCTTCTCAGTGGCACTTTGACATACAATTTGCTGGTATAGGCAATCAGGTACGTCTGACCCAATATACACAATATAATATATACACAATATATTATGTACACAATAAAATTTAGCAATTTTTTGAATTCAAAGTTATTTGCTTAAAGATAGAGTTAGGTTATTCAGTGGTATTCTGTAGAAATCTGCATCTTATCCTACACAGATGGGAAAAGTTTGTTCTACCAGGGCTTTTGATAGAATTGTTTGTCCCAAGAATGTGACTTCTTGTCTCTTCTAAACATCAGTCTCATTACTGGCAAATGTATTCTTTTCTATCCACTGTCACTGGCAAAGTGCCCATGTGGTTCTCCATCTTCCTATAATGTGTACTGTAGGAGTGATATAAGATATTATTTTTATTAGGTGGAGTTGGTGGAAGAAACTCAACAGCTGGACTCCGTGTACTTTAGAAAGCTCCAGGCTTTGCATCAAGTGAGTAGTTCCAAGAAGGATGAGGTAAGACAAGTACCTACTAACAAAAATAAACCCTTTCTCTATCAGAGAGGGCTCACACTTCAAGTATCAGCAATGAAAGACTAACCAGATGCTAGTTTGGAAAAGCAAATAGTCTGATTTCTACCATTCATTTTGGGGACTGATTGACAGCCATTGTGTTAATTAGATATACAGGTCTTCTGTCAGTTCCATCAACATCAGACCTAAAGTCTGTGGAATCTATTTTGGGCCCCTACTCTTTAGTAAATACCTCCGTTTCAAGTGAATTACAGGTATATATTGGATTATTTGATTATGGAACCTTCACACACTGATATGTTTAAAGCAAATAAAAAAGTAAAGCTTACTAGGAGCTGGAGCCTTAACTCAATTTATTTTCTCAGCAATCAAAAAGCTATTTTACAGAGATAGGTTATCTAATGCAAGAATTATTAGACTGAACAAAATACAGAGGTGAAAAAAACAGTTATGCAAGCAAAATAATTTCTCCCCTCAGAGTACTGTTGCTGACACTGGGGCTCTCAAAGAAGATCAGCACTTGCATCAAGTTCCCAAAGAATTGGCAGGTCCTAATCTATCTGACCTGATCCATGACAAAGAGAAGTTAGAACAGTTCCGGGCTTTTCTTAATGAGCATTCTGCTAGGTACGTTTCTTCATTATTATTATTTTACCTGTTTCTACGGTCAGAAGAAATGTTTTCTGAGGATCTTGGCTATCTAAATGTTGTCAGATTTTAGTATTTTTAAAAATGTGTTTGCATATTAATGAAATACACACGCTCATTGTTCATACAACTGAATTGTCTTAACATGTTTGGGGTAAAAATTCTCCTGTCAAAACATACTGGTATTACAGTTCTGCTTTCAGTTTCTGCTTTGGTTAGTGGCAAACCCCTGAGTAGAACAATTAGCCTATAATGAGTAAAATTTTCTCTTTTTTAGTACAGATTCAACTTAGTACATTTTAAAAATTAAAGCTGGTTATTATAAAAATGTACAAATAGAAAACAGGCATGTTATTCTCACAGTGTGACAGCAACCACAGTTTTGTGTTTGCTGAACAGATTTAAATACTACCTTGTAGCAGATACAGTCTTAGGCAGGGTCTTTGAAAAAGTGAGCCTGTTGGTTTTAAAAGTAAGATCTAAACAGAAGCTGACACTTTTTTTTTTGTCTTTAAATTGTCACTTCCTTCTTTTAATCGAGGTTCCCATGAGTTGATGCTTTGCATGTTGGCTATTACTTCTAGTCAAGCACTGCTATAGCTTTACTTTGGATATTGGTCAGCTTTTTCAAAAGTGCCCGGAAAGGGCATCTGGCACAAAACTCCTCTGGCCAAGACTCAGTGTCATCACTTCTGCTTTTTGTCACATTGTTCCCTTTGTAGTCAGAGAGAGAAATACACACTTCTGGACACAATAGTCAAAATTCTGAAGGTAACATCTAAAACATATTTGGATGAATTATTCCTAAGATGGTTATTTCTTCTTAGTGACTACAAAAGGGCTGCAGATAATGAGTTCAGATGGATATTCTTATGCTGTAGGTGCTTATAGTCAGGTGACTTCTGAGTTAGTTGTCTAGAGCAGTGGTCTCCAAACATTTTTGCTTGCGTGTCTCATCAGTAAAAACTTTTTGAGCATGGAACCCTAGTATATATATATATATATATAATTTTTTATACATTATATACATGTGCTACTAAAGTTTTAATATTTTCTTCCTGCCCATCAACAAATGGTTTTGCACACCCTCTTCACACATCGCAGCTGGGAGACCACTAGTCTTGCGTTCCTCTCTAACTGGGGAAATGGTAGGAATCAGCAGATAACAGGTCCTGGACAAGTATGCTGAATTGTGTCTGGTATTTCGTGCTTCTTTGTTAGTCACAGACAAGTCCCATCTTAAGTGGTGGAGCCAGGCAGAGAAATGTTTAATTTGTGGAGCATTTTTTTTCTTTTTTGTAAAAATTCATAATGAAGAAAAATATTTGAAAAAGTCTCACAGAAGTGTTTTAGGGCTGGGTTCAGACTAGTTACTCTGGAGTCCACCGGGCATGCTACAATGAAGGTGCTTAATGGTACTATAAGCTGAAGGGATCCTAGAACTAATGTAGTCTGGACAATTTCAGAAAAAAACAACAAATATGTAATTTGCCTTTTCATCAAAACTTATTATTCTGATAATGTCCAATTGTAAGTGATCCAAGTTTCAAGAAGGAAAGGCTGCTGAGTACCTGCGCACAAATTCTGGTAAGAAACTAAACAAAGCTCCATTAATTTAACTCTATCATTAATTTAACTCTGTTAAATATATAGGATATATTCATGCAATTGCAGGACAATTTGTGTTACTTTGAGTTAGTGAATTACACTTACTAGTCTCGCCAGGCTAATTGACTATGGATGTCCTCCTGATTCAGTATGCCAGGATAAGTCACCACTAAAAGGTTTATCTAACACACTTGAAGATTATATATTTTGCTTTTTAAATACGATGTACATATTTGGTCGGTTGTCATAGGTAGATGCCAAGGAGTTACTCCATAAACCACAGTAACTTGGATCACTTGCATTTGGGTGAACTTAGTCATGTTATGATGAACTAGCAAATGAAAGAATTTTAGTCTCAATAGAATTTAGGTCTGCAAGGGTCTCAAAAGATTTTTGAAAGGAGAACATCTGTTCTTAAATCAGTCAGATGCTTTTGAACGTTTTACTCATAGATTAATGTTTTGAAAAAGCCAGTTATTAACTGAATGGAAAACTGAAACAGATTTGTCTGAATTCAATGTTTCAAACTTCCTGCTGCAAATACAGCGAATGTACTCACTAAAATGCTCACAGAACTTCAGCTAATAAGATACTGTCGGAAAACAGTCATATATAAATTAAAAACTGAAAATTGTAGATATGTCATTTATTCTGTCATCTGGTTTAGAGAACAAAACCATTCTATGATTCTATGAAAACAAATTTACAGTGTATACTCAGATATTATGAACAAAATATAGATTGTGAATTGCATCATTGGAATGATTTGTCACTGACTATGACTAATTAAATAAGCAGTAGAATTGGTAATTTATGAGAAAGCAGCCCACAAAAAGCCCTAGAAACAAATTTTACCATTAATTATCTGCTTAACTACAGACTGACTTAAACTCTAGCACTTCACAAGGGGCAGGAAGGGGGTGATTTCTTGGGCTGTTGTTCCCAGGTGTCATCCCTGCTCCTTTCTCAGGCAATATAACAAGGAGGCAGAGCAGGAGGCGTCAACTCATCTCTCAGTGGCTCGCAGCCTCAGTACTGATTCAAATTCTCATCTGTTTCATTTTTCATTCTCTCTGTGAGCTCTGCACTATGGTTCTGGTTCACAGTCCCTGCTGGATTTAGCAGTGGCATATTGAGGAAGTTACTCCTTCAGGGTACCCCAGATGGCATCCTAAGTGAAATCTCTAAGATGTGTATTTGCTCTGCCTGTTCAGCAAGTGCCATGGTCTCAGCAGATGGTACTAGCAGAGAAAAAATGACATAAAATTTGACCCGGTATTTAGGTTTTGAATACTTTGGTGGATTGTGGTTAAACTAATAACTCCCTAGAATGTTGATGAAATTAACTCAATATTGAAATAACATTCTGTTTAAATTTGTCTGTAGCATGGATCTCATGTGCTGGCTAGATATTGAAGAGTTTAAAAAGATGCTGCACAAGGATAAAGAAAAAAGTGATGAAAAATCTAAGGACATTAAAAACAAGTACTTAAACAACAAGTACTTCTTTGGACCCAACAGCCCAGCTACCAGAGAACAACAAGAAAAGGTAGCAGTTACAGAACCATTCATAAAGAACAATCAGTGTGAATGTGACTGAGATAAAAACCAACAAGTGGGTTTGCTCCAGCTTTTCCCCAAGCTCTCTCCTCAAATCTTACCTATATTTTTGGCCAGAAATCTGGTTTTGTTGTGGTTGTATAGGTCCCTTCCTTCCTGTTCAGGCTTATCTTCCCTACCACTTACAGAACATCTTTCTTAAACTGTGATCTGTAGCCATGGCCAGAGCATGCACAAGGCAGCTCAGAAAAAGTGTAAAAATTACTTTCAGGCACAGTGACTTGTTCCAGCTTTCTATTTTAGTATGTCAGTAAAGCCACAGACAGCAAGTCTGAGCTGTGGTACTCTGATATATCTTGATACTTAGGCAATTTACTTGGTCAAGCTGGGGTATTATTTGCCAGAGTCTGTATCCTATTATAGGTAGGGACAAATGTAATCTGTTCCCTTTTATGAAAAGTACATGTGAGCCTTGGGTAAGCATGCATTAAGTGCTTTGCTTACAGTTAAGCTCATGCTTTGCTAAATCAAGGATGTAGAGAGATAAAGGACTTTTGGTATACACAAAAGTTTATGTCATGTGTTATTGTATTTGGATTGCTTAGCTAATGCATTCAGGTGGAGGAAGGAGACAAAGCCTTCATGATCAACTTTCGGCAGCGGTTCTGCTAGAAGTTCAGCAATGCGTCCAGAAGAGATTAGAAGAACAATGGCTGCCATTGTTCCTGGCAGGTGAACAACATGAGGCAGAAGGACAAGCAAAGGTAATTTTTTGACAACGGCAACACATACAGGCATTGTTTTTTGTTTGGCTCATAATTTACCATTGGGATAAAAAGGTTCAGAGGAAAAGCAGCCCACATCTTACTTTCAGTTTACATTGAAAGTATGTACAGGTTGAAACATTTATCTTGATAAGTTCATCTGAAGGCTTAATTTAGCTGACAGTATTACTGTTAGATCCTAAATCTGAAGGGGCTGGTGTCCAGGCTGCCAGGAGAGTGAACAAATCTTTGCTGTAGTGCTACACTCTCCCTATGCCATTTTGCTTTGGCCATACAGTTGCACACTGAAGAAATACTGCTTTGTGTGAAGGATTTGCCCAAGGGGACCAGAACACAAGCAGAGGATGCCATAATTAAAGAATTATGCTCTTATGCTGTCCACATTCTCCCATCTGGAGCTGCAGTGCCTGTAGAAACGACTTCAGGACTTGTGAAATTCTGCTGAGTAGGGAGGTTAACTGCTACAAGCCTTGTTCCAATTGGTTATTTCAGAAAGTTGCCAAAAAGCTGGGAGTGAGGAGCCTTTCACTCCTGCTGGTTCATTAGAAAGACTGAGGAATGGGCAGAGCTAACATCTGCCTTTTATGAGTGCCTGTGTGGCTGTGATCCACGTAAGGGAATCATCCTGCTGGTGACCGATGCAAAGACTTGGTGTTTTGCACTTCCACAACAGCTCTGACATGTGAATGTCATAGCAGAAGGAAACTTCACAGTTCCACCAAGCAGACACATATGCAACTGCATTGATTCATAAAACTAATTTTGTCATCTTTATAACATCAAGAAGGTTGTCAGAAGTGTTGTCAGAAGTGCATATAAATGGAATCCTATTGATTCAGAGCACTAAGGAATATGAAAGGTATAGGTTCTGATAAGAGAAATTGTAATTTTAATAATGATTATGTTAATTCAGTAAAAAAATCCTAACCCTCTGCCGTTTTTAGCTGAACTCTCCTCCTTTACAAGCCCTGGCACAAGACCAAGCAATAACACTAAGATGCTTCCAGGTCTGGAAGCTAACTCATGCCTCTTTTTGCACCTGCTGCACTGTGTTGGCAGGGAGATTAGCCCAAGTAGTTTAGAAAATGCTGTATTCCAACTCAAACAGTTTACAGGAAATATATACTTCTAATGAGCTTTTAGTCTTTTCCTAACTCCATTTATGTCCGATTGCTAGTCTCTCTTTCTTATTGAAAAGTCTGAGGATGAAAAGATTCTTTGAAGAAAGTATTTTAGAAGAAGTGAAACCAGATGACATTCTCCACTGGCTTCATATTTCACAGTGACGAAACAGTGTGGGCATGCTATGTGGTCCTTATTCAGGAAACCTGCCCTTTGTTTGAGGTGAAATTTGCTACAAAGAAGGTGCAGGACCAAGTCTGCATTTCTGATACAGCTGTACAAAGGAACTAAAAACATCTCATACTAAAAAAAAATCAAACCCAACATTTATTCCTCACATAAGTGGTCCCTCAGAACGTTATGGATAAAGTAAACCAGTTTACTGAGCACACAGTTTGACTGCTATTGCCTCTTGTCTTCTCTAATTCCCCAGTCTTAATGAGCAGGTGCTCATTTATAGCTGAAGAAGGGACAGCATTCTGTGCAGGTCCACAACAAGTTTCAGACATAAAATCCATAAGAAGACATATGAACTATTCCACCACTGGAATCTTAATCATTAGAAGGCTGAACCAGAAGAAGAATATTTTAAAAATAAAATGATAATCTTCTGTTCAATTATAGATAAGGGACATAACTGAAGATCTTTCACGCAAAGACCAGCAAAAGACAACCGGGATGTGGAAGGCAAGTGAAATTTACTGTGTCTCTTGTGTCTGCAGTTTCACAGTCTTTTTCATTTGGACCTTGTACATTCTTCACAATTTCCCTGTTGACAGTCTGAGGCCCAAATGTAATGTTGAAAGCAATCATGATTGTACTGGTTACAGTGGACTGATTACTTACATTACTCCTGAATTTAGCTCCCTGCTGGATGTTCATGGTAAATTTCTCTCCCTTTCTGTCTGGAGAGGTCATACTTGAAAATAAAGGTCTCTTGTCCTGGGCTTTGGAGCACTATTAACACTCTTCAAACTAATATTGTATCTCTAATTCACATTTATCTGTATTTTGCATGCAGTGGACTTATTTGGACAAGCTGTTCATTCCAGCATCTGGTAGTTTATTTATTATTGCAAGTGGATTACGTGCAGACACAAAAGGGAATGTGAAGTATGCAGCGGAGTGGGCAGGTTTAATCATATCTCACAGTATCTGTTTCGTTTAGAATTGTATTTTAATCTCACAGCACTGAGATAATATCAAATTTAGACTTTTTAAACCTTTGTAATAATACATTTCATCAGATGTTTGCCAGTTTTTTCCTCTTGAAGAACAGTGAACTTTTTGTGATTGCCAACATACAAGTTGTGTACATTTGTTCAGCTGAACTTTTATTGTCTGTTGAAATCAAACTAAAGACCCGGTCACCAATTATCCATGCAAACCATCAGCACAAAAGGGATCCAAAGTGCATGTGGGTTCTGTTAACTGAGTTTTCCCTTCGTCTGTTTGTCAGGAAGATGGTTGTTTTCCGTGTTCTGCTTCAAGGTTGTTGACCCATAAAGTAAGCAGTGTTTATATACTGGTATAGAGATGGAAGCAACATTTTGTTCTTCCCTTCATGAATATGCCCTAGAAATAATTTTTCCCAAAAGTTCCCTAAATCCTGGTCACAGGGAATAGAACATGTTTGGAGAATTGGAGAAGGGCTGAGAAGATCTGATGTTACTGCCTAAACTGAGCTGACTTTATTTTAACCAAAGGACCCTCTCGACAGCCACCACCCTCCTTTTTGCCAGGGTAGGTTCTCACCCCGGCAGGCTCTGCAACAGGACATTGAGCATAAATCCTGTTTTTAAGATAAGCTGCAGAAACCCTTTCAGCTTAGGATCGGGTTAGATTTCCAGGACTGTTGGCAACAACTAGAAATGTTTCTGACCCATGCTCACCACTGAACAGCACTCCACCCCGCCAGGACTTCAAGAGTTTTAAACCACTTTTAGAAGATGGTTTTCATTCATTCATCTGATAACAAAAGGGGGTTGTTTGGCTTGCTCCTCAGCAACAGCACGAGAACTGTTTGTTCAGGAAGGCAGGCCAGCATGCACTTCAGTTCAAACAAACTGTCCCTGCATAAGCCATCTTTCTTTCTCCACCCTTTCCTGGCTGCCTACTGTTCTGTGCTTGGCAGCATGAGGATTTCCAAAATGTCTCAATGACTTTAAATTTTATTTTACTATTGGTAGCTTTATTTCACAGAGAGCAAACTCTCTGGCTTCTGTTGGTGATCACGGCAACATATTTCAAACCTCATTTTGGTGGTGAGATCCCTGTCAGAAGCATTTTACAACTTTAAGCTATGTGGTTTGTGTGTTCCTTTTTCTTTGTTGTTTGTTTGCATAAAACTCAAACTGTTCTCTAGAAAAGTAGCCCATTTTCATAATCAATAACAATAGCTGTTTCTATACTTTGTAGTCATATGGTCTAAATCATTGTCAGTCATTTCCTCTCCCATCACATCTTCCAAAAAATGTTCCCCAAACCAAACTGGGAAAAAAAAGGAAAGGAAGAAATGAAACCTTGCCACATTTTATTGTATCCATGTCATAAATTCATAAACTACTGAAAGTTAGGGTCAGTGCAAAGATAAGAATCAGACAGTTTACACTAACTAATGCCTTTGTTATTGCTTTTTGAAACAAAGTTTATTTGGTGCATCTATTTCTTCTTTTGACAGCATGTGGACAATAAGAGCGTTTCTTCATCTAGTGAAATAATTGCTTTCCGCAAAGCACTGTTGGATCCAGTGACAGGAAATCTGTTTCAACGTTTTGTGTCACTGAAAGGAGACCTGCTGGGGAATGGAGTGCTCTTTTGGCAAGAGGTGCAAAAGTATAAGGTATGGTGGTAAAACGGAGCAAAGGGAATAGTATTCAATTTGCCAGCAAATGCATCCATTCTTGCATATTAGGAGAATTTTAATGAAAATATCTACAGGCATTCTGTTGTTCATAGTAAAGCCTCTTTCACTGCTTAAAGTGTTTTCTTCTTCAATGAAAATTCCCACTTCTTAAGGGTAGCTATTTTTGACTCAAATGCATTATCCCTGTATTTCTTTATGCTTCTTCAAACTGTAACATTCTTCTGAGTCTCTAAAGGAGCACCGCTAACTCACTAATGCCCAGAGTTTGGTATACATCTGTTGAGCAGTAGAAATATGCAAGCATTAAAATGTTCATTCTGTCTTTATAGCTGCTATCTGAATTTGGTAATTTCTCAAAAATTAGAGATAACTTTTAAATTCAGTCAAATCTACAGATGTAAAGATGGTATCCACCCAAAAAACCTGTATGTACAATGCAGACCCCAGCTCCCTTGCATTTTGTAGAATCAAATTTGACTTGAGCTAAGCTTGGAACCAAAGTGAAATGTGATGGGAAAGGTCAGGAGGGATTACCTCTCTCCCAAATACATGTAGTTTTGTGAAATCGCTGCTCTGTGGGTTGAAACACAATGGAAAACCTCTAGAGTGAAACTTTAAAGCAGACTGCAGCCTCCTAGGAGCACCCTGGACTGAATGCAGGGACACCACAGATCTTTCATGTGTTCCTCATTCCTTTTGCCTCTGGGATATTCCTGATGCAAAAGGGCTACCAGAGTGCAGAACCTCTCCTGGGCTCCTGAACATAGCCCATGTGGACATGGCAGGCAGGGAGCGTGAGATTAGCTAACATGCTCAGAAATTGGGCTATGAACACAGCTGATGTTGCAGTAGCACTTGGAGAGCTCTGCAGGCGTGTAGGTGTATTTTCACTGTTTAATTTTATGAATTTGAATTTGGTGTCTGCTTTCGAAGGTGAAGCTCCTCTGTTTCCAGGGGACAATCTCTTCTTCCTCACAAAGGCTCTGATCCCCAGGCAAGGAATCACTGTCTGAAATGCTCTCCTGGGTTGCTGCTGTCGCTCTCGTGGTTACAGAGTGACTAGCTTAGATTAAAACTCTGGTATGAAGGCACCTGGTGTTCCACGACATAAATCCTTTTCTAGATAGTTGAAGTTTTTTTGAGACTTGTGACTCTTCATTGCTACGTTATGGAGGACATGGAAACCTTCTGCAATTTAATGTGGAGTGTAGGTTAAACTCTTTTCTTTGTAGAACTGCTCTCTGAAGAAAGCCTTTATTGTTTTTTGTCCCACCCCCTTTCCTGCATTTATGTTAATTTTGTCTTGTTATCAAGAAAAAGTACAATCTGACCATATTTTTCCATGCATGCGATTTGTCATGGCTGGCAGTTGATGCTCTTTGTAGAAGCAAAGGGCTGGAGTAGTAGGAGTGCTGTGGGTCAGGCTGAACTGCAGGAATATTGCCAAAGGCGTGGGCAGCACTTTGCACAGTGCATATTTGTATTGTCTGAGCCCTATCATGCCATCAGTTTAGACAGAACTCCCTTTAAGAGTCAATGACTGCATCACTCCCCATAACCCATCAGGCTGGCGGCACATCTTGGGACAATCCAAAACCAAGATTTTTTTTTTTAAACAAATATGAAGAAACATAACTCTGTGGATCATTTCCATCTGTTCTTGGTCTCATCTCTCTTCATATCATATGGCTTGTTTGTCTTCCCTCTTACTACAGCTCTTTGCCTTCTATGCTAGATGAGCGAAGAAAGCCATAATATATATTCTTAGGATATATTGAATATGTTTTTGCATTGCCTTACTTTCTTTATTATAGTTGTTATCATTCTTTTTTTTCCTTTCCAAAACTAAAAGTATTCATAATAAAGCAAGCCAACTCTTTCACATATCACATTTCTGGTTAAAAGCCATGGTTTTAATTTCTTTGCAAAGTAAGTATATAGCCTTCTATACCAAAACTAAATTCAGATTCTTCATTTAAAGAGCTCTCTTCCTGAAAACTCTAGAGTGATCATTGTGTCTCTAAGATATTTGTGATAGTCTCCTCATGTTATATAAATTTCTTCATATAGATGGATAGAGGGAAATTTCATGTTTCAAAGTGTTGGAAGGACACTCTTTGAATTATTTTTCCTTCATGTCAAAGTCTAATGCTGGCATTCTCAGGATGTCAAAACGCAGTAATAACAGTTTTTACGAGAACAATAGGATCACATTAAAAAGTAGAAAAGCCCAGTGTTCCTCTGACATCTCACTCCTGTAAGTTCAGGTTTGTTTTTTATTCTATAGTGCACAGAGTTATTTCAAACCCTGAGGTTTTGGGAAACTAAAAAATCTTAATGAATGGTGAAAGTAGAAGATTTCAATAAATGGAAGATTGTAGTGGTAGCTGAAATTGTCCCCTCTTGTGACAACACTCCTAGTTAGACTATCTTGTACCCTCTAAATATTTCCCCTCTTTTGTTGGAACACTTAAAACATTTCTTTATCTTTTAGTTACCACGGCTATGCAAGTCATAGCAGGCTCATTGTGAAAATCAGTGCATTTCACACTTGTAGATGGGCTTCTCTTTTCAGAAATGTCTCCTATTTGCCAGTAATGTACTTAAAAACTAAGCTGTTCCATCAGAACATGCAGGCAGAGATTAACACCTAAAAGCAATGGTTTCTATGTATCTGCATTTGCAAACCAGAACCCCCATTCATGTCTTAAGTATGGTTTTGACCATGCACATTTACCAAAAGAATTTTGCCCTGCATACTGAAGGAATTTATTGTATAATTATTTTTGTATGACTATTGCTCTTTGATCACTGGCCCCCTGTAAAGGTTCTTGCGTGCGTCTCTCTCCATTGACTGAAATGCTATTTTTCATCTTTCAGGACTTGTGCCATTCTCATTGTGCTGATGCCATAGTTCAGAAAAAGATCACAGCTATTATTGACTGCTTTATAAATTCTGCCATACCCCCAGCTTTGCAGATTGATATCCCACCTGAACAAGCAAAGAAGATTGTGGAGCGCAGGAAAGAACTGGGACCTTACATTTTTAGAGAGGCACAGGTAAGAAGCTGGGCGAATCTCGACCTGTGTAACAGGTGTGGCTAGAGACTGCGTGCCTGATTTTAAGAACAGTCTTCATTGCTTATGTGACAGTTAGGACTCCACACATAAGCCTGGGCTTGAAGGAGAAAACTATAGTCATATATTTCAATGAGACTGGTGGAGATGAAAGAGGCTTTGGATATATACTGCTCAATAAAGAAAATCTCTGACAGGTAGCCGATCCTTGAAAGGTGTTATCCAGGTCTGTGTTAGGAATTCTGGCGGTAGAAATGAATTCTGTCTATGTTCTTAATTGCTTGTTCTTTACCACTTGGGTAATGTCAGAGAAGTAATTTGTAGTTAGAAAGTTTGTGGGTTTCATGTTTTAGGAAAAATGCAGGTATGAGTAAAGCATAAAGACAGCTTAACTTGCCAAATGTCTTTCCCTTCTTTATACAGAGTGTGTATTAAATGGCTGTAGACAATTTTCTCTCTGATCTTTCTATTAATCAGGTTGAATAACAATTTTTGAACGTTTACTACAGACTTACTATTTTCTTATCCCTCGATACTGCCTTATCTTCTAAGTCCAAGAAAAGTAGTTGTTCTTCTTTTCCTATAAAATTGCCACCGACACCTTTAGACATCAACTGTGAGTCCATAAAGTGTTTGGAGGACAAAAGATGAATGATTTGTCAGAGAAAGGAGTTCATATAGGTCCTAAGAGAAAGAGAAGTCTCATTTCAGCCTGTGTAAAACTCAGTGAACTCCAGAAATGTGGCACAAAACCAAAGGAAGAACTAGGCCAAAATGATGTGACTGGAACCCGACAGTGACTCACATGTCACTTTCAAGCCCATTGAGCCAGAAGCAGTGAGGTGCTGAGCATGCTTGGCTCCTTTGAAGCCAAGTTTCTCAATGCAAATCAAACATCTAAATAAATTGAAAAATGTGAGCCTTAGTACGTGCAGCAGCAGAATTCACTGAGCCCCTCTGTTTGCTTTTCTAAAATTGTTTTTCTTATTCTAGTTCAAAAACGACCCTGTGAGAGATTATATCATTTAAAAATTATCCAAGATTTGCTCATAGATCTGTAATGTGGTTTAAGATCCTTTCCAGAGGCAAAAAAGTATTTCCTTTCTCTTAAGGAGGGAGAAAAAGCCCTCTCCCTAATGAACTGAATATTTGAAATATTTGAGCAGAACAGTGGTGCAAAAGCAATTCTACTGGTGTATATTTTATCAAGAATACTTGTAAAAAATGATGGATGTTTTCATTAATGCAAACAATTGTTTAGGGAAATATAAAAAAAGAAAGTGCCTTTTAACTGTGTTTTAGGAAGATTTCTCACCAGTAATAAACACACTGATGAAAAGCATGTGCCGAGCAAAGCTGGGCTGAAATGTCAGGACAGAGTACGTGGGAGGAACAAGGCTGTGTGTTCAAAAAAAATAGTTATCTCATTCTGGATTTTATTTTACAGTCAACTGTTTCCTTAATACGGTCAAGATTGACTTTATTTTCTTCCTGCGCAGATGAGTATTTTAGCTCTTCTGTTTAAATTTTGGCCAGAATTTTGTAAGTTCCAAAGCAATACGGACAGTGACAAAATTCTAGTTGCCTTGGAGAAAAAAAAGGAAGGGAAGATGCAAAAGAAGGAAGGGATAACAGCAAAGGTAAGGCTCATAAAGTTTCAGGTGACTGCTGATGCACTGAATAACATGAGCAAAGATTCATAAATTAAAATATCCCTTTCTCAGCCTGATCCAAAGCTACCAAATCTTCTTGTTACATTTCAAGCTTTACATGCAACCCAGTCCTAAGGTGATTAGTTCCCAATTCTGCCAATGCATATACATATGTTTAACTTGAAGCAGATGAGTCAGTGGAATACTCCTTTCATTAACCAGAGGAAAAAAATGTATTTTAGTCACCTTTTGTGCCAAGAGAAAGGCAGAAAAGAAGACTGAATTAAGAAAAATAAATCTGTGTACAATCCATGTGTACGTGGGCTACTGCAGACCTGTTTATTAGAATTTACGTTCTGGGTCACAACTGAAATCAAACCAAACCCAAACCAAAACTGATTTCATATCTATTTTCCAGAAGGACTGTTTGAAAATCCTGCACGTTATTTTAAAAAAAAATTATATAGTAATTGCTTTGCATAATCTTTGCCTTTTCTTGAATATTTCTCAGCTTTGAAAGTGAAATTGTTAGACTGTTCATAGCGAGTTTCCAGGCAGTTCCAGCGCATTAATAGAACTGTGACCTCGACAGTGGAATGCTTGTTTGTAAAATTGTTTTTCTTGGATTTTTTAAATTAAAATAGAATGGATTTCTTTTTCTATTGATTATAGGCTTTGAAAAAGTTTATTTTTTTTTAAATACAATTGTTTGGCGAGCTTTGAGGAGAGAACATTCTTTTAAGGGCAGAGAAATTATTGGACTTGCAAACTATAATAAGTAGCATTACAAAGACCTTTACATATTTTAAATATCATGTACATGTGTTGAGATGTTACATAAGACAAGAACCACACAGGCATCTGGACAGATAAAGTCATAGGCCCATAAGAACATGTATGCACTGTTATCCTCTTTTAGGCACGTGAAAGCTGATGGCCAGTGAAGCGTTACTCAAGGCCACACACCAATGTCAAGGGAAGTCTAAAATCCAAGAACTCATGTTCCTTTCTCCAAAGCTCATTGTCTCCATATACATATGTCTGCCAAGGCCATTGGCAATACTTACAGTGCAAAAATGCAGTATTTCAAAGTAATGCACTTTTGCGTTTTCACAGACTTACTTTCCATCTGTTTGTTGCCTGTCTATGAGATTTCTGATAAAGATCAAGGAATAAAGATAAAATCTTGGGCAGGAGGGGAAAAGTCTAGCTTTTATGGAGAAAAAAATAGGAGAGGTGAATTATGCTTCTAAGCAGGGAAAGAAAGTAAGAAATTTTAGAAAGTGTCAGGCAGAGAATGCAGCTCAGTAAACAGTTTGTAGACTATTCTTCTCACGAAAAAGAACCCAGTAAACCAGCTACCTTTTAAAATTTCTTGAAAGAATAGGTGAAACAGATAAATTTTTCCAATATTTTAAAAATCCTTTTCCCTTTCTGTTATTGTTTAAAGAATTTGCCATTTCTTGTTCTCTTGCCTGAGATTTCTGTCCTCTCAGTGACAACAAAACTATTCAAATGATTCAGTATCCCTGAAGGATACTGATAAGGTTCATCTAACATGAGCAATAGCAGGTTCACTTGTTGGCTTGTGGAAGGTGATGATTTCTTGGCAATGAAAATGACTATGTTCCTCTGCCCCACCAGGCTCATTGAATGAGAGGAAAGCTCTGGCAAGGGTTAGAAACAGCTTTTCTTATATATATCTCCTCTCCACCCCACAAATCAGTTGCTACTTTGGGTTTATGTCAAACAGACCAATCATAGTTGCAGGGGAGGAATTTGCTTTCTTCTTCCTTTACACATGTGTCCCCTGGGCACTGAATTTACCTGCGCTCACCTCAGTTTTAGAACTGAACAGATAAGAGTTGGACTTTTATGTAGTATAGTAGAAAAAATGGGCAGACAAGGAGCTTTTCACTGAGCAGTGATGAATAACTTGGTATTATTTGACTATCTCAATATTTTTTGTGTGTGCCTATTTGTTATTTAAGGGGCAAATTCTATCAAAGGCATCCTGGCAATGGACTTGTTCCTTTGTTAGCTGCTAGATGCACATGCCACATACTTTCAAATATCTTAGTCACTTTTTGCAGACTGCCTTGATGCCAGTACTAGTAATTGGTTGTACACATCATTGCATTTTTTCTCCAAAATAGATTTTGGATTTTTCTGCTTTCAAGTGCAAAAAATAGCTTTAACTTTTTAGCTTTAACTTACACTGTAGATTTGTACTTACTCTTTCCATGTCCTTAGCAAAGAAAGCCATCAACATTATTTTCCTTTTCTCTTAGCAATAAGCTTATATGTTAGTAAGTGGTGTAATGGCATGGGATCTAAATTAGCTATAACATTGCTTAATTTATTATGAGAAGTAATTTTTAAAGACCTTGCTTAATTCACCGTTCTCATTAAGAGAGCCAGTAAACATAAACTGCAGTGCAGTAATATTCACGCTGCCTTTGTGTTTGCATTGGCATCCCTATTCCACCAGCTGTGTGTGCCACAGAAGCTACTGAGCTTGTTTCTACAGAGAAAATCAGCATCACACTGCCTGGGCAGTTCTGCACCCAAAAGTCACTCTTACAGTTGATAGGTTTATAGGACAGTGGGAATGATGAGGAAGGAAAAGGCACTTTGGGAACAAAGAAACAAGATAGTGTGAGCCTTTTCCAGATCTTTCAGGGACTTAGTAAGTGACTTTGGGAACCATATGATCCCCTTTTTTTTTCTCACTTGGAACATGGGAGGATTATAGTACTCAGCTCTTGCAGATGTTGTGGGGTTAACTATGTGAGGTCAAATATGACCATTGGTTGATGTTTATAAATGGTTTTGGGATCATCAGTCAGAATGTGCAAAGGCAAAACAAGACAACGTGAAAATGACAAATAGTCAATCACCAGAGCAGTTTGCCAAGGGTTACAATGCCTTGTTCTTCACTGTAGATGGCCTGTTTTCCTAACTTGAATACTGTAGTTCATACACAGCTACTGGACCAAGCTGGAATGAATCACAACAAATCCTACATTCTACCTTTATACCTAAGGCCAAATTAGAGGCTCACAATGTCCTTTCTGTCCTTAAAATATCTTCTGTTGCGGATCTGTCCTGTCACCTAGCTACATTTTGGAGTGGGTATTGAATCTGAAAGGAAGATGGTTTGCAGGAGTGTAGAGGACAGGAAACATGAACTAGAAAAAAATGCTTTAAAAAAGCAGCCACTATTTTTTAATATGCCCAACATGATGAATTATGAAACTGAGCATTACAAAACATTACTGCAAATGACACTATCTCATTTCCAATGACAATTTTTGGTTCCTCAGACTTTGCTTTTTACTTTAGCTCTGTAACTATTGTTCACATCTAATTATGAGGTTTTTGTATTGGCAGGGTAAAGAAGCAGGAAAAAAACTCATCAGCTTGAATCAACTTAAGTCCTTGACTCAGCCTGAGCCCTTCACTCAGCTTGAGCCATTGACTCAACTGCCAAGGAGTATTTTGGTAGATGAGCTTGATGTGAAGAGAGGATCGGTAACATCTTTAGCACCTGTAGATGGATATGGGAGGAAGGTAAATAAAACATGTTTCTACAGATGTCATTCAAGAGATAAAATGATCTTGGGAAAAGGGGAAGGGGGAGTTTGGTTTTGAATACTGCTGTCACATGGTTCTTCAATAACTGTTCATTCTTCTACAATTAGCTTTCCAGCTTACCTACCTTACAGGTGATTTTTTTTGTTCTTTATTCATTTTTTTAAGATGCAGGTTCTGAGTAGTATTAACAGGTAACAGAATGTTAAGGTCCTATGGTGTATGGATTAAAAAAGAATCTGTATTTCAAGATAAATTGAATAAAAGGTAGTTCAGTTCTGAAATAAGAAGCTTTTCATTAGTTGTGAAATTCATATCCTGAAAGAATTTGGTTTAGGCTAGAGTCCTGTTCTGGTCATATGTCAAAAACTGAAGCTGAACTCCTTTAGGAAATCTAGGTATTTAAAAATCTGACAGCAAATACCACTTTAGGACTTCTTCCATAACAACTCTGACTATGCATCAAATCTGTAGTCTAAGGTACCAGATATTTCATTGGGAAATGGGAAAAACAGACATGCTACACTGGGCGTATCAAGGGATCATGGCTGAGTTGGCACTGCCAGAACATAACAGGGAACCTGTGCAACCACTTCAGCCCAGATATGTCACGAGAATCAGGAGTAAATCACTGTAAATTTGGCCACTGCATGTATTCCATAGAGCTCTTCTCATGGCATTATATTAGTGAAGAGCAGAGTATAGAAAAAGGCACCGTGAAATACCTCCAAAATCTGTAACCACAGTGTGAATCGCATAGATAAGCTTATGCTCTTACCCTTGAGTGGACCTTTTTACTTTTGCTCATACCTATTAAAAAAAAAGTGAGTTGAGCAAGCCAGTATATCCCTGGCACATGCTTAAGCCCTCAAGAAGAGGCAGAACAAACAATAATTTTTTAAAGGGCAGTTTCTTCTGCAAGTCCCTTCCTACTGTAGGAAGGTGCTAGAAGTTCTTACCGAATATGACAAATTGGCTCCAAACTGCTCATGCTGTAAGATAAAAACCAGGTCAAATAAAAGTGCAGTTCTCATACTGTTTTGGGAGAGCAGCCTATTATTTATATGCAATCTGAACTGTGGTTGTTGCCTTTAAAAGCAGTATTCTATCCTTAAAAAAGGAAAGGATGACATCTCCAGTTGATCTGCCTCTAGTGGTAGCAGCATTCTGCTGGAGAGGGCAGACAGAAGGAGCTGTGAGGCTAAGACGACCTTCAGTGAAAGGACATCCTCTAAAAACAGCTTTTCTTATACATATCTCCTCTCCACCCTACAAATCAGTTGCTATTTTGGGGTTATGTCAAACAGAGCAATCATAGTCCTAGGGGAGGACTAAGGGTGTAGCACAGAGATAAAATCAAGTGCTTGAAAGCACAAATGATATTTTGGGAGGGGAAAATTTTTTAAGATGAGAGAGAATAACACTCCGAACAGGGATGGAGAATAAATATAAACATTGTATCTGTCAAACTTGCTTAAATCATGGTATTTTGAGATTTACTTATTTACAACAATACTATTTTTCCCATTATTCCAATATTGTAATGAAAAAAATCTTCTTAATATTTGTAATTATCCAGTAATAGGAATATAACATAAACAAGTTTTTTATCTTACTGTTGAAATGGATCAGAAACTACAGTGATATGACCTGAAGGCTGATGGCTTTTGATGGTTCTTGCAGGCTTCCTGGTCCTATTCCAAGTACATAGAAGCCTTGGAGCAGGAAAGAATACATGGTAAAAGGCAAGAAGATCTGGAGAAAGCCTCATCATCATTCCCTGCAGGTTATTAACCAAGCTCTGTAGTTTAGCAGAACAAGCTTATAGCTCAGGTGAAATTCTCACAGTACAAGGACTTTGCTTGCTCTTCTTTTGAGTTGTGTACAGAAACCTCTGCCTCTCATTTGCTGTCTGTAGGGAAGTTGCTCTCTGTGCTGTTCTCATGAGTGATACATTTTCTAAGAAAAGGAAAAGTTGCAGGGTATCAGCACTGCGTTTACTGCACAGGTCCTGCTGCAGAGAGGAATAAAGCTATTTCTTCATTCTGCAGTGACATGGCAATCACATACACATTTCACCTCCCTGGCTTCTTGTGCTTCATCAGCTTACATTCAAGCAGATACTGAAACCTCTTTCTCACAGTTTGTTAGTATGTTTTTGGAGGCTGTGAGAGGCATTGCTTCATCCTTGTTTCAGCTGTGAACGTCCTCGTAGGTCTTCACCAAGGCTATTATGACTTGTTTATCTATTAAAAATATCCATTTAGCAGTAGGGCTAGCAATAGCACTATGTAATATTCAGTTCCTTCAATTTCACATAGATTTAATTTTTTTTCCATATGCAGGTTCCTTCTCTATGTCCTCTCTGAAGCCTGAAAGTTCTGTGAAAGCCACCATTCCCACAAATTGTAAACTGTGAATCTTTCCAAGAAGCAGGAAGTGAGTACCAGACTGCCAACAAGTGTGCTTTAAAATGTGATTTCTTAAAAGCTAGTTTTCCTGCTGCCAGTGCCGATGCTCATTAGTAGCAAATTATCCTCCTCCAAATGATGTTTAGCTGAAGCTGTACAGCCTCCATATGAAAACAAGCTTGTTTTTCATGCCAGCCATGGTTAGCGGATCTAATGTTGACCAGATGGAATTTTTTTGCAAAATGGCAGTCTCTGAAATTAGGTTATCTAAGCTTTCCAGTTAAGATATTTTAAATAGGAACATGAGATGACTGGAGAAATCTCAGACCCTATGAAGTTACTGTCAAGAACCTGACACAGAACTAGCATAGATCACCTCTGCCAAAGCCAATTAAATATTAGACTGAGAGAAAGAAGTAGGACAGCAAAAAAATCTGATAAAGACAGAAAACCAGTTTTTGCTTCAAAGCTTGAATTTCTAGAAGGAAGAATCCTCTGGAGGTTTTGTTTTGGTATTTTTAAGCCTATGTTGAAATTAGGTGTACTTAAAAAATTAATAGAACTTGGAATATTGCTGCCTTCCTTCTCTGCTTCTCCTTCCTCTTCTAATTCTCTACTTAGCACTGCTATTTTAGGCAATTTGGTGTCCTGCCCTCACTAGTCCTCCTAAAATTCCAAGTATCTGAACATAATCTTCCTGTGGCAGCATTTTCTGAAAATTACTTCAGAGAAAACTGTAGCATTCCTTCCTTTCCTCACATTCTCTTTCTGCCCTCTTATCATGTCCTATAGTTGCAGTTAAAGTAATCCAGCCACTGGGGCCTCATGTGCCTTGCAGGTGTGACTGTATTCCACACATCTTTGCCTTCTGCACCACTGTTCTGCTCTCCGTGGAGCTGCATCATTGTGGGGAGTCCTGGCGCAGGGCCTCTGCTCCTGCTCTGTGGCTGAGAACCCTCCAGCTGGGCCCAGTCACCACACACCTGCACCCCTTGCTGCAGCCCAGCCCAGCCATCTCTAGCCCGCCCTGCTATTCCAGACCTGAGAACTGCATTTCTGCCAGGCATCAGGCTGCGGTACAGGCTAACACAATAAGAAAGTTGACGTTCCGAGTGATTTGAGAGGTCTCTCCCACCAGCTTCGGTTGCAGCCCACTCTCTAATGCCACTGGAAATTTGCCTGCCACTATCCTACAGTGATCTGACCACTCTGCTGGTAGGGTGAGATAGCCACACAAGACCATCAATGCTCTTGATGGGGCACCTTCCCTCCATTTTGTAACAGAGCAGGTCACACCTTGTCTATTTGGGATAAATGGAGAGGCTGGCAGCAGGAGGCTTGTGAGAGAGGCCAGGGCTGCCATTTGCTGGGCACAGCCAGTCCCAGTTGCCTCCAATGGACCCATCACAGGACATGGCTGATCCCTCAGCCAAGACGGTGGCACCTTGGGGAAACACATTTCAGAAAGAACAAAGAAAGCCAGAGAGCGGAGGAAGGAATAAAAAGAGTGATAAACAACAGGGAACACCAAGGGCAGAGGAGGACATATAAGAGGAAGAGGTTAATGATGAAGTTGAGGAGGAGGAGGTGCTCTATGATGGAGCAGATACTTCCTGCAGCCTATGGAGAACTGATGCTGCAGCAGAGGAAAATAGTGAGAAGGAAGAAGGGGCTTCCCAGTGCCTCACCAAAGGGACAGAGTGCAACTTGTGGTGGTAACAAAGAGGGGAGGAGAGGTGCTTGGGGTGAACTTGAACCTGGGAAACGCGGAGGAAAAGTGTTTTCTCTCAGTGTGTAAATGTTCCTACTTTCTTTCCCTCTCTCCCCCACTACCTGAATCAGTAATGATTTATTCTAATTTGCAATAAATTAATTTCCCCAATTTGAGTTGATGCATTTATTGAAGAACTGTTCTGATTATTTCAACTGGCTGAACACAGCAATGACATTTTGTTACCTTTTCAGGCATATTAAAATCTCTCTGAGGAAGGGAATGCAGAGACATTCAATGGAGGTGGCCAGGAGACACAAATGTAACGTGCATGCAAGGTTTGTTCTTCTAATTCTAGAGCAAAGATGACGACTTGGAATATTTTTAAGAACCATGGGATCAAGGGTAGAAAATAAACATCTTCCAATGTGTTCCGTATCAACCTGATTGTGACACTAGCTCTTGTGTTAATAATTTAATAATACACCTTGAGGCTCAAATCACAGTAAGATTCCACTGAAGTATGCATGGCACAAACTACTAGGTAGTCTCCATCTTAAAGATCTTATAATCCAACCCAGTTCTTCAGTGCCTGATCTAATGAATAAGTAAAACACTGCCTTGAACTGACAGCCCTGAAGCAGTGTGTTTTGGCACACTGTGCTCTCACTATGCAATTCACACAACTTCTGTTCATCGAGGATAACTCATGAGGTTTGTGAGTTATTATAAAGCCAAACGCTCTTGTTGTTTGCTCCCAGTTCAGTCTGATTCCTGTTCCAAAGTTCACCTTCTGTTTCATTTCTGAGTTTTGATCCACAAGAAAGGCTTAAAATCCATCAGGACACAGATGGGATTGAAAACTTCTATAAAATATCATTAGTCCCAAGGCATTACTCAACAGAAGGTTGCAGGAGCTCATAGCTCTTGTGTAGCTCTCCCAGCTTCTAAAAAATTTTTAAAAGACTCGGGGCACAGTGATGTGGGGACTAAGAACCAAGGATTAATTGGGGAATTAAGAGGGGGTGGGGGACAAATTAACTGCTAGGCAAGAGACAGGATGATACTAGACCTCTCCACATTTTTCAGACCACTTTAAAAACCAGTCCCCAGCCACAAAGCTGTTGGCTCCATTCTTCTCTACATGTGTGTAACGCATGTAAAAGAAAGGCTGATCAGCGAGCTCCAGCAAGCTGAGTTCCCCAGGATTAGCCCTGAGTTAGGGATGGGACTGTCTCCTGCTACTCGTCCCAACCCCTTGGACAAGGAGAATGAGCCATGTAGCCCTGTCTCTCAGAAGTACAGGTTCTTCAGTTGGAGCTCTCAGATCATGCTGCTAAGGACCATCCAAGAGTGGTCTCCTCCTCAGTGTAGAGGGGCAGCTAAGGACAACTAACAACCTTCTTCACTCTTGACACAAGAGTGACCAAGAATTATAAGGGATTTCCATTAGGAGTGGCTTCAGACAGGCTGGCAGGGAAGCCATACACTTTCTTTTATGGATGTAGTTGCCCTGCTCATATATTCTCACAGAAGGAGCAAGGGAGATCATTGGTTTATTTCCTGCTTTCCCCATGGTTCAGAGCTTACTTCATGCCTGTCTGCACTCCTTCTGTGTTTGGGTTACCTGAGAAAGATGTTTTTTGGTGGAAGCTACAAGGGAGTAAAACACAAAATACTTTCCCTGGTTTTTATGTTTTCCCAAATTTCACAAATGCAGTAAACTTTAATGTTCAATACATCTGAGGAGGTTGGAATGCAGCATCTTGTAGTGAGCAAAGCACATGTGGTACTGTGTGGCCTACCACTCATTAATGTGAAAGGCAAAGAAGAATCATGAAATGCCATAAATGCAGTGGTGTATGTCACCCTAAAAAGCACATGGAAGGCCACCTTCTACTGCTGTGGTCAGTACAGTGCACGCAACCAAATGCTGAAGCGTGGCAGGCAGTTTATGTTTTGCTGTATTCTTGCCTTCATGGAACTTTGAGGCAGTTAAATAACATGTAGAAATTGCTTATCTTATGCTTGTAGTCCTGACATTATTAACTCTTGCATCACTTCAAAAATTAAAAATATTATCCAGGTATTTGTCACAAATGCTAAAACTCCTTGTGAATATTCCAGCCTTGCCAAATAGTTAACAAAATTTACCAGCAAATTTACCTCATGCAAAAACTACTGTCCCAGACAGCTATGATCATTAATACCATACATGTCTATGAAACTTAAAAAGAAGTACTTTTTAACTCAGGGCTAATCCTCGGGAACTTAATTAGTGAATAGAATTTTTCAAACTGGCCCTATTCACTCAAAGTGCTGCAAACTGAAGTTTACTCTCAATCTAGTTTGCAGTTCTGTCTCTGTGACAGCTGAAATATGTAAGGATATGTATGTGTATAAGTACACACACATGCACCTTCTTAGTGCTAAAGGCCATGTCTTCAGTATGCAACTGAGAAGGACCACATGTATTAGTAATGCTAGAACTACATGTCATATCATTATTTTCATTTTATGTGTCAATTTTAAAGAAATACTGGGCAATTGAACAGGGAATATATTAAGAGACAGGGACTCTTAAGTTTCTGGGTTACTGGATCTAATCCAATGCAATGGCAGATACCCCAGAACTGCTATTTGGTGATACACCTGAAATAAAATAGTGGTTTAAGATTCATCCTGAGGGACCAGTTCCAGCAGAGAGCCTGAGAACTGACTAAATATTATTGTTCTGAGTGGTGTTCCTATATAACTTCATAACACTTGAACTGCTATTATCTTTTTGTCTTGATCTTGAGATCTATTCTCTATCTGGTTGCTGATTTACCACCTATGTGAGCTCAGCATTTTTAAAGAGCTAGAAAAGTTTTTCTCAACAACCCTAGCACCTCTCCCTTCAGACAATTAAAATTTATTCCTTGTTTATTTTAAGTACTTTATACTTTGGGACATTCAGAAGTCTCTACAGCAGAACAACAGTTGTCTGTGAAGTTTGCTGTTACCGACAATAAAACCAATTCTCTTTTTCAGAAACTTGCAAACCTAGAAAACTCTTCTGCATAGATTTATGCTCTAGTGGTGTCAAAATACACAATCCAGTCATACTCATTCAGACTTACTTTTGATGTTTACTCCCTAATAATGGATTGTAATAGTAGTAGGACTATTTTGGATTTTTTTAAGACATAATTTAAACTAATAAATATTTACATTAAGATGCTATTACTGTGTATTTCACTTTACTCTCATCAGACCTGACATGTTTATTAAAACAGTTTATCATTTTTGAGAGTGCAGCCCTGAAATTGCTCATTCAAATACTTTTGATATCAACATAAGCTGTGATTACATCCTTCAGAAGGGGCTTTATACATTTTGCTTTGACTATTCTTCTGCTGCTGCATGACACAAAATATCAGACTATGAGATGAATTCCTGAAACTGCATAGTGCTGAATTATGTTATTAAGGTGCACACTTATATCAGTTTACAAGAGTGGTAGTAGCCATCACCAGGCCATTTAAAAGGGGCAAAATGCTTTTTCATTTGTGTCTGTGCAATGCTGCTCTGCCATTGCCTCTGTACTCGTCATGATCCCCTTTTAATGGCTGTTTCTTAAAGCACTGTTAATGGGGAACTGTCTTAGACCATGAACTGTGGGTTCGTTTGTCTCCTCCAAGGTATGAAAATCCAGTTTTTAGTAATCAGATACTGAGATCAGCAATGGAGAGAGGTGTTTTGCAGATACAGTAGTAGACCTGATGGAGCAGACCCAGTTTCTCTTACTATACAGTATGGGGTGGCCAAGGCCAGACTGATTTGTGCCACAACTTCTACATCATTTACATGAGAAGAATCACTGTGATTGACTTTGCAAATATGTTTGACTTAAGAGAAACCTGCAGTAGTGAAATCTACAGATAAAAGCATCAATGAACTAGTTATTTGCATCAATTTGGGACCCTCGGTTTCCTGCTGTTGAGAGCACTGAAAAATGGCAGGTGTTCCTTCGTTGCTCCTTCTGTGCCTTTAGCCCTATACAGTGTTACAGGTACGTTTTCTAACCTCTACCACTTCTATGCTTGTGAAATGGCCAGCCCCCAGTCCCAACCAACACCATTGCTCTAGTCAAAAACATCGACTTTAGCATGTGTGTGTAAAAAGGACTGAAAAGAGAACAGATGTTTCAAAGTTCTGTCCCAAACTCGGAAAAGAAAGTCTCTAAATTATTTATGTTTCTAATGTTAAATACTGGGTCAAAGTGATCACTGTGAAGCTGTATGTGGCCACTGGAGTTCAGTAATCTGACTTAAATTTGACCTATTTAAACTGTGCCATTACATTCAACTAGTGATTTTCGTTACTGCCTTTTTATAGAAGTCTTTTTAGCAAGCCATTGTGAATCATGTCTGAATACAGCTAAGATGGGGTTAACTGATTTTTTTTTTTAAGCTTATGGAACATTGTTGGTTTTAATACATTCAGTAGTTGCTTTAAAAATGTTAGAGAAAGACAGGTTTGAACAAAAATTTTAGATCTGGATCTGTACTTACAGTTCAAACCCACCTAATTTGGAGCATTCCCAGCATTTCAGAGAGTTATAATTCACATCTGTGTTTCCAACTCCTTCATGCATGATTGTTTGAATGTGCACTTTTGGAACAGGTCCATGTCTAATAGGCTAAACTGTAGTTCCCAAATCAGAAGCCACATGGTATTGCTATACAGTTTTCTTTTTGACTCTTATGAAGTAGCCTTCAAATAAGGTTCCGTAAGTCCAGCAAATTGGATTATTACAAAACACCAAAGTCTACACTTTCTACCTACCTCCTATTGAACTCACACATTTTGATTTCTACCAAGGATTTAATAAAGCATTTGCACAATGGCCACAGTAATCATTGCCAGGTAATTATTCATCAGAGCGCTGGAGCAGATTTGAATTATGCAGGACCCGCTAAAGTGTCCTAGTATGGTAGGAGTAGTTAAGGTAGAGATGAGATTATCTTATTTTTAATACTCAGAGAGTCAAGCTAATTTTTATGTCAAGCACAGGCTGTATTTACTTGGATTTTCCTCTATTTCTCTACTAATTAAAATATTTTAGTTTTGTGGTAACATATGTGAAAGCGTTGACAACAGCTTTGCTTATTCCACATGTTAATTATGTATTTGCTCAGAGTATGCTGATGAACTGTGTGCATTTCTCACGTTAAGATTTCATTTCATTTCATGTCAAAGGAAAAATGGGAATGTAGTAAGTGGATTTGTGCTTTTAATTTTAGATATTTCTTTTTGCTCTCAAACAATCTTGTACAATTCCTCTGTACCACATGCATTTGAAAATCTTTTGTTGGCAAGAAGTTAAAGAAAAAAAGTAATACTTGCTTCTCAGAATAGGATTTTTGAACAAAGCAAAGCAATTGTGCCATTAATGAGAAAGTTAAATGAAACAAATGACAAGGCAAGCAAGAAAAAGACCACAGCATCACACTCAAGGAATGCACAGGCACACAATAGTTTATGCAATATTCCCCATCTGACTAAGTCAGTAAATACAGATATTTCCTTGGAATTATTCACTACAACAGGCAATGGTGACTATAGCAGTAAATGCAGTCAACAAGTTTAAAGCATTCTTAGTCGTTTTCACCGGTAGGCAACTCAGTGGATTTCATGCCAGCTGCAAGACCCAAGTGATCAGCACTGAGTTTGTAAACTCTGATTGGCTTGGATACCACTCATTCCTGAAAACTGTACTTTGGGAATTGAATCTATCACATCTCTAGAATAATTTACACCCTTACAGTTTTGTATGTGCATTTTGTATATGCATTTACAGGCACGTATACATGCATATATATGTATATATATACATATATATATATACACACATGGTCCAACATATGCATAAAGTTACCTTCTTTGGTAAACTGTTTTACTGTCATAATCACATATGGCTTAAGTTTTGTGTATATAATTGTTTTCTTAATAGAATATTTCAACAATTTTCCTCTGTGTTATTTTTTTTGAAATTAAAGTCTTTGTTTCATTGCAATGTTTGGGTTTGTACTCACTTGCATGTGAGAAACAGAGCCATTACACTTGCGTTGTTGAGGAATATGGCTCCTTCCAGAGGTCTGCATGGCTGCTGAAAAGAGAAATAAATGCATTTTGGGGGAGTTCTTTTTCTTCTAGAAAGCATATGCAGGAAAAAAATTAACTTTTGCTGTGTTTTTTCTCCCAAATGAGAAAGTAATTAACAGCATGTGTGGGGCTATTCACGAAAGACTACAATAAATTATTTACTATTTTCAAGCTAATGAAGTGAATGCTTGATCTAAAAAAGGAGAGTGTGTATGATTATGTTCATTTTCCAGTTATGATCTTCCAGTTCAAAGATCATCTTAACTCCTGGCTGCCTGATCCTTTAATTTGCGAATGTATTGAAACTCATTCTCTTAATTCACGTCTCCAGAGATGCTCAGCACCTGGCAATAGTAGGCCTTCAGAAAACTGTCCAAAGGACAAAAACAGTGAAATTTTTTTTGAGTGAAACACCAGAAAAGCACAACTTTGTCACTGCAGTTGCACATGAAAGTATATTAAAAACTAACAAAGCAAAACAAAATCAAAACACAGAAATACATAGGCTTAGTTGGGCTTGCCAAGGTAATGTAGTACTAATCAAAGATTGTATTGTGAGACAATAGTTAAGCATTGGAAACAAACTGCCCAGGGAGCTTTTGGTATCCTTATTGTCATCAGAGGGGCTCTAAAACAGATAAGGTATGCACATCTGCCAGGAGTGACTAAGTATGTTCAGACCCATGCTGGGGCAGGGGAGTGAGTAGATGAACTCTTGAGGGACGTATTTTCTCCGAATCCATATTCAGGTTGTTCTGAAGGCAAAGGCTTAGCCTCTGCTAAGGAATCTTACGAGAGTCAAGGGCCATGACACTTCATTTGCTCTGCACCCGAAACTCCCACTGAAGCCAATTATTCAATCTAATTTAACAAAGACCACAGCTTCTCTGGCTGTGCAATTGTTGGTAACCATCAACAAACTGATTCATCTACAATTGGGCCAAATGTTACAAAATCTGTTTCTGAGTTCTTGTTTGTACCTCCATCATAAGATTACACCAAAATTAAAGCATGCAGTACTTGAACTAACTTCAAAGGCTGAGCTTGCACTTCTAGCTAGTTCAGCCTTTTTATTGGTTCATGTTTTCCATTTGGCTTCAACATCCTGTTCCTTACTGATGCCCTTCTAGAGTTTCATTTACAAATATTATGTCCCTGGTTAGTGAGCCACGCTAATTAATACTGTGGTGGGGGCTATGGATTATAGTAATCTCATGCCTCCTGCTTGGAAAAACACTGCAATTTTTCCAGACGTTTACATGTAATGCCGTATTGAACATGGCCAAATTTGTTTCAGGAAAATGTATCCTGAACTTATTTAACCAAAATATACTTAAGGTTGCTTATACTGTTATCTATTGCCAGTTTTGTTAATCATGAAGTTCAGAAGTTTCAATGCAGTAGAAAACTGAGACCCATAATTTCCTAATTAGATTATTTCAAACAAAACAGTAAAGTTAAAACAGGCTGGTTTAAGTATAGATATTTTTAAAAGTTTATGCCAATAACAAGTTTGTCAAAAAAACACGAACAGATGATTTGATTACTTTCTAGAAGCCTCACATGTCTGACTATGCCTCACCTTTCAAACCTGGGCCCCCAATCTGAGATGGATTTTAGCTTGTCTGGGGATTTTGTAGTCAGAGACTCCCTGACTCTGGGGACTTAAAATGTTCCCAAGGTTATGATTACAAAGAAAATCTATTATATTTGCAATGCCATCAAATATCAAATAGAAATTATGGAGCCTTTGCAAAACATAGCAATCCTAAATTGGTAGATTCTTCCAATACCAAAATAAACAAAAGCAATGGCATTTTTCTAGGAAGAATACTTTACTAGACCAGGTGATGTAACTGGAAACAATGAATAAGATTTCAGGCTCACGATTAATTCACCAGATCATAAAGAGGTCAAGAAATACATCATCTCTGGGGTACTTTTTATTTTCTTTTTGGTTTTTAATTGTGTTCATGAACTCTTTTCATAAATGGAGATTACTTGATTGATGTGACTGCACTATGATGATAAAAGTCAAAACAAATCTGAGACACCCTTCACTCCTTCTAGACTCTAATTTCAGGCACAGAAATGAAAACTTGCCAACATCTCGTAACACTTACAATGTCATCACCTCAGTGTGAATTAAAACAGACTAAAATGAGATGTTCAGAAATCTGTGAGAAAAAGTCTAAAAATTGCCACAGCAACCAATTGCAAAGTGATCTTTATATATAACCTGGGCCAATCTTCTTCTGTCAGAATGAGCCCTGTATGGTACTAGGTAAATTTAATAAACAGCAAAGATATCCCTAGGTTAAATCCTACTGCTGCAAATTTTTAGATGTCACCCTCGCAGGGTGCTGTCCCCAACCTGAGCAAGGCCCCTTCTCCTCTCTGTGAAGCTCACTCCTCCAAGAGGAGCACGCTGAGCCAAGAGCTGCCCAGAGCAAGTACCTTGACCCTAACCAAGGAAGGCGCAAATGTAATGCCTTGTGGAGAGTGAGTCTGATCTCCTGTTTGAAGGAGGCTTTCCCACTTCACAGCCACTGTTTTACACCCACAGGGAAGTTGGTCTGTCGTTTTCTGTGAGAATTAATTCCTTGAGCAAAATTATAGCTGTGTCAACAGCAGCAGTTGGCCACTTTCTGCGTTCCTGGAGGTCTGATGATCACTGGTCACATGTAGGAAAAATGGAAGCTAACAAAGGGTCTGGCCTAAACTCTGTTAATGTATGAAGAACACTCCTTGTTTCAATGGCTTTGGACTACTGAAGGGTACCCATGTGAATCTTCTGCTCAGACTTACAGTAACACATCCATAATCAAGGAGGGGAATAGTGGCAAATGTACCAGGTGCATGTAGGGACTCATCAGGATTCCTGGGCATGTCATGCAAGCACTGTCTGCCATACAATAGTTTCTGTATGGTAGATGATATTTGGAGCTAGAGAATTTTGTCTTGTGTGAAACTAAACCATGTCACAGCACATCAATCAAACTGTGCTTTGAACAGGAGTGGAAAACTTGGCCTTTTGTCCTCATGTTGTGGTCCCTGCTTTCATTTTTTAAGGGATCAACTCTGCTCCTGTGCTGTTCTTACCCGGGACACTTTCTGGAGCTGAACACAGACAAGGAATATTTGTGGCCTTCGTTGGGTGGGCTGTCACTTGCTGAGATGGGCCTGTAGAGACCATAGAGACTGAATTACATGTAACAATTTTATGTGTTGACTGGTTAAATTTTAGATTGGAGTATTTGTCTGTAAAGGTGGTTCCACATGTTCCTGTAAAAACAAGGATGAGAAATGATTTCAGAGTAAGGCACCTCTATTCAAAACCAGAGGAGTAAGGGAACAGTATAAAAATGTTTCTTTGATGACTTTATTTCCACTGCAGACAAGCTACATAACATTTAAAACCACAAAAGACAGAAGAATCTTGGCATCATTTAAAGGGCTTTGAGCAAGGAACAGGGACTGGAAGGAGGTGCTTCTTGTGGGTGTGGTTTTGTTTTTTTCTAAGAAATCAGATGATAATGTAGAACATAATGGCAATGAATAACAAAGTTACACTTGTCTAAGTTAAACTTCTAGGTAAGAATGACACATATAGAGTTCTACTTGTTTAAAAGCCCAATTTATCTAACCAAGGGTCTCCTGTTGCTAAAATAAACAGTGTATTGGTTTCAGATAGATCCCCTGAATCCGGAGGACTTCAGAGTGAGAACAGTTAGTGCAGAACCATACTGCAGAAAACAAAGTGCCACATGAATGTTAATGTCACAGCTCTGAAACCTGGTGTGTTTTCTGGTTCTTGGGCTGGAATATACACATTAGCCATGTCTTGACTGCAAGTTGGGAACTTGGGAAATAGCTCTTTTTTTAACAGTGTAACTCATGATGGTACCAAACACAGGATCATTTGCATAATTCTTTCACTATTTCATGTGTATTCAATATACCAAAATCTGTCTCTTTACAAGTGGAATAAAACTTAAGAAATCACTTTTTTTGAGATTTTTCTATTTCAGAAACTTGCATAAAATCAACAAAGGCTTGTGAAATCCCTGTCTGCTCCATTTATTGTTATTTGAACTTTTCTTTTTTTCTCCTTTGTTTATACTGCTCTTTTGGAAGTACAAAAATATTTTCTTCCCCCTACTAATTTTGACTTTTTCCATTTAGGAATCATTTATTCACCCTCATTTTTTTGTACAGCTGCCATTCCAATTCTGTTAAAAAAACTTCTTGTGCCACCATATCTGTGTTCCACAGCACCATTGGTTGATGTAGGCACAGCTGTGGCAAGAGAATACTTGATCAGTTAATTTCTGGCACAGAAAGGGGGGGATGAACCCAAATGTATGCATTTTCATATGTGGCACATAGCATTGTTTAACTTCTGTTTCTTTTGTTATAGGTAGATTTTATATTAAACTATTTGGGAGTGCATCTGGCTCAGGGGATTGCTGATGTCCCATGTGATCTTTTTCCAGTGGATTTTTGGTTCTAATTTGATCCAGATTATGATTATCTAAAGACTTTTTGTGGCATATGCAAAATCACTTGATTGTCACAGTCCCGTTCTTAGTTGGCATCAGTCCACACCACAGAAAGTACAGTCCTAAGTATCAGAGCTGGTACTCTTTGTGGAAAAGACAAGGATTCACTGACTAAATTTCCTCTCACTAAAGTCAGAACTAAATTTTACTTTCAATTCCAGTGGAGCACAAGCAAGAAATGATTTCGCATTAATGCCTTCCTTCACTCTTCAAAAGATGATCCCTTTCAAGGACACAATGGGGAAGTATAAACTGTTGCTGGCTCTACAGTATTTTGGAGAGAAAAAAAGGACTGAAGATTCTACTTTGATAGCTGTGACACCTTTTGAGTGACAAAATCCTAACATTTGTGTCCCAAAGGCAACTGGAGTAGGTGTCAGAACCCCCAGGGAGTGGCTGGACTGGGAAGGAAACAACTGCTGTTGTCTTTATCTCTGTACATGCCTTCTTGTTTTCAGAAGGTTTATTTACTTTCGTGCATTTGGATACACAGGGTCCACTCAGGTCCAAACTACACTTAGCCCTATAATCCATTCAGAAACTGGTGTGACAGGAAGCCACTCTGTGCACTGACTTTGTCTCTGCTCTCCTTCCACAGCTCTTCCTCTAATGTATTCTCCATCCTTTTTTTATCTTATTTGCACAGTCCCGAACTGCCCTTTACACAGAACAATAAGGAGTTGGCTGTATATTCCACACTAATGACATCAAAGGATGATAACAATTAGCACTTCATTTAGCATCTTAACTATAACACAAAGATGCCTAGCCAGCAGTATCTCAGGCACATGGGGAAACTGGCCACACAGAAAAGAATTTAATGACCTGGCCAGCCATGAAGGAAGCTATTGAAAACAGCAATCAAGATTTTTTTATTTACAGACCTAGTTCCATCCACCAAAATATTCTGTCTCCACAAGACTGATATTTATAGGAAAATTACTCATATCTTATCTATGATGACAGTAGCCATGAAACCTGACATACTTTTATTCCAATTACTTTTGTATAATCTTTCATGAGGGCAAGTTCAGTAAAGAATTTCTTTCTTATATCTAATCTAAACCTGCCATCTTTCAGTTTAAAGCAATTACCCCATCCTGTCACTATATGTCCCATGTAAAAAGTCCCTCTCCAGATTTCTTGTAAGCACCCTTTTGGCACTGGAAGATTGCTCTAAGGTCTTCTCGGAGCCTTTTCTTCTCTAGGCTGAACAACCCCAACTTCTCTCCACAGGAGACAGGAGGTGTTCCAGCCCTCTAATCATCTTTGTGGCCCTCCTCTGGGCTCACTCCAACAGGTCCATGTCTTTCTTGTGCTGGGGCTCCAGAGCTGGATGCAGTGCTCCAGAGCTGGACACAGCACTCCAGGTGAGGTGTCACCAGAGCAGGGTAGAGGGGCAAAATCATCTCCCTCGACCTGCTGCCCATTCTGCTTTTGATGCAGCCCAGGATGTGGTTGGTTTTCTGGTCTGTGAGCACACATTGCTGGATCATGGGGAGCTTCTTGTCCACCAACACCTCCAAGTGTCCCTTCTTATTCCCTGCCCAGCCTGTATTTGTGTTTGGGATTGCCTCAGCCCAGGTGCAGGATCTGGCACTTGGCCTTGCTGAACTTCATGAGGTTTGCACAGCCCCACCTCTCAAGCCTGTCCGGGTCCCTTTGGATGGCATCCCTTCACTCTAGTGTGCTGATCACACCATGCCCCTTGGAGTGGATAGTGCTGGGGGCGCACTTGATCCCGCTGTCCATGCCACCAACAAAGACATTAAACAATTCTGGTCCCAGTACTGACCCCTGAGGAAGACCACTCATCACTGGTCTACACTTGAACATTGAGCTCTTGACCACAACTCCTTGAGTGCAATCATCCAGCCAATTCCTTAGTTCCTTATTTATGAAGTGGTTCATTCATCAAATCCATATCTCTCTAGTTTAGAGATATGGATGTCATGTAGGACTGTGTCAAATGCTTTGCACAAGTCCAAATAGATGATGGCAGTCGCTCGTCCCTCATCTACCAATGCTGTGACTGTTATAGGAGGCCACCAAATTTGTCAGGCACGATTTTCCCTTGGTGATGTATCCTGCCATTCTTTCTGCATGACATCATTAAAATTTGGGGTTTTTGTGCTAATCCACATGGGAAAAACTCTTGGACAGACATTCTTCATTTTGGTCTCAACTATTGTAACAAACTTTTCTTCAGTTTGAGAGAATGTTGTCCAAATTGCTTCTATTCAAACCGCTGTTGCAAGACCATTCTCCCAGCTTGTAGCCACAGCTGCATGATTTCCCTCTGACATTTTCTACTGACACTTATCTCTTCATAATTCCATCATAGGAAAAGCAACTCCTCTGCAATTTTAAGGGTCCATCTCTGTCATTTGATGTCAGGATCTGCTGGCTTTGGCAAGGGAGTAAAAGACTTGAATGAATACCTCACTGCACAGGAGGGACTTGTTTTTTCAAGGCAGGAATTTATAGCATTCAGTGTAAATCCCACAGAGACTCCCCAGGAATAAAAATGACAATTCCACATGCAGGTGGTGATTAAATGGAAATCATGGGCAAAGCACATGTTCCTCATTTCTAAGAAAGGTACAAAAACTGGCTAAGGGACATCTAGAAAGGATTACAAATGGCTTAATTTCTTTCTAGGCTTGGCCAATAATTCCTGGCAAACTCTATATATAAAGGCCTGAGGCCCTCAGCACAGCAGTGTCACCCAGGGCATCCTTCAAGTGGGTGACTTGGTTTTATCCCATGGCTCTTAATAGAATCACAAAATGGTTTGGGCTGGAAGGGACCTTAAAGACAGAAGAAGGGACCTGAACATGAGCCACTGTGTGCCCAGGTGGCCAAGAAGACAAGTGGCATCCTGGCCTGCATCAGAAATGGTGTAACCAACAGGACCAGGGCAGTGATTGTCCCCCCGTACTGGGCACTGGTGAGGCCACACCTCGAGTGCTGTGTCCAGTTCTGGGCCCCTCAATTCAAGAAGGACATTGAGGTGCTGGAGTGAGTCCAGAGAAGGGCTATGGAGATGGTGAAGGGTCTGGAGCACAAGTCCTGTGAGGAGCCGCTGAGAGAGCTGGGGTCTTCGTAGCTGGTGACTCATATCTTCTACTATCGCCAAGAGCGCTCTACATCACAAAAACTGACCAACATTTCGAGACAGGCTCGCGAAACTATGCCTATCTGCTCAAATCTCTTGTATACATTATTTACTGAGAGCACAGCATTCTCATTTATTACAGCCAGACCAGTTGTCCCTTATTAATAGGCTTCTACCTCATGGTCAAGTAACAGCGCTTCCTAGGAAAAGCAATGAGTATTGGCAGTTTGTTCAAAGGATTATATACACAAAGAGTAGATGCATCACAATATCTCTCATCCTCTGCAAATTATGAGACATCTGCACCAGCGCTTATGAACTACAGCGCTACTTATTGTCTATATATTTTTTCTTTCTAGTTCTCGCACCGTTCATTACTATTTATCATTGCACCACCAAGAATATAAACTGCATCTATCGTGCCAGTATCAACAATGCTGTTAGTGAATGATCGACATTAGTTCTCTCTGCGCACTTGGAATTCCAAGAACACTTCCTCAGGGTAATTATATTTCTCATACCAGGAAATAGGATGGCGCGAAGTTGGCAACCAAACATATATTATAGTGGCAAATTCGGAAGAGTGATTAACGGGGTTTGATAAGTCATATAATGTTTGTCACATTCAATTCCATTTAAAAATCTGACAGATCCACTAACAATCTTTCAGTAATGGAGGTGAAGTTAATCCCACTGGCTATTGAGCAATACGCTAGTCTAGGTACAGCTACTGGCCGTATAGTCTATAAGAGTGTGAGATCAAAATAGCCCTGAGAGACCCCAATGCACACCTGATCTCAGATTATTCTTTTGTCTTTTTTTTTCCTTTTTGTAACCTGAGATTTAATGCAGGAAAACCTGGACTTGCTAGTATCTCTGGGAAAGGCCGAGGGTTCATTCGCCCATTAGAGTTCATGAATTTGTGAGTGGATCATGGCCATGCAGCATGAAGCTGCATCTGCTCACCCTCAGAAGGTCTCCTTTTTGTCGTCAGCACTCAAGTAATGATCACTGCAGCACTCAGGCATTCCCCGTGAACGATCAGATTGCTGGAAGACGAATCAGGCAAAGATGCTGTGAACGATCAACGCTGCGACAGATCTCACGAGAGAGTGAGCCTACAGTGAGGGAGACGGAAACGAGACTGTGAGTATGTTTTTCGTTCAGAGATGAAGATACACTGATGCTGGTTCTTTTGGCAGTGGCGGATACTCACCTTGGGATGGGACGGCCAGAGTCAAAATACCAACAGGTACAGACCTCATGTCTCCTCTCTACAGTTGTCTGGTTGGCACAATGCATTGCCCCTCGGATGAAAGGAATAGTGTCTCACCTATCTCACCTCTTACTCGATCATGATATTGCCATATTCTAATGACAGAAAATTTCCGAGGAAAAAGTCAGAGAGTCCTGGGTTCCTTGTGGTTTACCTCTTCTGAAAAGGTTCTCATGGCTACATATGCGCACGAGGTTGGTTTATTGTTTGTCAGTCAGCCGAATTGTGGCCCCTGTGCCATACAAGTCCAGCAAAGCAGCGTCCCATTTATATTTCTGGCGACTCCATTAATCAGTTCTCAGATGGTGCCTAGGCACTGACTCCTTTCAGCTGATGGTATTATAGACTATGTCTCTCCTGAAAGAACTTAAAGAGGATCTTGCTTAGGCCCAAGTGAAAATCATTATTCATTCTGGCAAAATCCAGCTTTAAACTGATTGTTCATCATACATGAGACATAGAGAGATTGCCACCAAAGCTATACTAGCACCATGTAAGAGCATCAACCCCTTCATCTTCATGCTCGAATGTAAACAAGTCATAGCCATATTGAACACTCTTAATGTGGTCTTTGTTATGATTATCTATATTTAATGGCAGAAAGAATTTTTATATTCCTCACTGACACAATTTTCGAGAACAATTGTTTAGCTTGTCCATTAATTCTCAAGTAGAATCATAATAGCAGAGCCTTTCAAAATGAGAAACATGCATGTCCCAGTTTTTAATGCACACAGGTAGTTTAAGCTATACAGAAATTTCCTGTTTTCAAATATAGAGCAAGACGTGTAAAACCCATGAATATAGGTGACAAAAAGTAGAGCACCTTCAGTCAATCCTTAACCTTTGCTGAAGTCACTGAAAGAGTTTTGCCATCGATTTCAGCAAAAGGACTTCATCTTGTGTGCATGACAGCCTTGATAATTTTGTGAAAAGCTTTCTTTAGGCTGATCTCTATTATATTTATTGTCTTTCCACTAACCTCAGTCTCACAGAGACTGTTGATTGAAGTTGCCTCTCTCACCACAAGCTACATGAGGGTACTTAAATTAGGGAAGGCCAGTGGGAAAGCCAGCTTTTTTGTCCGAGTGCTGAGTGGTGGTGGAGCACACATCAGAGTCAAAACTGTCCTGCCAGTCCAGAGCTACTGTCCTGGAGGAAAGAAGAAGAAAAATTGTTCTCACTAAGGCACTGGAGTGCACTCAACCATCCTAACCCTAACTTAGCACCAGCCCCAGATCTTTTCTTACTGGATTGGAGTGTGGTGGCTTTTGTCTTTGCATCTGGTTATCACCAAGGGGTGAGGAGTAGGCTGCTGGTGTGGGGGAAGGGCAGCTGACAAAGGTTGCTGCAAGTGGGTAATGAGGTGCGAGGGTCTGTCTGTTGGAGCAAGGGAAGGCAGGGACAGGAACCTAATTTCCAGTCCCCACAGCTGCTACAGCTGGGAATGTGTAGGGATTTATGGCAAGTGGGTCCCCTGAAATGCACAGAGCAACCCCTGGGGGCAATGGGGGGGCATGCAGAGTGCCAATGTTCCACACACATTGCGCTCATAACACCCTCCTTTGAGGTACTGCACCAAATACATCTTTTTTACTGAAGTTTCTGGATGGAAATAGGAGTCCTACCAAGGTGCAGCAAATGCAGCTCTAGATTGACCCCCCAGCCTAAATACAGCATCTCTTTTGCTGACATAGGCTCTTGAGAATGCAGTGAAAACGTGGCATGGGAAAAACTGGGCGAAAAGTGCCTGTAGTCCCAGGTGGAGCCCAAGTCAGCGATGGCGAAGAACCGCAATGTTGAGTGATGCTGTACAAAACAGACCTGGCAAATATTCCTTCACAATTCAGACACTGAACTGAATTCTTGTAAAAAAATTAAGGAATATGCTGTAAGGAGGAGCAGTTGAAAGAAACAGAGAATAAAATAAGTTGAATTTTTTGTGTAAGGCAGCTACACAAAGAAAGAATCCAAAAGCTTCATATACAGTTTGTAATTACTTAGACCTCTTTTAATAATATTACTATGTTTTAGTGGTTGGAAATCTCATGCTGGTGATTCCCATTTGCAGCTGAACTGGGTCCTGAGGTGTCACGTGCAAAGCACTGGTGCTGTGGAGCCAGAGCTTCCCTTCAGCTCCCCTGACAGAGCCTCTACACCTTCAGATGGATTAGGAAGGAACCTTAGGAGGAGCAGTGTGACTTGCGATGAGCAAGCCTCTGACTGAGAGTGATGCCTGAACGGCACAACTCCTCAGTATTAAGAGTAATGCATTGTGTTTGGCACTGAAGGTGTCCTCAGCTGAATGCAGACATGTCTGTGCATGATGACATTTGCAAGATGGCCATCAATTTTTGCTAGAAAATGCCCCATCAGGTCAACCAAAATGTTACTGAGTTAGCAAAGCAGAGCTAGTGTTACAATAAAGTATCTCTATTTTTTCTGATAATTTAGTCAAGATGGCTAGAAATAATACAACAATTGAAACATTTCATTTCAAGGGCTATAAAAATCCACTTTTGCATTACGCTGCAAAAAACATTGGCCAAATTTTTTGTTTCAGCTCTGCCCAAACAACAGTTTCCTCCCATCCTCTCCTCCGGCCTTCATTGAAGCAGTTAAGAAAACAAAACATGAATTATTCTACAGCTTAAATCACCAGAGAGTTATAGAGCATATTTTGGACTCCTTCAGCAATAGGTTTGCCTGATGCCTTGTCGCCTCCCCCAATATATAAACTCAATCCATCTGGATAGGAATAGCCTGATGCTCTTAAAAACTCCTGACATCTGTTCTGGAAACAAGCAGTGTCTCATACTTTGGAAGATAATCCAAACAATTAATACTTCCTTTTCAATAACAAACTTGTATGCAAACTCAGAAGGCCTGCCTCCAGCATGTCTAGTAAGCTCATAGCATCAAGAAAGAAACAAAAAATAAAGGGCCGTGGAATTTCAGATATTCAGATCTATTTTTGTAATTACTGCCACAGGGATTCATAACAGTCCTTCGTGTTACTCTTTGAGCTGAAAACCAATCTTGGACTTCTCAAAGCAATGGAAAAAAATCCCTGAAGAGCGATCTCCTTAGTCAGTGTGCAACAGAGGAGTTCCATCAGTGGACTACCCAGCCAGTGTTGTAGTGCTGTGGAATTGCTGAAGGCTTATTCTTTATAAACCATAATGGGAGGAATTAGAAAAATACTGGAGTTCTTAACCCAAACGTATGGCCCTGTATATGAGGGACATGATTCTGTAATATTCCTCTAGGAGGTGCATTAAGCAGGCTTGATCAAGTTTTGAATCCTTGAATGATCTGGATTATGCACAGTTAATTTGTCAAAGCAGTGGACACTTAGTGACAAATCTTAGCCATTTAGGAAAAATGTAGAATAGCATCAGTTCCAATGTTTCATCTTGAACAATATAAGCCATCACTGAAACTGGCTCAGAAGCAGACAGTTACAGATGAAGTCATCTGAAGCAAGCAGGGTCCCAGTTACTTTGAAGACCATCCAGTTGATAGTTAATGTTTCCTCCTGAATAATTATGCTTTATCTGTGGAAATAGCCTGGCTGATGAGAAACGGTTCACAAGAGTAGGTGAAGTGGGATCAGCCCAATTTCCATCTCCTTTGTAAGCAGGGTCTTCTGGTCACATGTGGACGGCAGAACCCAGCATCCCCGGCTCTACTCCCTAGGAGAAATCAGGAAAAAGTGTGAAGCCACCTAACCATGCAAGATTTACCCTGTAACTAAAATCCAGTTTACATAGTGGTACTTCAGCATATTTCTCTCCTTTCAACCTGCTGAAAGCAGACTGACTGCTGAGATACTTTACTGAGCCACCAGACGAAACGTGTTCAGACACCATTGCCAGCTGTTAGCTGTGATCTGCTGCAGCGGCCTTCTGATTTTTCCCTGCACTTAAGGTCGTTCCTGGAAACAACTCTTTCCTCTGCCCATTTCATCATTCCCTGTTTCTAGGCATAGGCTTCAACCTTAAACTTCTGGAGCTTGTTCATGAGCCTCTCCTTTAGCAGTGATGATGAATTGAAAACAGCATGTTCTTACTCGCCTGAAGCAGCAAATCATCTCAAAGGCATATAAAAAAACCAGAGGGGATGTTTTCATGTCATGTGATACCTGTCACTATCTATCAATCATATTAATTCTTTCTTCAAAAGCAACAGAGTATTTTAATAGTCTTGCAGTCCAAAGACATGACAAGATATTGATTGTGATGTTAAATGAATCTAATGTGCTGTTTGGAAATATCATCCTATCTAGCAAGACCTGTAAAACTCCTGAAAGCACAGGCAGAAAATACATCTTAAATACTTTGCATGATGTACAACAACGAAATTCCTAATCCTACAAAAATTAAGCTGGTCAGCAATCTCCAAGTGTAAAATAAGGAAGCACAAGCCTAGCCCTAGATAGCTGGCTGCTTTTTTTCTTCATTGCATATTTTGGAAATAACTTCTATTCTGAATGACTTTCGCTGTCATACTACTGTAGCATCCATGGTGTATTTCTGAAATCCAGTTTTTTTAATAACCACGCAATCCAGCTTGATGCCTGCTTGCTTGCCTTCCCTTACTCAGCAGTCATAGTCATCTTCCAACAACTTCAAAAATAAGGGCACAGCAGATTGATCTCCCAAGCCAGGTTTGCCCATAGCTTTTCTGGGTAATACTTTATCTGGTTGGAACCATACGATAGATACAGTTTTGATTCACTGTAATTTTTTTTTCCTTTAGGGTGGTCACTTGCATCCCACCCATCTTGCTAGGACCTTAAACCTCTTCCATTTCAGCCGCAAAACACAGATCCCTTAATGTCTTCTACAGAAACAAAATGCAACTCATCTTTAGTAAACCCTTTAATGTTTAGAAAAATGTCTTTGTGTGAATGGAGGTTTTTGTTACCAGAAGGCAGATGGATATATCCTGCCATAAAAAGAACATGTCATCCTGAGCAAGCTTCTAGTCTTCCTTTCGACATCAAGTAAGTTAAAGCCTAAAATACTTAGCTAATAGAATTTCTGTAAATGATAAGCCTTGCAAGAGCTTACTAACATTTTCCTAAAAGGGTTTCAGTGCCTTGCTGTATACAAGGCGTTGATCTGTTGTTAAAGTTCTAACTCTTGACCACTTTCAAAGATACTGCTTAAATTTTCTGGTGTAGAGTTAGAGCTTCTCAGAATCCAAAACAGCAGAAGAGAGGACTAATTCATCAAGGACCAACTACGGGAGAACATTCATGATTTAAAAAATCCTTCAAATATTGCAAGTATTTCAAGCAGGAAGAATTTTATCAAAACAGGGAGGAAAAGGGGAATGTTGAAGTTAATTGTCTGTACTACCAGATTCAGTTACTGTCAAATAACTCAGTACTATTTATCTTCTCTGATTTCAGCCGAGGAGCCAGAAGAGGCACTGTCAGAAACACAGTACAACCGCCTACGTGAGTACATCAACAAAGACATCTATCAACCTTCACTCCCAGCACCCGCCACACGCGCAGTCTGCAAACGTGGCTACTGAACAGCCCCCAACTATAACAAAAACCTTCAGTATGTAGTTGATCCAAATTTGCCCAAGGTATTCATTACAATTTCACCATGGTGAAAAATAAGCTTAGGAAAGGATTTATTATTGTTATTTTTGTGAGTATAGTAACACCATACCAGTTTGAAAGCATGCTTCTCTGCATAACCTACATGAATAGAGATGCTTACAATTTTTGAAGGAGTAGAAATTGATAAACAAAGTCCAATAGCTTTCTAATCTGACAACAATTCCTGCTCCCTAAGCCAAAATGCTAGTGCTGGAAGGAAATGTTTCTGGCAAACGAATAAACGTGAGAAGGACAGCCTTGAACACAGCTCAATCAAAATCCTTTTTTCTTTCGATACCAGATATTGAGAATACGGGAAAAATCGCATGACACGGACGTTTTTACCAACACAGAAATGTGTATCAATACCTCTTATCATTTTTAGGGTCTGCCAGTTTCTGTTATAAACCAGCGTTTATAACTCAGCTGTAAAAACTTGCTCAAGGCTGAGCTTTCCCACACCCACACTCCCCAACATGTGCGTCCCTGAGCAAAACATTTCCCCCACTAAAATCTAAAACCCGTGTGGCTTGTTTTTAAGTTACTAGTGACAAGCTGGAGGTTTTAGGCACCACTTAACCTTAAAATAGCTTCCTTATTTGACTGAAGTTTTGCAGGACATAGTCATAATGTAACTAAGTGCCTTTGTGTGGTTTGGAGACAAAAACATGAACTACAACATGACTTTATTAAAACTGTCTGTATACAAGAACCTCTACTTATTTATCACCATCCAATTCAGAAGTACTTTTCAAATTATGTAAGGCTGGCATTGTCTGTTCATTAGTTGGAGCCAGTAACGTGCAGTTCAAAAATTTAAGAAAGAGAGCTGTCTCTTAAAATCTCCTAAGCTCATGTATCCAGATGTGCAGGTGCTAAGTACAGCCTTGTGGGGTCTTGCTTATTCTGATCTGGCCCACCACTATGCTGTAAATGTGCTCAACCTTACAGCCTAATTCATATTTATGATATCAATCTGTCAAGTGAAAAACAGGAATATTTAGAAACGTACCTTTAAAATATGTACTAAGGCAAAGATGAGTTTTAAAGTTGATTGAAACTATGGACCCACAGGCACCAATTACATTAACGATGCCATCACATATATGCTTACAATATACGTTAAACACCTGTATTTTCTTGTTGTAGAACAACAAATCAGTCCTCTGGGCACAGTTAGATGACTTATAAAACCAAATCTGGCTAATGGCAGTTTTATTTTAAACCAAAACCTTACTTGGTTCCACTCTGCTGTTAACATTTCTCCCCTTTTCTATATGCTTACCAAAATGAATTTTGTCTGGAGATTCCGAACAACTGGCTGAATTAAGTCAAACTGGGAATAAAA
The DNA here is from genome assembly GCA_014706295.1 of Lycocorax pyrrhopterus obiensis. Lineage (NCBI taxonomy): Eukaryota > Metazoa > Chordata > Aves > Passeriformes > Paradisaeidae > Lycocorax > Lycocorax pyrrhopterus. The sequence continues at coordinate 131,179,815 of JACSVZ010000002.1, read as the reverse complement.
TCGCTCATCCATTTGGAGCATAGCTTTATAGTTAATACTTCCTATGCAATACTTGATATGACCAAATGCACATAAATTAAGAATGTAGTAACTGCAAATGTTTTCTCTGAGTTCTGTTGTTAAAAGGTATTTCTAAAAGCTGTGTCTCCATCTACTGAGAATAAGGAGGCTGGGGTCTGCATTGTCCTTTTTCTGCTGTGAAATAAGCCACTCCATTATCAACATTTCGTACAATATTTTAAACTTAGTCATTGTTAAGTAACACTGTTTAAAAAAATGTATATGTATATACGACACGTGCTTCATTCATGCAAATATTTATGGAATTGTTTATACTTCTATTTTGCATATTGATGGAATAAATTGTATATATTTCAATTGAGTTTAAAGATAACTAAGACTATTCCGTAACTACTTGGGGTTTTTTGAGCTGTTTAATTCGTTCAAGTTACAGGTTAGAACAATGACAGACATGATGTACAGTACCCATGAGGGCCCCATTAGATCCAGTTGTCACTGGACTTTGTAGTTGTACCAGAAAATGCATAGATCATGACAATACTTGAGTAAAAACTGGTGACTAGCTTGCCAAAAATAGTGTGCTGAAATTTATGCCTTTTGGTGAACTAACTGAAAAAATCAAAAACCCCAGCCAACGTAGTCACCGGTTCAGTTAGACTAATCTGTTCCTTATTTATGGATACCAGACAAGCCAAGTGATGCATAAACACACCGATGTAAAAAAATGAAGAACAGCAGTTTCATTTCTAAAAGTTTGTAAGAATTTCAGCCAGTGTTTACGATACATTGTTTTTTCCTGATTAACATTCTCCGAATAAACACTTGCTTAAATTACACTTTTCTTCAGTGAATGAGCTGCATCTTTCGCATTAGGCAGGTTCTTTCTCCCCCTTCTGACCACATGTATGGAAACGAGTGGACAGAAATGCACCATAAACAACCTCTCCTACATAGAGCTGTGGTGGAAACTATAAAACGACAGTTGTCAAAGAGCAGCTGCCTTACTTAGCATGCTAAAGCAAGTGTAAAAAAAAAAAAAAAATGTGTCTGCTTAAAACATGCCTACTCTCATAATAGCTCTTTAGACCTGGAGAGCTACAACTTTCAAATCTACTTTTTAGTTTGCTCCAGAACAATCAATCACCTCCTCAAACACTTGAGAATAAAGTAAGCTAGCCAAAAATTTGAAGGCATAGTCCAGGCAAGACCTTTCCCAAAGTATTCAGGTCAAATATTCCTTTTCAGATATCATTTCATACATAAATATAGCAAAAACCTTCAGACACTGGGACAGTCTCAGAGAGCAGCCAAGCATGTTTTCAGCTCTGCACTCCTAGAAACAGCATGCCAACCCCCCCCGGGGTAAACCAAGCAACTGATTAGGGCAACTCACAGGTCTTGTACTATGACTAGTCCCCTCCAATTCTTTGTATGTTAGAATTAGCTGCCTTGCTGGCAAAAGAAAAGAAAAAAAGAAAAAAAAAGAAATGGTGGGTGTGCTGATTAAAAAAGCAGGTTGTGGGTACCCAGCTTGCACTCCCTCCTACTCCAAGGAAAAGCAAGCTGTGATTGGTTGGCATTGCCTCATTGAGGGAAGTCTTGCCTTGCATCCAGTGTGAAGTCAGAAGCATTCAAAAAGCAACAATTGCGCCTGCAGACTCAAACACAGCCAACAGAATTGAACTCACCTTTCTTTGTTAAAATACATTAGCCAGAGACATCTCTGAGCTCTGTATTCTCTGAAAACGCCTTCAGCCACAAAAACACTCATTTCTTTTAAATCACACGGCTGGTAGCTGAAGGAACAACAGAACTACATAACGCCTGCTGCTACAACAGTTTAGAAGCTAAGAATTTACAGTAAATTACATTATGGCACTGTGAAAAATATAGGGCCTGAACAAGGAAGTCATCTATTAGCCCTGCCACACCTGGCAGTAGCAAGTTTCTTTGCCCTCTGAAACTGTCAGTAGACTGAAAGACCCTGGCATGTAAACTTGCAAGACAGGCCTGAAATGTTAGTCAGTACTAATGGCATACAACTGTTTAATACTGTACACTTGGGAAGATAAAATATAATCATTTGACTGTTGTAGCTCGGTTACATTTAACGAACCAGGGATTTTTGATTAACTAGTGGTTTCCCTGCATCACATGTCAAATTCTTCTCTTGCTTAACAGGAACACATGCCCTGCATTGGGAAGTTAAGAAAATCCCATGTTGTACTATTAAAATGTTCTGAATCACATAGCTTACTTCATGGCTTCATTAGTCCAAGTGTTTTTCAAGATACCTATAAGGTAGTAGTTAAGATCCATGTAAATAATAAGTTACTCCAAACAGATTTGGAACCGAAGACCTTTCACATACAAACACAGATGCTAATTTGGTCATACCTGCTATCATACGGAAGACTCCTTCCTTTCACGCAGTCACTTTTGCCTGCTCCCCCTAGTAACCCCCATTCAGAAACAAACGCTGCAGTCTAGCAACTTTCTCATCCTGCAGCAAACAGCAAGGACAAAGTCTGTCTCAGACAGGTATCACGCACAACGACAGCGCATTCTGTCTCAGAGCTGCACAAATAGAGCACAGATCCAACTATGCTTAGCTGACTAATTCCACATTAAAAAGATGTCTAACAGCAGCACGCGAAGATTTTTATTACCATAAATCCTAAATACTTACTTTGTCTGCCTGTAGCCCATTTCCTCTTGTACACCAAATACACGTAACATACATCAGCTTAGAGTCATTTCCAATCAGAGTTAACTGATTATACCTTGTATAAGAATGGGCATTTGCACAGTCTTAAGTCTGCTGAACAGTCCTGCTGCTGAAGGAAGGCAACGCAGCAATGACACAGAAAAAGACAAAAAAGGTTGGATGGTGTATTTCCAATTCTATTCCAACTTCTTTCCTCTCACGTCAGCTCACCAAGGGGTAACACAGACCCTTCGAAATCCACCCTCTCCCTTCGTGCAACATCTGATCTCTTGCACATCCCATAAGCACTGGGACAATACTAACTGTCCACTGCTTAGGGATATACTTGCATCAAAACGTGGAATTTGGCCAAACAGAGATGCAAATAATCCCTGGAAAAAAGACAGACTTAGTCACCTTGAGCAAGTTCGAAGACTTTCCCACCACTCTACCCAGCACCTGACCTTAGTATTTCTACATTAAATTGAAAACAACTAAAATGTCACTGGACACAGTATTTATTTATGAGTTGCATAGAGCGTCCATGCAACTGAAGTGCACTGCACTTAAACACTCAGTGAAAAAATAAGTCGGTCCATCAAGTCTCTGAAACTGAAAGGGAATCTGCAAAGAATAAAAAAAAAAAATTAAGTTATGATGGACAAACTCATACTCTACAGTAACATAATTAGTATGTATGACGCAAAGCAAGCAGGAGAAATTAATTATGTGGTAGTTTAGTCGAGGAATTCCCCGTTATTTCCTGATGCTTGAAGAAATTACAACAGCCCTTCATGTCAACAGACAGTGAAACATGGAACAAATCAAGAGTCTGAACAACACCGCCACAAGCAACATCAGATTCATAACTATATATGCTGCACTGGTATGCAATCAATCTTGCTGAGGCCTGCAGGAGAAAGGAATGCAGCTTTCAACGATAGAGCCACGAGAGGAAACAGTGGTGCAGGCACCATACATGAAGAAGAAACCAAATCAATGCCTTCTCCCATTATACTGAACACAAATCCAAACCAGCTGTGCTCCATGACAAGAGTATGAAAGTGGTTAGCACCAAACTCTTGAGCTTCCCCTTTATTCCCATGGCTGAGCACACAGTAAGACTGCCAATACTCCTCCACATTTAATACTTGCACTAATTTCCCCTGTCAGTATCACCACCACATCCACACCAAAGTAGATGCGAACCAGTTGTGAATTCACAGGGAGGTGCAAGGTGGCCTCCATCCCGAGCAGGACAAACTCGGTGTGGAGTGCCATGCCAATCAGCCTGATGAACTCTCCTTCTGGCCTACCCGACCCTCCTGGTTCCTGGGCTAATACTGATTCCACAGAGAGTAATTCGTGAGTAAACCCACTCTATTTACTGCCAAATATACAGACATAAACATAAAATGGAGATGCAGAGTGTGCATGATGCGAGCGGAGATACCTTGAGGAACTATACCAAAGATAAAGCTTCACAATTCCAGAAATAGCTACAGATTTAAACTTCTGAGGCAAACGAAAATGTCTCCATCTGTTCTGGGTAACTTGTCTTTTTTTTAATAAGGCCTTTAACAGAACATTTGAATACACTGGCATTGTTTTCCCCTTCTACTTTTGTATTCATGTGCAGGCAACAACAAAAAACAACCTCTTTCTACAATGAAGAGTGAAAAAATACTTTTCTTATTCATGAATAGGCTAGGATAAGAAGCATCCAGCAATTCAAACAAAATCACTAAAACTATTTGTCTTCCATTTCTTTGAGCCAGTACAACTAAAGAAATGGAAGAATTGTTTAGGAACATTAATTTTAAACAGGTGCACACAATGTGCAATTTTTTAAGCGCCATGGAACGACAGGCTGACAGTGGAGCTCTATTTGCACTGAAATATTCCTGCCATGATTTCCAAACTAAATATTGAACTGCAGCCTTGTGACCAGTGTGTTTCAAATGATTTTACCACCAAGATGGCACCTCAGAATACACTGATGAAGGCCACCTGACTAAAGAATGCAATTCCAGTGTCCAAGAAGTTAACAAGTGAACTATATATTAGAATAGGACTAAACCAGAGGCAGAATACCCAATATTACACCATGTAAATAATTTTCACCATTTATCTTTGCGGCAGTCATAGCTAAAGAAGCAGTATCTCACTCTCGGCAACGTAAAAAACAAACACTGACAAAACAAAAGCTGGAACTGACACAAAGGATTTTTAGCGCTTTTTTCTAATTTTTTAGAGAGAGATGGAGCTCCGAGTGTTTTACGTAATTGCAGGAAACGAGATTAGTTGCAGATTGTTCATAAAACAAGAATTAGTTGCAGGAGTGTTAACTACAAATCTTTTATCAATTTGCGCTTCATGCAAAAGACTGAGAAATCCGCTGGCCAGGATAATTAAAGCCCACAGATTATCACATAATGATCACATATGAAAACATTTCCAAGAGAATGAAAACTATCATTCTAATAGTCTGAACCATTTAGGAGAGAGAACTCAATGTAAAAATTGCAGCAAGAAAGAGGGTAGGAACTCTGATTGATTGGTCACATCAGCTTGTGCAGCTAGTGAGTGTAGTTTTAAGTAACTACAACATGGTGAAAATCAAGACTTTTTTCCTGATTTTTACTACAAGGAGAACAAACGGGTAGTTTTTCCTAGAAAAGGCAGTGTTCAGGCTAAAAATACTATTGTGAACAAAGTCTATCAAGCTTCAAAATATGCAAAAATGATTATTAGTACAAGAGCTGTATGCCACTGATTTTAATTATGTATGTGTGTATATTAGATCTATTCCCCTCAATGACTGTCACTCCTCCCTCTCACCAACTTCAAAATACAAAACTATGTTGCAGAAGCTGTCTCTGTTTCTACATAAGAGCATGCTACGGAGGAGAGAGCGAGAAAACAGCCTCTACCATTTTCTCACCACTGTACACACCACAAGTATATGAGCAGAGATACAGACAGCCCCAAGTAAGTAGTTCAAAGATGTACAGCATCAACATGGCTGTGGAATCAGGCAAGTTCTTGGAGTTCAACGTTAGAGCTTGTGCTCCTCCTGGGTTATGTTGAGGAGGGCAAAGGCCTGCATCGCCACTTCTGTCCCTCCTGATCACACAAGTAAAACAAATTCCGCAAAAAGTACTCAGGAAGCTCTACCGCCCTTACTCCCCAAGCGTCCCCACTTCTCCTGTTTTTCACATTTTTATGACCCAGAGTCTCCTTGAGTGCAATTGTATCCTTCTCCTTGGAAACGCCCTTTGATTTGAAAAAAAAAAAGGGAAGACCCCCCCCCCGCCACAAGCCCACCAAGCAAAAGCACATCATCTCACTGAAATCATCTACCTCCTGTCTATGCAGGAGACAGTTCACTACCTGCACAGCAGCTTACCATCATTGGGTGTGCACACTCAAGCACACCAGCTGCCTTCATGGCTTCAAAGTCCTTCATGGGGACATTAGTTTTTATATACTCTGCCATAAGCTCGTTTCTGGTTCAGCAAGAAAACTGGAAAGTAAACACAGAAAATTAAGTTTGCAAAGCTTTATGAACAGATTTTTTTTCTTTTAGTTTCTATAATTTCTATCAGTGGCTATTAGTCTTAAAGGCTTAGCTCAAATTATTAAACATTCCTTGTTCCTGTTAATACCCACAGGTTGGTCTACCTGATCATTGTCAGGAGAAACAAATTGTCTGAAGTAAAACCTTAAAAAGAAAGTCTGTTATAAGGTAACATCACACTTTCAAGATCCAAAACCACTGCACCTATATTGATACTCAAGTATCCAACACCCTCTCTGCTAATAGTTTATATGTAAAACATGTCATTATGGCAAGTTTTCGTGCCTGTGGACAGCTGCAAAACTCTAACTCCAGATCAAATGGCATCCTACACTTGAAGGACTACATTTGAGCTACACTGTAAGTCAACTACATCTGAGTAAATTTACAAGGCTGCCAAGTCACTCTTACAGCTCACCAACATAAAAAGACACAATCCTCATTCCTTGGACACCCACTCACCTGAAGCACAGGGATATACTCAAAAAACCTCAAAAATGTGAAAAAAATCCAAGGTGGGTTTGTACAACAGCATCTAACATGGAACAAAGTAAATTGCTACTGAGATCCATGTTAACTTGTTCTAAATCTGGTCTGCTACCTTACCAGTGCATTACCACAGGGTGGCCAATAAGGTACAGACCCAGGACTACTAAAAAAAATTATATTCCTGACCACAAACAAGCTTGTTACCTCTAACAGATGTGTTAAGTACATGTTGAGCTTATTGTTTCCGATAGACATTTGTGGCTCTGAGAAGTTGTGAAAAACTTGAAATTAACTCCATTTCAGTCACTTTTATCAGCAGCTTCCTGAGCACTCAAATGCTGCCAATAGATATGCATGAGTTCAATGGGAAAAGCAAGATCCAGTTCTTTCACAAGAATTCACACTGTGTTGTTTGCTTCGTGTATGAGATCCCAGAAGTATTTAGTTAGGAGCACTCAAGAACAACTACTGCTCTTATCTTATCAGAAGTCAAACCTGTAGGGTGTTTTTCTGGAAATGTAATGCTCAATTTCCCACACAATGCTTCAAAAGCAAGGACAGAAAACCACATTAGGTTTCTCAACTGATGTCTTCAGTGTGAAGGATGAGTTTTCCAAATTGCTTAAGAGCAAGTGTCCTGAAATCAGTCAAGAGATAAAGTAAGACTTGGACAACTCTCAAGTCTCAGAAACTGTGGCAGACCAAAACACAAACTATCTAGAGTTAATGTGCACCAACTGTGAATGCTCAAGAGCAGTTTGGGACCAGGAGACTCAAGTCAAGTTGTCACGAATTGTGTGATCTTGAACACACTTCATAAAGCATCAGATTATTCATATCATTTCTTCAAATGAAGATTAGGAAGATTTTTTGGGCTTTGGAAACATGCTTACAAAAATACATTACTAAACCTTCTGATGAACAGCTCAACCCAATCTCACAGAAAAATATTATGAGTTTTTAAATACTCCAGTGAGCCCAGTTTATAACTGAATGACTACACAGCCCACCTTGTAAAGTCCAACATCCCACAGATACAAAAACGCCCCAAGGAGGTGAAACTTCATCCGCCGGGCCAAAAGGCGCCGCATTTGTGGCTTTGGCAACAGTGCAGCGACATGGTGACTGTACTTCCTGAAAGAAAAAATGAAATAAGAGAATTGTGGAGAAGCTCTACTTAAAAATAGTTTTCTGTACTACAAAAAGATCACTTTTTTATTGTGCAATATTGTCCTCACGATATAAGCAGCAGTGCTCCTGTCTGTTTGACCTTCCGATGAGAATATTTAAGGACAAAACTCAAGGACAACCTATTTATGATATGAATCTACTCTAAGTTTTTTACACCCTTACAGCCAGTATTTGGGAATCAACACTGGCCTTCGCTGTTCACACCAAATCCTGCGCTTCCCGCAGGGTCTCCCCTCCCAGGCCTGCCTCCTATGTTTCCGTCAGAAGACATTCTAAGCAGATACCGGGAATAGGCTGGACCAGCCCCCGCCGCTCCCGCACCGAGAGCGCCCCAGCCCGCGCTGCCGCCGCCGCCGCCGGGCCTGGCTCCGCCACCTCAGGGACGCGCAAGGTCACGGGGCTGCGCGGGGCCGCGGCCGAGCGGGGAGGCGCGCGGCTGGCGGACCTGGGGATGGGATGATAAGGCAAGGAAGAGGGAATGGGGAGGAAGAGGAACTGCGGGAGCCGCGGCGGCAGCGGAAGCGGCCTCACCTCAGCTCCCACCAAGGTCCTTCCGCGCCGCCGGCCGCGCTCCCGCTGCGGCCCCGCTATTCCGCATGCGCGGGGGGCGGGCGGCCTACGGCGGGCGGCGCGGTCAAACCCAGCGGCGCAGCGCCCGGCCCGTGTGGGAACGAACCGCAGGATCGATTAGTTGGAAAAGGGCTCTGAAACCATCGAATCCAACCCAGGACCGAACAGCTCTGTGTCAAACAGACCTTGGCACTGAGTGCCAAGTGCAGTCTTTCCTTAAACAACCCAGAGACGACACTTCACCACCTCCCTGGGCAGCACATTCCAATGTTTGTTTGATCACTGCTGTGAAGAAATTCCTCCTAATGTCCAACCTCAACTACCCCGGCACAGCTTGAGGCGATGTCTTCTCGTCCTGTCACTTGTTAACCTGGGAGAAGAGCCGACCCCCACCTGGCTACAGCCTCCTTTCAGGGATTTGTAGAGGTCCTAAAGTCACCTCTGAGCCTCCTTGCTCCAGGCTAAAC